>JALAZF010000110.1:12510000-13249057 GCA_022829125.1 Lathyrus tuberosus
AAGCAAGATCCTCAAAAATCATCCAGTAGAATTCCTGAGGAAATTAGGGTTTTGACTGACAAAGTCAAGCCTCTGACTTTGGTGTTATTGGCCCAAAATGAAGTGTTCAAATCACATTCTACCCAATCCTTGATTGAGAGCATGAGAGACCACCATGAAAGGTGTTTTTCAAGAAGGGCAAGGTTTTGTTCTTCAAATTTTCTAAGGAAGAGTTCACTTCTTGTGCAAAATTGGGAAAGTCATAACTCCCAAACCACACATCCAAATTTTGTGATCCAAAGCTCAAATTGAAGCTCTCATCATGAACTTCAAAACGTATTAGAGGACCTTTCTCAAGTTAAGGTTTAGTTTGTAAGTTACAAGGCTTGGAAGTTCAAAACACTTAAGGACTTAGTGAAATTTCATTATTTTTTGCCTTAAAAATCAGCTGACTTCACTTCCACTTTCCACTAAGATCCTTTGAGAATTTGGAACATTCTTGAACATGAAAGGTTTAGAGGACATTTGGAGTTTTCCAAAAAGTACAAGAACTCCTCAATCCATTGAGTGAGCTGAGAGATTCGATTGAAAGAAGTTTAAGGTCCATTTCTTGAATGTTAAGTAACCAACTTATGCATAATGATGCATTACACTTCTAATCACAAAAGACTTTCACTCTTCTGATGTTTGGAGACCAGATTAGCTTGGTTTAGGACCTCTTCCACGATTTTGGCAAGTTAGAGCATTAAAATATGATGATTTAAGCAAGGTAGGCAAGTATGTGTGCAAGTGGACATCCATGAAAGAGAAACTTTACATAACATCATGGCAGCTTCTTTTCCCCTTGAAACTTTGACTCTGAACTAATCCAATCAGTCCAAATTTCAACAGTGCCTAGGGCTAGGGCTTTGAAGACCCTTAAATCAGCAAAGGAAGCTCACTTGCGAGGGAAAACTTTCCAAAGAGCAAACTTGGCAACTTTCCATTTCTGACCTTACCTTGAACCATCAACATTTCCTATAAATAGAGCCTTGTTATACTCACAAAAATACACCAAAATCACCCCACAAAGAGGCTGATTGCTCACTCCATCCTCTCATTCACTAGTTCTTGCAAATTTGCAAGAACACTTCAAACTTCCATTTCACTCGTGCACTTTCTCTATAACTCCACAGATCTTCTCTAAACATTAAATAGAGAAGCTTTAAACACCTAAACACTAACTGTAACACCCCTACCATCATCTGCCATTTCTAAGGTTCCATTTGCAAGTAGGATCAGGTTCCATATTTGAAGCACTCTCCAAGTTTTCTAAGCATCTGCATCTTCTCTCCAAGGTTCAACAAAGTTCCAGAAGGCGTTTCTTATCCATCATTAGTGTTGTAGAAGAAGCCTTGGACTTTCTCCAAGAGGTAGGGTTTCTAGCTCTGAAACTCACATATTTATGCATGATATTGTTGTTGTTTGAAAGTTAAAATGTAGTGTGTTGTTTGCTTTGTGATTCTAAACAAGAGCTTGCCATGTTTGTTTAAAACTTTGCACGATATAACTTGTTGAAATCTTATGATGTTGCACTATTTTGGGTTGATTTTTGAATCATATATTGGTTGTTAATGAAAACTGAAGGCATAGTTGTGTTCCTGGGAGTTTTTACTCCAACGTTGATTTTTGAATGTTTGAGTTTGGTTGAGGGACGAGAGAGATCCGTTGGCTAGAAGTTTTGGCCATGGTTGTTGTTTATTAGGGCACGAGAAAGAGGACGAGGGAAGAAGAAGAAGAGAGTGTGGCCCCCAGTTAGTCCCATGTGGCGCTGAGGTGGTCGTTTAGGGGTGGTTTTAAGATAAAAATAATTGGAGTTGTATAATGTTTGGATGAGAGTGTAGCACCGCTGGTCCATGGAGGAGGTTATAGGTATTGGCAAGCGAAGGGTCTGGGGTTCGAATCCCCCTCGCCCCAGACCTTTTTCTTTTTTATTTTTCCAACTTGTTTCGCTTGTCATGTTATTTTATTGAATGCTTGTACACTATATTCACACTACGCGTGCAACCCAGTTTGCAAAGGTTTTGTGCACTGAGCCTTAGGACGTGGGTTCAACACCCATGGGGTGCATTTCCATTATTTTTATCACTTGTTTCTATTTTGTATTTTTTATGGTTTATAGCTTGATTTTAAACTTTCATAACTTTTTCATTTTTCACTCTTTTTAAGCCATTCTTTTTGTAAAATGTCCCTTAACTTGTCTATTTTCTGATTGTGGGGAGAAAGTTGTGAAAATAATTATTTTTGAAGCATTTGTTGATGTTGGAAGTGAAAGACTTTTTAGGGTTTTCATAAAGAACATCTTGACTTTCTTTTGATTTCTTTGTCATGTTTCCTTGTTCATACTCCTAAAATGAGACCTAATGCATGTTGTCCAAGCCTTGTATGATGTTATGACATTATATGTTTTGTTTCACTTTATTTCCTTGATGTTTAATGTTGTTTTTACATGATAATATCCTTTGAAATACCATGAGATCTCTTGAGATCATTTGCTTTGTAACATGAGTTTATTTGATCAAGTATGTGACATGTTGATGTCTTGAACTTTCAATGCCATGTTTTGAACCACCTTTAATGGTTAAAGGTCTTAAGTTTGTCACTCTTGAATGCATGAACCCTAATATGTTGTCACATTCTTTTGTGTACCTACACCACTTATGTTTGGTAAAACATTTTCACATGTTATCCCCATAAAGTGTTTTGGTTATCACCATACTTTTGTTTTCATCTTGTTTATGATGTTTGTTATCTTATAACTTTATTAAGTCTTCCCCAAGAGATGCAAGCTCTTTAGCTTCCACTCCTTAACCCTCATCATTCCTCTCCTTCCAAAGGAAAGACTCTCTATTGACTTCTAAGTCATAGATAGCTCATATACCATCTTGGCCTCCTTAGAGCCATCCCCTATCCTTCTAAGGATTCACCCTTGGCTTTCTTAAAGCCTCTTCTCCCTTTAACCTCATTAGGTTCCCCTCTTGTGAGAACTATCCTCATAGTTGCTCACTTTTCTTTTTGGCCTCATTAGATCCATTTACCTCATGACTTAGGTTTCACCAAGAGTTCCTCAACTCTATGTGAACATTATCATTATAATGTCCCCCCCCCCCCCCCTTTGGCCTCCTTAGAGCCATTTACCTTCAAACTTAGAATTAAGTTAGAATTCTTCAACTCTTGTGATCCTCATCCTCATGAGTATTCACCTCCCCTTACAACTTAGACTTAGAGAGTTCTTTAACTCTATATGAGTATCATACTCATTCCCCTTGGAACTTTGGCCATAGTCAATGTTTCCTCCTTCACCCTTAGTTAGGTGAACTACGGTTGCTCTGATTCTTTAGTCAGGATACGTAGGCACAAGATGCGACGTCTTGGCGAGCATACTTAGTATATATCCCATAGATCTTTACTTTCACCCTCAATGCCTTGGTCTTTACCATAGACCCTTATCCTTGCCTTAGGTCCTTACCTTTAGCATCTTAGGTCCTTACCTTAACCTTAGCAGATTTCCTTAGCAAGCAAACATAAACATAAACAAGAGGCTCCTATAGAGTACTACAGATACTTAGGGTGCTAATACCTTCCCTTAGTATAACCAACCCCATTTCCCCGATCTCTTAGTCGTGTCTTCACATGGCGCAAAAGGGTTTTCTTTCGATCTTTACGTTTTCCTTTGGATAAATCAAAGCTCGGTGGTGAATTTCAAAGTTTTATGATGCAAGTTAATTAATAGCTTGTTATCCGATTCTCACCACAACAGAAATGGCGACTTCACTAGGGAGATTTTTGAGGGATAAACCCACCTTGTTTTATTCGTGTTATTACATGTTTTGCTTGCTATACTTGTATATATCTGTATATATCTGTCTACTTGTTTGAGTTCTTCTGTTTGGCAGGGTTGCTACTATTGAGTGGTGAGATAAGTCCTAACCCGGACTTGAGAGCACATATATGATATGATTGTGGTGTAATCAATAGTCGGTTGTTGGGAGTAGTCCTAACAATTTATGGCATATGATGACCACACTCAGATGAGGCTCTTTGGGATTGTTGATGTCTGATGTGAGTAGTCGCATTAATGTCACTCTTCCCGATTTAAGAGCCAGGGATTCTGAGGACCATAGTTACCTTTACCCCACTTGGCCTTTTAGGATGTTGTGCGGTGGCTATGAGGGAGTAATCCCAAGTAGTTGTTACGCGATACTACACTCAGACGAGTTTATCATGAGAATATTATTAACCCGCCTGAGTAGTCACGTAGGCTGATAATATCCGAAGGATTTACGTAGACTCTGGGAACTTCTAGAACCCTGTCCTCTGGTTGATGAACCTATAGTACACACCTTGTTGGGATGGATAGACCATGGCCCCATTCATGAGACCCCTAAACCTAGAACTTGTGTGTTATATTGTGTGTGCATATGTGTGCCCATGTTTTGTGCATTGCATACATCTCAATGCATCCATTATTGGTTTTAAGGAACTTAGTCATCTTTTCCTTTGCAAATCATAGGTATCATGGATATTGAGAAGAGAAACACTAAAAAGTACAATTTCAAGAAGCCTAATTTGGTTAAGTTGAAAAAGTTAGTAACCTTGGTGATTTTCCATGAGGATTTCAGAAAACGTTATGGGAGATTGATTGGCCTTCTCAGAACTAAGATGGAGGAGGGTATTCTTGACACATTGGTACAATTTTATGATCCTCTACACCATTATTTCACTTTCCCCGACTACCAACTTTTTCCAACCTTGGAAGAATATTCTCAATGGTTTGGCTTACATGTGAAAAAACAAAAACCCTTCAGCGGTCAGGAGAAGATTCCCAAACCAAAAGAGATTGCCGATTGTATCCACTTGGAAATGTCAGAAGTTAAGCCTCACCTCACTACCAAGGATGGTATCAAGGGCCTACCGTCTAAATTCTTGTTTGAAAAGACCTGTCAGTTCGCCAATATGAATAGTGTAGCTGCCTTTGAAGCGACCTTTGCTTTACTTGTCTATGGTCTGTTTCTGTTCGCTAATATTGAGGATTTTGTTGATATCAATGCCATAAGAATCTTTATCAGTGGGAATCATGTACCTACCCTACTTGGTGATGATTATCACTCCATCCATTATAGGACTCTCCAAGGGAAGGGTACTATTTCATGTTGTGCACCTTTGCTTTATCAGTGGTACATAACGCATTTGCCTCGAACATCTCAATTCAGAGATAACCCTAACAAACTGCGTTGGTCTCAAAGAATCATTTCTCTTACTCACAATGACATCTTTTGGTATGACCCCTCCTATGACAAAGAAGTGATCATTGATAGTTGTGGCCCATTCCCCAACGTACCGCTCCTCGGTATCCGAGGTGGAATTAGCTATAACCCTGTCCTTGCTATACGTCAGTTTGGATTTGCAATGAAGGAGAAACCCAAGAGTATTCATGTATCCGGTTTCTTTTATCTCAATGAAGTGGTTAGTGATGAAACCAAGAACAGAGTTTGGCACGCTTGGGACACACTCCACAAGAGGACCAAGGATGACCTAGGAAAAAGAAATTGTGTAGCTTTGGAACCATTCCTTCAATGGGTTCGATCTCGAGCTCATAACATTAAGATGCCTTATCTTCCCGAGAGACCTCCTCAGCCCATTGTTGTATCTCCATCTGTTATTCCCATTGAGGGCATGAAGGAGTACCAAGAAACTCTGGCAAGAATGAAACTTGAAAGAGACACATGGGAAGGGAAGTATCATACTGTCTGCCTTGAACAAGAAGAGCTGAAGAAGAAGATGAAAGATAAAGATGATCTGATTGAATGGCTGGAAAGATGTATGATAGACATACCTATGGCGCAAGAGAATTTATTTTTCTTTAGCGTGCAACCCACTTCTAGCGCTCACGAGTATGCCAACATTCCTCTGACATCTGGCGCTTGGAAAGGGATTGTTGACAAGTTGATCATGGAGAATGACAAGTTGAAGAGACATAAGAGGAGGCGTGAAGTGGAGCACTCCTAGATAGGGTCCTTTTCTAGGCCTAGCTATTGTTCTTATCTCTCTGTATTTTGAGCCTTTTGAGCTTTTTGAAATGTACTATGAAAAGTTGTAACTCTTCTCAATATTTAATAAAATGAGGCTTATTTTTTGAAAAATTGTCTTTCTCGAGTTCCTTAAAACCAATCGCATTTGTGTTGCATCTTGCATTCTTTGCTAAGCTATCAAGAAACTAACCTTGTTTGCAGATTTTGTAGAAATGGATGCTAGAAGAACATGGACATACACTTTTGAGGTTCCCGAGTTGGAACAACTATTGGGGCTGGGAGAGATGATTGAAGACCCATCGGCTTTCACTGACAAGTATGGGAGAATCCTATAATTGCTGAGACTCCAAGTAACTGAAGGACCGCTTGAGACTCTAGTCCAACTCTACCATCCTGCTTACCGCTGCTTTGTGTTCCCAGACTATCAACTAATGCCAACTTTGGAGGAGTACTCTGCTCTGATGGGCATCCCTATCAATGACTCCCCTCTATTCTCTGGATTAGAGGCGGAACTCACTGACAAAGACATTGCAAGAGGAACGAGGCTGAGATTGTCTGACATCAGAACTCACTTAACCAACAAGGGAGGACGTCATGGATTGCCCACTCAATTTTTGCTTGAAAAGGCTCTCTACTTTGTTGAAAGAGGAAACTCCGCACTATTTGAATCAACCTTTGCTTTACTTGTCTATGGACTGTTCCTATTCCCTAATCCAAGTACTTCGTCGATGTTCAAGCTATCCAAATCTTCATGCTTAACAACCCAGTTCCAACACTGTTGGTAGATGTCTATCATGATGTTCATACCAGATACATGCGGAATGGTGGGCCAGTTGTTTGTTGTGTCGCCCTCTTCTATAAGTGGTTTATTTCATACTTACCGAAGACGCCGACCTTTTGGGAAGTTGAAGATAGCACAATTTGGCCCAAGAAGCTCCTGGAATTGAGCCACACCGACATTGAATGGTATGATCCGGTTTATGGAGGGATCCTAATGATCCACAACTGCGGGGACTTCCCCAATGTGCCTCTCATGGGAAGAAATGGATATATCAACTACAACCCTGTGCTTGCTCGTCGTCAGTTGGGCCATCCAATGGAGGAAATTCCTGATTTCAACGACCTTGAAATGCTTTTTCTTGAGGAGATGAAGGTTTTGAGCTAAGGATCAGAGTGGAGCGTGATTGGCACCAATTCAACAGACAAAGATGGACTGCTTTGGAAAACCCTGATTGCTCTGTTACCGAGGCTTGCTTGCAGTGGTCTCACGAAATAGCTCTCGTGATGAGGGTACCTTATCCCAGTCACGAGACTGTTGCAGAGGAAGAGCTGAAGTTGAAGAATGCGCTAGGAGAATTGACCCTTGAAAAGGCAAAGGTCAAGGGGCCAATCAACAAGCTTTTGAGAAAGATCAATGAAGGAGAGGGACCGTCCGCCAGTGGACCAGATGCTTAGTTTCCTTTTGTTGTAATTTCCATTTTCGCTTATGTATTTGAATTATGAGGATGTACTACCTCTAATGTAATCTCTAATGAAGAAGTTTATTTTGATGAACATCCTGTTATCTACAATGTTTGCAAAATTTCTTGGTTTTCTTGATAGTTTAGCTTACATCTGCATCTGCATTTTCATTTGCATCATGTCATAACATGTGCATTTTCTTCCCTGTCTTATCTTATGTCACCATATTCTCTTCAGAATCGTCACATTGAGTCCCCGACGCCGCTACAACACACGAGCGCAAGCTCGTCAAAGGATGTCAGAATATAATTTTGAAATGGACAGAGTTAACAATGAGCTGGATGAGCTCCAAGGAGGAATGGGGCAGATTCTGGAGGCTATACAGGTTCTAAAAGAAAAGATGGATACACAGGCCACTGTGGTTTTTGAGATTATCACTCCAACTGTGAAACCTCCTACCACTACTTTGAACCCCACATTGGGTATGCCTTTTGATTTTATACGTCCACCGGTTCCCACTTCTACTCAAGAAGTTGTTCCTCTGGGTAACGAGAATCATCAAGCTATTCCTACCTTTACTCCAGCAACAGTGCAAACCCAAGTGCACCCTGTTTTTCATAAACCGCCTCCAGTTTATGATTACCCTGAAATGTCTGGAGAGGGTGATGAACGACATGAAAGACTGAAAGAGAGTGTAGAGACAATACAGAGGAAAATGAAAGCAATGGAAGGAAGCAATGTATTTAGTACTGATGCAAAAGACATGTGCCTAGTTTCAGGCTTGGTAATTCCACCCAAGTTTAAACTACCCAGTTTCGACTTATACTCTGGCGCGACCTGTCCTAAGTCGCATTTGGTCATATATTACCAAAGAATGACCGCATTTATGGATAATGACAAGTTGATGATCCATTGCTTCCAAGATAGTCTGAAAGGGGCTGCTGCCAAGTGGTACTTAAGTCTGGACCAGTCTAGAGTCCGGTGTTTTCAAGATGTATCCGATGCTTTTGTAAAGCATTACAAATACAACATGGACCTGGCGCCAGATCGTAGACAACTTCTAAGTATGTCACAAAACAATTCCGAGTTTTTAAGGAGTATGCGCAGAGATGGAGAGAGTTAGCTTCACAAGTAGAGCCACATTTGTCTGAAAAAGAACTAGCTGATTGGTTTGTGGATACGGTGAAGCCAGATTTCTATGAGAGGATGATTAGTAACGTCATTACTAATTTTGCTGATATTGTCGCTGAAGGCGTAAAAGTAGAAGCTGGGCTGAAAAGTGGAAAGGTAGTCAGTTCCTCGAGCAGTTTAACCAATACCAATACCAAGAAAGCTCCTAGCCACTCCTACAAAAAGAAAGAAGGAGAGACCAATGCCATCATGACAGGGAAGAAAAGGAACCCAATGTAGAAATAACCAATGTATCAACAACAATCGGTTCCGAACTTTACTCAACAACCGATTTACCCCACGCACTATGCTCCCCAACACTATGTAGTTGTGACACCTACCTTTAATCATCAAGCAGTGCAACAATCGTCGGCCTATCAGTAACAGCCAGCTTATCAGCAAATACCAAATACTCAGAATTATCAACAACAACAGAGACAACAAGCTCCTCAGCAGAATGCTCCTTACAAAAGACAAGGGGGAACGACCACATTTCTGCCCTTACCAATGTCATACACTGAACTCTATCCTTCATTAGTGCAACAAGGATTAATTGTTACCAGACCTCTGGGTCCACCTACTAAAAAGTATCTGCCTTTCCACAATCCAAATGTTAATTATGCCTTTCATTAAGGAGGAGCCGGTCATGATTTAGAGGGTTGATTAGCATTAAAACATGTAGTGAAAAGGTTGATGGAAAAGAAGATCCTATCTTTCGCAGACAATCTGTCAAACGTGAAAAGTAATCCATTGCACAAACACGGAACCACAAATGCTACTGAGAATGAGAATGATGAGGTGCTAATAGTGGATGCATCAAAGATCAAAACTCCTATCAAGGTCTTCCATGCTAAATTGTTCAAAGCTGATTTGGTGAAAATCTGTCATGATGATTGTGAAGAATGTAATGCCAGTATCAAGGGTTGCCATTCAGTCCAAGCCGACATTCAAAACTTGATCGATGAAGGATTTCTGTAAGTATTTAGTAAAGAGAGGAAGGATGAAGTTGCAGTAATTGAGCCTGTGTTCCACTTGCCAAAGCCAAAAGAAAAAATGACTGTGTTCAACATACCAAAGTACGGTTATGTGATTTCTGTGTTTAACAAGCCAGTACCAATCTTCAACAAATCTGAACCCGTTGTTGCTTCCACTACTAATCATTCAAAACCAAGCAACATTCGACAACCCGTTCCATTCCGTTTCAGAGGTTCAAAAGTTGTGCCGTGGATTTAAGAGAATATTATGGGTGATAAAAGAAATGAAGAAGTGGTTCCAAGGAATGAGGTGGGAACCACTAATGAAGAGGTGACCAACATAGTGGGGACTGGGAAGATGACTCGCAGCGATAGAGTTTACGCTCCTTTGTTCAAAGAAACTGTGCCTAAGGAGACTGTTGTCCCTGTACCCTCCAAAGATAAAGAAAAGGTGGTTACGAAAGAGGATAATGATGAATTTATGAGAATTATCAAGAGAAGTGATTACAAAGTGGTGGACCAGCTTCACCAAACCCCATCCAAGATCTCAATTTTGTCTCTACTGATGAATTCTCCTATCCACAGAGCAGCCTTGCAGAAAATTCTAGCCCAAGCACATGTAGCCCAAGACATTACTGCTGGACAATTTGACCACATCTTTGCTAACATCACAGCCTGCAATACGCTCAGTTTCAGCGACGAAGAATTACCTCGAGGAGGTCAAAACCATAATCTTGCCTTGCATGTATCCATAAAGTGCCAAGAGGATACTTTAGCCAGAGTACTTGTAGATACCGGTTCATCTCTGAACGTTCTTCCGAAGAGAACCTTGAAAAAGTTGACCTATCAAGGAATAGGGATGAAGCCTACTTCACTCGTTGTCAAAGCCTTTGATGGTTCGAGAAGGTCAGTAATGGGAGAAATTGAGTTACCTATTCTGATTGGTCCTCATGAGTTCAACGTCGTTTTCCAAGTCTTGGATATCAATCCCGCTTACAGCTACCAATTGGGGAGGCCTTGGATTCACGAGGCCGATGCCGTAACATCGACTTTGCATCAGAAGATGAAATTTGTAGCTGATGAGAGGTTGGTCATTATCCTTGGTGAAGAGGATCTAATGGTCAGTAATCTGTCCTCTTTCTGATACATTGAACCTGATGAAGAGGCTTTGGAAACTTCTTTCCAAGTTCTTGAGATAGCTAACGCTGTTATGCGTGACAATGAAGAGCCAGTGGCCTAGAATAATCCATCTTTTGCTTCTTTCAAAAGTGTCCAATCTGCCCTAAGAGAAGGTGTGCCTGAAGGCTGGGGCAAAGTCATCGAGTTTCAAGAAAGAGAAAAATACCAAGGGTTGGGTTACAAACCAACTCTTGAGGAAAAAGCTGCTACAACAAGGTGACTAAAGACGATTCAGGAAGTATTTGTTAGTGGAGAACATCAAGTTCATGCCATCATTGAAGACGCTGAAGATGAGGACGTTAGCCACTTGGTTTTTCAATGTGACGCCGCATTGAGTAATTGGGAAGCTATTTAAGTCCCTGTTTTGTACCCTATGACAGAGTAATTTGCTTGCTTTTTTTGTTGTTTTCAATTCCGTAGCCTTGCCCGAGGCTATCAGATTATCTTGTATGGGCCACCGCTTTCAATTCTTATTAATCAATGAAGTTGATGTTTTGTTAATTTCTTTCATCTTTATTTACTGTTTTTGCTTTTAAGGAAAAATGGAAATCTTTCAAAACGACAAAAACATTTTCTTCTTGCATTTAATCTTTGTGCATTTTAATGAGAAAAAACCCTCCATCATGTAGAATAAATCCCAAACCTGTTGTATTCAATGACCCTACTCTCACTATTGACTTTGATTCACCCATCTATCAAGTTGGGGATGAGGAGGAAGAAGACTATGAAGTCCCGGATGAGATGGCAAAAATGTGTGAGTACGAATACACGGCTCTTCAGCCGCATGAGGAAGAAATTGACACCATCAATCTTTGTACTGATGAAGACAAGAAGGAAGTCAAGATTGGGGCAATGCTAGGGGCAGAGATCAGACGATGGTTAATAGAGCTTCTTGAAGAATATGTTGATGTGTTTGCATGGTTTTATCAAGACATGCTTGGGTTGGATACAGATATTGTAGTTCATAAACTACCGCTCAAGCCTGAATGACCGCCGATAAAATAGAAACTTTGAAGAAGCAGACCCGGCATGGCTCTCAAAATCAGAG
Organism: Lathyrus tuberosus; assembly: GCA_022829125.1. NCBI lineage: Eukaryota > Viridiplantae > Streptophyta > Magnoliopsida > Fabales > Fabaceae > Lathyrus > Lathyrus tuberosus. The sequence continues at coordinate 12,521,883 of JALAZF010000110.1, forward strand.
ATGAGGTAAAGCGACAATTAGATGCAGGGTTCTTGGCAGTTTCAAAGTATACTGAATGGGTAGCTAACATTGCGCCAGTAATGAAGAAGAATGGCAAAGTGCAAATGTGCATAGATTATAGGGACCTCAACAAAGCCAGTCCAAAGGATGATTTCCCTCTACCGCATATCGACACTCTTATGGATAATACAACCAGTTTTGCAATTTTCTCCTTTCTGGATGGTTTCTCAGGCTACAATCAGATTAGAATGGATTCGGCCGATATGGATAAGACTACATTCATCACTCCATGGGGAACTTATTGCTACAAAGTTATGCCCTTCGATTTGAAAAACGCAGGGGAAACTTATCAGAGGGCTATGGTAACCTTATTCCATGACATGATCCATAAAGAAATTGAAGTGTATATGGATGATATGATTGCTAAATCTCAGAGTGAGGAGGAGCATTTGGACCATCTTCTGAAATTATTTAAGAGACTCCGTAAATATCAGCTAAAGTTGAATCCTACCAAATGTACTTTCGGTGTCAGATCAGGAAAACTGCTCGGTTTTATTGTCAGCCAACGATGAATTGAGGTAGATCCTGATAAGGTACGAGTTATTCAAGAGATGCTAGCTCCCCAGACTGAGACTCATGTAAGAGGTTTCCTGGGCCGTTTGAACTATATCTCCAAATTCATCTCCAACATGACTCCCACTTGTGAGCCAATCTTCAAATTGCTTCGTAAAGACCAGACTGTAGAGTGGAATTCCGGCTGCCAGCAGGCCTTTGACAAACTCAAGAGTTACTTACAAGAACCACCGATCTTGATTCCCCCTGTTCCTGGGAGACCTCTCTTCATGTATATGACTGTGCTAGAAGGATCCATGGGTTGTGTCTTGGGCCAACATGATAAACCGGTCGCAAGGAGGATGCCATCTATTACTTGAGTAAAAAGTTCACCGATTGCGAAAGCCGTTATTCAGTGCTAGAGAAAACTTGTTGTGCTTTAGCATGGGCCACCAGACGTTTGAGGCAGTATTTGATATGTCACACTACTTTGTTGATCTCCAAAATGGATCCAATAAAGTATATATTTGAGAAGCCTGCTCAAACAGGAAGACTTGCCTGTTGGAACATGCTATTGTCAGATTATGGCATCCAATATGTCACTCAGAAGTCTGTCAAGGGAAGCGTCTTATCAGAGTACCTTGCAGATCAGCCTGTCGAAGATTATAAGCCTCTCAAGTTTGATTTCCCCAATGAGAATATCATGGTGGTAAAAGATTGTTAAGAACCAGGCCCTGATGAAGGTCCTGAACCTGGTTCACGATGGAAAATGATGTTTGATGGTTCTTCCAACTATAAAGGACATGGTGTGGGTGTTGTGTTGATAAACCCTAATGGTGGTTATACTTCTTTCACAACAAGGTTGGACTTTGGATGCACAAACAATGTTGCTGAATATGAAGCATGCGTCTTAAGCTTGGAAGCTGTAATTGATCTCAGAATCAAAATCCTAGAAGTCATTGGTGATTCTGCTTTAGTTATCTATTAGGTCAAAGGCGAATGGGAGTCTAAAGACGAGAAACTGGTCCTGTACCGCGCTTACATTGTGAAAATGATCCAATACTTTGATGAGATTACTTTTCGTCATGTTCCCCGCTCAAAGAATCACATAGCTGACGCCCTAGCCATGTTAGCTTCAACGTGGAAAGTTAATTTTGTTAATGAAGCACCGCTCATCAGCATCGAGCGCAAGACTGAACCAACCTACTGTCAGTCCATTGAAGAAGAGGTAGATGGGAAACCGTGGTTTCACGACATCTTGAATTATTTGAAGACTCAAGAGTATCCTGCCAATGCTTCCAACCTTGACAAGAAAAGTTTTCGAATATTATCATCCAAGTTCTTCTTCAGCAAGGATGTACTTTACAAGAGGAATCACGACATGGTTTTGTTAAGATGCGTTGATAAACGAGAAGCAGATCTGTTGATTCACGATATTCATGAAGGAGCCTTTGGTACTCACGCCAGTGGGCATGTCATGGTTAAGAAGATCTTGAGAGCCGGTTATTATTGGTTGACTATGGAAGCTGACTGCATCCAATACGCCAGAAAATGTCACAAATTCCAGATTTATGCTGACAAGGTGCATGTACCTCCAACATTGTTGAAATTTTTGTCGTCACCTTGGCCTTTCTCTATGTGGGGCATTGATATGATTGGGGCTATTGAGCCGAAAGCTTCCAACGGTCATCGTTTCATCTTAGTGGCCATTGACTACTTCACTAAATGGGTTGAAGCTGCATCCTATGCCAATGTGACCAAACAAGTGGTTACTCGTTTCATCAAGAATAATATCATTTGTCGTTATAGAATCCCTAACAAAATCATAACGGACAATGGAACCAATCTGAACAACAAAACAATGAAAGAGTTATGTGACAATTTCAAGATTGAACATCATAATTCCTCACCTTACCGTCCAAAGATGAACGGAGTTGTCGAAGCTGCTAACAAGAACATCAAAAAGATCCTACAGAAAATGGTCAAGACTAATAAGGATTGGCATGAGATGTTACCATTTTCTCTGCATGGATACAGAACTTTGGTTCGAACTTCGACAGGAGCAACTCCCTTTTCTCTAGTATATGGGATAGATGTTGTTCTCTCCATTGAAGTAGAGATACCATCGTTAAAAATTCTGATGGAGACCGTGCTTGATGAAGCAGAGTTGGTCCATGAAAGATATGATCAGCTGAACCTCATTGATGAGAAACGATTGACTGCCATGTGTCATGGTCACTTGTATCAGAGAAGGATGAAAAGAGATTTTGATAAGAAGGTCCGTACTCGTGAATCCGTGAAGGAGAACTCGTACTCAGAAAGATCTTGCCATCTCAAAGGGATGCTCGCGGAAAATGGGCACCCAACTATGAGGGTCCTTTGTGGTGAAAACTGTGTTTTCAGGAGGTTCCTTATTCCTTACAACGATGTACGGTGAACAACTCTCACACCCTGTAAATGCTGACTCAGTACGAAAATATTACGCCTAAAAAGCCCGCTAAGTCGAAAACCAGAAATGGCGACTTAGGCAAGAAAAAGGGGTATCCCGGTGGGTCATAACCTATGAAGGAGACTCAGGCAAAAGCTAGGGATCAAATAAAAAAGAAAAAGAGCTCGCTAGGTTGAAACCCCGAAAGGGCGGCCTAGGCAAAAAAGAGCGTCCCGGTGGACTGAAAACCTGAAAAGGCGGTCCATGCAAAAAATAGGGACAAAGGCGTTTCATTGTATCAGATGGGGTCGTCACCTACATCAAGGAACTCATGAAAGAAGTTCAAGTTCATTTTCCCTCATCAGCAGCAAAGTTCATTTTTGGGACTCTTAGTAATTAAGGATGGTAGTGCTCATTGAATACGATGTAACCTTTTCCCAAATTGCCATTATTCCAATTGTAATGTTCCATGGAGCTTCGCCATTGGCAAGTTACCATTCTAATAAAAATCAGATTCTGGACCATTCTTTGACATTTGTCATTGCTCTATTACTTTTCTTGTTATGCAAAACTTCACTTATTTATTAATAATGGTTTTGAAAGCAGAAAATGTTTTAAAAAAATCTTTTGAGAAAACACAATGAAAATATAATTTGCTTTGTCATTAGGATTTAATTTAGTAAAATCATTTGCTCTCCCCAATAAAGACTTGATTGTGACAAAAACACTGTTAAACCATCAGACGTATGTTTCCCCGGTGATACAAGTTTTCCTGGATCAGACATCTCAGTAATGATTGACTACTACGATACAGAGGACTTCTCCCCAGTATCTTCACAGATGTTTGTGGAAGGTTTTATTTCCCCAGTGAAAGAAGATTATTCCCTATTCAATCCCCAGAGACTTCATTCTCTTCAGATTCAATGTGACTCCTGGCAGTGGACGCGTTATTCGTCCATTAACTTTTCCCCAGTCTATCGTCTCCCATTGGAGTCATCTCTTGCATATCATTTGAGCATTCGTATCATACCATATCATCCTGCATCTTTGCACCTGATTTTATTTTGCTTGTGGGTCCTTATCTCCCTTTGCTTCATTTACTGATCTATGATTTGTGTCCAGCTCGCGTCCAGTCTTCACCCGCGTGTGCCAGATTTTGCTCATTATCAGTTTGCCCCAGGAAATCTAATTTTCATTTATACAACCCCGGTACTGACCTATCAGATACCAAACTCCGGTCACCTATGAACCAAAATCTCAGGTTAACTATGAACCTTGGTCACCTATGAACCTAAAACATCATGTCAACTATGAACCTTAGTCAACTATGAACCTAAAACTCCAGGTCAGATATGAACCTAAACCTCAAGTCAGATATGAACCCGAAGTTTGAAACCAGGTCAGATATGAACCTAAACCTCAGGTCAGATATGAACCCGAAGTTTGAAACCATGTCAGATATGAACCTAAAACCTTGGTCACCTATGAACCTAAAACTCCAGGTCAGATATGAACCTAAACCTCAGGTCATATATGAACCCGAAGTTTGAAAACCAGGTCAGATATGAACCTAAACCTCAGGTCAGATATGAACCCGAAGTTTGAAAACCAGGTCAGATATGAACGTAAACCTTAGGTCAGATATGAACCCGAAGTTTGAAACCAGGTCAGATATGAACCTAAAACCTCCGGTCAGCTATGAACCTTGGTCAATTATGAACCAAAACCTCAGGTCAGATATGAACCTTGGTCAAATATGAACCAAAACTCTAGGTCTGATATAAACCTTAGTCATATATGAACCTAAAATTCAAGTCCAATCATTAATGGCTCATTAGTCTTTTCCCCAGTTAAAGTCCTTGTGATTTTCATCATTTGGCGCACGCAAAGCTTATGTTTGTCTCTGCCTTTTCTGGATTTTCTTGAAGATCCCGTTTGTACTCTTCAATATAAGAAATCCCCAGAAAATCTCTGTAGAGTGTCTATCCTCTTATTTCAAGATGATCACCAGTGGAGATCATGTCTTCTTTCTGGTTTCATGCCCAGTAAGAATGTGTTTTGTTTCCCCTTGTGTCGCCCGGTCACCTATGAACCTGTCATCCATCTCCCTAGTGGAAAACACCTCTCTGGCTCCTATCTTCAGTGAGGACCTGCGGGATTTTATCTTTTTCTGTCCCCAATGTTTCCTCATAGTCTCCCCAACGATTCTCTTTTGTTGGTCACATCTATATCCCCAGTGAGTCTTCCTTGTGAATACTAACCTTCATCCCTCCCCAGTAAAGCTCACTTGTGTTTGTTTGCTTTTTATCTTTGGTGTCCGGTTTGCCTGCATCTTTGCACTATCATGGCATCATGTCATCATATTAGAAGTACATGGCATGTCAGCATTTGCATGTTTGTTGCTTGTCCTTAGCATCTGCATTCCATCTAAGGGCAAAATTTTCGGTTTGCTATATTTGAATACCTTTTACCTTGGAGTCCTGAGGATTCCCATTCCTCATGCCATCTGGTAGAGCTATTCAAATAGGGGCAACTGTTATATCCCAAATTTTACCCCTTAGATGTCATAACATCTTGCACTCACATGTAGGGATCAATCATCTATGCACTGTTAACTAACCCATATCTTGCAAGTTTATTTCTTTTGTGTTGAGAACTAGGGTTTACACCAGAAAGAGGGTAAGGTCGCCTGAGCCAGGCTCTCACATGATTCAAGGTTTCCTAAGACTATTCTTATTGGCTCCATACACCATCACAACTGTTCACCAGTTTGGGATCTCAAGACTCTGGATCAAATCAAGTCAACAAGAGATTATCAGACCAAAGTTGAGGAATTAGGGTTTTGACCTGAAGAATCACTGAAGAAGTTTGTCATGATCAGTCAAGGTTTGATTGGTTCATCAACCAATTAAACTTACCTACATTCAAGAGAGCCTACTCCACAAGAAATCAAGTGTGTTTGGCTCCTGTTACAAGTACCTTGAGCCACAAGATTCACCATGACTCAAGTTAGGGTTTTATCAGCACCAGTCAACCATTGCATTTAATTTTGATCAAGACATGTTTCCAAGCCTTGGGACATGGTTCCATATGTTTATAAACACCCTTAGAGGTCATCTTTGAACCTTGGAAGAGATTTAAGAAGCAAGATCCTCAAAGATCATCCAGTAGAATTCCTGAGGAAATTAGGGTTTTGACTGACAAAGTCAAGCCTCTGACTTTGGTGTTATTGGCCCAAAATGAAGTGTTCAAATCACATTCTACCCAATCCTTGATTGAGAGCATGAGAGACCACCATGAAAGGTATTTTTCAAGAAGGGCAAGGTTTTGTTCTTCAAATTTTCTAAGGAAGAGTTCACTTCTTGTGCAAAATTGGGAAAGTCATAACTCCCAAACCACACATCCAAATTTTGTGATCCAAAGCTCAAATTGAAGCTCTCATCATGAACTTCAAAACATATTAGAGGACCTTTCTCAAGTTAAGGTTTAGTTTGTAAGTTACAAGGCTTGGAAGTTCAAAACACTTAAGGACTTAGTGAAATATCACTATTTTTTGCCTTAAAAATCAGCTGACTTCACTTCCACTTTCCACTAAGATCCTTTGAGAATTTGGAACATTCTTGAACATGAAAGGTTTAGAGGGCATTTAGGGTTTTCCAAAAAGTACAAGAACTCCTCAATCCATTAAGTGAGTTGAGAGATTCGATTGAAAGAAGTTTGAGGTCCATTTTTTGAATGTTAAGTAACCAACTTATGCATAATGATGCATTACACTTCTAATCACCAAAGACTTTCACTCTTCTGATGTTTAGAGACCAGATTAGCTTGGTTTAGGACCTCTGCCACGATTTTTGCAAGTTGGAGCATTAAAATATGATGATTTAAGTAAGGTAGGCAAGTAGATGTGCAAGTGGACATCCATGAAAGAGAAACTTTACATAACAACATGGCAGCTTCTTTTCCCCTTGAAACTTGGACTCTGAACCAATCCAATCAGTCCCCATTACAACAGTGCCTAGGACTAGGGCTTTGAAGACCCTTGAATCAGCAAAGGAAGCTCACTTGCGAGGGAAAACTTTCAAAAGAGCAAACTTGGCAACTTTCCATTTTTGACCTTGCCTTGAACCCTCAACATTTCCTATAAAGAGAGCCTTGTTCTACTCACAAAAATACACCAGAATCACCCCACAAAGAGGATGATTGCTCACTCTATCCTTTCATTCATAAGTTCTTGCAAATTTGCAAGAACACTTCAAACTTCCATTTCACTCGTGCACTTTCTCTATAACTCCACAGATCTTCTCTAAACATTGAATAGAGAAGCTTTAAACACCTAAACACTAACTGTAACACCCCTACCATCATCTACCATTTCTGAGGTTCCATTTGCAAGTAGGATCGGGTTCCATATTTGAAGCACTATCTAAGTTTTCTAAGCATTTGCATCTTCTCTCCAAGGTTCAACAAAGTTCCAGAAGGCGTTTCTTATCCATCATCAGTGCTGTAGAAGAAGCCTTGGACTTTCTCCAAGAGGTAAGGTTTCTAGCTCTGAAACTCATATATTCATGCATGATATTGTTGTTGTTTGAATGTTAAAATGTAGTGTGTTGTTTGCTTTGTGATTTTAAACAAGAGCTTGGCATGTTTGTTTGAAACTTTGCATGTTATAACTTGTTGAAATATTATGATGTTGCACTGTTATGGGTTGATTTTTGAATCATATATTGGTTGTTAATGAAAACTGAAGGCATAGTTATGTTCCTGGGAGTTTTTACTCCAACGTTGGTTTTTGAATCTTTGAGTTTGGTTGAGGGATGAGAGAGATCTGTTGGCTAGAAGTTTTGGCCATGGTTGTTGTTAATTAGGGCACGAGAGATATGATGAGGGAAGAAGAAGAAGAGAGTGTGGCCCCCAGTCAGTCCCATGTGGCGCTGAGGTGGCCGTTTAGGGTGGTTTTAAAATAAAAATAATTGGATTTGTATAATGTTTGGATGAGAGTGTAGCACCGCTGGTCCATGGAGGAGGTTATAGGTATTGGCAAGCGAAGGGTCTGGGATTCGAATCCCCCTCGCCCCAGACCTTTTTCTTTTTTATTTTTCCAACTTGTTTCACTTATCATGTTATTTTATTGAATGCTTGTACACTATATTCACATTGCGCGCGCAACCCAGTTGGCAAGGGTTTTGTGCACTGAGCCTTAGGACGTGGGTTCAACACCCATGGGGTACATTTCCATTATTTTTATCACTTGTTTCTATTTTGTATTTTTTATGGTTTATACCTTGATTTTAAACTTTCATAACTTGCTCATTTTTCACTCTTTTTAAGCCATTCCTTTTGCAAAATGTCCCTTAACTTGTCTATTTTCTAATTGTGGAGAGAAATTTTTGAAAATAATTATTTTTGAAGCATTTGTTGATGTTGTAAGTGAAATACATTTTTGGGTTTTCATAAAGAACATCTTGACTTTCTTTTGATTTCTTTGTCATGTTTCCTTGAGACCTAATGCATGTTGTCCAAGCCTTGTATGATGTTATGACATTGTATGTTTTGTTTAACTTTATTTCCTTGATGTTTAATGTTGTCTTTACATGAAAATGTCCTTTGAAATACCATGAGATCTCTTGAGATCATTTGCTTTATAACATGAGTTTGTTTGATCAAGTATGTGACATGTTGATGTCTTGAACTTTGAATGCCATGTTTTGAACCACCTTTAATGGTTAAAGGTCTTAAGTTTGGCACTCTTGAATGCATGAACCCTAAGATGTTGTCACATTCTTTTGTGTACCTACACCACTTATGTTTGGTAAAACATTTTCACATGTTATCCCCATGAAGTGTTTTGATTATCACCATACTTTTATTTTCATCGTGTTTATGATGTTTGTTATCTTATAACTTTATTAAGTCTTACCCAAGAGAGGCATGCTCTTTAGCTTCCACTCCTTAACCCTTATCATTCCTCTCCTTCCAAAGGAAAGACTCTCTATTGGCATCTAAGTCATAGATAGCTCATATACCATCTTGGCCTCCTTAGAGCCATCCCCTATTTTCATAAGGATTCACCCTTGGCTTTCTTAAAGCCTCTTCTCCCTTTAACCTCATTAGGTTCCCCTCTTGTGAGCACTATCCTCATAGTTGCTCACTTTTCTTTTTGGCCTCATTAGAGTCATTTACCTCATGACTTAGGTTTCACCAAGAGTTCCTCAACTCTATGTGAACATTATCATTATAATGTTCCTCCCCCTTTGGCCTCCTTAGAGCCATTTACCTTCAAACTTAGAATTAAGTTAGAATTCTTCAACTCTATGTGATCCTCATCCTCATGAGTATTCACCTCCTCTTACAACTTAGACTTAGAGAGTTCTTTAACTCTATATGAGTATCATACTCATTCCCCTTGGAACTTTGGTCATAGTCAATGTTTCCTCCTTCACCCTTAGTTTGGTGAACTACGGTTGCTCTGATTCTTTAGTCAGGATACGTAGGCACAAGATACGACGTCTCGGCGAGCATACTTAGTATATACCCCATAGGTCTTTACTTTCACCCTCAATGCCTTGGTCTTTACCATAGGCCCTTATCCTTGCCTTAGGTCCTTACCTTTAGCATCTTAGGTCCTTACCTTAACCTTAGCAGATTTCCTTAGCAAGCAAACATAAACATAAACAAGAGGCTCCCGTAGAGTACTAACGATACTTTGGGTGCTAATACCTTCCCTTAGTATAACCAACCCCCTTTCCCCGATCTCTTAGCCGTGTCTTCACATGGCGCAAAAGGGTTTTCTTTCTATCTTTACCTTTTCCTTTGGATAAATCAAAGCTCGATGGTGAATTTCAAAGTTTTGTGATGCAAGTTAATTAATAGCTTGTTATCCGATTCTCACCGCAACAATCATCATCTAGTTAATTACGTATTTAGTATAGACAAATACAACATAGTTTCTTTTTAAATATTTATGAAGATTCTTAAAAGAATTTCTTTAGAAATCTAACTGAGACTTTGTATTTACTCATACATGAATATTTTATTGAGTCAAGAAGTTTGCGAGGAAAGAACAGAACATACCTTTTTTTTTGTTTTCTTGGTCATGCTTTTGATGAGTATTCAGATATGACCATGGAATCTGAATATTGTCTTGAGTGGATTATGATTCATTGGCTTTTAAACCAATGATTCCATTTTCTTCACTAAACTCTATGCTTTTAGCTCTTGAGTCTGGGATATAGGCTCTTCTTCCATCAAATATTGTAAACATCCTTTGATCAAGTACCATGGAAGATGCTTTGCTCATTTCTTCTATAATATCTGCAGCACATACAAATTTGGATATTGGTACTCATATTTCTATGAGTCCAGAACTGTTAGGCTTGACAGGCTTTCTTTTGCTTTATGCCTTAACTTGATAGCAGTACCATGATTCATTCCAGAGTATGAGTCTAGGATGAGTAATGGCATCAACAAAATCTTGTTCTTAGCAGAGTCTTTGATTTCATTGTCTTATATTAAATATTTTGACATTGAAATTTTTAGACAAGCCTAAATGCAGATAATGTTTGCTATCAGAGATTGGCATAAAACAAGTTTACAACACTATCATAGTTTTGCTAGAAACAGAAGAAGAAATGAAAGGTTTCTCAAGGAATTATCTTTTAACACAGATTCTTAGATAGCCTTCAATTTCCATAGGAGCAATGGAGTCACTTAAGATATTATCTTAAGATGAAGACTTCTTATTATAAATATTGAAACAAGAGAGATTGAAAGTTATCTCTTTCTCTTCAATAATTGATTTTATTCCTAGATTCAGATTGGTTCCTCAGAAGAAGTAATGGCCTGCAATGTCTGGTTACTTTCTTCATCAGATTATGAATCCTCAACCATGTCAGCTTTATTAGAATAGACTTTGAAGATCTTTGACATTTTTCTTTTTTTGGGTTTTTTTGGTAGTATTTCTCCTTGTTATTAAGATTTGGGAAATCAGTTGAAATAAGAATATTTCAGAAGCTTCTGAAGTTATTCTTCTATCAATAGATATCACATTTCATTCAGCTTGTTGAAAGAGTCTTTTGATAGGAAAGGTCAATTTCTCATCATCAAACATTCCATAGGAATTTTCTTCAACAGACTTGAGGAAGGGTGATCTGTTTGACATCTTTTCATCATCTAATTCTATTTCTTTTCTTCTAAGATTGCTAGATAAACCTTCAAGACTCAGTATACTCAAACTTTTGGCTTCTTTAGTAGATGTGACTTTTTGGTTTAACACTAGCAAGCATACTTCTTAGAATTTGCTTGAAAAATTAGATGAAGTGTAACTTAATAAGCTTCTACCAGATTCCCTTCAAATAAGAAAACAAGGATTCAAAGATAGTCTTAAGCATTAGACATATCAATGATGTTGATATACTTAGAATGAGATAGAGCACCTACCAGAATGCATCTAACTCCAAGAAGATATTAATAATAAGCTTCTTCTGAGCTGGTGTGAGAGAATTTAAGACATTGATTATCCATACACCCTAAACTTCTATAGTAATACCTTTCTCAAGGGTATTCTATAGACTTTCATCAAAACCCTTTATTAAGACCAATGAATTAAAAATATATTTTGCTTTTTCCACCATTTAAATTAAGCGGGGTCACCCTTTGAATATGGTATGATTAGTAGTGTAATATTTTTCACGTGGTTCTTAACTCCTTCTTGAATGAAAGTATTTAGTAGACATATTTTTCTCATTGAATCATTATCTGCACCACTGTTAAGTGTTATGCACAGACTATGCTCTGATACAAACCGAAGGTGAAAAAATACACAAGAAAGGGGGGAGGGTTAAATTATGTTTTCCGTTTCTTAACTTTGCCTCTGATCAAAGTTCAGAATCTAAACTGATGTTCAGATTCTGATTAATACATTGTAGCAAAATGTTAACATAAGTAAATAAAAGATAAAGAACACACATATTTATCATGGTTCCTCCCAAGATAGAGTAGTTCAGTCCCCCTGCAGCACAAGATATTTTTCACTATAATCAAATCATGATTACAATCGCTTATGAACTTAAGCATAAGACTTTTCTTTGCTCAGCCCCTCAGTCCGAGACGTCCTGCTTAAACCCCTCAGGTCCTGTTAGCTCCTAATTTCGACGCCTGACATTGGGATAAAAATCTCTCCCAAGAGAAAGAATAGGTAGAGTTTTGTGAAGCTTCGACAGAAGTGTGGCTGTGAGGATAGCTGGTCGAAAGATAGCTTTTTACAGAAGAAAGAAGGTTTCAAGGACTTAGAAATATTTCTAAGAGTTTAGGAGAATTTTCGACCAAAGTTCAAGAAAGGGTCGTTCGACGCGAATGTTTTGAATTCAAACACAAGAGGGAACAGTTATTCCTATCCAATTCTGAAGTGGGACATGTGGCGTTCATCCAAGTGTTTCATCCTGCTTGATGACCCGTTAGTGGCTAGTTATTTTCTATCATTATAAATAGCCAGTTTTAGGAATAATTTTGGGGTGTTCCATTTGTATACAAAATTCAGTGTGCTCAAAGTACCAGCGTAGAGAAACGAGCGTGTGAAAATGTATGTTGGAGTAACACCATTTTTTATGATTCAATGCAATTTACTAAATTTCCTTTATTAAAAGTCTCTTTTAATTTCACATAAGTTAAATTCCTGCATTTACCAGTCTCTTCGATTTGAACCTTTCTTAAAGTCTTTTACTTTTCGGTTACTTTAAGTTTCTTGAAGAAATCCTTTTTCACTTCTTTACTTAGTCGAAACATAGAAGTTTACGTAAGAAATCAATTTAGCACATGTCTTAGGATTTGTGTGGTCGATCCTGCAAGTTACTCAGTTTTACGTGAAATTGATAGACCAGCGGTTGTTTACCATTTTTACCAGTAAACAGGTCCAAGATTTTCGGCTTAGATTCCACGAATCCAAGACTTCCTTGCTCAAGTCCCTCAGGCCCGAGACTTCCTGCTTAGACCCTCAAGTTCAAGACTTTCTGCTTAGGTTCCACGAACCCAAGACTTCATGCTTAAGCCCCTTAGGCTCAATACTTCCTTGCTCAGACTGTAGCCTAAGACTTCTTTGCTCAGGTTCCACAAACCCAATACTTCTGCTCATACCCTCAAGTACAAGACTTCTGCTCAGAGTCACAGTCCAAGACTTTCTTCTCAATTAACAACTGATCAAGACTTTCAATGCTCTAGCACATAGCAGGAGACTTACTTGGCTCAAGCTTCTCAGCAAGAGACTTTGATGCTGAAGACATAGCAAGAGACTTTATCTAAACTACTAAACAACATGTTTAGCAGAATAGAGAACAAGTTGTACTTGATCAAAATCAGAGGTACAGGGTAATCACCATAACAAAGTCCTTAAACATTTAAGACTTCTAAGATATTCAATGTTTAAGAAATCTTAAGGCTTTGTACAATTTACAACAAATAACAGAATTTTTGCATACTCAATTGTGTTGCTTATTTTTTATCTTGTTATTCCTCCATCCAGATAAAAGTGTGAAACACTCCTATCCTTCTTGGCTTTCCTTCTCTATTTCTTCTTGTTCCTTGTTCCTTTTTGAAGATTCAAATTGAATCTTCAACTACTTATATAGCAGTTGTAAAAGATTAGCCGCTGGAAAAGATAACTTGAACAAGTGTCTTTGTTTTTCCATAGTATAAGAGACGTTGGAGATATATACACAAAAAGATCTTACTCCATTGTGTAACATGTTTAGCCATTGCGTCTTCCATGTAATATTGTACTATATATATCTGTTGAGAGTAGATATCTGTAAAGCATGTCAACTCTTCTTGAGTCTTGTGAACATAGACTCTAGCTGACAAACTGATTTGACAATGCAACTTGCTTTCTGCGGTACAAAAATAACTTTAACTTTATTACTAACTCTTGAATGTTCATTAGAAGCTGATACATTTACTATGGGTAGAGACAATACGTTGCTCTTCTGATGGTGAGGCCTTCAGCTTCAGAGTCTACATTAGACATCACTTAGAGGGTGTTCTTCAGATTCTGAACCACCAGAGGCTAGTAACTCAGCTTCTCACAAGTGTGTCCTTATATCAGATTCTGAATGTATTCTCTTTAAGCTTTAGAACCTGCATACTTGGAACACACATTAGATAACACCATTGTTCTTTCAATACTCTGTTATCATCAAAACCCAAAGGATAAATGTCATGAACAAATCTTGTTCTAACAACATTATCTTCATTTGAGACTGAGTATATAACAGAATCATATACTATTTGTTAAACAATCTAGATCAGATATGTGCTGGATGAGACGGAGGTTGAAGTAAAGAAATCTCCGGTGTTGTAGATCAACAACAAGTCAATCATTAATCTTGCAAAGAATTCATTTCTGCATGGAATGAGTAAGTACATTGAGGCTAGATTTCACTTCTTGAGGGAGAAAGTAAATCAAGATGAACTTGAATTAAGGCATTGCTCGAGTGAAGCGACATTTTCACCAAAGTATTGAAGATTGACATATTCTTGACTTTGAGAAAGAAATTCAGAATAGTTCAGATCGATTATGATTAGTTTGTATTTAGCAACTTGAATTATAATGGGGTATAGATGTGTTAGTTCTAATTCAAATTAGTTACTTAGTTAGATAGTTTATAATATTTACTTGGACTATAAGTAACGGACTTGTATATATACATGTGCATAGTGTAATGCAATTTTAGAACACAATTCAATACAATTACTTTTCATTCTCTCTCCCCTTCCTTTCTCAACCAAATACATTAGCACTAACACATCTTTGCACAAGTAACCGCTGCACTCATTGACACATTTTTTAACACTGTAATGCTACTAATACAAGTATTTCGTACTTGTATAATAATATCATGAGTTAGACTTGTCAAAGTTGCACTATGGATAAAATAGTAAGTACAGTACATCACATCCTAAATATTATAATCCTGTAGTATAGAATAGTAGCATGTCACAAACATTCTCAGATTGTGTATAGTTATAAAACTTAGTTTCTTGAGCAACAGTCCAATCCATAACGTGATTTTATTCAACTGATAGATTCTGTATGAATCAAAAGAAACGAACGTGTAGTGGAATTTCCTATGCAACTAAATAATGCTTCCTTGTGTGGTCCAATTTCCATGTATGACTATTCCCTACTGTCTGCTAGATACTGTCTACTTTTGTTGTCACGTGGCTACATATTATTGTCATCTTTTTTTTTTAAAAGCAATTGAATTAAAATGGAATACAAAGGGTATTCAAGCCCTTACAAAAGAAAATATTCTCTACCAAATCTAATCTAAAAAACTATTAGGATCCATACAAAATCCCAAAAAATTAGAATTGACATAGAGAATATTTTTAGCACACCCCCACGTCCAAGCCAAAACTTTTATAGTCCAACACACGTTATCTATAGAACCAACCATCGAATTAAAAATACGATTATTGCGTTCCCTCCACAGAGTCCAAACGACACCTTTTCCTTTTCTCCTACCTTCTCTATCACACCACTGCTGAAAAAACAGACCAACTTCACCAGGAAAATGAGACTTCTCACCAATCCACCCTCCAATCCGACTCCAAACATGGGCTGCAAAAGAGCACGTAAACAACAGATAACAGATAACAGAAAGCAAAAAGCCAATCACATTCTAATAAATCAAATACATGTATTTTTAATAAGGACTCACAATGAGTGATAGTTGATGGTTTTACACAAATTAGAAAGAAAAAAAAAACAAATAGTGATATTTTTACTAAAATATCTTTTATTAAATATTGAAAATGATAAAAATAATATTAATTAGAAAATAGAATTAAAAAAGATGCATTAGAAATTGAAATAAATAATTTATTTTGTGATATTTTTTTATTAAAATATATAAATCATTCAATGTAGAACGAAAGGAGTAATAAAATTGTTCGGCGTTCTATATCCTCTACTTGAAACATTAGAGATTAATTTTTTGAGTTGAAAATAATACCTCATCCGTCTCAAAATATAAGAAAAAAAATAAAAATCATGCTTATTAAGAAAGTGAAAACATAATAATTTAACTTGTGGTGTTTTGAAATAAAATACGTAGGGAAGACGTAAAAATAATTCCAATTGATTCACTACAAAATATGTTGTCTTTTGCGACGTGTTTTCCACGTCGCAAACCATGAAAACACGTCACTACTCGTTTTTTGCGACGTGAGCTTCTACGTCGCAGGAGAGCGCGTGGCAACCCTGTTGCGACGTGATAAACATGTCACAAAGTTGCCACGTGATAATCACGTCGCAAAAAAGTTGATAGAAATCCCTTCAAAAAGAGTCAGAGCAGGTGTGCAGAGGTGGATCAGAAAATGCAGAAAGTTATTTGCGACGTGATTTCCACGTCACAAATTAGTGACATGAAAATCACGTGGCAAAATGTTTTTTTTATTTGTACGTTGTGTTTTGCGACGTGGTTTTCACGTCACTAATTTGTGACATGTAAATCACGTCGCAAATGATGTATTTTTTTTTTTAAATTATTTTCTGTTGTATTTAAATAATTTCTGATTATTATTAAATATAATTTTTATTTTATTTAAATATAATTTTCTATTTTAAAAAAATTATATTATTTAAATATAATTTTCTGTTTTATTTTATGTTTTATATAATTTCTATTTTATTTAATTAAATATTATAATTTATATTACTAAATTCAATATTATAAATCAAATTTATAAAAATAAAACTAAATATTTTTAAATATATAAATTAATAAACTTAATATAATAAAATTAATAAACTAAAATTTAAATTTAATATTTCTAAATATAAAATATAATTATAAATTCATTAGTACTCAAATTAAAAAGTAAAAAGAAAATAAAAATAAAACTAAATAATTGGATCATCCGGGTCGTCAGTAAAGTCAACATCATTTTGGTTGTTATTATTCCTCGATTGACCACCATCGTTGCGATTTCCACCAAATGCTTGCATAAATTGCCGCATTTGCTCCTCCATATCAGCCTGCCTCTTCGCCATTGCCTCCATTGCTTCCGTTTGGGCCTTCGTTGTCGCCTCCATTTGGGCCTTCAATGCCGCCTCACGTTCCTTTGACTCGCGTCTAGCCAATTGTCTTACCGTTTCTAACTGTTGCGGTGTCAAATTTGTTTGACGTGACCC
Organism: Lathyrus tuberosus; assembly: GCA_022829125.1. Taxonomy (NCBI): domain Eukaryota; kingdom Viridiplantae; phylum Streptophyta; class Magnoliopsida; order Fabales; family Fabaceae; genus Lathyrus; species Lathyrus tuberosus. The sequence continues at coordinate 12,539,048 of JALAZF010000110.1, forward strand.
TCCTTCACCGTCCATAGCTCTTTGATACAGAGTTCTATCCCCACTCTTCAAGGTGCCCGCCAAATTTCCACCACCAAAAAAGCACCCGTTATCCCCCTTTCCCCCAATAGCTTGACTCCAAATATAGAAATCCACATCTGGATGAACCGGTTGTCCTAGAGGAGGAGTATACTGGGGATTATGGGTCAGAAATTCTGCCATCAAGACCTGATAATCCTTCTACACGTATAATTAAAAAAATCAAGTTAATATAAGTTAAATTAAATAAAAAAAATAAAAAAAATATATAGCCACGTGATTTTAACGCCACAACTTATCAGTTGCCACGTGATTCTAACGCCACAACATCTCACTTGCCACGTGAAAATCACGTCACTAAGTTGCTAATAAATTAAAAATATATAAACAACATAAATTTACTTACCAAAGCATTTTTTGTACGCTCGTCAACAAAATCCCCCGATTTCTTTGTCCGTGTTTGGGTAACCAGCTCAATCATCAGTGGTTGTCTCCCCAAACGCTTAGCCTAAATAATAAACTTAACTTAAATTAATAATATATGTTATAAATCAAAATATGAATTTAAAAAATGGTAATAATTACCATGCGTCGAGAATGCTCAGCAGTACTAATACTTCCAACAGCATTAAGGCAACCCCCTTTTTCTGATGCCCTCAACAAGAATACGCACTTCCAGACGCTTGGACATATGGAGCAAAACCATCAGAGCATAATCCAAGCCTGACATTTCTAGGTTCCGCGGCAAAATCGGGATGTACCTCATCAAAGTGCTTCCATGCATGGCCGTCAGATGGGTGTCGCATAGTGCCTGGGCTTGTTTTGTTTGTATGATGCCATGTCATTTGACTTGCACTGTGCGTTGAAGAAAAAATTCTTTTTAACCTTGGTATTATCGGAAGATAAAACATGGACTTTACTGTTACACGCTTTTGCTTACTATTAATGGCTCTACTGCGAACTTTATATCTTGGACTCTGACAAAACTTACATTCCTCCAACGATCCATCTTGAGTACCAAACTCATTGTCATAAAACAACATGCAATCATTAATGCAACAATCAATCTTTCTTACTCTTAAACCCAACTTTGACACCAACTTCTTTGCATCATAGAAACTCGCAGGCTAGTTGTCTTTCGTTGCAGTTGAGTCCAACATCATTTTTGTGAAGTGCTCCAAACATTGATCAGGAACATTCTAATTTGACTTGGCGGCCAATAATCTCACACACATTAATAGCTTTGAGTCTGACGACCCCTCAAACAACGGAGTATTCATCTCATTCAACAACTGATAAAATCTCTGCGCTTCCTCATTCGGCAACTCTTCCCCGTCAAAATCTTCTGGTTGATCATAGGTCACGTTAACACCAAAAGCATCCTCAACCATGTCACCGATCAGATTAAAGTTTTCCTCAAATTCCATAGGCGGTTCCATAGGCGGCCGACTACTTGAAGGATGCGTGTTGCTAGTCTCTGGTACGTTACTCGGCAGTGTTTCACCATTATACGTCCAAACCTAATAATTTTCAATGAAACCTCTTCTATGCAAATGACGTGTTATTTCCCCTGGGTCACTAATTATATATCTACATCCACATTTAAGACAAGGACACCTAACTCCTCCTTCGCTTCGACAACATTCCTGAGCAAACGTCCACGTGATAAAACTATTAACTCCTTCTATAAAATTGGGTTTAAGTGCGGGCCTTCCTGGATATAGTCTATCGTACATCCAACTACGATAATACCGATAATATTCCATTTACTGCAAATTTATATAATCAATACCTTTTTAATTAGAAATATTAAATTAATCAACTTAATAATAGTCCTAAACCTATTGTTCTTGTTCTTACTACTAAAAATATACTATATATATATACTATTTAACATTTTAACATACTATATTAATGTTTTATATAATATACTATAATGTTTTATAACATACTGTTTTTATATATAATATTTTTTAACATACTATATAATACTTTTTTTATTATAAAACCGTTTTTATTAACATTCTATTTAATACTTTTTAACAATACTACATAAAACAGTTTTTATAAAACACTATAATAATAATAATTATAAAACAGTTCTTTATATATATGTTTTTACATAAAATAGTTTTTTTACTATACTTCATAAAACAATATAATATATAATAATTATAAAACAGTTTTTATATAATGATTTTTGTTTATAAAAAAGTTTTTTATGTATATGTTTTTACTCAAACAATTTTTTATAAATGTATATAAAAAATATATTAACAATAAAATTGTTTTTTATAAAACATTTTTATATATGTATATATGTTTTTAATCACTACATAAAATACAATATTTTTTATAACATATTAAATATATTAAATATATTTTCTTTTTTTATAATTAACATTTTTTAAATATATAACTTTTCATAATATTCTTTTAACCTAAAATATAAACATATTAAATTTATTTTCGTTTTTTATATATATAAATATATAAAATAATTCTGTTTTTATTAAATGTTATTAAATATTATATATTATTCTGTTTTTATAACATTTATAACTTAATAAAAATTTCAGAAAAAAAATTATATATAATATGTTAAAATAGAATTTATATATAATTTTTTTGAAAACAGAATTTATATATAATTTATATATAATATGTTAAAACAGAATTTATATATGTTAAAACAGAATTTATATATAATATGTTTATATTTTCGTTTTTTATATATATAAATATATAAAATAATTCTGTTTTATAAATTTCTAACAGAATAAATTTCTAACAAAATATATAATTTGTTTCTAACAGAATAAAAAATTGTTTAAAAATTATAACAAATAAATTTTGAAAATAACATATATACTATTAACCTAAATAAATTGTTTATAAATTATAACAAATAAATTCTGAAAATAACCAAAATAAATTATAACAAATTTGTTTCTAACATATATACTTTTAACCTAAAATAACCAAAATTCCGAAAATACTTCAAATATAAAAAATAAATTGCAAAAAATACCTCTTCTTCAATCTCCTTCAATCTTCTAGTCCAACCTTTTTTTCACTCTTGAATTTTCAATCTTCTTGAATCTTGAATCTTCAATCTTCTTCTATTCAATATCATAAAAAAAAAAAAATTAATAATAACCAAAAAATATGATAAAACAAATTACAAGAGAGGAAGAAGAAGAGAGGAAGCAGATGGAAGTGCTTGAAGAAATATTCAATACTTTTAAAAAATATGGAAGTGCTTGAAGAAGAAGACAGGAAGCAGATGAAAAATGGGTCTGCGAAGAAGAGGAAAAATGGAGAGGAAAAAGAGTTGAAAAAATGGGTCTGAGGGTCTGAGAGAGAGGAAACGAAAGCAATTAATTTTATAAGCCCATTAGCGACGTGAAAATCACGTCGCAAGTTTGCCACGTGATAATCACGTCGCAACCAGCCAACGGTCATAAATTATATACCCACTACCTGCAAAAGCCTGCATTCAGTCAGAATTAAAATTTTAATTTTTCCTCTAAAAAAGTTGCGACGTGATATACACGTCGCAAAAAAAAATTTAAAATTTTCAACATTCCCAACATCTGCACGCTACAGGCTTTTGTTTTTAAAAAATTATTTTATTTGTTGCGGCGTGGTTTTCACATCGCAAATAATATTTTTAAATTTTAAATTCTGACATTCCATGTGCTAACGTTACATTTTTTATTTTATTATAAAATAATGTAGCGACGTGATTATCACGCCGCAACCAACTTTTTTTTGCCACGTGATAATCACGTCACAACTTCACGTGGCTATAGACTGATTTTCTTGTAGTGATTGTTGATTATAAAAAAAATATGAGAGAGATGGTAAATTGAATGTAATTTGTATTTAATTTTATCTTGAAAAAGATGAAAGTTAATTTTCTTTCTCTTATATTTTGAAAAAAGAAAAATGTATTTTTTTTTTCTTATAATTTGGAATTGAGGGAGTATTCAACAAAATTTTCTTTCAAGAGATATATCAATATCTAGATCGAAAATTCTTTGCACACAATAATTAATAAAATGAATAAATGTATTACATTTATTGAAATATTAAAATATTAAAAAGGAGTTTATTATTATTTTTAAAATATACCACCTCTAATTAATATTTTACTTTTTATATCACAACTAATAACTTCAAAAATATTTTAATATAAAGAGCACATATTCTAAATACTAAATGAAACAAAATTTTATATTTCTATAAAGTAAAGAGGGCTAATTTTCTATTGCTAATAATTGCAATAACACAGTGGATATGGAATTTTTTACGTAAATACCCCTAATTTTGGAAAAAATTTCCTAAATAACCCATATTTCAAAAATATTCCCAAAATACCCCATTAGGGTTTTGGTTTGAACTATGTCGCCATTGAAATTGACAACTCCCTTGTAGAGGTCTAACCATGTCACCAATGCAACTGGAGACACCCTTCCAAGTCGCCAGTGCAATTGGCGACACAGTGTAATGGTTAAACCAAGTCGCAAATCCAAGTGGGGACATGGTGTGTTTTGTTTTTTTTTTAAATATTGGAATATTATATTGATTTTGTTTGCATAATGATATAAAATTTTCATTAATTCAATAAAATATTACATTAATTAATCTTCGTGACCGGGTGCATCCAACTAGCCACCAGTTCCACATCCCCTATGGACCCTCACTCGTTGCACCCGTTGTACTCGTTGGACTCGCCCCCTTGTTCCCCTTGTTGTTGATTTACGCCCGGTGTTTGAGGGGTCGAAGTCTCAGGAGCAGTCCTAAATGGTTCCCTTAGGATATCTTGCATTCCCGTGAAGTCTTGGGGACTGAAACTGAGCGTGCGACCCATGCCATTATAGTTTGAGGGGGTGATTGGTGTGCGGGCAGCCCGATTGAAGGGAGACATTAGTGTGAAGGATTCGTTGATGAAAGGTTGAAATGGTGTTTGAAAGCCATAAGGATGTTGAGAAGGTTGGTTAGGGTATGATGTTTGGGCGTTTGGGCTATGAAAAGATGTTTGCCCAATTTGGCTATGGTATGATGTACCCTCGTTTTGGCTGTATCTTTGTGACATGTTAGGGGCATAGCCATATTGAGTCTCTTGATAATAATCATTTTGTTGAAGATGATATGGGGGACGCTATTGGTATTGTGGTTAGGTGTATGGCATGTTTGGATGGATAATGGGTTGGTAATTTTACTGGGTAGGGAGTTGTGAGTAACATGGCCTTATTGGCCTACATACCAAGATGAAATAGTTTGGCACAATGATGAAATGAGAAGAAAGAAAAAAGGGCGCCCAAACAGCAAGCGTATAAGAACCGAAATGGATATCGGTGATAAAATGATACGACTATGCAGTATCTTTTGTCAGCCCGGCCACAACAAAAAACATTGTCCCAATGTTAGAGGAACATCTGCATCATAATTTATCTTATCTTTTCGTTTGTTGTAACCAAATGTTTTCATTAATGCATTTTTCTTTGTTATAACAATTTAAACAACATACAACAATAAGTTGATTGATACCTTGTATGTTCCAAAACATCATGTCGATCGGTGGCTTGTCTCGCGAAAAAATAACTTTACCCCAACGACGACGATACATTTTATGAGTAAAACAAATTTGTGAGAAGAGATGTGAAACAAACCAAGCTTAACACCCCTATTTATAGTGAAAATTTTCAGTTTGAAGAGCGTCTCCACTTGGATTGGCGACTTGGTTTAACCATTACACTATGTCGCTAGTTGCACTGACGACTTGGAAGGGTGTCTCCAGTTGCATTGGCGACATGGTTAGACCTCTACAAGGGAGTCGTCAATTCCAATGGCGATATAGTTCAAACCAAAACCCTAATGGGAGCATTTTGGAAATATTTTTGAAACATGGGTTATTTAGAGAATTTTTTCCAAAATTAAGGGTATTTATATAAAATATTCGTGGATATGATATATATTCTTCTGAAAAAAGAAAATATTTGATATCGTATAGGTAACTGACTATAAACAAAAACTTCTTTTGTTTAAAATAATGCTTAGCTGGAATTGGCGTGGAGTAATATCGTCCTTGGAAAAAGAACTAGTGACAAATCATCTAAAGTCTTACAATCATCCATATTTTAAATACTAATACAACAAATTAAAAAAAGTAAAAATCAAATATTTTTAATATTGCTGCAATAGATTGCATAGTATATTGGATTCCTACAATATTTTGTAGTGCTACTTATTGTAAGATAGAGCATATAAAACATGTGCGATAAACTTGTTAGATGATTTGAGGATTTGACAAGCATTTGGTGTAGACATTTGTCAATTCATCATTGGAATTGTAAAATCTAGTGGAAATGTCACCCAATTTCATCTTCCACCAAATAAAGTGTCAGTCTATTTCAATTTTTTTTGCTGATCCTTGCATGAAAATTTTGCTTGCAAGTATGTCGTGGTGTTTGATTATTACATATTAATGTTACAAGTATTGCGTCTACAAACTGTTTCAATCAAAGAAACTCACAAGTCACTAAAGTTATGGTTATGTATTCAACTCTCACAGCCGCATTTTCTTTCTTACTATTTCATGATATCATATTCCCTCCAACTAGTATACAATATTTAGAAGTAAATTATATGTCACTAGGTGAAGCCACACAATAGACATATAAAAGTAAAGCCACACAATAGGCATGTAAATATCTAGTAATATGAGTATGTCCAACATTCTCATAAATTAGATATTTTCATGGAGTAATGGGGAAGGTTCATGGAGTTCCGTTTTATTTTCACGTGGGGAAAAAGTGTGTCTTTTTTTTAAGCGAAAAATGATGATTCTTCTAATTGACTTGAAGGTCTTTTGACTTCTTTTTGGGAAGACCCTTAAATAAGGAGTATTCCTCTTCAGATTAGGTTTCAAAGACTTTTTATTATCACACAATTTCAAAATGGAACCGTAAGTGAGATAGGACAGTAGGGAGAGGAGAGGATTTTTAGGGGTCTTAGATAGATGGGGTCTTTCTTCGTTCATGAAGAACCTTTGGTCTCTGAGTTCTTCTCTATTTTCCAAGTTTTTCAATTTAGTGAGGAGAGCGATCGGTGGATCTGAAGTCATTCTAGAGATTGCTTTTTCTTTGTGTCAACTGCTTATCAAGTCCAAGCAGACATTTGTCCTTCCTATGAGGCCCTTGTAGCCAGTGTGAATTCAACTTTGTCCCTTGTTTGGGAGAGCTGCACTCCCTTTAAAGTGGTGATTTTTCCTGGCAATTTTTACAAGATAGGTTTGTGTTTAGAGAAATCCTATTCAAGTAGATGGTCATTATTGACTCAAAAGGATATCTTGCATCTCGTGTGGGGATTTGCTTGAATCAATCTCTCATTTGTTTGTTACATGTAGCTTAACTTCTAGTATTGCGTATAGAATTTTAGGTAGTGAGGGGTGTAGTTAGATCTTTATAGGGATTTTATGTATGTTTTTTAGTGTTTTCTTTCTTAAGGTTCTAAGGCTAAGTTAAGGGAGAGATTTTCTTATGATTTGACATGTTGTGGTGTGGACCAATTGGTTAGTGCGTAATGATAAGTTTTTTGCGTCTTAAGTCAACAAATGTAAAAAAGGTGGGAGATAAGAGTATTATTTTGGCTTGGAATTGATTTCTTAACAAGTCTATAATGAACTCATCCTTATTATCTAACTAGCTTCAGAATCATATCATTTGTCTGAACCAAGAGTGGATCAAGAATTCTAACTTGCTCCATATATGCTCAGTTGTATCTGGTGTTGCTTTGTCTTCTGGTTCGTTGATTGTGGGTCTGGAGGTTTGAGCTCTAGCCAAATCTCTATAGGGTAGTGTTATGTTGTGTGGATGTTCTCTAGGGCTTGTGGTTCTTTTGGGGAGCTTCTTTTTTATGGACTTTTCTTTTCAATTTTTTCTTGTTTGTTGTTTTTTCTCTTTCTTTGGCATTCCTTGTTTTTTTTTTATGTTCTCTATGTTATTTTTACCCCTTTTCCATATTAGTATATATTATTTTTCCAGTAAAAATGATCTTTTCATGGAGCACCTTTAATGCATTTTAAGATGTGTATCATAATACCCAAATATTCTTAGTAACGAGAGCTTAAAAGTTCACTTACCTTAATAACTGAAAATGAAATACTTGGAAGCATGTCTATGAGATAGTTTAATTTTAAGAGGTCTAATGTATCTATTTGAAACAACTAGCGGCTCCCCTGATTAGATCAAAATTCAATATTTTAAGTAGATTATGTCATGTTGATTGCTACCGATTATGATAATACTACATTTGTTCCTTTATATAAGAGACAATTCATTTTTTTGGTTCATGGAATAAGCAACGTATTTGGTCGGTTTATAGACTAGATACATTGATTATTCAATTAACCTAAAAAGTGAGTTGTCTCTTATATAAAGGAACAGAGGTAGTATTACTTAAATACACTACTACAAAAAGCGCATTTTACCTCGGACGCGAAATGCATAATACCTCGACTATAGAAGTGAGGTAACGAAGGGCGACATGAAAACTCGCCACTTATCACCTTGGTGGAATTAAAACCGCGAGGTAAAATTATATGCACATGGGTTCGAACCCTAGCAGCATCACTTTTATTATTTTCAAAATTAGTGTATCTCTCATCTTGGTTTATCTTGAAAACTGAGGGGTAAGATAATTTCTTTCTTTTTTTTAAATTGTTACATTATTTACCCAGAATATTGCATTGTTTACACAGAATATTAAAATAAAAATCAAATTTCATTGGGATCTAGATAAAAATCAAATTCTGCGAAGATCTAGATTTTAGATCTTCAAATTATTGAATCTTGGGGAAGATCAAATATTGGGTGCAAAATTATTCTCTACAGATCTTGCATTTATTTGATTCTGAAGAAAACAAAATAAGGGTTTGATAAATAGAATGAATATTCAAATATATGATTTTGTGCACAAATAAATATTTAAGAAAACAAACCTAAAACCCAAGTAATTTTCTGCTCTTGCAATCTGTCGCGGCGGGAAAAATTATTGAGATTAAGCTATTGATTAACTCACTCGAAAAGAAAAGGGTCGCCACTGAACTTTATTTTTTCTAAAGAGAAAAGGGAAAAGGTCGAACATAACCCACAAAAAGATAAAACAAAAGAGAGATCTGGATACAGGGGTTGGTTGTGCAAGTGGAAGGTATTAGCACCCCTCACATCTATTGTACTCAACGGGAACCACTTGCAAATCTGTGTTTATAAAAAAACTGGATTGTTTGTTGATTGATTTTAATGGAAAAGATATTTTGTTGTATTCAAGTGGAAAACTCAACTTACTACCCACAAGTATGAGGAAATGAGCATTTGCATCATCTTGATATGGAGAACTTTTAGTTGGACTTTCTCACAAGCATATCTCAACATTCAAGTGGAAAATGTCAATCATTTCTCAGTATCTTACAGAAGTATAGTGGTTTGCCTCACTACAAGAATAGATCAATATCCAATCTTTTGAAAAAGGCTCTTGAAGAAAAGTGCACAAAGGCACAAAAAGAAATTTGATGAGGTTTGTCTTTTTAAGAGATTTGAAAAGAGTTTGAATATGCTTAAGTGTTTTAGCATTTATTAAGAAAAACATTTTCTAGATCACTTGACAAAGTTAAGGTTTTTTAAGAAAAGGGTGTGAAGTTTGAAAACAAAAAGTTTCTGAAATAGGGAGAAGTTTTGAAAATTTAAGAAGTGGGAAAGATAAGAAGATACTATCCTAAAGCATAAAGTAAATGGTCTCATTGTAAGGTATCCAAAGAGAAATCATTTGAAGGTGTGAAAAGTACACAAGAAGTAGGGTTGAATTGTGTTTCGCCTTTTCTTATTATTTAGCTTCTGATCATAGTTTCACAATCAGAACTGATGTTCAGATTCTGAGTTAATTTGTTTGGCAGCGGATACAACATATGTAAATAAAATAACAGTAGAAGACACAAAAAATTTATACTGGTTCCTCCCCTAACTGAGAGTAGTCCAGTCCCCTTGTCTCACAAGAGCTTTTCATTATAACCACTTCATGGTTAGAATCGTTTATGCTTCTGCATAAGACTTTTACAAATGCTCAGACCAACTGTTTGAGACTTCCCTTGCTTAGAGCACATGTTTAAGACTTACCCTTTGCTCACACCATCAGACTGAGCCGCCTGCTCATCTGTCTTCTGGTTGAGACTTCCCTTTGCTTACATGTCTAAGACTTCCTTTGCTCACATCCTCTGACCGAGCCACCTGCTCTTCTGGTGAGACTTCTCACTTGCTCAAGCTGCACTCGATACTTCCTGCTTTCGCCCCTCAGACTGAGACTTTCCCGCTTGCTCAATCAGACTAGCTAAATAATACTTTCACAGCTTAAGCACTTAAGCAATGAAACTTACGTCTCTGAAGCATCTTGGCTCAAGACTTGTTGCTTAAATCCCAATGAGACAAGACTTTTTTGCTCAAGCACATAGCAGAAGACTTAATCTAAACTACTGAAGGCTCAGCAGAATAAAGAACAAGGTGTACATGATGCAAGCATCAGAGGTACGTGAGATCACTATAACAAAGACCTAAAGCACTTAAGATTTCTAATATATACATGGGTAAGAAATCTTAAGGTATTTACAATTACAATCTAAAACATAAAATCTGCATATTACATAGAGTTGATAATTGCTTGATCTTGCTACTCTTTAAACAGAAGAGTCCTTGTTAAAATTCAAGCTTGAATCTTCATCCATATATATAGCCTTTCCAGAAACTAGCCGTTGACAAGGTGACTTGATCAAGAGTCTTTGCTTTTGCTCTATAGTACAAGAGACGTTGAAGATGGATGCACAAGAGATTTTGAATCCAGTGTCTAACATATTTAACCCTTAAGTCTTCAAGAGGTTCTGCACTAATAGAGTCATTGGGAGCAGACATCCATAGTATGTACCAGATTTTCTTGAGCCTTGCAATCTTGTAGACTCGAACTGACAAGATGATAAGACAATACAACTTGATTTTAGTAGTACGGATAGTCCACAACTTTATCACCAACTCTGAATGGTATCAAATGCTGATATACAATTACTAAGTGTAGAAACTCATCTGAATGCTGATGCCTTCAGTTCAGAGTCTTCGTCAAACCACACTAGAAATTTTTCTTCAGACTCTGCCACCAGAAGGCAATGAAGCAACTCGAAGTGTGTCTAAGTAAAACAAATTTTAATTATTTATGTACAAGAACAAGAAATTGCATAAAAAAAACACACATCAAATAAACCATTGTTCGTTTAATACTTTTGTTATCATCAAAACTAAAAGAGAATATGTCAAGAACAAATCTTGTTCTAACAATCTCCCCCTTTTTTATGATGACAGACACAAGTATTTAAAGGATAATGTTGGGCATTTAATTTTCTCTGCAACACCAGGATATGAGGTTTGTAAGCTCCTCCTGAGTCTAATAGCTCACAGCTGAGTTTTACTCTAGCATTAAGAACCATTTTTCAAGAAAAATAAATTAGTCTTCTTAGAAACATCAGGGTATGAGGTAAGTAAGCTCCCCCTGAGTCAAACAGTTCCAAGGTTGAGGTTTATAAGCTACCCCTTAGTTCCATATTTAAGAACACTAAGATAACAACATTTTAACTCCTTTTGGCAACATCAGAATACAAGGTCTGTAAGCTCCTTCTGAGTCTCATAGTGTCATACCCCAAATTTTAACCACCAATATTTCCCATCATTGAGCAAATCATTAACACAATATGGATGTACCTTCATACCTCATCAATCTCCTCAAGGATTGTCGAGCATCCACTACAATTAAGAATTAGGGTTTCCATCCCTCTTAGAGCACTTAGACAAAGGATCAATCAAGAAATCACATGATTTTCTACTTGTCTAACCTCTCAAACACCTATAAAGGATCAAGAGGACTCCCACATCAGGAATCAAGCACAAAGTTGAAACATTCCAAGTGGATCAAGCCTCAAGATCGCTAGTGTCACCAAATTAGGGTTTTGATCGAGTGAGGCCTCCAGATGGGATTTTTTTCTCTAAGCATGAGTCAATACTTCAAAGCAAAACCCAAGATACTCCAAGGGACCTCGTGGACCCAATCATAGAGTCAGAACAACCTCAGGGGAAGCATTCATCCAAAATCAGGAATTAGGGTTTCTTGACCTAATTCACCCCTAAGTTGACTTTTGGGACAAGGCATGAGCCAAGACCTCAAGACATGATTTGAGGGCCTCAAATACATTACATTGATCCATTTTCAACAATAGATTAGTGGCTCACAAGTTTCAATTTCATCTAGACCACAATTAGGGTTTTGAGGAAAAAGTCAACTGTACCTTTGACTTTTGACCAAGACATGCTCCTAAACCTTGGGACATGATTCAATACACCCTATAACACCTATGGAATCCATGCATTAGGTTTTATTTAGGTCAAGGACTTGATTTCACAAAGGATCGCACAGTTTGGATTTCATCCGATAAAAAGTCAACTGTGCACAAAATCAAGTTTGACTTTTTGGAATTTTTCACAAATATGGGTCCCCTAAGTCAAAAATAATGTTAATGTATGGTATTGATCATCATTCATTAAGAAAAATCAAGAAAAGTGAGGTTTCTTGCAAAATGGGCAACCATAAGAAACCAAAATTTTTCTAAGTTATGGAACAAAAGTGATTTTGGTTCCAACTTCCAAGGATCATAACATGAGATCCAAGCAACCATTTTGGGTGATCCAAAGCTGGATTTGTAGGTCTTGCTACACTCTAAAAAAGCTTCAACTACCTCAAACTCCAATTCCTTATGGATTTTGAGTTATGGATTGATCAAAATCACAAAAACATGAAAATGACACTTTTTCCAACACTTAGTGAAAATCTGCCTAAGTTACCAGCCTTGAACATCAATGTTCATGAGGTTTTTTCAATTGGATCCAAATAGTATCAAAACAAACTATGATCACACATGTTTTGTATCATATGAGGGCTTTCTAAAAAGCACAAGAGCCTCTCATAAGTCAACCTGAGCAGGGAGATATGAATCCCTCAAAATCACCATTTCCAACTGTCCTAGGCAAGGCAGAATTTGGTGTTTTGCTCGATTTGACAAAATTGAGCAAATCCAAGCCTTGTCATCCATTTCGACACATCTGAGGATAAAACAAAAGGAGAATGATCTGATCCCCAAGCCTCCAAAGTCCAACAATCTACACTTAGCCATAACAAACCTAAAAAGGCTAAAAAGGTGCCAAGACTCCAATTTTATTTCCAAGCATTCAATGGATACACCAAGGTGGCATGGACTGACACATTCCTAACTGAATGAGTCAAGAATAAACTCTGAATCAAAGGACCATAGGCCTGTGCCCTAACCTCAAGTCAATGGCTAAAGGAGACTTGAGATTCCTTTTGCTCAACATTGGCCAAAGGCCTGCTGCAGCTGCCATTCACTATTGATGCCAAAACAAACTTGACACACTATAAATAGAGCTCAATTGTGATCAGTTTGAGTACACCAAAGCACTACAACTGATGCTTTCCTCAAAATCTCTCTCTTTAGGCCAAAATGCCTTCTTTTGCAAGTCATCTCTAAGTTTTTGAGTTAGAGAGCAATTCCACCACAGCTCATGATACAAACACATCCAATATGTCATATCTAAGTTGTTCAAACACTCACTTGTGACCTGAAACACCAAAATCAAAAAGTCCACCTCCAAAACCTCAAAATTGGACTTTTCTACATTTTCGAAGCCTTGCCTTGATTCAGTCACTTCCAAAACCAAACAAAGCCTCAAACACACTCCAAATATCATCCTCAAATTATCCCAAATGGTTCCCCTCATCTGGAACAACATTTGAGAGAGTTGCCATATTGGTCACTTTTGTCCCTTTTGCAAGAAAGAGCCAAAACTTGTTCCTGAAGATTCCAGCTAGTTCTAATCATCCTAAAAGCTTCTAAGGGATTAATTAAGAGTGTTTAAAACATTGGATCACTTCTGGCACAAGGAACTTAACAGTTAGCACAAGAAGCTCTAAGAGGTAAGTGCATCACAACTTGAACTCTTTGAATTATGCACTCCTTTGATGTCCATTGATCATAAACATCTCATACATGTTGTATATGTTGTGTTTAAACTAATTTGTCATGTAATTCTAGCTTGTACCATGAGATAGCATAGAACATGCAAAATTTGGCCTATTTTGAAACCATTATCGGGTTTTAAAAATGGGACACTTTCTCAAAATTCCAAAAGCACCATTGGATTCCTAGTGAAATTCTAGGCCAGATGCACCTAAATTTTTTCTAAATCCATGGAGAAATGAGAAAGGTAGAGGCTTCACGTAAATTGCCAAAACTTGCCTTGCCTTGCCTTGGCCAGGCCTGAAAACTTGGCACTCCTTATGTATTTATAGGGTGATTTTGATACACGGATGTATCACGACCCCAGTGGTTGTGCGCGCATGTGTTTGTCTAGGAGGTCATGGGTTCAAACCCCACCCAGACCTTTTTTGCTACTCTCTTATTTTTTGCTATTTTTCAATATTTTCATGTTTTTGTTAATTAATTCAAAAATTAATTTCTCTCTTAATTTTAATTATTTTTTATTGATTCTTTTTTGAAAATTCACAAAAATACTAAAATATTTTATTCCATGAAAATTTTACAAAAACATTATTTATTTCATATATTTGATATTTTTGTAAAGGATTTTATTTTTATTTGTTTTTTAACATTAAAAATATTTCTTTCTCTTGGTTTTGCAAAATTCAAATGATTTTTAAATCATCCCATGAATGAAACATGTTTTTCCAAATATAAATCCAAGATCACAACCTTTTTTCACATGTGGGATTATTTTAATTGAATTTTTATTCAATTAAAATAAATTTTAAAACCAAAAATTAGGGTTTTTGATCACTATCACCCTAACAAATCTTTTCAAACATCCTTGGGCCTCTTGATAAAGTGTAAGTCCTATCCCTTTGTAAATATAAACCTCTTTGGGCCTCAGTCATTGTATAAGTCCCACTGCGATTTTAAAATCTCGGCGCGGTCGTCGCCTTTTAAACGAAAACCATTTGGGCCTACCCTTGTGTTGTAGTTCCCATTTCTTTTCTTTTTTCAAACTTTTGGGCCTCTCCTTGAGTTATAAGACCCATCCCTGTGTACAGAAAACTTCTTTAAGCTTCATTCATTGTATAAGCCCCAGTACAGTTTACAAAACAAAGGTACGATTACTGTTTTTCATCTGGGCCTCTCCTTGAGTATAAGCCCCAATCTTCTTTTCAAAAACAACCTTCTCTTTTGATTTAGGTTCAAATTCATAGTTGCTATCAAAACCTTCTTTAATTTCTTGAACAACTAACCATACAGCTGTTACAATGGAAGCTTGCTCGCCTGTAAGTTTTATCAGCTTTCATTTACATGCTTTCATATATATAACTGTATTGTTGGAAGCTTGCTCACCTGTAAGTCCTTCTTTCATATCCTTTTAAATACTTGTCATATATCAACTGTATATATACTTGTATATCTGCTTAGAGTTTTCCCCGACAAATATGTCTAGAACTAGGTAAAGCCAGTTGGTCACTCTTTCAATACAGTCAAAACTAGTTCCCCATAGGAATTCCAGATACAGTCTTGCCTTCTCTTGGGCTTAAAAAATATAGAACAAAGAGAAAGGCATTATTCCCGGTGAAACTTTTCTCAGATTGTCACTATTTGAAATTGTCAAAGAAGTTCATTTCCCCAGAGAGGATTAATTCTCGGTGAAACCTCTCTTGAACTTCTTCAAACCCTAGAACTGTTCACTAAAGAAAAGATTATTCCCGGTGAAACTTTTCTTAGGTTTGGACCCACAGACTTCCTAAAAGCATCCCCGCCTCCTCTTGGGCTTTATACAAGGACCCTCCGGCTTCTTAGAAGTTCTCATGCCTTCTTTTGGGTTTAATACAAGGACCCTGAAGACCTCTTAAAGGTGTAAGACAGAACTTAGTCATCCTTCGTTAGAGCAGTCTTTCCAAAGAGTCAGAACCTCGTACCAATTTTAGGGTTGACACTCATCCCTTAAAGTACCAGCCTCCTCTTGGGCATCATACAAAGACAAATTCTTCCATACCAGTAGGCTTGGACAGTCTAATCCCCTCTTGGATCTCAAAGACATTATTAAGTTCCCTATAAATACAGGAAAAGCCCTGGTCATTCAACCAATCTCCAGTAGAGTTGAAACCTCTATAGGTTTTCAAAACTCAATCCTTAAACTCTCACCTTAAGTTTCCCTCTAGCCAACGTCAACTTATTATCAGTATAACACTATCCCAAATCAGAACTTTAGGGCATCTGATATCTCAACTCTTCTGTAAACCCTCAGCAAGAGTTGATTTCCCCATTTGGACCTACCTCTAGATTTAATAATCCTCAGCAGAAGCTAGCCTCCTCGTAGGCTTTGTATAATGATCCTTCCTTTCCTTAGCATAGTCAGCCTCCTCTTAGGCTTTGTACAATGATTTTCCCCAGCTGAGCTAACTTTTTCAGACTCTCTTGTTGAGTTAACCACCCTTTTTAATACTCTCCAGCAGAGTCAAACTTCTTTCAGCCTCAATCTTGGGCTTTGTACAAGACACCTAAAATCCTCAGTCGAGTCAATCTCATTTTAGCCTAAATCTTGGGCTTTGTACAAGATAGATTAAGATTTCTTTCCCACAGAGTCAGTTTCTTTTTTCAGCCTCAATCTTGGGCTTTGTACAAGACACCGTCTAAATCTCTCCAACAGAGTCAAAATCCCTTTTAGCCTCAATCTTGGGCGTTGTACAAGATACACTGAATATTTTCCCCAGAAAAGTCAAACCTTCCCAGCCTCCTCTTTAGGCTTTGTATAATGATATCCCCAAAAGAATCAGTCTCTTTTAGCCTCAATCTTGGGCTTTGTACAAGACAGATAAAACACTCTCTTGTTGAGTCAACCTTTTCCAGCCTTCTCTTAGGCTTTGTATAAGGACTTCCCCAGTGAAGTCAGTCAATCTCTTAGCTTCAACCTTGGGCTTTGATCAAGGCACACAAAAATCAACATCCCCTCAGAGGAAATCAAAATATCTCTGCAGGAAGTCATTTCTCTGTGTTATCACACATCAACACAAACAAATCAAACAAACCCTAATCCCAGATAACTGCTATAAGTGGCACATTTGTTGATTCAAATATCCAAGCTGTGGTCCATCTCTTATCCTGGTGAATCTCCATCTTTCATCTAATTATTGTAAGTGGCAAGCCTCTGGATTATTTACATCCAAGCCAATGTCCCTCTCTTAGCATGAAAGATTCCTAAGGAAAAATGGCATTGCTCAACACTGAGTTAAAGTTTTCTCCTTCAGGACAAATCCCTTATAAAGGAAATTATGGCATTGCTGGATTCACATATCCCAGTTAAAGTAATCCTCCTTTATAATCAGTCACCCAACGGTTGTGATAAACAGACAAGATGTCTCCCTTTAGAGATAACAAATTTTCTCTCAGTCAAACCTTTTACCTTCAATCTTGGGCTTTGAACAAGACACAAATAACTTTTAGCTTCAGTCTTGGGCTTTGAACAAGACACAGATAACCTTTAGCTTCAATCTTGGGCTTTGAACAAGACACCAAAACCTCATCTTTCCTCCCATAAAATAGGAAGAACTACGATTGCTCTGATTTCCCTGTTTTCCTTAACGGGAATACGTAGGCATAAGATTGCGAAATCTTAGCGAGCACACCAATCAAAAACTTTAGGTCCAGTACCTTCACACACGTAACAAAAAGTTTAGGTCCAGTACCTCACCAAAAACATCGGCAAGCCTGAAATCATCAAAAAATCTCTCTCATATCTCCCAAAGAAGAAACTTTCCTAACCCATCAACAAATAAACACCATCAAGTACAAAGCAGAACCTAAAACTATCAACCTGTGGATAACCACATATAGGATGGGTAATTGACAACTCCCCGTTGTATAACCTGACCCCGAATTCCCCGAATCTCTCTTAGCGTTTGTTTAGTTAAACATTCGCGTGCAAGGTTAGTTTTAGATAGCTTCCCTTTCCCTTCCAGCTTCACGGGATAAATAACAAATCAGAAAGTAGCACCCCTTCCCTACCGTTACAGTGAGGAAGAACCCATTTGCGATAAGGTGGTCGCGTCACCGACAAAAATCGCACGCTACACATAGGCTAAGTCAGAGGTTTGTAAGCTATTTCTTAACAATATGTACATGAAAGTTAAAAATGCTCCCTGGGCTAGGTAACAGAAAATAAATGACAAGAAAATAAATGACCAATATGTACAGGACATGTATTCAATGGGTTCAGTTTCCACTTAAATACTTACTATTATTTCTCCCCCTTTTGTCACATCAAAAAGAATAAAAGGAAAAGAAGGAAAGAGAAAAAAATATCACTAATAAATGTAACTCAGATCATCATTACAGGATCAGTTTCCAAAAAGGAAGAATAATCAAGTAATAAGAGTCATTAAGGTTTGTAAAGTGCACGCTTTGAAGTCTTAGTGGTCGTTACGGTTTCAAGAATTAAACTAGGATTAATTTTAGACTCTTGGTATCCATAGAAGTCATTATAAAAACATCCAACTCCTAAGTCATTTTCATCAATCACCAATCCTAAGGATATGGAATCAGTAACTGAGAGTCATAATGCATCTGTCGTAACAGACGTAACTGAGAGCTCTACAAGCTTGGCAATCCAATTCCCTCAGAGGCGAGCTGATTTTGAGTCCTCTACAACTGTACCTCTGCTCTCAACACAACTTGCTTCTGAAGAGGCTACTTCAGCAGCACCTTAACGACCTTCAGAAGGTGGTTCAATAGTAGCTGCTTTGAAACCTCAAAGAAGAAACATGAAGAGATCAAGGAAGAAGAAAATAAGGGTCAACAAGAAGTTCTACTGCTCTCTTCAAGACATAGAAGAGGAAGAAGTAATTGATTCAGAAGATGAGGAGGTAGACTATAACAACAGTGGACGTCGCTGGGCACGAGATGCAATGGCTAGGGATGAATTCTAGAAAACATCTTGTACCCCCTTTTTTTTGTTAACAAAATGTAATCAATTAGGTTAATTAATGTAAAAGTTTATCAGACCAATACTTCTTTATCATGCATTTACATTCCATAAATTTCTTTAGATTTTCTAAAGTTACACTATCAAAGTGAAACTGACACAGAAACGACAGTTAGAATAGATCAAACATAAACTCATAGTTATTCAGAGAATCTTAATAGGATAGACTTCTAGATTACATTACCAAGAGTTATTATTAAAATACTGATAACGTTTAATCAGTACTTAAATAATTTTAAACTCAAGACATTAAATGTAACACGTCTATAAAAGGACTCTAGTAAGCTTTCTTCCATCATCACTTAATCCCTAAAACACCAAGATGTATAAGCAAACACAAATCTGGGTTCCAAAGACAGATTTCAAGAAGGCAGCACTATTGAATGCGACAGCTCAAGCAAATCAAAGCAAGGCAGCAGCTGAAGAACCTGCAAGCAAGCATACAACTTCAGAAGTGCTCTCCTCTTCAGCATCCTTTGTGAAGACACACAGAAGAAGAAGATCTTCTGGATCCAGATGTAGAAACAAACTGAGCAAGGAGGCTTTGGAGTTAGCTAAGGAAGAATGGAAAGATTTCTTAGACAATCTAGACATGTCAGATGATCCTAGGGAGTTCCTTAGGAAACATCCATTAGACTAGAAAGATCTAATTGTCTTGTAATAACATCCTTTTTATAAATAAAATAAGTTGCAAACATTTGAGTTCTTTTATCTGTTTTAGATTCTTAGTGAACAACAAGAATAAATATTAATCAGTTAAAACTGAACAAAAGCATTAGCAAACTCTTAATTTTTTAATAAGATGCTTAATACAAAGATTTCAGCAACAATACAAAGCATAACTATGCAGAAATCTAACATCAAAATCTTTCATAGATAGCTTCAAACTTGTCTCTCCAAATCTTGAAAGAACTAGCCTCAGAACTTATGTTAACCCCTTGCTGAACAAGTATTTTAGAAATAACTCGTCCAAAATATATGGAGAAGGTCTTTCCCTTTTTAAAAGAAGAAAGAGACCTCTTCAAATGGTCAAACATAACTTGAGGAAGATCAATCTGCAAATCTGAATTAAGAAGTAGAAGCAGATCTTTTTCAATAGGGTCCACTTGGTCTAAATCTCGATCATTAGGCAGTAAGTTTGAATTCAGAATCTGACTCCAAACAACAACATCAGAAAGAATATTAGAAACCACTGATGTATTAGATGGATCTACAAAGATACACCTAATAGGAAGATAGTGTTCCCAAATAAGAGTTCCTGGGATTTCTCTAATCTCCTCACAATTGATAACATTTGCAATTGCTTTAAAGGTTACTATAATAGAAACACCAGTTACTCTAGATAGAATAGCTTACTCAGAACTCAGTTCAATAATGGAGGCATTAATCCAAAACTCTTTGACAAGACTTGGATAAGTGAAACCAAAGAGCATCTCAAAGTAGCCATTCCATCTTTGTTTAGACACAATATCCCAGAAGTTGAAACCAATCTTAAGCAACTCATCAAAATCCATAAACTTTTCATTTATAACAATCAACTGATTCAAGGGAGAATAAACTAAAGAACTCATATCAGGTTTGGTTTGGTCAGCAGACAAACAAGAAGAAAAGAAGAAAGAGAAGAAGAAGAAAAAGAAGAAAGAAAAGAAATGGAACAAGAATCTTACAAAAACAAGAATCTTGTCAAAAAGGGACAAAATGATCTTCCACAAGACAGGGAATAGTAACAACAAGTACTAATAGAGAAAGCATCATTACTTAGAGGTTCTTTATCCAACAGATATTTCAATTCCACTAGATAAGTTTCACCTTTATGAAAGGTTAAGTATTATAAAAGCTTTTAGAAAACTTTTTACTTAAACTTCTAAGATAGTTAAAAAAGAATCTTCTTCTGAATCTCAGAAACTGACAAATTTCATAAGCTATCAACAATCAGAGTCTAGTGAGTCTAGACTTAGACAGAGATATCATCTGTCAGTAACAAGTCTCGAAGATTCTATTCGGAACTAGCACTTTATCTTAAAACAAGAGTCATGAGTGATAGGTGAATATTGAAATGTCTTCTTTAGACAGCTAACACGCAACAATATCAACACAAAAGTGAGAAAATTGTTTTCATAAATGTGATCATCATTTGGCTTGATAAGACATTCAGTATAGGCAAACACAACAGGGTTTCCTCTTAAAGATTTCTGAAGTTCTCTTTTTCAAAAGAACTTCTCTAGAGATCTAACAGAAACTTTGCATTTATATCTAAACAAATGTTTCATTGAATTAAAAGATAAGCCAGAAAATAACAAACATACCACACTTTTTTTTTGCCAGACTCAATTCAGTATTAAGACTTGACCAATAGAGTCTGAACACAGCTTTGAGTGGATTCTGATTCAATGGTTGTCTAACCACTGATTCCACTACTCTCACCAAATTCAGTACCACTAGTACTAGAATCTGGGTTATTGGCTCTTCTTCCAATCAATGTTGTAAACAACCTTGTGGAAGATGCCTTTGCTTTTTTCCTTGATATCTGTAGCAAATACATTATGATAGTCATATTTCTATAAGACCATACATGTAAGTACAAACAGACTCTTATATGCCTTACATCTCAATCTAACAGCAGATCATAAGTCACTCCAGAATATGAGTCTAGAATGAGATATGATAGGAACATAAACTTGTTCTAAGCAATGTCAATAATATCATTATCTTGGATTAAATCTTTTGACTTTGAAATCATCGACAAGCTTAGAACCAGATGGTGTAAGCTATCAGAGATTGACATAAAGCATATCAGAGTACTGTCTTAGTACGGCTAACAAAGCTCAAAGAGAATTTGAAGACTTCTCATAGAAATGTCTTTTAGAACAAATTCCACGATGGTTCTCAACCAATAAGCAATGGAGTTTCTTAAGATATCACCTTAAAGAACAAAATCCATATAATACAATATTTTGAAACAAGATAGCTTTAACAACATCTCTTACTTTTTGATACTTGATTTTTATTTTAGAACACAAATGCTTCTTTTCATCTGCATCTTGCACCAATATCAGCTTCAAACGATTAAATATTGAAGAGCATCTGATATTAGGTTCTGGTAGAATTTTCTTCTTGCTTTAAGATTTGAGAAATCAGTTGAAATACAAATATTTCAGAAGCTCTTGAAGTTACTCTTCTATTAATAGATATCACAATCCATTCAGCCAGTATGTGAAATTCTGGCATAGCAGACAGCAGATGTCCTAACACATGTCAAGACATTATTCTGCATAATCATTTAAACAAGAACAGAACAGCAGACCGATACCTTGAATATCAGTAACTGCAGAATCACAAATGTTATGACATATGTTCCAACATGTTTATCAAGAACAATAACATAATATGAAAATCTGCAGATTAATAAAATAACACAATAATTGTTAACCTAGTTCGGTGCAATTCACCTACATCTGGGGGATACCAATCCAGGAAGAAGACTCCACTATCTGTAGTAAAATTATAAAGTTAAACTCCCCCGTTTACAACTTTATCTCCTAAATACTACCCAATGAAATCTTTACCAAAGAACACCCTCTTTGATATGAGAATCACCACTCACTTCCCCTAATCACAATCTATGATATCTAAACCATCCCTGTCAATACAGAATTCTGTCAAGCATACTTGACCAACACGCTAACTTGGATTTGCTTCAAAGCTTCATCCAAGAACAATACACACTCCAATACCTAAAGGCTTATGGATATGTGTGATACCTATGTCTACCACAGTGCATCAAATGATACAAAGGGAGACTTACAAACCTAGAGAGCCAAGGACTCTCAAAACCCTAACCCCTTATTTTTACACAAGAGAACTAGGTTACAAAAGGTATCTAAAAGGTGCATAAACCCTAGGACTAAGTCTTCTTTTATAGTCTTCAGTTGGGCTTCAAATCTTTCCTTGATCCACTGCTGAGTGCGCCTAGGATCTTGGAACAGATTTGAAACACATTTAAAACCTGTTAGATCAGTACATTAATCCAGGATGTCGTGTCTTCAGGTTGAGACATCTTCTTCGACATCTTTGTTCATGGCCATATTTATCCATCTTTATTAATAATATATTTTACCAAAATTTTGTCAAACCATAGGAGCTTTCAATCTCCCCCTTTTGACAAATTTTGGCTAAAACTCCTTTTAGTCTAAATGGCGGTTATGATTGGAATACTGAGCATACCAGATTCATGTTGGTGTACATGAGGAGGGAGATAACACAACCTCCCTCTTCCCAGGGTGAGTGAAGTTGAAAAAGGTCTAGAAGTTGAGACTCCTAAAGAAACAAGAAGAAAGTCTGAAACACTAGAACACTGGACACTGCTTTCAAACACACTCCCCCTCCAGAGATTAGTTGTAGAATTTATAATTCTGAGTACATAAAGCATGTAACTCAGGTCACAAGACACAACCTTATCTTTAACTCAAATCACAAGACACAAGGGAAACATAGACAAGATGATAAAAATAAACACCTTGTTCAATTTTCTTGCAAAACACCTGCAAGAACAACACACACATTCCTTGTACCAGTGACTCACACTCCCCCTTTTTAGCCAAAAATTGGTAAAGGTAGCCAAGAGATTCTCATACCCAACCAATACATATCTAGACTTGAACAAAAGACATTTGAAACTCACCATAAGGAAAACACAACCTGAGACAAACTGATTCAAGGACTCCCTTAAATAACCAAGAAATTTCCTTCGAATGTAACGAACCATTGAAAATAACAATGGTCAATTCAATTAGGTCATTAACCCAAGGATGTAACTTCACCAAAAACCAATGCGCACCGGACAAGAATGCTTTGACTGTTTCTTCTTCAAGGAAACCGTCCAAAAATAATGCAAGTAACGATGAACATGTTTTGCACACGCATGTTCTCCATTATCCAAGGCACACCGACCAAAAGACAAGTTATTTGTAAAAGCATGTTCTTAACAATATCCTGACATCATGTCAGACATTGTCTACCAAAAACTTCTGTATTGATCTATACCCTCACAACCTGCATCAGCAGAGCAATGTCAAGACATCCTTCTTGACATCTCATCGAAAAATAATCACAACTTGCTTGACCCCCAAACAAACTTGATTCTGAACTGCACCCCTGCAATAATACATCTTAGATCAAGGAGCAACTCCCCCTATCTAAGATAACAAGTTGTTGCGGTAAGAATCAGATACCAAGATATTAATTAACTTGAATCACACATTTTTGAAATTCACCACCGAGCTTTGATTTATCCAAAGGAAAGGATAAAGATCGAAAAAAACCTAAGTGTGTTATGTAGGAACACAGCTAGAGATCTAAGGTTCGGGGGTTGGTTATACCTAGGGAAGGTGTTAGAATCCTAGGTATTTGTAGTACTCTACAGGAACCTCTTGTTAGCATTTGTGTTATATTAATGTTTGCTTGTTAAGGAAAATGTGATAAGGTAAAGACCTAGGGGTATATACACTAATATGCTTGCCAAGACATCGCATCTCGTGCCTACGTATCCTGACGGGAATGGAATTAGAGGATTCGTAGTTCCCCTCACTAAGGGTGAGGGACTCTTAATAGTGATCAAGGTTCCAAAGGGAAAGGTAAGTGTCCATGGCAAGACACTTACATAGAGTGTGACGACTCTAAACCTAAGGCTAGGTTAAAAGGGAAAGATGAGTAAGTGTTCACAATGTCAAGAGGGGAATTGAGGTATGGCTAAGCTACCTATGACATTAAGTCAATGAAAGAACCTTTCTCTTGGATTTGAGAACAAAAGATAAATGAAGGATGAATGCTAAGAAGCTAACATCACTTGGGGATAAAGCTTAAAGTACACATGAACAATATGGGTGAACATGGACAAAGATGATATTCAAGCATGATATCAATTGCAAATGATAAAGGTAACATTCAACCAAGCATGTATACATGAAAATCATGGATTAAAATACCCTAAACTTAGGCAAAGTTCAAAGGATCATGTTATCAACATCACACAAGGTTCACACAATGTATATCATGTTCACATCAGTCAATATGCACAAGCAAAGCCAAAGGAACAAAGGAAAAGGTTCACTTAAGGACCTAAAAACACTTTAAAAATGCCTCACTTTAAATAAGCAAAAATGTATGAAAAATAAATATTTTTGAAATTTTCTTGAAAGGTTCATAAAATAGGCATAGTAAAGAGCAAGTGTACTCCATTATAAGAACAAAGAGGAGGGGGGAGACGGGGTCACCTTGCCTCAAACCTCTTCTAGCTTTAACCACTCTAGAAGGTATGCCATTGATATCAAATCTATATGAGACTGTCGAGACACAAGCCATAACCCAACCATTGAAAATCTGAGGGAAACCCATTTCATTAAGTATTTGTCTCAAGCTACTCCACTCCACAATGTCATAGGCCTTTTGTATGTCCATTTGGACCATACACCTAGGAGATATACTCTTTCTGCCATAACCTCTTATGAGTTCTTGGGTGAGCATAATCAGAATCCCAATTTCAATTATCACCCTAAATGTGAGAGGCTGAGAATAATGAACCTTTGTTTTGCTGATGATATTTTACTTTTTTTCAGAGGTGATGTGGAGTCCATGAGATTGGTAATGGAACAAATAAAAGAGTTCAGTAATGCCACAGGCTTGCAAATCAGTAATCCTAAAAGTAAACTCTTCTGTGGTGGGGTGGAGCCAACTGTCCAAGAGCAGCTGAGGAATATCACTGGTTTTGAAATGGGTGTGATCCCTTTCAAATACTTAGGGGTTCCTTTGGACTGCAAAATACTTTCTGTTACTAACTGTTTTCCTTTGATTGATAAAATGATGGCCAGGATTAACCATTGGAGCACCCAATTTCTATCATATGCAGGTAGAGTTCAGTTGATCAAGAGTGTCCTATTTTCCATAGCTAATTATTGGATGCAAATCTTTCCCCTCCCCAAGAAGATACTCAAGCACATAGAATCTCCAATTTCTATGGACTGGAAAAGATGGGCACATAGGAAAGCTCCAATTTCTTGGGAACACATATGTGATCCGTGTAATGCTGGTGGATTGAATGTGATTGAGCTGGGGATTTGGAACACTGCTACAATTGGCAAGTTACTTTGGAATATATGGTTGAAAGCTGACAAACTTTGGATCCGTTAGATCCATGAGTACTATATGAAGAGAGATTCTGCAGACTCATATCTCCCAACTGGTAACACTTCGTGGAGTATAAAAGCTATTTTTAAGAGTCGTGATAAATGTAGATACACTCAAGCTTGGGAGAATTTCAAAAAGGTGGGCAGATACAATACAAGACTTATGTATAAGGAGCTTAGGGGAGCAAAAACCAACATGCCTTGGAGGAAAATGCTGACATCCAATGCAGTCAGACCGAGGGCTATTTTCACCCTGTGGATGCTATGCAACAATAGGCTCTCAACAAAGGATCGTCTTCAAAACATTGGCATTATGACAGATGGATTATGTGTGTTTTTTGGAGGTCATGAAAGCATTAATCACTTGTTCTTTGAGTGTGTCATTGCAGGAAAATTTTGGAAGATGATGCTGGAAAAAATTGGTTTAGTGCATGCTCCTAGAGATTGGCAAAGCGAGCTGCATTGGTTAATAACGAGAACGAAGGGAAAAGGGATTAAGAGGAAACTTTTGAAAACTGTCTTAGCCGAAACAGTCTACAATATTTGGCAGGTCAAAAACAGTATCACCTTCAAAGATGGAAGTGTTGAAGATCTTAGAGTTAAAGATATTGTAGAAGTCATTAAGTTGAGAAGTTCACATGATAGAAAACTAGGGAAATTTTGTAATAGACTTTGAGTTTGTTGAGTTTAGTTTTCTAGTCCATTAGAGGCCTGGATCCCGGATCGGCTTGATTTGTATTGACTTTTTTTTGGGTAATATATTCCTTTTATTCAAAAAAAAAAAGAGCAAGTGTACAAAAAAAAATCAGCTC
The DNA here is from genome assembly GCA_022829125.1 of Lathyrus tuberosus. Taxonomy (NCBI): domain Eukaryota; kingdom Viridiplantae; phylum Streptophyta; class Magnoliopsida; order Fabales; family Fabaceae; genus Lathyrus; species Lathyrus tuberosus. The sequence goes on from JALAZF010000110.1 coordinate 12,566,207, forward strand.
AAAAGGATGAGTGGTTTAGGAGAGAGAGGGAGTCCCACTCTTTACATAACAAATGTCCTAACCACATGTCACGACATCATACTGATCATGATGTTTGACCAACCTGCCAAGACATCTGGCTCGACATCTTCCTGCTAGGTAAAAATCAGAACTACACCTTAAGGTTTCTACCAAACTTCCTCCTACCATAACTTCATTTTTTAATGAAATCAAAAGATATAAAAAAGGAAATTGATTAGAAAAATCCTAGGAATCCAATGTTTTTATTATCAAGACCTAAAAATTAATGTACAAGTTGCACCAAGGCAAAACCAGAACTGTACCTTAAGGTTTCTACCAAACTTCCTCCTACCATAACTTCTTCATTTTTTAACGAAATCAAAAGATATAAAAAAGGAAATTGATTAGAAAAATCCTAGGAATCCAATGGTATTATTCACATCCTAAAACTCTAGGGTTTGTGCGTACCGAGGTAAAAACCAGAACTGAACCATAAGGTTCAAACATCATAAACTCCACATACAAGCATGACAGAGTGCAAACAGTTAAAGGTTAATACTTAGCACATTAATGTCTACATTTTGCTTCTGGAATAAATCAATAATGATGCATGAATAGGGAGTTTCAAAGTGTAAGAACCTTACCTATTGGAGCAAGGTCCAATGCCTCTTCTCAAGTCTTTCAAAAGCAAGATAATGATCCCCTTAGCCTTCTTGAACCCTAAGGAAAGAGTTTAAATGCTTGGCTTATTTTGCAACTGCTTGTAATCCTTCACACTGTTCTTCTTACAAATGGAAGGAGTGAGGTTTGGAGGATGGTGATATTGTTGTTACAGAAGTTGTTTAAGTGTTTGGACAACCTCTAATGGATGTTTAGAAGATGTTTGGATGGTTGGTTGAGAGAAAAATCGACAGAAATGAAAGTTGGGATTTTGAGGTAGAGAATTTGCTACAATGGTATTCTGGTGCAAGTTATGGTGTGTGTTGTGTTGTGGCTTGGCTCTCTATTTATAGAGGCTCCAAGTGGTCTTGGTAACTTGCATAAGTTACATTTAGTTCATGTGGAATGGTAGTTTGGATTCTTGGTTTCATTTTGCATAAAAAATCACATTTGATCATGATGGAAAAGGTGGAGTGAAAGGAGGAGAATAACCATGTTTTTCTGTGGTCTAGAGGTTGCTTCTAATTACTAAAGATAGTTTGTGTGCAGAAGAAACATCTTGGAAGCTCAATGCAAGAGTTGTTGGAAAAGCAGGTCTTTATGAAAATGGATATGGAGCTTATTGAAAAATGTTCCATAAATGGAAATGAAAATTGGTTAATGGCTCAATTCCTTGTGTAATACACCAAGGGTTTGTGTAATTCTCTGATTAGGGTGATATTTACAAGTTAAAAGAACTAAAAAGCTAGATCAGATAGCTTTGGCTCAAGATCACATGAAGAACTTGCCATGAGAATGACCAAACATTCAGATTTGGAAGGCCAACTTCATTTATTCGAATCTCCCAACTCAAGAATGGTATCAAGGAGTTCTTGAACTTTTTGAAAAGCCTCAGACATGCTCTAAAACTTTCATGTTAGACGAATTTCTTGATTCTGAATGGATCATGGAGAAAATAGCTCTCAAGGTTGGAACTTTTACTTAAAAAAATTCTGGATGTTTTGACATATTTGGCAATTAAGAAATCCAAACTTTGCCACTTCATAACTTCCAATCCTTATGAGCTTTTGATCCAATCTTTGCACCAAATTGAAGTATGAAATGTCATATTTAAATACATCCTTTGGGCCTGAAGAGTGGTGGCTTGAATTAATCACAAATTGGTCACAAAGTAGTGCACTAGTTAAGGTAAAAAACTTAGAAAAATTCTGGATGTTTCGACAATTTTCCAACAACTTGAAACTCTAACTTTGAACATTAATAACTTCGACTTCAATAAATTATTTGGCTTGTAATTTTCATCAACTTGTAGTATCAAATGCCATCTTTCAAAGTAGTCCTCAAGTGTTTTCAATGGATACTTGAGGAAGAAGTTACAACCTTGGAAAGTAGGTCACTTAATCATGCATGTTAACTTAGAAAAATTCCAAGTTTTCTTGAATTTGGACAATTTTGCATCTTTGAATGATTTCTTGATTATAACTTGATCAAATGCAATCCTCCATCACATTTTCTTGAATAATGACTTGTGAAGCTCAAAGATGACCAAAAGTCAAACTTTGACTTTGTGCACTAATTGACTTTGTATCAAATGAATCCAAATTTGCAATCTTCGAAGGATCAAACTTTTGGACAATTTAAATCATGTGAATGGAATTCAAATATGTAATTGAGACCCTTGAATCATGTCTTGAAGTATAGGATCATGCTCAGATGAAAAAATCAACTGCAAGCCACCTTTGGTAAAAACCTTAATTGGTTCATCATATGAACTTGAGGCTTAATGAACTTGTAATTGTCGCTCCTAGGATTTTCATCCAGGTACAAACGCGAGAGTGGCGCAGAACACAGAGTCGCCAGCCGTGTAAATTTATCCCAAGAGAGGGAAAGGGAACACCGCATAAACCGGAGGAAAAGGGAAAGGAATGGTCTTCGCAACCATCACCTGGGTTCGGGAGTCGGTTACGCGAGGGGAAGGTGCTAGCACCCCACGCGTCCATCGTACTCGATGGGATCCACGCTTATTGTCTATTCTAAGGGTGAGTTATCCTATCATCTATGGTTGTACTAAGACGGGGAAAGGAAAACACTAAGACAGACTCGGTAGGACGTCGACGTCCTAGGCCTACGTACCCCCTTTGTGCAATGGGGAATTCAGAGTCAACATAGTTCGGACCAAGTTCTTTTTGTGTTTTTTATGAGCGATGTTAAGTTCGCGTCCGGCAGTTAGGGTCGATGCCGGTTTGCGACTCAGACGGAAAGTAACGTGCCCTTTTTGAAAATAGCCTTTAGTTTGACAATCCCGCAGGACAAAAAGGTTTGAAGTTTGTTTGTATTTTTTAGGACAGAAGTGACTTAAGTTAGTTCGTAACTCAACTTGAACCAAAGTCTATGACACGGGAGCGAATGCGTCACATGGTCGCCCCCAATGGGACGTATGCTCAACACTCTAGAAGAGAGAAGGGGGACCCCTCAATCTTCATTTCCTATGTTTAAGGCTCGTGTGCAAGGCAAGTTGACCTTATTAAGTATTTTAGAGATGTTAAGAGATGAGAAGAGAGACTCAAAAGAAAAGAAAAAACACTACGGGGAAAATCTATCCTAATATTATCATGCAAAGATGGCCCTAAGGGGAGGTTTGGAGGGAGACTATCCTATGGAGTCTAATCCTAATGTTATCATGCAAAGGTGGCCCTAAGGGGAGGTTTGACAACAACCTAAGCCTAAGGAAAAGAAAAGATGAGAGAAAGAAAGAATGACAGTGAGCATGGATAACTATCCACACCCTCAAATAACTTACCTTAGCCCCTGCATAAAAGGTTAGTACAAAACAGACATAAGTAATAATAAGACTAAGGAAACCCAAGCAATGAGATGTAATGGTAATCAAGTGGCCTATAAAAATTCAAGCATGGTTTTTGAAGTCAAGGACGCAATCCCATAACAATGGCACAAATGCCTTCTCAAACAAATAATCAGACATGATTAAGGATGTGCATACAAGAAGATCTCACACATAGAGCAATTAGACAATTAGCAACACACCTTCTAAAATCACCAAATTAATTATTAACATATCTCAACCAGAAGCAAACAACATGTCCAAAATTCATGCCAAAATTCAATATAAAAGTCACTCAGCAATAATGCAAAGTTCAGACAAGAAACATGGTTCAATATTCAAGAAATGAGGACTAAAATGCAATATGAAATGATTTTAAAAATGAGAGAAAAAATATTTTAATGTAATTCAATATGTTGATGAACCAATGCAAAAAAAATGAGTTCAAAAGGTTTTATGGATGATGAGAAATAAAATAAACTAGTTTGGGTATGCATGATAAGAACAATTCAAAAAGAAGCTATTCAAATAATTAATTTAGATGATAAAAATAAAATAAAAATAAAAAATAAAATTTGGGAAAATTTTATAAAATTATAAATATGATGCATGAATTTTTTGGGAATTTTTTAATGCAATTATCTATTTTTTTAAAATTAAAAATGAGAAACAATCAATTAAATAAAATAAATAAATTCAAATAGCATGGGGGTGCGTTTAGTAAGCAATCCACGCTGGAATTGTTAATGGGCTCAAAGGTGGGTGTGTAAATAGCAGGCCCAAACATTAAATCCACCAGAAAAAAATAAAACAAAAAAAGAGTTCACGCGTGGTCTCAGTCAACCTAGTTGACTCACTTCTCACCATCAGATTAATCCTGCGCTTTTCATTAAGTCAACCCTAAACAAAGTAATAATGATGAACGTTCCAGATCTCAAGCACACCATAATAAAGTTGCACGAACCCACACACAATTTCTCAGAAAATAAATAAAATAAGAAATGGCACGTGGTAAGGCACATGGTTATTTTAATTTGTTGGCAAGCATCTAACCATCTGATTAATCAAACGCACCAAATTGAGTCAAACAATCAGAAAAGTAAACGAGATGAGAGATCATGATGGCACGTACACGATAATAACCATGGGGTAATAAACATGCAATCATTAAAAGAAAAACTCAAAAATAAAAAACGTAGCACAACGAGGGCCCTTGGATCAAAGTTATGGACGGCCCTGATTGTGTCTCCTACCTCCAAACCCTAATCTCGCCGGAACCCTTACCAGTCGCCGGAGCTAGGGTTCCGGCCACCACTTCCGGCCACCTGCAACCTTGAAGAACCCAGAAAATGCAAACAAACACACCTTCTTGACCAAAATTTGATGAGGATTCCAAATATCACATTAAAAATTTCAAATAAACAACATATAGAGCAAAACGAATGAAAGAAAGTTTGGTTCAAAAATTTCAAACGCATCGTACAATCAATATACGCATCCAAACTCAAAAAAAACTACATCAGAATGATCAGTGGTCATCACACATCAATATGCACATTAAAAAAGAGAGTTTTAAGATCATGAAAAATACCACCAACCTGAGATCACGCCACCTATTCCCTTGCTATTAGCTTCAAGTGATGATTGCTTTGTGCTCTATGGATACTCAGGACTCAGATGGTGAAAGAAGTTTTTGAAAAGCTCTTCTTGATTGAGAGATACGAATGAGAGAAGGTTTTAGGGTTCAAAATTTTTTCTCCACAAAATCACCTGTGTTCTCCTCTAACCCTAGCATGAGTTAGCTTAAATAGATTAGGTTAATCCACTGATGATCACTTGGGCCTTGTTAATCCCTCACTTAATGAGTTTTGGATAATTTTGGGAATTTGAATAATGTGAAATACACCCTCCTCCATGCATGTATATCCAATCCCTTGATGATGGATCACTTATTTAACAATTGCTAATCACACCTGAATTTGATTTGGGCCTTGAGATGTATTGGTTCATGAGTTTTTAATAATTTGGCAATTTTGTACCATGTGAAATAAGTAATGAATAAGTCATGGATTCACTTGATTCAAAAGCCAAAAATGACCCTTATGGATTGTTCTTTGATGTTAAAATGTGGCTTGAAACAATGGAATCAATTATAGGTCACTATGTCCCAAAATACAAAAGTTGTGAAAATGGAACCCTAAAAACCACTTTGCCTTCTTTTGATCATAACTTGAGTTTCACAAATGATATGGAGACCCACTAGTACTTGTTGGAATGGGAAGAAAAAGATATTCAACTTTCATGTTTGAGTAAAATTCATTTGAAGCCTCCTTGATGATGAAAAGTCAAGTTGAATGTAGTGTAAGAACTTGCCCAAAAAGGAAACTTTCAAATTATAGGTCATTTCCATATTTAGTAACTTTTGTACCAACCCTTGATTCTTGATAAATGGTATGAAACTTGACCCTTGAAGACCATATGAGGATGTGAAACCTTGAAAACCTTGAGGAGAACCTCAAAATTTCACAGTTGACTTCCCCTCTCACTGTTGACTTTTCCCCAATTCTCCTGATTCCCAATCCATTGGCCAATTGAACTTTTCATGAACCAAACTGATGGACAATCTTCCATTCCTAGATACCTAGGGACCCAAGGAATACCATGGAATGAAGTCTTGCCCAAAAAATCAGAAATAAACTGACTTTATAGGAAACCCTAATTTTGGTACCCTTAGTCTAGGAGGAAATAACACAGTCTCCAAATCCACATTCCTCTGAATATGATGTGTATCCTCTCCAACAAAGATAAGATATGCCATTTGGTGATGATAAAAACCCAAGAAGCCTGCCCATTGGAGCAATAAACCCAAGAATCTCAAAACCCTAATCTCTGCACTGGTTAGGAGAGAGTGATCCACTATACAAGGACTCTTGCTTAACTCTTTGAAGAACATCTTCTCCAATTGAACTGGCTCAGGCACCTTGACCCCATGCTAAGAACTAATGATATGCACACATGATAATGCAAAATGAGATGAAACATAAGCCAATTAGTACTAAAGGTAAGGAGAGCAAATTTTAGGGTGCTACAGCTGCCCCTATTCAATCAACTTGGTCCTGAAGGTATGATAGCGACGGCTCTCAGACATTCCAGGATACGCGGGGATTGAATACCAAAAAAAACCTGAAATTTGCAATCCTCAAAGGAGGGACGACTCCCCTGGGGAACAAGCAATAAATGTTGCACTGTCACAACACGTACGAGTGTTGGAGACCAATACAAACAATGTATTGAAACGTCATGAAATAAACACAAACGAGTGTTAAATATGCTAGGGATAAACACTGACGGGTGTCAAGGAGTCAACAATATCAGATACGAACAAGATACTGAAAAGATACACGGACGGGTGTAAAGTGGTTCAATATGGACGGGTGTCGAAAAGATGCATGGAAGGGTGTAAAAGGATTCAACACGGACGGGTATCGAAAAGATACACAGACGGGTGTAAAAGAGGTAAATTTACTGGGGATTGATCTCGCTGGTGAATGGAAGGCAACATGGAAGGGTGTCATCCAAAGGTCAATACGGACGGGTATCGAAATCAAAGGTTCAAAAACGGACAGGTGCTGAAAGGACACGGACGGGTGCCAAAAGTCAATACGGACAAGCATTGAAATGAAAGGTTCAAACACAGACGGGTGCTGGAAGGAACACGGACGGGCGTCAAATGTCAATACGGACGGGCATTGAAATGAAAGGTTCAAACATGGACGGGTGCTGAAAGGAACACGGACGGGCGTCAAAAGTCAATACGGACGGACATTAAAATGAAAGGTTCAAACACGGACTGGTGCTGGAAGGAACACGGACGGGCGTCAAATGTCAATACGGACGGGCATTGAAATGAAAGGTTCAAACACGAATGGGTGCTGAAAGGAACACAGACGGGTGTCTGATGGTGAAAACCCTCGAGGGAGTAAACTAAAGGACCACCTGGACGAAGGGGTAAAAATGAATCATGGATTAACGCTCCTGGCAAACAACTCTGCAAGGGAATGTCGAATATTGCTTTGAATGACTAACCCAATACTTGTGGAGTAGAGTTGAATGATATTCTCTGAAATCTGCTTTTCTCCCGACGAAGGAAGACTCAAACCTGGCTTATGTTTCGGATGCTTATGTTTGAATTTTTCCATAATGCTCCACACGAAGTGGAAATGCTACGCATTTGAGGATGCAATGCAAATGCTTATGATGTGCAAAAGGGGTCCCTCCAGCAAAATAAATGCTGGAGAGAAAAGACCAATTCAGCTGGGGATGACAAAAATAAATTGTCCTCTGAATCCAGGAACTCTGCTGAGAAGGGTCATACTGATCGACTCTTCAGATCAACAACTTCTGCTGGGGATGAAATCCCGAAAGAACTACCGGGGGCTACACCTGTCCTTCACTGAAGGTAACATCCAAAACCTGAGATTTCTCCTCTGTTGGGGGAGTTGAGAATGAACGCCAATAACGGAATCGGAAGTCTGTTACTGAAAATTGCTAACCATAATTTGGGCTTAGAACCTGTTGGGCATGCCAACCACTACTGCACGGGTAACGGTGCAGATTGCTACCCGACCCTGCTTGGGGAAAATAGTCCATAATACCATCCTGCTTGGGGATACTGCTGAACTTAACCTGCTGATGGGGAGAATGACTTTACTCCCAACCTGTTGGGGACTAGAATATGACATCGTCGGCGAAAGCCCGCTTCCTGACTGGATGGGGGAAGTGAACACCCTGATTCAGTGGGGAAATAACGTCTTGATTCAGAGAAAATACTTTCCAGATCTCCTGCTGGGGAAGGTCTGCTCTGCTGAGGAAAGTGCAATCTCAATGCTGGGGAGAGAAAACTGCTAGGGAAATACAATCCTGTTGCCCTGCAAGTCAAATAACAACAAAAGAAATACGCCACAACATGACTATCACCGTTAATGCCTAAGTAATTTCTACTGCTTTTCGTTATGCTCCGCAAAGCTCAAAGTTTTATATGCAATGTTTATCAAAAATATCGGACGTTTTTGCAAACAAAACAGTAAAAGTAAAACACACAATGGAAAGCTCTTTGAGTGAAATGAAAATTTTATTGAGAAAAGTGGCCGGTAAATAGGCATTTACAATTGGAAGCAATTCCTAAAAGAGGTAATTGCGCAAAAGCAAAAGCAAAAAAGAAAATACACATGTCGGCAATGCGGGAACAGATATCCACCACGATTCGACTCAGCTATGACCCATATGTCTTGCTTATCCGCAAATATCTTGACCTTTGAAGAGACTAGTTGTGCTGATTCCTTCCTTTCAGAATTTTCAGGTATTGAAAGTGCTCACAGATCGAACGTAGACCATAGCCTTTCGCTTATAAATCCCTAACTTTTGCCTGGATCGCCCTTTTCGGGTTTTCAATCCATCGGGATACCCATTTTTGCCAAAGTCGCCTTTTCAGGTTTTCAACTTTGCGGGTTTACACGTTTCTTTTTACATTTTATCCCTAACTTTTTCCCGAACCTTTTCCTTTTTATGGTTCACCGGGATGCCCCTTTTTTGCTTGGACTTTCTTTTTATGTCCAGCGGGTCTCTTTTATGCGAAGTATTTTTTGACTACGTCTGCATTCACAGGGGATGTAAAATCTTCGCCATCCATAGTTGAAAGTAGTAAGGGTCCACCAGAGAAAACCTTTCTGACTACATACGGCCCCTCGTAGTTTGGAGTCCATTTGCCCCTGTGATCTGTTTGAGGAGGAAGGATCCTTTTCAAAACCAATTCACCTGTCTGAAAACTCCGAGGACACACTTTCTGGTCAAAGGCGTGCTTCATCCTGCTCTGATACAACCGACCATGTGCGATGGCTGCCAATCTCTTTTCTTCAATAAGGTTCAACTGATGCAATCTGGAACGCACCCACTCAGCTTCATCAAGCTTCACATCTACCAGAACTCTCAAAGACGAAATCTCGACCTCTAAGGGTAAAACTGCTTCCATACCATATACCAGTGAGAAAGGGGTTGCCCCAGTTGACGTATGCACCGAAGTACGGTAACCATGTAGGGCGTAAGGTAGCATCTCATGCCAGTCTTTATACGTTACTACCATCTTCTGCACAATCTTCTTGATATTCTTATTCGCTGCCTCAACAGAACCATTCATCTTCGGACGATATGGAGAAGAATTGTGATGCTCGATCTTGAAACTCTGACATAGTTCCTTCATCATCTTATTGTTAAAATTTGAGCCATTATCAGTAATTATTCTCTCCGGGACCCCATAACGACAATGATATCCTTCTTTATAAATCGGGCTACCACTTGCTGGTGACGTTGGCGTTCGAGGCTGCCTCCACCCACTTTGTGAAATAGTCAATGGCAACCAAAATGAAATGATGCCCATTGGAAGCAGTGGGCTCAATCTTTCCAATCATATCTATGCCCCACATTGCAAAAGGCCAAGGAGATGATAACACATTTAGAGGCGTAGGCGGTACATGCATCTTGTCTGCATAAATCTGGCATTTATGGCACTTTCGGGCGTACTTGAAACAATCAGACTCCATAGTCATCCAATAATATCCTGCCCTCAATAACCTTCTAGCCATGGTGTGTCCACTGGAATGAGTACCAAAAGAGCCCTCGTGAACTTCCTCCATCAACAAACCTGCCTCGTGTTCATCAACACAACGTAGCAAGACCATATCGAAGTTCCTCTTATATAACACATCATCCTTGTTCAGAAAGAAATTTCCTGCCAAACTTCTCAGGGTCTTCTTATCCTTGGTGGAGGCACCCTCTGGATACTCCTGTCTCTTCAGAAAGACCTTAATATCATGATACCATGGTTTGCCATCCGATACATCTTCAATTGCAAACACAAAAGCTGGTCTGTCCAGACGCATGATTCTAATCGAAGGTGTTTCATTCCAACGGTTCACCTTATACATGGAGTCCAATGTCACTAATGCCTCAGCCATCTGATTCTCAGCTCGGGGCACATGATGAAAATCCACCCTGTCAAAGAAAGGTAACAACCTTCTGGCATAGTTGTTATAAGGTACCAAATTTGCCTGACGAGTCTCCCATTCTCCTGTAATCTGATTAACTACCAACGCAAAATCACCATAGACATCGAGGTTCTTAATTCTCAAATCAATTGCTTCCTCTAACCCCATGATGCATGCTTCATACTCTACCTCGTTGTTGGTACACACGAACGCTAACCGGGCAGTGAAAGGTATATGAGAACCCTTCGGGGTCGTAATGATTGCCCCAATTCCATTACCATATGAGTTGACAGCCCCATCAAAAATCATCTTCCACTGAGACCCAATCTCAGGTCCTTCGTCAGGCAGAGGCTCTTCACAATCTTTCATTTTCAGAAACATAACATGCTCGTCTGGAAACTCAAACTTCATTGGCTGATAATCCTCGACCGGCTGTTCAGCAAGATATTCTGACAAAACACTTCCCTTAATGGCCATCTGAGAAACATACTGAATATCGTACTCTGTCAAAACCATCTGCCAACGGGCTATCCTTCTAGAAAGTGCTTGCTTCTCAAACACGTACTTAATCAGACCCATCTTCGAAATCAACAAGGTTGTGTGGTTTAACATATACTGCCTTAGGCGCTTGGCTGCCCAAGCGAGTGCACAACACGTCTTTTCCAACATAGAGTATCTTGATTCGCAATCAGTGAACTTCTTACTCAAGTAGTAAATGGTGTGCTCTTTCCTACCTATCTTGTCGTGTTGACCGAGCACACAACCCATCGAATTCTCAAGAACCGTAAGGTACATAATCAACGGTCTCCCGGACACCGGTGGCATAAGGACTGGAGGTTCCTGCAAATACGTCTTTATCCTTTCAAACGCCTCTCGACAATTTTCATTCCACCTGACCTCTTGATCTTTTCTTAACAACTTGAAAATTGGCTCACACGTGGCTGTCAGATAAGAGATGAACCTAGCAATGTAATTCAACCTTCCCAAGAAACCATGAACCTCTTTCTCTGTTCTTGGCTCAGGCATCTCCTGTATGGCTCTTATTTTTGCAGGATCAACCTCGATACGTCTTTCACTAATAATGAATCCCAGCAATTTACCAGACCTCACGCCGAAAGTGCACTTGTTCAGATTCAATCTCAGCCTGAACTTCCTCAACCTTTCAAACAGCTTCTGGAGGTTCACTAAGTGTTCTTCCTCTGTTTGTGACTTCGCAATCATGTCATCAACATAGACTTCAATATCCTTGTGAATCATATCATGAAAGAGAGTCACCATTTCCCGCTGATAGGTTGCCCCAGCATTCTTCAACCCAAAGGGCATTACCTTATAGTAAAATGTTCCCCACGGTGTTATGAACGTAGTCTTCTCCATGTCCTCTGGGGCCATTTTGATTTGGTTATACCCAGAGAAGCCATCCATGAAGGAAAACACAGAATATTGAGCAGTATTGTCTACTAACACGTCAATGTGGGGGAGCGGGAAATCATCCTTCGGGATCGCCCTATTCAAATCTCGGTAATCAACACACATCCTGACCTTCCCATCATTCTTAGGTACAGGTACAATATTAGCAACCCACAGAGGATAATTTTTCACAGCAAGAAATCTGGCGTCCAACTGTTTCTGAACCTCTTCCTTGATCTTGACAACCATATCTAGTTTCGTCCTTCTCAGTTTCTGCTTGACTGGAGTACAACCCTCTTTAAGCGGCAATCGGTGTGAAACAATGTCAGTGTCAAGCCCGGGCATGTCTTGGTAAGACCAGGCGAAGATATCCACATACTCTCGAAGCAACTCAACCAATCTTCCTTTAACAGTGTCTTCCAAGGCAGTCCCAACCCTTACTTCTCGTTTAACATCCTCGGTTCCCAGATTAATAGTCTCAACCTCCTCCTGATAAGGTAACCTTTTCCTCTTATTTCAGTAACCTGGCTAATTCTTCAGGTAAGTCACAGTCTTCGTCAGTCTCTTCTTCGGCCAGATAGATGGGATTGTCGAAGTCATATCGAGCCATAGCTAAGTCATGATGGGTGGAATCTGAACAAAGAAACCTGCATGATGGATGTTTTATGTTTATTATGAGTGCAACAAACAAGAAAACACATTGCCATTTTGATGTGGGTTAATGCAAAAAGTTAAAAACAGAAAAACAGGGATCAAAATATTTGAATGAAAAAACGTCCTTTATTGATGATAAAAATAGCAAATAAAACATCCAAGCCCTACAAATAAGCATCACTACGTCTTGGGCAGAACGTAGGATTCAACATAACAGAAAACAAAAGTAAATTACTCCGGGCGCGTCACTTGGATGACTTTCTCAGAAGACCAGTTGCCTAAACTCTGACCAGGGGTGCAGGGACGGATCCATTCATCCATGTCACAGTCACTATCCCCTTCATCCTTAATAGCATTGACTCTGTCGAAGAAAACACCGGCACTGGTGAAACGGACTGGACCATAGAACTTGGGAGGCTCTTCAGGACGCCTAGGTGGCTTGTAACCCAGTCCATGAGTATCTTGCTTTCTTTGAACATCAATGACACTGCCCTACTTTTGAGAACCACCAGCTTCAACTATAGCGCGCGCCTTTTTGAAATAGGACATTGGAACTTCTGGTTGTCTAACAACTTTAGGTTGGGCAACCACCTCAGGCTGACTGACTGCCTTTGGGGATTCCTCGGGAATTTTCACAGCTTCAAAGGCTTGGCACAAAGTTTCCTGTATTTCACCATCTACCTCTACATACTTGAAGGTCGATAGGTGACTCACCATGATCTCCTCCTCACCACAAACAGTCACAACGTGGCCATCCACCATATACTTCAGCTTCTGGTGCAACGTAGATGTTACCGCCCCAGCACCATGGATCCAAGGGCGGCCCAACAAACAACTATAGGCAGGCTGAATATCCATTATGTAAAAGGTGGTGTTAAAAACCTCAGGACCCACCTTGATTGGCAGAACTAACTCTCCAAAAACTGACCTCTTGGAGCCATCAAAAGCACGTACCACCAAGTCACATGGTGTACAAATTAACCCACGAGTATCCAATTTCATCAAAGCCTTCTTCGGTAACACATTCAAAGACGACCCAGTATCAACTAACACATGCGACATTAAGGAACCACGGCATTCCACTGAAATATGCAGACCGTTGTTGTGATTCCTCCCAGCTGGAGTCAGATCTAAATCGGTGAAACCCAAACCATTACCAGCATTCACATGAGCCACAACCCCTTCTAACTGGTTGACGGATATTTCCTGCGGTACATAGGCCATATTCAAAACCTTCAGCAATGCATTTTGGTGTGCCTCAAAGCACCACAGTAAGGATAGAATGGAGATCTTTGATGGAGTTTGGTGCAGTTGATCAACAATCTTGTAATCACTTCTCCTGATCAACCTCATAAACTCTTCTACATCTTCTGAGAAAGTATCCCCACCTGGCTTTGTCATGGAATTATTTGCTTCCTGCCTCTGTACAGGCTCATCCATCATTTGTTTACCTTTGTCTTGTCTTGAACTGCCAACTTGATCCTCAGACGGAATAGAGATTCTACCACTCCTAGTGATAGCCCCTGCTTCAACGAGATTTTCAACCCCTGTATTCACAGCTGATGTCTCTTCCAATTCCTACTTCTTACCATTAACAAACACCTCGGCCCCATAGTTCCATGGGATGGCCTTGGTACTCTCATACGGGACTGGTCCGGGAACAGTGATAGTGACCGGCGCTGGTCTCGCCGGCGCTGATATAGTTATTGTCTTGAATGGAATTGTTATCGTGGCAACATCAATCTCTCTGTTAGTAACTTTACTCTGCTTACAACCCCTGTTAAACTGTAATATCCCTTCGCTGATCATTTTCTGAATACCTGCTTTCAATAAATCACCACCGTCTGGTTGCGCCACACACCCTGCACAACCTTTATCACAACCAGGAAATACCCCTCCCTTCAACAGTCTTTCCTTCACCACACGCAAAGGAGTTTGAACCTCGTTCACATCTGAAATCAAACTCAAATCTTCATAGTCTTTAATAATAGCATTGACCCTCGGCTCACCGTGATTCGGCATTGGGTTCTGATTCACAATTGGAACATCATTGGAGAAATTGATGGCTTTGGAATCCACTAAATCTTGAACCAGATGCTTAAAAGCTCTACAGTTCTCAGTATGATGTCCGGGTGCTCCGGAATGGAATTCACAGTGGGCGTTGGCGTCATAACCGGGAGGCGGATTACCAGTAGGTGGAGCCAATGTTCTCTTCTGAATAAACTGTAGCTTTAACAAGTGCTGAAATAATTGAGCGTAGGGAATAGGCAAAGTGTCAAGATGCCTATCCCACCTAAACACATTCTGTTGTCTGCGAGGAACCTGATTTTGTTGTTGAGACACTGCTTGCTGCTGAGGTACTGCTGGGATGGTTATAGAAGCCACCTGCTGATTGAAGTTCTGACGAGGTCCTTCTCTACCATGATATGATGACACAAAGTTTGTATCTCCCTCCCTCTTCTTGTAACCACTGGCATAAGGCTTCTTACCTCCTCCAGATGAGGACCCATCACCGCCTGATATTTTTCCCGCCTTAATTCCGCTTTCCACCATCTCTCCTACTAAGATCAAATCAGCAAACTTTCCAGTCATACACGGTACCAGCTTTTCATAGTAATGCCCCTGCAAGGTGGCCATAAACATAGATATCATTTCACGTTCCAACATGGGAGGCTGAACCCTCGCTGCCAGTTCGCGCCACCTCTGGGCGTACTCCTTGAAACTCTCATTGTTCTTCTATGATAAATTCTGCAGCTGTGTTCTGTTCAGATCCATGTCAGTGTTATATTGATAGTGTTTGATAAATTCCCCTGCCAGATCTCTCCAACTACGCACATCTTTCCTCTCTAGTTGCATGTACCACTCCATGGATGCCCCAGATAGGCTATCCTGGAAGCAATGCATCATCAGTTTCTCATTCTTCGCATGCGCAGCCATTTTACTTGTGTATGCCCTCACGTGGGTCCTTGGGCAAGACATACCATTATACTTCTCAAAAGTGGGAGTCTGAAACTTGTGCGGATAACAATGCCTGGAACCAGCCCCAAATCCTCTAGATCCATACCCAAAGCATCCTGATTCATAACACCCCTTAGTTGTTCCTCAATCAACCGGAACCTCTGATCATTGTCAATCTGGGGACCAGCATCCCCACCTGGCACAGAAAATGCATCTTCCTGAAGATCATCATACTGACGGCCCTGAATAGTACAGACACCAATACCTCCTCCCCCAACATTTTCAGCCCCTCCCAGAGGGATCACAACACCAGAAACAGGAATACCTCCGCCCGAAGGACCATTCTGACCATTATTACTAGTAACACCAGTATGAAGTCCTCCATGAAGGACACCCTCTTCATCAATTCTCGTAATCAGTGGCTGAACGAGAGTCCTTAACTGCTCTTGGCCTTGCGCAACCCCTTGCATCAAATCCATGAATTGGTTTATGCGAGTCTGCATCTCAGTCATCTCATTTTGTAGCTGATCCATGAGTCTCTTCTGATTTTGTCTGGTAGAATACGGATGAATGTGCTGATCTGCAATCCTGTACTGCGGAGGAGAACAAAGATAAGAATACCAGAGATAAACACCTGTTATGCAGAATGATTATGAATATGCAAATGCAAATGAACATGTTTAGAAAATTCGCAGGGCGATCCACCCCTTGATTCCAGTTTAACAACAAGATAGAACGGAACTTCTGCTCATATATTAAGAAAACCAGAGGAAAACCAAATGTCAACAATCACAAATCCAAGATAACAAGTCTGAACACAATAATCATAGATCCCAACCAACAAGCCTGGCGGTGGTCCAAATAATGTAAGAAAATAGAAAACTACGGCATGTCATCAAAGTCCACAAGTGTCAATCCCCCCCCCCCATCCATTATGCTTTTTGCTCCAGTCTTGAATTTCCTTGAACAGCTTTTTGGTGTCGGGATGCTTCGGTCTCTGAATTAGCTCTTGAATGAGAACGTCTCTCCTATGCATGATCCCCTCCAAGTATCGGCAATGCAACTCCCAAGCGTCTTCTCCAGAAACACTATCCATGCCAGGACCCTCATTTCTAGGTCTCTTCACTTCAGCTTGGATCTTTAGTTCCTCTATGGAGGCTATGGCTTCATTGAGTCAACCCACGACTGCTTGCCTCTGGAATACCCCTGATAGGATCTCAGCGTCTTTCTTCTTGAGCTTCAACTTCAATTGATCAATCTGAGCTAGATAATCGTCTTCCTTTCGCTTGTTCTCAGCTATTGCAGTTTCTCGGTGAGCATTGAACCTGTGAATTTTTAACAAAGCCTTGTCCAATTCTTCCTTCTTAGACTCGAGAACTTTACTGATACCATCTAGAGCTTGCTTCATCCTTTGTCTGGATGCGACCTTGTCAGCTAGCTCCTTTTCTGCCTCAGCGAGAAGCTCTGTCTTCAACCTGGCGATATGAACAGCTTCACCCCGCTCATGTTTCAACTGATAAATTTCCCTTCGTAGCTCACTATTTTCTTCTCGCAGCTTTTCCTTTTTAGCCCACAACTTGTTAAACTTCTCTATTTCAACCGTGGTAGTAGACTCAATCAGCAAGGGGTAAGATGGTGGTTCCTTGGCAAATGGCAAAAGTTCCTCCTCTACCCTTTTCTGAATCCAATCTTCATACGCAGGAAATGTTCTGTTGTTGCTTTTTCCGAAAGAAGTCTTCCCTTTCTTATGACGATCTCCCCAAGTATTTGCAGCTTCTTTTAACAGTTCTGGATTGGTTTCCCCACTCAGGTATAAAGATTCTTGGACCTCCTCGTCTCTTGGTGGCTCTTTCAATGCATACCCGAATTGCCTAATAGCAAGAATAGGGTTGTAGTTAATTCCCTCTTTCCTTCCTATTAGAGGCACATTTGGGAGACCTCCACAACTAATCATGATATCTCAGCCCAACAAGTCACGGTTAACCTAAATTAGATTATTTTCTCTCAAGCCCATCAATCTTTTGGACCACTCCAAAGTTCCTTGAGTATCTACAAATGCCCCAGATTCGGGAAGACGATCAGCAAACCATTTGTAGAAGATTGGCGCACAAAATTAAAAGGGTCCTCCCCTCTTCTTCTCGTTCTTATAATGCACTGAATAATACAGATCTCCAAGCAAAGTAGGTACCAGATTCTTCATGGTAAATATCCGGACAGCGTGCATGTCCACAAAATCCTTCATATTCGGAAACAACACTGTTCCGTAGACACACACAGCCAAGATGGCGTTGAAAACTGTCCAACATCTAGCCTTAGCATACACAGCAGCCTGTTCTATCAAATATTTCGCATGAAAACCTTTACACCCTCCCTTGCTGGCAATGTTATTTTTCAACAAAGATGGATCCAAATGCAAAGCCTCAGAAACCTTTTCCAAATCAGGAAGTTCTTCAGAAGGATAGAAAGGAGCTTCTTCTTTTATGGCAATATCCAGAATGAGAGAAAATTCCTCCAATGTCGGAGCCAAAAGATAATCAGTGAATAGAAAGCAACGCAGGTGAGGATCATAGAATTGCACCAGAGTGTGCAAAGCCTTATACTCGTGTTCAGTGATGTTGCGAGCAAAATTCAGAATTCTTCCATACTCTTCTCTAAAGTTTGCCAATACCCCAGGTTCTGCCATTGACACGATCTTGTGAATAGTATCCAGAAAAAGTAATGGGAACTTGTACACTATGATGTTCTTTCTCTTCCCAGTACTCATCCTTAATAGTCTTCAAAAACCGGAATCAAAGTTAGGATGCAACCCTGCAAATGAACAAAACATGTTAGGATGCCGAATGATGATGCAAATTCACACATGGGATCAAGGATGCTACACAGACTGGACAACTACTGCACTGAACAAACTGAACCATCTCAAAGATCTGCCCAAATTCCCAGAATAACCATAGTAACCATAGTACCACACTGATAAAACTGCTGATCAGAAAACCGGGTATGTTGAAGGTCAAGGTTACCTATAAACACCCTGCCCTCTCACATGTGGGTACTAGAAAGCCGAGGATCCTCAATATCACGGGCTCTCAGGTCGAGAAATGATGATACGGTCACCATTTCTGGTTTGGCATCATCACCAACCGAGGAGGCCTCAACTGATTCCCCTCAAAAAGAAAAAGTCCCATGGCAAGTCCTCAGCTTCGGCACTGAGGTCGAGAAGCAATAGTACATTCATCCCTCGGGGTACAGTACTATCGCCAAACGAGGAGTGCTTCCACCGATTCTTTTCCAAAGGACACCCTATAGCAAGTTCCCAGTATTGGGTCCTCGGATCGACATGTGCAATGGGTTTGCCATTTCGGGTCTGCCATTATCACGTCTCGGGAGGAGTGTCGTTACTGAGTTCTCGGGAATGGTCGCCAGAGTCGACAGTT
The DNA here is from genome assembly GCA_022829125.1 of Lathyrus tuberosus. Classification (NCBI taxonomy): domain Eukaryota; kingdom Viridiplantae; phylum Streptophyta; class Magnoliopsida; order Fabales; family Fabaceae; genus Lathyrus; species Lathyrus tuberosus. Next base: position 12,585,202 of record JALAZF010000110.1, read on the forward strand.
TTCCAGGTTACATTCAATCATCTGCACCAATGCGCAGGATAGAACATTACCAAAGAAGACCTCATCTGGATGTGGAGTTTTCATGTATACTATGTCTGGCCAAACGCCACACGAGTCACACTACTTGCCACGCAAATCCTACGTGTATACTCAAGCCTGGGTATTGGGCTTATCACTCAGAACTCCCAACCCGCCAAACAGAAAAACAGTGCAGCAGCTGATAATAATATGCAATGCAGAAAATGCGGTAAAATAAAATGCGACAAATAAAGCAAAACAGAAACAAAAACACCCAAAGAGAACAAAGACAAGCAAGTGCTAGGACTGGCTCGCTTAGGGATGGACCAGCATAGGTCAACCCGGTCCCCAGCAGAGTCGCCAGCTGTCGCTCCCAGGATTTTCATCCAGGTACAAACGCGAGAGTGGCGCGGAACACAGAGTCGCCAGCCGTGTAAATTTATCCCAAGAGAGGGAAAGGGAACACCGCATAAACCTGAGGAAAAGGGAAAGGAATGGTCATCGCAGCCATCACCTGGGTTCGGGAGTTGGTTACGCGAGGGGAAGGCGCTAGCACCCCACGCGTCCATCGTACTCGATGGGATCCACGCTTATTGTTTATTCTAAGGGTGAGTTATCCTATCATCTATGGTTGTACTAAGACGGGGAAGGGAAAACACTAAGACAGACTCGGTAGGACGTCGACGTCCTAGGCCTACGTACCCCCTTTGTGCAATGGGGAATTCAGAGTCAACGTAGTTCGGACCAAGTTCTTTTTGTGTTTTTTATGAGCGACGTTAAGTTTGCGTCCGGCAGTTAGGGTCGATGCCTGTTTGCGACTCAGACAGAAAGTAACGTGCCCTTTTTGAAAATAGCCTTTAGTTTGACAATCCCGTAGGACAAAAAGGTTTGAAGTTTGTTTGTATTTTTTAGGACAGAAGTGACTTGAGTTAGTTCGTAACTCAACTTGAACCAAAGTCTATGACACGGGAGCGAATGCGTCACATGGTCGCCCCCAATGGGACGTATGCTCAACACTCTAGAAGAGAGAAGGGGGACCCCTCAATCTTCATTTCCTATGTTTAAGGCTCGTGTGCAAGGCAAGTTGACCTTATTAAATATTTTAGAGATGTTAAGAGATGAGAAGAGGGACTCAAAAGAAAATAAAAAACACTACGGGGAAAATCTATCCTAATATTATCATGCAAAGATGGCCCTAAGGGGAGGTTTGGAGGGAGACTATCCTATGGAGTCTAGTCTTAATGTTATCATGCAAATGTGGCCCTAAGGGGAGGTTTGACAACAACCTAAGCCTAAGAAAAAGAAAAGATAAGAGAAAGAAAGAATGAGAGTGAACATGGATAACTATCCACACCCTCAAATAACTTACCTTAGCCCCTGCATAAAAGGTTAGTACAAAACAGACATAAGTAATAATAAGACTAAGGAAACCCAAGCAATGACATGTAATGGTAATCAAGTGACCTATAACAATTCAATCATGGTTTTTGAAGTCAAGGACGCAATCCCAAAACAATGGCACAAGTGCCTTCTCAAACAAATAATCAGACATGATTAAGGATGTGCATACAAGAAGATCTCACACAATGAGCAATTAGACAATTAGCAACACACCTTCTAAAATCACCAAATTAATTATGAACATATCTCAACCAGAAGCAAACAACATGTCCAAAATTCATGCCAAAATTCAAAATAAAAGTCACTCAACAATAATGCAAAGTTCAGACAAGAAACATGGTTCAATATGCAAGAAAGGAGGACTAAAATGCAATATGAAATGATTTTAAAAATGAGAGAAAAAATATTTTAATGCAATTCAATATTTTGATGAACCAATGCAAAAAAAAATGAGTTCAAAAGGTTTTATGGATGATGAGAAATAAAATAAACTAGTTTGGGTATGCGTGATAAGAACAACTCAAAAAGAAGCTATTCAAATAATTAATTTAGATGATAAAAATAAAATAAAAATAAAAAATAAAATTTGAGAAAATTTTATAAAATTATAAATATGATGCATGAATTTTTTGGGTATTTTTTAATGCAATTATCTATTTTTTAAAAATTAAAAATGAGAAACAATCAATTAAATAAAATAAATAAATTGAAATAGCATGGGGGTGCGTTTAGTAAGCAGTCCACGCTGGAATTGTTAATGGGCTCAAAGGTGGGTGTGTAAATAGCAGGCCCAAACATTAAATCCATCAGAAAAAAATAAAACAAAAAAAGAGTTCACGCGTGGTCTCAGTCAACCCAGTTGACTCACTTCTCACCATCAGATTAATCCTGCGCTTTTCATTAAGTCAACCCTAAACAAAGTAATAATGATGAACGTTCCAGATCTCAAGCACACCATAATAAAGATGCACGCACCCACACACAATTGCTCAGAAAATAAATAAAATAAGAAATAGCACGTGGTAAGGCACATGCTTATTTTAATTTGTTGGCAAGCATCTAACCATCTGATTAATTAAACGCACCAAATTGAGTCAAACAATCAAAAAAGTAAACGAGATGAGAGATCATGATGGCACGTACACGATAATAACCATGGGGTAATAAACATGCAATCATTAAAATAAAAACACAACAATAAAAAACGTGGCACAACGAGGGCCCTTGGATCAAATTTATGGACGACCCTGATTGTGTCTCCTACCTCCAAACCCTAATCTCGTCGGAACCCTTACCAGTCGCCGGAGCTAGGGTTCCGGCCACCACTTCCGGCCACCTGCAACCTAGAAGAACCCAGAAAATGCAAACAAACACACCTTCTTGACCAGAATTTGATGAGGATTCCAAATATCACATTAAAAATTTCAAATAAACAACATATAGAGCAAAACGAATGAAAGAAAGTTTAGTTCAAAAATTTCAAACGCATCGTACAATCAATATATGCATCCAAACTAAAAAAAAACTACATCAAAATGATCAGTGGTCATCACACATCAATATGCACATTAAAAAAGAGAGTTTTAAGATCATGAAAAATACCACCAACCTGAGATCACGCCACCTATTCCCTTGCTATTAGCTTCAAGTGATGATTGCTTTGTGCTCTATGGATCCTCAGGACTCAGATGGTGAAAGAAGTTTTTGAAAAGCTCTTTTTAATTGAGATATACGAAGGAGAGAAGGTTTTAGGGTTCAAACTTTTTCTCCACAAAATCACTTGTGTTCTCCTCTAACCCTAGCATGAGTTAGCTTAAATAGATTAGGTTAATCCACTGATGATCACTTGGGCCTTGTTAATCCCTCACTTAATGAGTTTTGGATAATTTTGGGAATTTGAATAATGTGAAATACACCCTTCTCCATGCATGTATATCCAATCCCTTGATGATGGATTACTTATTTAACAATTGCCAATCATACCTGGATTTGATTTGGGCCTTGAGATGTATTGGTTCATGAGTTTTCAATAATTTGGCAATTTTGTACCATGTGAAATAAGTAATGAATAAGTCATGGATTCACTTGATTCAAAAGCCAAAAATGACCCTTATAGATTATTCTTTGATGTTAAAATGTGGCTTGAAACAATGGAATCAATTATAGGTCACTATATCCCAAAATGCAAAAGTTGTGAAAATGGAACCCTAAAAACCACTTTGCCTTCTTTTGATCATAACTTGAGTTTCACAAATGATATGGAGACTCACTAGTACTTGTTGGAAAGGGGAGAAAAAGATCTTCAACTTTCATGTTTGAGGAAAATTCATTTGAAGCCTCCTTGATGATGAAAAGTCAAGTTGAATGTAGTGTAAGAACTTGCCCAAAAAGGAAACTTTCAAATTATAGGTCATTTCCATATTTAGTAACTTTTGTACCAACCCTTGATTCTTGATAAATGGTATGAAACTTGACCCTTGAAGACCATATGAGGATGTGAGACCTTGAAAACCTTGAAGAGAACCTCAAAATTTCACAGTTGACTTCCCCTCTCACTGTTGACTTTTCCCCAATTCTCCTGATTCCCAATCCATTGGCCAATTGAACTTTTCATGAACCAAACTGATGGATAATCTTCCATTCCTAGATACCTAGGGACCCAAGGAATACCATGGAATCAAGTCTTGCCCAAAAAATCAGAAATAAACTGACTTTATAGCAAACCCAAATTATGGTACCCTTAGTCTAGGAGGAAATAGCACAGTCTCCAAATCCACATTCCTCTGAATATGATGTGTATCCTCTCCAACAAAGATAAGATATGCCATTTGGTGATGATAAAAACCTAAGAAGCTTGCCCATTGGAGCAATAAACCCAAGAATCTCAAAACCCTAATCTCTGCACTGGTTAGGAGAGAGTGATCCACTATACAAGGACTCCTGCTTGACTTTTTGAAGAACATCTTCTCCCCTTGAACTGTCTCAGGCACCTTGACCCCATGCTAAGAACCAATGATATGCACACATGATAATGCAAAATGAGATGAAACATAAGCCAATTAGTACTAAAGGTAAGGAGAGCAAATTTTGGGGTGCTACAGTAATGAGGCCACAATACACTTGTTTGTTGATGGAGAGAGGCCTCTTGAGTGTATGCACACTTGGTAGGTTGATGATCAATCCAAGACATTGGCTGATCAAATGAATATCTCCTTGATTATCTTGGTTGAAAACCCTAATTCACAGATGAAACAACACAAAGGGAAATTGCATATGGTTAGGGTTAGCATTGCAATGTATGATGCTCCTAGAATGATGATGAAATCTAGGGTCAAAATTTGAGGTATGACAGTTTCCCCTATTTAAATAACTTTACTGGATGGCATAAGTGGTGGAAACCCTCATGGAATCAAAGTGAAAGGTATTTAAATATAGAAATAGCCAAAAGTTTTGCCCCTAGATGCCATGGCATGTTATGCTATGGAAAAAACTGACTCTCTCTGTGTACAATGCTGGGAAATGCTGACATGCAATGAACTCTACTATGATGAAATGATGAAATGATAAATGTAAGATGCAGACAAGAACGAAAGTAAAAAGGGTAAAGTCAACAACAATGGTAACAACTCACTAGGGGTGACAAAATACTGGGGAACAGAAACAAACTAGGGTAATCTAAAGTGATTGATCAACAGGTTCAGGCATGACCGGGCTGACACTTTAGAAATAAAAGATAACACAAGATCCTCAATGGAAGTAGAACCGAAAATACGGTCTCCACTGGAGAATCAACAATCATCATTCATGAATGGAACGGGGTGGAAAAAAGTCACAACATTCAGAAGATCATTGAATGGGGTGAGGAGGAAAATCTGGGAAATACATGAGACATTCCAGCAGAAATCAGAGGTATTCAGAAAAGCGTTGAATAAACTCTGGAAAATAACAGACAACAGAGACATTCAGAAGAGCATTGAATAAACTCCAGAACACAATAGAGATATTCAAAAAAGCGTCGAATAAACTCCAGAAAACATCAGATATTCGGAAAAGCATCGAATAAACTCCAGAACACAACAGAGATATTCGGAAAAGCATCGAATAAACTCCATAACACATCCAAAAAAGCATTGGATGAAGAACGGAAACAGACTTGAAAATATTCAGCGACTGTTAACCACAATCAGAAATAAATTGAAGACATATAGAAGAGCATTAGATGAAAATAAAGATTCTGAAAATACATCCGAAACATTTAGAACAACATTAAATGCACGGGAAAAGGTTTTGAAGACATATCTGGAAGAGCATCAGATAAGCAACATTATATCTGGAATAACATCAGATAAACAACATTATATCTGGAAGAACATCAGATAAAAAAGGTCATATCCGGAAGAGCATCAGATAGACACAAAAGGAGTTCTGGAAAAACTTCAGAAGCAAAGATACATATCTGGAAGAACATCAGATAGACAAAAGAAATGAGATTCTGGAAAAGCATCAGAATCACAAAGGTATATCTGGAAGAGCATCAGATGGTAAAAGAAACCAGACATCCAATGATGGCTTTGAATGAAAGGTACAATCACAAAATCTGAGAATGGCATCAGGTGGATGTGACAAGGTAAAGATCCAAGAATAGCATTGGATACAAAAGAGGAACAAACATATCCAGAAAAACAATCAGATAAGAAATATTATATCTGGAAGAACATCAGATAGACACTAAAAAATTTGTTTGGTAGGTGCCAAGTAAGTTGGACTTTGACCACAAGGTAAGGCGTGGATAACAACACGATCTATGGAGAATGCAAATGAGGATGAAACACTCATGTAGTGCATATGTATACGAATTATGCTATGATATATGATCGATTGCAAATGCAGATGTTGATGACACAGCTCGACTCATTTGGTAAGAAGACAAGACTGCAGGGCTGATTCCTCAACACGGAGATCACCGCCATTCTGCCTGGGGACTAAAGATGCAACTGTTAAGCACAACTCTACCACACTGATGAATTGGATCAAGTTGGTGTTCCTTATAGGAAGGATGAAGAGCTGTTTGGGGATTCTTCAAGTAAACTACCCCAGATTAGCTGACTATTATAGATGAACTGATCAGTGCTTCAACTTATCTGATTCTGAAATGACTGTTTCACGGTGCTCTTGGAAAGCTTGCCCCAGTCTGAGTCTTGAAAATGATTGCTAGATGAACCAATTCTGAGAAGGACTTGCTCCTAAACAATAACTCTTGAACTAATTCTTCAACAGGATTTGGAAAGACTTGCCCCTGATAGGATCACCGACCAAGTTTCTTAATTGTTTAAAAATTCCTTGAGAGGAAAGCCAGTTTGCAAACAAAAGTATTTGTAAAAACATGGTAAATGCAAAGTTCATGCAACCTTTGAAATCAAAATCATTTTTTAAAGATGCAAAACACAATGAGTCACTGGTCTGAACACGACGGTTCAAGACATTAAAGTGAGTAAGTAAAGCGAAAGGGTAGCACCAAACAGTTGATCTGCAAAGATCTTTTGGAGTCAGTTTACGCAAACTTACTGTAGTATGCTTTCAAAATAACCTTGCTTCAGTTAGGTCTTTTGACGGTTGTATCGTGGAGTGGTTCACGGTTTAAGAAGTAAAGGATAAAGGCTCAAAGTTTATTTGTACCCACCCAATCTTCATGATGAACTTCAGTTCTACGCTTAGTTAACTCAGACTATGCACTCAGGTTCCCAAGAGGTTGGAAATTGCACTGATGATAGTAACGATGATGGTTCAGAAGTCAAGGGACTTGAGATGGCGGTCACTGCCTCCTTACAACTTTTGGTTGTCATACAAGCTTGTTCTTATTTCTCTTTGTATAAGGTAAGGTCATGAGCTTCCCATCTTTCTTAGCTTTAGCCTCGAAAGGGACTCGACTCATTCTTTGAGTAAGGAAAGTGACTAACCAGCTTAATGATTATGGTGAACCATCATTGGCATTTGACTTGAAGGACATCTTCGAAACTTGCTTGCTGTGGGCGAAGGAAAACTTGTGAATGTGAACTTTGTATGAAATGTATTTTGCATGAATGCACAACCAAGCTAACTGAGAGCTACCCACCCCAAGGTTAAGATTGCGGGTTTTTGTAAAGAAAGAAACTCCTACTTCTAGGCTCGAAGGGTTTGACAAGGGAATAACTTCCTTATTTCTCCAGTGTTTGGGGGATTGAAACAATGTCTTACATCGTTAGCAAAGTTTATTTGAAAGCATACCAGCAATTATAGGTATAACGTATCATCCTCCTCCCTCCAATCTTTGCACAATCAAAAAGAAAGTGGAAAAGAGATAAAATATTTTGCAAAAAAAAAGCATAAAGATGTAAATAGTGGACAAAATGAATTAAATCAAACGTTGCAATGCTCATTTCATTAATCACGAAAGTACAAACATCATTTAAAGGTAAACATCCATTACAAAATAAGGAAAATGCAAACAACAAGAAACATGGCTTAGTGACTAGTTAAACACAAGGATGAGTTGTCCTGTCTTTAAGAAGTAGCTGAGCTGAGGTAGACCGAAGCTTCACTTTGTGTGCCCTGGGAGAGGGTTGTTCTGGACATTGGTATTGTCATGAAAGCTAAGGATCCCAGTCTTAATCAAATCACGCACTCTATCCTTTAGTGCATAATAATTTTCCAAGTTGTGGCCTGCGGCACCTTCATGGAATACACAGTGGAGATCAGATTTAAATCCAACTGGAAGAGAATTGGGCGGAGGAGGTAAATTCCTTGTGGTAATCAAACCTTCCTCAACCAGACCATGATACAGTTTAGTGTACTTCATTGGTATAGGGTCAAATTGATTCCTATTACGGTACTGATTTTGTCCAACAGCTGGATATTGAGGAGCTTGAGTTGGTCGTGAGGCAGTAACAGCAGCAACAGTATGTGGATTGGCGTACTGAGGTCTGGGATGAGTCCTTCTCACTTCAAACATGACAACATTAGTCTGATCTTCTCTCTTCTTCTGAAAGTTACCATAGGATTTCTTCGCACCATTGGAAGATTCAGCAGCCTTTGACACCTTACCATTTTTGAGACCTTCCTCGAGTCTTTGGCCGATAGTAACCAAATCAGTGAAATTGGAGGAAACACTCCCAGCCATCTTCTCCTAATAGAATGGGGACAGGGAATCCATGAACATTCCAGTCAATTCCTTTTCGGCCAAAAGAGGTTCAACTTGGGAAGCCAACTCTCTCCAGCGCTGAGCATACTCCTTAAAAGATTCCTTCTCATGTTGAGTCATGTTTTGAAGCTGGAGGTGATCAGGAGCCATGTCGAGGTTATACTTATACTGCTTCATGAAGGCATTTGTGAGATCTTGGAAGCAGTGAATGGAGTTTTGCTCAAGACTCATATACCGTTTGAGTGAGGCTCCACTCAAACTGTCTTGAAAACAGTGGATAAGCCGTTTCTGATTGTTGGTATAAGCAGTTATCTTGCGAAAATACATGACCAAATGAGCCATTGGACAAGAGTGGCCCTTATATTTCACAAACTCTGGAGTTTTGAACTTAGCAGGCATAACAAGGTCAAACACTAAGCACATATTGTCTGCATCCACATTGAAAAAGTCAGTACCCTCAATGGCCTTGAGTCTCTTACCTATGATCTGAATCTGTTCTCGGACAACTTCAGGTTCAACAAAGTCTTCACGGTCTTCACCCTGAGCACTGGCAGCATTGTACTCATAGAGGGGGTTCTCAAAGGGAGCTCGAACAGCCTGTGTAACAACATGGACCACAGGTCTAGGCTCGGCGAAAATAGGAGCTTGAAAAACTGGCATAGCAGTCTAACCAACCATAGCAGTAGATGCAATCGGTGGAGAGTAGTTGCATGGCAAACCAAACTCGGGCCAGGTTGAAGGTGGCATCTGAACCGGTGGGGGGTCAGCGCTTGAAACTTTCTGGATGACTGTCCTTTGGGGAGGTTCTCCTCTAGCAATCAAGACTTGGCGCATCTCATTGAGTTTAGTCATGCTTGACTTAAGGTTGTCGATCTCCATTCGAATCTCAGCATTGTGTACCTCTTGCTTTGACATTTTGCATCTGTAGTTAGCTCTAGTCCGGTATCAGTGTCGAGGAATCAGCTTCACGACTCACAGATGACACTGGAAGATAGAGACAGCTGGAAATGAGTTACTGGACAAACAGGCGCATGCAATGAATCATGCAAAGATGCAAATGATATACAATGCAATGCAAACAGGATGCGAAACACATGCAACAGGATCAAAGGTTTAAGATCACAGCATGGAGTCGAGGTAAAGAACCAACCACAGGGAGTGTACTAGGGATTTTGTATCTGTAGAACATGGTTCTAAGAAGTTCCCAGAGTCATCGATAAATCTTTCGGATATTATCGGCTTGCACGACTACTCATGCGGGCGAATAATATTCTCAAGATAAACTCGTCTGAGTGTAGTATCGCATGACAACCATCACAGGTCTACACCTAGATAATCACTGCACTACGTCCTAAAAGGCCAGGAGGGGTGAAGGGTAACTAAAGGTCCTCAGTCTCACAGACTCCCGAGTCAGAAAAAGTAGTGTCAATACGACTACTCGTATGCACCAGTAATTCCAAAGGGGTCTAGACTGAGCGTGGTTATATCATATGTTAAACAAGTTAGCACTACTCCCAACTATTGATTATACCACAATCCTATCAAAAGTGTACACTCAAGTCCGGGTTAGGACTTATCTCACCACTCAATGTAACAACCCTGCATACAGAAAACCCAAGCACAAAAGGTATATATACAGATATATATATGTACAGATATACAAGCAAGCAAACATATAAATAACACAAATACAAAACAAGATAGGCTTAACCCTCTTAGGGGAGATTCTCCCCAGTGAAGTAGCCATTTCTATTACGGTGAGAATCAGATACCAAGATATTAATTAACTTGAATCACACATCTTGGAAATTCACCACCGAGCTTTAATTTATCCAAAGGAAAGGGTAAAGATAAAAAAAAACCCTAAGTGTGCTATGTAGGAACACAGCTAAAGATCTAAGGTTTGGGGGTTGGTTATACCTAGGGAAGGTGTTAGCATCTTAGGTATCTATAGTAATCTACAGGAACCTCTTGTTAGTATTTGTGTTATATTAATGTTTGCTTGCTAAGGAAAATGTGCTAAGGTAAAGACCTAGGGGTATATACACTAAGTATGCTCGCCAAGACATCGCATCTCGTGCCTACGTATCCTGGCGGGAATGGAATCAGAGAATTTGTAGTTCCCCTCACTAAGGGTAAGGAACTCTTGATAATGATCAAGGTTACAAAGGGAAAGGTAAGTGTCCATGGCAAGACACTTACATAGAGTGCGGTGACTCTAAACCTAAGGCTAGGTTAAAAGGGAAAGATGAGTAAGTGTTCACAACGTCAAGAGGGAAATTGAGGTAAGGCTAAGCTACCTATGACATTAAGTCAATGAAAGAACCTTTCCTTTGGATTTGAGAACAAAAGATAAATGAAGGATGAATGCTAAGAAGCTAACATCACTTGGGGATAAAGCTTAAAGTACACATGAACAATATGGGTGAGCATGGACAAAGATGATATTCAAGCATGATATCAATTGTAAATGATAAAGGTAACATTCAAACAAGCATGTATACATGAAAATCATGGATTAAAATACCCTAAACTTAGGCAAAGTTCAAAGGATCGTGTTATCAACATTACACAAGGTTCACACAATGTATATCATGTTCACATAAGTCAATATGCACAAGCAAAGCCAAAGGAACAAAGGAAAAGGTTCACTTAAGGACCTAAAAACACTTTAAAAAGTGTCTCACTTTAAATAAGCAAAAATGTATGAAAAATAAATATTTTTGAAATTTTCTTGAAATGTTCATAAAATAAGCATTATAAAGAGCAAGTGTACAATAAAATCAACTCAAAAGGATGAGTGGTTTAGGAGAGAGATGGAGTCCTACTCTTTCCATAACAAATGTCCTAACCACATGTCACGACATCATACTGATCATGATGTCTGACCAACCTGTCAAGACATCTGGCTCGACATCTTCCTCCTAGGTAAAAATCAAAACTACACCTTAAGGTTTCTACCAAACTTCCTCCTACCATAACTTCTTCATTTTTTAACTAAATCAAAAGATATAAAAAAGGAAATTGATTAGAAAAATCCCAGGAATCCAATGGTTTTATTATCAAGACCTAAAACTTAATGTACAAGTCGCACCAAGGCAAAAACCAGAACTGCACCTTAAAGTTTCTACCGAACTTCCTCCTACCATAACTTCTTCATTTTTTAACGAAATCAAAAGATATAAAAAAGGAAATTGATTAATAAAATCCTAGGAATCCAATGGTATTATTCTCACATCCTAAAACTCAAGGGTTTGTGGGTACCGAGGTAAAAACCAGAACTGAACCATAAGGTTCAAACATCATAAACTCCACATACAAGCATGATAGAATGCATATAGTTAAAGGTTCATACTTAGCACATTAAGGTCTACATTTTGCTTCTGGAATCAATCAATAATGATGCATGAATAGGCAGTTTCAAAGTGTAAGAACCTTAACTATTGGACCAAGGTCCAATGCCTCTTCTCAAGTCTTTCTAAAGCAAGATAATGATTCCCTTAGCCTTCTTGAACCCTAAGGTGAGAGTTTAAATGCTTGGCTTATATTGCAACTGCTTGTAATCTTTCACACGGTTCTTCTTACAAATGGAAGGAGTGAGGTTTGGAGGATGGTGATATGGTTGTTACAGAAGTTGTTTAGGTGTTTGGACAACCTCTAATGGATGTTTAGAAGATGTTTGGATGGTTGGTTGAGAGAAAAATCGACAGAAATGGAAGTTAGGATTTTGAAGTAGAGAATTTGCTACAATGGTGTTCTTGTGCAAGTTCTGGTGTGTGGTGTGTTGTGGCTTGGCTATCTATTTATAGAGGCTCCAAGTGGTCTTGGTAACTTGCAGAAGTTACATTTAGTTCACTTGGAATGGTAGTTTGGATTCTTGGTTTAATTTTGCACAAAAAATCACATTTGATCATGATGGAAAAGGTGGAGTGAAAGGAAGAGAATAACCATGCTTTTCTGTGGTCTAGAGGTTGCTTCTAATCACTAAAGATAGTTTGTGTGTAGAGGAAACATCTTGGAAGATCATTGCAAGAGTTGCTGGAAAAGTAGGTCTTTATGAAAATGTATACGGAGCTTTTTGAAAAATGTTCCATAAATGGAAATGGAAATTGGTTAATGGCTCAATTCCTTGTGTAAAACACTAAGGGTTTATGTAATTCTCTTATTAGGGTGATATTTACAAGTTAAAAGAACTGAAAATCTAGATCAGATAGCTTTGGCTCAAGATCACATGAAGAACATGCCATGAGAATGACCAAACATTCAGATTTGGAAGGCCAACTTCATTTCTTCGAATCTCCCAACTCAAGAATGGTATCAAGGAGTTCTTGAACTTTTTTAAAAGCCCCAGACATGCTCTAAAACTTTCATGTTAGACGAATTTCTTGATTCTAAATGGATCATGGAGAAAAATGGCTCTCAAGGTTGGAACTTTTACTTTAAAAAAATTCTGGATGTTTTGACATCTTTGGCAATTAAGAAATCCAAACTTTGGCACTTCATAACTTCCAATCCTTATGAGCTTTTGATCCAATCTTTGCATCAAATTGAAGTATGAAATGTCAACTTTAAATAAACCCTTTGGTCCTGAAGAGTGGTGGCTTGAATTGATCACAAATTTGTCACAGAGTAATGCACTTGTTAAGGTAAAATACTTAGAAAAATTCTGGATGTTTCGACATCTTTCCAACAACTTGAAACTCCAACTTTGAACATCAATAACTTCCACTTCAATAAATCTTTTTGCTTGTAATTTTCATCAACTTGTAGTATCAAATTCCATCTTTCAAAGTAGTCCTCAAGTGTTTTCAATGGATGCTTGAAGAAGAAGTTACAACCTTGGAAAGTAGGTCACTTAATCATGCATTTTAACTTAGAAAAATTCCAAGTTTTCTTGAATTTGGACAATTTTGCATCTTTGAATAATTTCTTGATTATAACTTGATCAAATGCAATCCTTCATCATATTTTCTTGATTAATGACTTGTGAAGCTCAAAGTTGACCAAAATTCAAACTTTGACTTTGTGCACTAGTTGACTTTGTATCAGATGATTCCAAATTTGCAATCTTCGAAGGATCAAACTTCTTGGGAAATTTAAATCATGTGAATGGAATTCAAATATGTATTTAATACCCTTGGATCATGTCTTGAAGTATGGGATCATGCTCAGATGAAAAAGTCAACTGCAAGCCACCTTTGGTAAAAACCTTTATTGGTTCATCATATGAACTTGAGACTTAATGAACTTGTAATGAGGCCACAATACACTTGTTTGTTGATGGAGAGAGGCCTCTTGAGTGTATGCATACTTGGTAGGTCGATGATCAATCCAAGACATTGACTGATCAAATGAAGATCTCCTTGATTCTCTTGGTTGAAAACCCTAATTCACAGATGAAACAACACAAAGGGAAATTGCATAAGGTTAGGGTTAGCAATGCAATGTATGATGCTCCTAGAATGATGATGAAATCTAGGGTCAAAATTTGGGGCATGTCACCAGTGCTCCTCCAATGAACACTTATGCTGATGAATAGAAAACATAATACGCATCTTCATGTCTTCAAGAGCGCACCCTCTGTCCAACCCACCTGCTGAACACAATCATCAACTGCACTTATTGCTTCTTCTGAAAAGAAACAATAATCACTCACACATGAACACTATCATGCTTCTCGTGAGATCACATTAGGATCAACATCCTAAATCAACAACCTCTTGGATTAAGACCAAACACACCATTGATCCCTCTCTTCTCGAACTCATTTATACACCACACGAATTCCTCTTGAATTCTCATGTATAGACCTCCATGTTCCTTGAGACAAAATCCAATTGACTTGGAATGCTCCACATTCCTCAAAGAGATACCTTATCTCTTAGTTTGTTATCTTCTTCACGATGTCAGATATCGTATACATGCTCCAGAACTTCTCAGCTTGCCAAACTGATCCGCTTCTTTCTAGGATGACTCATAGCAGGGGAGGTATCCCCTTCACAAGCTTTTCTACTGACCTTAGCAAGGCCAACCAATTAGATAGACACCCATAATCCAAGACAGTCATTCCTTCATCATTCTCTCGTATGATAACCTGGAATACATATGATTTTCCTGGTGAATATCCACTTCCATATTCTGAATGGATCAGAGTCCAGACCTTCATGCAATCAACTTGTGATCCACTACAGTCTTACCAAAACCTTCACATCAGACTTCCAAGATAGCTCTCCTACTCCATTATTCTCCCATACGACAATTGTAGATACTTCTTAGAAACAGTGTAAGTAACAAGTTCCTCACAGAACTTAGAATCCTTCTCCAAGGATAACTAACCCAGAAGATGTTCTAACATCAGTTAGGACATCCTTCACATATCACAGACACCAATCAACATAGTTCTTGATATGCTCCACCACTAGACTTACTATCTGCATAGTAATCCAACTAAAGATCTTCAAACAACACTACGCCACCAGCTTGATCAATAAGAACTCCAGTAACCAAAGAGAGAAATAAACTCTCATCCACCAAAGGAAGTAATCTTCCATATACTGGGAACTTCTGCCACAAGCTCCAAGATAGACCTGAACCAGAACCTCCTCACGTCTTCAACCAACTACCCTCTACCCAGGAGTAACTAGTTCCAAGCACCCTGCTTGAATGCACACTAAAGATCAATCAAATGCCACTGTTTGATTCATGTTAAATTTTTTTCAAAACTCCCACAAGATACACTGATCCACCAATGAAATTTGATCTTCAAGTTACATGAACCACTTGCTCCATAGCAAGACATCTTGGATCCACCCAGCCTTAGACATGTAACATCTTCTCCGTCCACAGCTCCAGCAAACTGCATGAGATAGACCTTTTTGAAGCATCCATAACTTCCATTCTCCTGTAGATCAACTTATCTTAAGCTGATGTGCCATAACACCAGCTGAGATCCTGATGTTAAGCTTGATGTCAAAACATTCTGATATGACATCCAACTGTTGAATTCAGCTCCTCCTTCTGCCACTTAGAAGAACCTCCTCCCTTTAACAGAACAAGAGTTCCATGCTCTCATAGACTTGATTCAATAACCAAGTTTGAGTAGACAACCTCCATCCTGCTTAATCTTAACACAGGTATTCCATTCAAGCTCACACCTTGATGAATATCTGCTTTGAAACTCCAAAGAATTCACACCTGCCACGTCTGAATCTTCAGAAGAGAAGTAGTCATAGACTACACCATAGCCATACCAAAGAATGCGACTTTTCTTAGTAGAGCAGTCTATAGAAAGCTTGAGATAACTGCCACTTAACCTTGACCTCCAAGATGAGCAAGATCTCATGCTCCTAAGTACCTAGATCAGAAATAAACTGATCCAAGCTGTGCCATCACCAGCACTCTATTCTGGACAAGTCACTTGCCAGGACACTTTCCAGATAAACACCAGATGCTTCTAGTAACAACTTGAACACGCCTGATGCACTCCAATACTCCTAATTCAGAAATAAACTGATCCAAGAACTATCCATCAAGATTATGATGTCTTCTTCTTCATCTTCCACATCCCCATTATCTAGACCAGTGTTTTGCTAGGAAACTCTCCAAAGATCAGATGCTTCTGCCACACCAACCTGAAGCAGATTCTTAGGTCAACGCCCAAGAGAAACAGACCCAAAAGCTTATGCAGTACCCCTCCCATGATTCTGCACAAACCAGATGAAGAGATGTTCCAACATCCTGTTGAACATCAACAATCTTGAACTTCACATTCAAGGATAATCAATTAAATACTTGTGAATATCACAAATAACAATTGATCTTAAATCCTTATTCAATAATCCTGTTTCACTGTTGAAGCCAAACTCCACCAGATCACTTCATGAACACTTATCAAGCATTCAATCTTTTTCAAGTTTCTTCTTTGACAAACAAAGTGTTGAGATACCAAGGATGCCACTCTTGACTCAAGTAACTAAGATTTTCTCTAAACGAATACTATTTACCTCAACAGTTCTGAAAACTCCATTCAGATTGGATCCACCCTTAGGATTAAGAGAGATGAATCCTTCCTTGATGTTTTGGATGGTGAAATTAAATCACCTCCACTTTCTTCAGGTTTATGTTTCACAGAAACACCCTCTAGTAAGAAGAATAACTAGAAGACTCCAGATGCACAACTGAGACGCCTTTATGAGTGGACTTCAAAGAATTCTCAAGTATCTTTGACAACTTAGCCGATCAATAATTTATCAAACTCCTAGAGCAAGAACTTGATAAACCTAAACTCAACTCCCCTCCTCTTCAACTGACTTCAAACTGCACCATGGAACCAAGCTTCCAAGTACCAAGTCACCATAACAGACAAATTTCAACAATTCTCTTCATTCCATCGCTCCTGACTTTGGAATAAAAAGATGCAGATATCTTCAAATATAGAGGCCGACGATTGAGATTTTCCACCATCTGTCTTTAGTGACAACTCCAGAATCCCATAATTCTAGAGCTCTTCCATCAGAAACATATGCAGCGGAACCACCAAGGAACAAATTCAACTTGCCCAAATAAGATGTCAGAACATCTTATTAGACACCCCAACAAGAGAAATAGCCACTTCTCTTGCAGTTGTTGTAGAACCTCCTCAGCAACATGAACAACCACCGGGTTATTACCTTCGATCCAGAACATCCATCCCATCCATTAATACCCTTGAGTATGTCTGATTTAATTGATCGAATCTTCAAAACTCGTCCTTGTTTAAGCGCCAGAAAGTATCTCCCAAAGATCTCATCCATAACTAGACAGGATGTCTGCTCTGATACCAATTAAAATTCTGGCATAGCAGACATCAGATGTCATAACACATGTCAAGGTATTGTTTTGCATAATCATTTAAAAAAGAACATAACAGCAGACTGATACCTTGAATATCAGTAACTGCAGAATCACAGATGTTACGACATCTGTTCCAACATGTTTATCAAGAACAGTAACAAAATATGAAAATCTGTATAATAATAAAATAACACCGCAATTGTTAACCCAGTTCAGTGCAATTCACCTACATCTGGGGGATACCAATCCAGGAAGAAGACTCCACTATCTGTAGTAAAATTATAAAGTTAAACTCCCCCGTTTACAACTTTATCTCCTAAATACTACCCAATGAAATCTTTACCAAAGAACACCCTCTTTAATATGAGAATCACCACCCACTTCCCCTAATCATAATCTGTGATATCTAAACCATCCCTGTCAATACAGAATTATGTCAAGCATACTTGACCAACACTCCAATACCTAAAGGCTTATGTATCTGTGCGATACCTATGTCTACCACAGTGCATCAAACGATACAAAGGGAGACTTACAAACCTAGAGAGCAAATGACTCTCAAAACCCTAAACCCTTATTTTTACACAAGAGAACTAGGATCTTGGAATAGATTTGAAAGAGATTTAAAACCTGCTAAATCAGTACATTAATCTAGGATGTCGTGTCTTCAGGTTGAGACATCTTCTTCGACATCTTTGTTCGTGGCCAGATTTATTCATCTTTATCAATAATATGTTTTACCAAAATTTTGTCAAACCATAGGAGCTTTCAGTATAGAAGTCCTTCTGACAAGAAACCTAACTTTCTCATCATTAGTCATTCCAAAGAACTTAATCTGTTGAATAGTTTTTCATCATCCAACTTCATTTCTTTTCTTTGAATACTACAAGACAAACCTTCAGAACACAGCAGATTCAGGATGTAAACATAAAAAAACTGTGCTTTAGATTTAAGTCAAGGAACAATCTTCTCAGAATTTGCTTGAAAAGGTTAGATGAAGTGTAACTACTTCAAGCTTCAAAAACTGATCCCCACAAACCCAAGCACAAGATTTCAAAGATAGTCAAAGCATCAGACATATCAATGATGTTGATATACTCAGAAGTGAGATAGTGCATCTACTAGAATGCAACTACCTCTGAAGATATTCAATATGCATCTTCTAAGTTGGTGAAAGAGATTTTTAAGATGATCATCTCCAGCACAATCAACTTCTATAGTAATACCTTTTTCAAGGACATTCTATAGACGTTCAGCAACCCTTTATCAAGTCCAATGAGTTAAAAACATGCTTTGCTTTTCCATCATTTAAATTCAACGGAATCGCCCATTTAAATATGGTAGGAAAAGCCGTGTGATATTTTTCATGTGGCACTTGATTCCTTCTTGAAGAAGAAATATACTTTTTCTTATTGGATCAATATCTGCACCACTCTTAAGTGTTAAGCACAAATCATGCTCTGATACCAATTGAAGGTGTGAAAAGTACACAAGAAGAGGGGTTGAATTGTGTTTCACGTTTTCTTATTATTTAGCTTCTGATCAGAGTTTTAGAATTAGAACTAATGTTCAGACTTTGAGTTAATTCGTTTGGAAGCGGATACAACAGAAGTAAATAAAATAACAGCAGAAGACACAAAAGATTTATACCGGTTCCTCCCCTAACGGAGAGTAGTCCAGTCCCCTTTGTAACGCCCCGTTTTGCCAATTTTGATTTATTGAGTCTTTTGATTATTTTATTATTATTTTATTTTATTTTCGACTTTTGTGTGAAAATGTGTTATTTTTTGTTCTGATTATATTTTATCGCGTTTTGGGAACGTTTGCGAGATATTTGAGTGTGGGGGTATTTTGGTCATTTCACACTTTATTTCACTAAGTTAGTAAGAAAAGAAAAGAAAAAAAAAATAGAAAAGAAAAAGAAAGAAGAAAAGAGAAGAAAAGAGGAGAAGAGAGAAAAGAGAGAATTGGAGAAAAAGAGTGGAAAAATCATCAAGAGCAAGTTTGGTTATCGATTAAATCGGGTAAGGGTGCGAAACTCGATTATTCTATGATTGTATACGATTATGTATGTGTGTTTGTTGTTGTTTTGGTTTGAATTAGAGGAAAATTAGTAAAACCCATATTGTGTGAAATTGGTTCGAAATTGATCAAAATGTGTTAAAACACTTGTAGATTGCATGTTTGATTGTCTATACATGTTGGTTATGCATTATTACACTTCTATTTGGTGATTTTCTGGGTTTTAGGTGAAAATTGGTTGATTTTGGGTGGAAAACGCAGAACCAAATTCTGCAGAAATTTTTCTGGTTTTTCCAGGTCATACGCGTATGGGGCATGTCAATACGCGTATGAACCTTGGCATTACGCGTAAGGTGGGCGAGCCATGAGGGCAATACGCGTATGGGCTGTTTGTTTTCTCGGCCATCTGTCCATTTGCGTACGATACGCGTAGCTTTTTAGGTCAATACGCGTACGGGCTTGGGCATTACGCGTACGGTCATTTCAACGTGAACTTTGGGAAAATGAGATCTCTGCTCATACGCGTATGGCTCATGGTGATACGCGTATGGGCAGGACTTTTGCAAAATGTGACTTTTCAAAATATCGTTTTTCGTTTTCGTTCGTAACTTTTGATCCGTTTATCCGATTTTTGCATTTTTGGTATCGTTGCGTAGCTATTGAGCTGTACTTGCTTGTGATGATGATTTTGAAATTGTTAACCGATTTAATTATGTCGAAAAGTCGGGAATAGTGTCGGTTGTCGACTTTTGTCGTTATACTTGTACGTAATCGACGTGTATTGTGCAAGGTGCTGTTGTATGATGTAAACGTATGTGTTTAGATGATGTTGTGATGAATTGTGGCCGAAAGGAAAGAAATGCTAAGGGTGGTAGTTGATGATATATGCATGATTGTGGATGTATATATGTATGCAATGTGAATGTCATGGGTCATTGTATGCCAAGCATCATGATATGCATTGTGGAAACGTCCTGAGTGACGGTTTAGTTCCAGAGGGAATCTGCTATAACATCGTGTGCCTCGAAAATATGAGGCGATGCCTGAGGACTTAAAGCGCTGGTTATAGACAATTGTGTGCCTTGGATAAGACTTAAAGCAATCCATAACGTCGTGTGCCTCAAAAATATGAGGCGATGCCTGAGGACCTAAAGCGACGGGTGAACATCGTAGGCCCGACGGGGAGTTACTTGAGATTCTCAGTAACGAGCGATGGTTCCAATAGTTCCTGAGTGAACTAGTGACGTGACAATGGAAGTCGGTACCGCATGGCATGTGCATAGAGTCGTTGTGTCGGTCTCTGTGCATTTGCATAAAGGATGAATTAATTATGCATGTAATTGTGAATGTGATTGATGGGATGGAATATGTGTGATTGGGTTGGTGATTACGTGTATGTTGTATGCTTGATGTGTATTGGTGTTAATGCGTGAGAATTGTGCTGTATTACGTTATGTTTGATCTATGAGAAATTGTGGTACAACTGTGGTGAGAAATGTGTTTACTTGCGTATGTTGTGTTAATATATAATTTTATGTAATTATATTATGGTTGTTTTTCTCACCCTTCTGCTGTTTTATAACGCTCTATGAGGCGTTGCAGATTAGAGTTGCTGGAGGTATTCTTTTTGTGAAGCTTTGCGTCTTCATTCTTTTGTCGGTCGGCTCTGATATGTGACACGGGTAGCTAGGGTGGCCGTTGTGATTATTTTGTATATCTGACGATATATTTTAGTTGTACATGTATAACTTGATGTATGGCAGACATGTTTATATGTATATATGTATATATGCTATTCAGATTTTAGATTTTTCCGCTTTAATTCTAATTTCTGAGAAGTGGGTGTAAGGAATTGAGTTTCCTCTATATGATTGCTACCCCACTGTTGTATATCATTATGGGCAGGTGTTGTATGCTATGTTTTGTTTCAAATTGATGTGATTCTCCCGTCTATGTCGTGATTCAATTATACTCTGACAAAATTTTGAATTTTCTTTTATTGCTTTAAATGCATGTTAATTGGGGGTGTAGATTGGGGGCGTCACATTAAGTGGTATCAGAGCCAGTTCGTGTCAGTTGTGTTTGTTGTGTCTGTTGTGTCTGGCATATTGGGCGAGTTGTGTTGAGTGAGTTGTTGTTTAACCATAGTTTCTGTTTTCGACGAACAGAATATGGCTGGTCATAATGATGCTGCTTTGGCTGCGGCGATGGAGGCTATGGCACGAGCTGTGCAGGGTGCACCGAATGCGGCAGGGAATGATGAGTTTAGAAAGAATAAGCCGCCGGTCTTTAAAGTGAAAAATGATCCGGATGGTGCACAAATGTGGTTGAAAGAGATTGAGAGGATTTTCAGGGTAATGGATTGTGACGATGATGATAAGGTGAGGCTGGGAACTCATATGTTACATGAAGAGGCTGACGACTGGTGGATCAGTACTCGTCAGGTGTTGGAAGCTGAGGAGGAGGAAGAAGAGATTACTTGGGAGGTGTTTAGCCTAAAGTTTCTAAGGAAGTATTTTTCGGAGGATGTCTGAGGAAAGAAGGAGATTGAGTTTTTGGAACTAAAACAAGGTAATCTGTCTATTGTTGAATATACTGCTAAGTTTGTGGAACTTGTGCAGTTTTATCTTCATTATATGGAAGCAACTGCTGAATTTTCAAAGTGTGTGAAGTATGAAAGTGGGTTACGTCCTGAGATAAAGCAGGCTATTGGATATCAGAGGATACGAAGGTTTGCTGATTTGGTGGAATGCTGTAGGATTTATGATGAAGATAGTAAGGCCCGTTCTGCTCACTATAAAAGTTTAAGTGACAGGAAAGGGAAACAACAGTTCTGTGGTGGTCCGTATGTGTCACCAGTTGATAAAGGTAAACAAAGGGGTACTTTTGATCGAAGGTCAGGTGGAGGAGGTATGTCTAATTCTCCTAGGTGTTTTAAATGTGGTGAATTGGGACATCGCCAACATGAATGTAGGAAGAAGTTGGATAAGTGTTCCAATTGTGGTGGTATTGGACATGTTCTAGCGGATTGTAAAAGGAAGAATGTGGTGAAGTGTTACAATTGTGGGGAACCTGGTCACATTAGTTCGAAGTGTCCTAATCCGAAGAAAGCTCAGACAAGTGGGAAAGTGTTTTCATTGGCGGGAACTCAGACTTCAAGTGCTGATCGTCTGATAAGAGGTACTTGCTTTATTAATAATACACCTTTAATTGCTATTATTGATACTAGAGCGACTCATTCGTTTATTTCGTCTGAGTGCACGAAGCGTTTGAATCTTGTGTTGTCTGGGATGGATTTTGAGATGGTTATTGATACTCCAGCGATGGGGTCAGTAACTACTTCGTTGGTGTGTCTAAGTTGTCCTTTGGCCATTTATGGCAAAGACTTTGTGATGGATTTGGTGTGTTTACCGTTGGAAGGTTTAGATGTGGTGTTGGGAATGAACTGGTTGCAATTTAATCGGGTGCACATTGACTGTTATCATAAGCTTGTAAGGTTTCCTTCTCTGGAGGAAGATGAAGACTCGAGTTTCTTGTCTACTAAAGAGTTGAAGAAACTTTTAGCGGACGAAGCTCAATTGTTTGGTTTGTTTGCATCATTAACTGTGGATAGTCAAGTTTTGCTTGAAGTGTTTCCGGTTGTGTGTGAATTTCCTGAAGTGTTTCCTGAGGATATTTCAGATGTACCGCCGGTGAGAGAGGTTGAATTTTCTATAGATCTAGTTCTTGGTACTAGACCTGTTTCTATGGCACCTTATCGAATGTCGGCATCTGAGTTGGTAGAGCTGAAAAAGCAGTTGAATGAGTTGTTGGAAAAGAGGTTCGTGAGACCAGGTGTATCTCCTTGGGGTGCTCCAGTTTTGTTGGTGAAAAAGAAGGATGGGAGTATGCGATTATGTATTGATTATCGCCAGTTGAACAAAGTGACGATTAAGAATAAGTATCCGCTTCCAAGGATTGATGATCTGATGGATCAGTTGGTTGGTGCTTGTGTATTTAGTAAGATTGATTTGAGATCGGGGTATCATCAGATAAGAGTGAAAGAAGAGGATATTCAGAAGACGGCCTTTAGAACACGTTACGGTCATTATGAGTATTCAGTGATGCCGTTCGGGGTTTCTAATGCTCCTGGTGTGTTTATGGAATACATGAATCGTATTTTCCACGAGCATTTGGATTATTTTGTAGTGGTGTTTATTGATGATATTTTAATCTATTCTAAGTCTCGTGAAGAACATGCAGAGCATTTGCGTATTATTTTGCAGGTTTTGAAGGAAAGTAAGCTTTTTGCCAAATTGTCCAAGTGTGAATTCTGGTTGTCTGAGGTGAGTTTTCTTGGGCACGTAATTTCTGGTAATGGTGTAGCTGTGGATCCATCTAAAGTAGAAGCAGTTCTACAATGGGAGGTTCCTAGATCCGTTACTGAAATTCGAAGCTTTCTAGGTTTGGCCGGTTATTATCGGAGGTTCATTGAAGGTTTTTCTAAGCTAGCATTACCTTTGACGCAGTTGACTTGTAAGGGCAAAGCGTTCATTTGGGATATTCAATGTGAAGAGAGTTTTTGTGAGCTGAAGAGAAGATTGACGACAGCTCCGATTCTAATTTTACCTAATCCTAATGAGCCATTTGTGGTATATTGTGATGCGTCTTTAATTGGTTTGGGTGGTGTTTTGATGGAGGAAGGTAAGGTTGTGGCTTATGCTTCAAGGCAGTTAAGAGTTCATGAGAAAAACTATCCTACTCATGATCATTAATTAGCGGCTGTGGTTTTTGTGTTGAAGATTTGGAGGCACTATCTCTATGGTGCGAGGTTCGAAGTCTTTAGTGATCATAAAAGCTTGAAATATTTATTTGATCAGAAAGAGTTGAACATGAGGCAACGGAGATGGTTGGAATTCTTGAAAGACTACGACTTTGGCTTGAATTACCATCCTGGTAAAGCTAATATGGTAGCCGATGCATTGAGCCGGAAATCATTGCATATGTCCGCTTTGATGGTGAAAGAGTGGGAACTTTTGGAATCGTTTAGAGATTTGAGTTTGGTTTGTGAAGTGACATCGGTGAGTGTGAGACTTGGTATGTTGAAAGTTACTAATGAATTTTTGTTGTCGGTTAGTGAGAAACAAAAGCTGGATTTAAAATTTGTTGATTTGATGATGAATGAGAATGTGGATTTCAAGGTTGATAATTTTGGTGTTTTGAGATTTCGTGGTCGTATTTGTATTCCTGATGATGCGGAGTTGAAAAGAATGATTTTGGAGGAAGGACACCGGAGTAATTTGAGTATTCATCCGGGAGCGAATAAGATGTACCAAGATTTGAAGAAGGTTTTCTGGTGGTCTGGTTTGAAAAGAGATGTGGCTCGGTTTGTGTATGCTTGTTTAACTTGTCAGAAAGCGAAAATGGAACATTTGAGACCTAGTGGTTTGTTGCAACCGTTGGATATTCCTGAGTGGAAATGGGATAGCATTTCGATGGATTTTGTAATGGGGTTACCGAACACTCAGCGTGGGCATAATGCTATTTGGGTGATTGTGGACAGGCTGACTAAATCGGCGCATTTTATTCCGATTGACATCAGTTTTTCTTTGGAACGGTTAGCTGAGATCTATATCAGTGTGGTTGTGAAATTGCATGGGGTTCCTTTGAGTATTGTTTCTGATCGAGATCCTAGGTTTACATCGAGATTTTGGGAAAGTTTACAGAAGGCTTTGGGTTCTAGATTGAGGTTGAGTTCGGCTTATCATCCGCAGACGGATGGTCAGACCGAAAGAACGATTCAGTCTTTGGAGGATTTGTTGAGGTCGTGTGTTTTGGAACAAGGTGGTACGTGGGACAGTTATCTTGCATTGATTGAGTTCACGTATAATAACAGTTTCCATTCTAGTATTGGAATGGCACCTTTTGAGGCTTTATATGGACGAAGATGTAGAACACCGTTGTGTTGGCACGAAACAGGTGAGAGTTCTGTGGTCGGACCGGAATTGGTGCAACAGACGACGGAAAAGGTAAAGTTTATTCGTGAGAAATTAAAGGCTTCTCAGAGTAGACAAAAGAGTTATCATGATCGGAGACGGAAGGATCTTGAGTTTCAAGAGGGTGATCACGTATTTCTGAGAGTTACGCCGGTAACGGGTGTTGGTCGTGCTTTGAAATCTAAGAAGCTTACTTCTCGATTTATTGGTCCTTACCAGATATCTGCAAGAGTGGGTGATGTAGCGTATCGTGTGGCGTTACCGCCGAATCTGTCGAATTTGCATGATGTGTTTCATGTTTCACAGCTTTGGAAGTATGTTCCGGACCCTTCACATGTGATTCCGATGGACGAGGTGGAGGTAAGAGATAACCTTACGATCGAGGCATTACCGGTTAGTATTTTGGATCGCGAGGTGAAGCGGTTGAGGGGTAAAGAGATTGCACTTGTGAAAGTGGCGTGGGGAGGCGCTGCAGAGGGTAATTTGACGTGGGAATTAGAGAGTAGGATGCGGGAGTCGTATCCAGAGTTGTTTGTATCAGGTAAGATTTTCGAGGACGAAAATTTCTAAGTGGGGGAGAATTGTAACGCCCCGTTTTGCCAATTTTGTTTTATTGAGTCTTTTGATTATTTTATTATTATTTTATTTTATTTTCGAATTTTGTGTGAAAATGTGTTATTTTTCGTTCTGATTATATTTTATCGCGTTTTGTGAACGTTTGCGAGATATTTGAGTGTGGGGGTATTTTGGTCATTTCACACTTTATTTCACTAAGTTAGTAAGAAAAGAAAAGAAAAAAAAATAGAAAAGAAAAAGAAAGAAGAAAAGATAAGAAAAGAGGAGAAGAGAGAAAAGAGAGAATTGGAGAAAAAGAGTGGAAAAATCATCAAGAGCAAGTTTGGTTATCGATTAAATCGGGTAAGGGTGCGAAACTCGATTATTCTATGATTGTATACGATTATGTATGTGTGTTTGTTGTTGTTTTGGTTTGAATTGGAGGAAAATTAGTAAAACCCATATTGTGTGAAATTGGTTAGAAATTGATCAAAATGTGTTAAAACACTTGTAGATTGCATGTTTGATTGTCTATACATGTTGGTTATGCATTATTACACTTCTATTTGGTGATTTTCTGGGTTTTAGGTGAAAATTGGTTGATTTTGGGTGGAAAACGCAGAACCAAATTCTGCAGAAATTTTTCTGGTTTTTCCAGGTCATACGCGTATGGGGCATGTCAATACGCGTATGAACCTTGGCATTACGCGTAAGGTGGGCGAGCCATGAGGGCAATACGCGTATGGGCTGTTTGTTTTCTCGGCCATCTGTCCATTTGCGTACGATACGCGTAGCTTTTTAGGTCAATACGCGTACGGGCTTGGGCATTACGCGTACGGTCATTTCAACGTGAACTTTGGGAAAATGAGATCTCTGCTCATACGCGTATGGCTCATGGTGATACGCGTATGGGCAGGACTTTTGCAAAATGTGACTTTTCAAAATATCGTTTTTCGTTTTCGTTCGTAACTTTTGATCCGTTTATCCGATTTTTGCATTTTTGGTATCGTTGCGTAGCTATTGAGCTGTACTTGCTTGTGATGATGATTTTGAAATTGTTAACCAATTTAATTATGTCGAAAAGTCGGGAATAGTGTCGGTTGTCGACTTTTGTCGTTATACTTGTACATAATCGACGTGTATTGTGCAAGGTGCTGTTGTATGATGTAAATGTATGTGTTTAGATGATGTTGTGATGAATTGTGGCCGAAAGGCAAGAAATGCTAAGGGTGGTAGTTGATGATATATGCATGATTGTGGATGTATATATGTATACAATGTGAATGTCATGGGTCATTGTATGCCAAGCATCATGATATGCATTGTGGAAACGTCCTGAGTGACGGTTTGGTTCCAGAGGGAATCTGCTATAACATCGTGTGCCTCGAAAATATGAGGCGATGCCTGAGGACTTAAAGCGGTGGTTATAGACGATTGTGTGCCTTGGATAGGACTTAAAGCAATCCATAACGTCGTGTGCCTCGAAAATATGAGGCGATGCCTGAGGACCTAAAGCGACGGGTGAACATCGTAGGCCCGACGGGGAGTTACTTGAGATTCTCAGTAACGAGCGATGGTTCCAATAGTTCCTGAGTGAACTAGTGACGTGACAATGGAAGTCGGTACCGCATGGCATGTGCATAGAGTCGTTGTGTCGGTCTCTGTGCATTTGCATAAAGCATGAATTAATTGCGCATGTAATTGTGAATGTGATTGATGGGATGGAATATGTGTGATTGGGTTGGTGATTACGTGTATGTTGTATGCTTGATGTGTATTGGTGTTAATGCGTGAGAATTGTGCTGTATTACGTTATGTTTGATCTATGAGAAATTGTGGTACAACTGTGGTGAGAAATGTGTTTACTTGCGTATGTTGTGTTAATATATAATTTTATGCAATTATATTATGGTTGTTTTTCTCACCCTTCTGTTGTTTTATAACGCTCTATGAGGCGTTGCAGATTAGAGTTGCTGGAGGTATTCTTTTTGTGAAGCTTTGCGTCTTCATTCTTTTGTCGGTCGGCTCTGATATGTGACACGGGTAGCTAGGGTGGCCGTTGTGATTATTTTGTATATCTGGCGATATATTTTAGTTGTACATGTATAACTTGATGTATGGCAGACATGTTTATATGTATATATGTATATATGCTATTCAGATTTTAGATTTTTCTGCTTTAATTCTAATTTCTGAGAAGTGGGTGTAAGGAATTGAGTTTCCTCTGTATGATTGCTACCCCACTGTTGCATATCATTATGGGCAGGTGTTGTATGCTATGTTTTGTTTCAAATTGATGTGATTCTCCCGTCTATGCCGTGATTCAATTATACTCTGACGAAATTTTGAATTTTCTTTTATTGCTTTAAATGCATGTTAATTGGGGGTGTAGATTGGGGGCGTCACACCCTTGTCTCACAAGAGCTTTTCATTATAACCACTTTATGATTACAATCGCTTATGCTTCTACATAAGACTTTTACAACTGCTCAGACTAACTGTCTGAGACTTTCCTTGCTTATAGTACATATCTAAGACTTACCTTTTGTTCACACCATCAGACTGAGTCGCCTGCTCATTTGTCTTCTGTTTGAGACTTCCCTTTGCTTATAGCACATGTCTAAGACTTCATTTTCTCACATCCTCTGGCCGAGCCACCTGCTCTTCTAGCCATCCAGATTGAGACTTCCCACTTGCTCAAGCTGCACTCGAGACTTCTTGCTCTTGCCCCTCAGACGGAGACTTTCCCACTTGCTCAATCAGACTAGTTGAATAAGACTTTCACAACTCAAGCACTTAAGAAATGAGACTTATGTGGCTTAAGTATCTTGACTCAAGACGTGTTGCTTGAATCCCAATGAGACAAGACTTTTTGCTCAAGCACATAGTAGGAGACTTTAACTCATAAAACCTAAAGCAGATAACATTTGAATACGAAAAACTCTAAATTAGAAATTAGATACAAATTATTAACCAGTTTGAAAACTGAATATTCCAATGCGCATTCTCCCTCATGTTCCCTAGAAAAAGCCTTTTCTCACCTTCGATTTCACCTAGGTAATCATTCTCTCGAATGCCTCCAACGATTTCATCGTCTCTATGAGATATTCCTCTATTAGTTTTTTTAGATGAAATATAAAAATGAAAAACCAATACATTTTCTTTCCCTTAAATCAATCATACGTGCAATATTTTTTAATTTGATCTCCACATCAACATCAAGTAGACATCATGTGTCAACTATATTTGACTTTAACTAACAGAGTTAACGGAAATGACAAATGTGTCACTGTTTAAAGAATTAAGAGATTAAATTTTTTAAAATTAAGAACCAAATGGACCACGAAATATAGATAAGGGACAAAAAAATGTTTACCCTATTTATTATATTAAAGTTAAATGTAAACTTCATAATATTTTTTTAATATATTCGAATAAGTTATTTATATATAAAGACATATAATAGAATATTCATACTCATATTTTAAATTTATTATTTTATATTCATATCTACCATATGAATATCTTCTTGACACATTATAATTATATTTGCGAGTGTCAAATAAGTATGAATTTTATTATCATTTATATGTATATTAAATATGTGTAATTATTTATTATTTTAGAAATGTTCCGAGGACAAAGTTTGTGACACGTGTATAAATTTATGGGTTGAATTTTTTTACTACTATTATCTCTTTTCAAACAACACTCATCTTATTAATTTTTATTTAAAATTTTAAACCTTTTTTCTAAAATAATATTTCATCTATAATATAAGAACTTACATTGTTGTGGTTAAATCATTTTTAACCTTTAGTTTAATCCCACCACGTCACAAAATTAGGGGCAATTAGTGTCTAAAACTAACTAATTCCAACTGATTTACGGCTTGGTTGTATCATAATTACAACATTTTCATACAATATACCACTATTCTACCAAAAAGTAACTGAATAGTAGCAAGTATTAGGTGAACAGTTTCAAACCTAACGTGATGTTGTCTTTGAAAGGGTAAACTTTTGGATTTTGGAACAAGTACCAAGCCTGTTGCTTGGCAGAAAAGGCATGTCTGAATATTGTGTATTCCAATGCTTCAAAACTTTGAACAAAGAACTTGATGTGTTATATGCTTTTCAACCAAAAACCTTGCAAGACCTGCTCAAAATTTCAACTTCAACTTCTCGCTGTTACCAATCAAAACCTGCTAAAAATTTCAACTTTGGCAGACATCAAAATTTCAACTCAAATGGTTTGAAACAACTCTACAAAACTCTCTCTACCAAATGGTGGCACCCTTTTGAGATGGCGACACCCTTTGAGATGACGATCCATAGCAATTCCAGTTGAAGAAGTTGATAAAAGAAGGAAGTTGATACCTAAGAGCTGTGAGATATCTTCTACACCAATTACAAACGGTAATACTTAGATTCACGTAGATCTCACCCCAGATCCCTCATTTCTCGCTATTTTTCAACTGAAAATGGCGAGACCATACAAAATGGTTCAAAACTATTTATGCTTCAATTATTGTCGTGTTCTATTTCGATTTATTTGAATCATTGTTGTTGTTTTTCTACAGAAATGGATTTCAGAAACTGGAGAAGATTAAAGAGTATTTTTTCTCTTTCCTTTATGATTGATGTGTTTGTTTTTTTGGTTGTGTGGTGAATAAATGTGGCAGTATGAGCTTAATGTTGATCATTTTATTGGATAAAGTTGATTGTTGTTTGTAATTTCCAGATCTGTGTTGAAAATGTGTTCAAAATTATAAACCATAAATCTGAATGTATTTTCTAGATCTATTTCCAATATTGTTTAAAGGGGCTGATTTGTTTCTGCTTCTTCGATAAATTAAAAGCACTTATAAATTTTGTGTTGACCTTTAAAAGTCGGAAGTAGTTTTAAATGAAATAAATACAAGTTGTTGTCGTTTTCATTTCATGAACAAACATGATTTAATCTATTTACCGCTTTGTTAATTTGGAGCATTTATGATGAACTACAACAATGTCAAATGAACAGCTAATGGATCAAGGGAATCAGATGATGGATGACACATATCAAGTCATTGAGAGGGGAAAAAGGTTTGGTTTTTACCTTGAATATCACTATATTTTTCTTCCAAATTCATAGTCTGCTATTGATTTTATAATTTACTATAGTATTTTATTTGTTCTAGAGTGAAACGACTCATATTATGCTTTCTTACTTCCATTGTCGTGATAATAGCAGTTGGTTAAGTAAATATCTGGAAATGCACAAGCACTAAAATATCTATTCTTCATCAATTGCTAATATTCCATTTGAGCATACTAACTGGTATGATATTGAAGTAAGTTTACACATGAACCATGAATTAGATGCAGCCCAAGTTATTTATTGAAGTAAGTTTTACATATGAAACAACTATTCTTCATCCATGTTTTCTGACAGGGATATACTTGATACTCCGCATTTGAACGACGCTGTTGGATTATGGCGCCATTGGATTATGAGTGACGCCATATTTTGCTTATTTCATCTCGTGATTTGGTATTGAATTTGCCTATTTCAGAAGGTATATGTTACCGATAAGTCAATTTTGAAGTTCAATGCTTATGTTTAAAATTGTTCCAAATCTAATATTCAATTATATAGAACCTTCTTATAACGTCTTTATTCTGATCTAAAGTTTTTCTTATCATTAAATTTCATAGGTAGAGCTTCCAATTTCCTCCACATTGAAGATAAGAATCATTACCACTCAAGTGTCGTTTATGATGCTGCACTACACTACATTAGTCTTCCATTCTGAATGTTACCGGTTGGGTCTACTGCAGATGCATGTTCTATTTGTAGGGCTGTGGATTTTCATGAACTTATTCAAATGTTATCAGGAACTAAGGAATTGACCCCTCTATAGGGTATTATTTCCCAAACATGCATTACATTTAGTGTGGATGGATCTAAATTTGCTGCTGGTGGGTTGGTAAGCGTCACCGTAGATTGTAACAAATTGCATTTTTTTACTTTGGTGAGTTGTACTGTTACACAACTTTCAAAATGTCTATTAACAACCAAAATGTCCCTTTCAGGTATAATCTTTTGCGTAAAAATTTGCCTGCCACATCATTGAAACTTTAGTATGTTTTTATTCCTGCATCACCAAAATTCATGGTTTAGGAGATTGCTTAGTGTTTTGTTCTTATTACATTTAAGGTTGAGTGAGATTCAGTGGGCTGCTTTTGTTCTGCTAACTGTTGGGTGCAATATAACTCTGGAGACATACCCCGGCGTGAAGCGCATTACAATTAAGCCACAGACAGACAGCTGGGTTTTCCCTGAAAATAACTCTGGTATCATTGTTTTGGCTGAAGGTCGTTTGATGAACTTGGGATGTGCTTCCGGTAACCCGAGTTTTGTCATGTCGTGCTCTTTCACTAAACAAGTGATTGCTCAGACTAATTTGTGGAAAGAAAGGACTTCTAGAAAGTATGAAAAAAAGGTGTATGTTTTGCCTAAGCACCTTGATGAGAAGGTGGCTTCTCTTCATCTTAACCATCTTGGAGCTAAGCTTACCAAGCTTTCTAAATACCAGGCAGATTACATCATTATGTTGGTTCATTTTGATCAATTTTTTGTATGACGTTCGTTTTGTTATTTGATAGGAATATTCATTAAAAGAAAATTTGGCATGAGAGATAGTTAAGGAATGTTTACAGTTATATTTAGGTGATGTTATGAAATGTTTGGCTGATAGAGGAGTGGATAGTGTCATACCCTAAATTTTGACCACCAAGATTTCCCATCATTGTGCAAATCACCATCACAGTATGGATGTACTTTCATGCCTCATCAGTCTCCTCAAAGATGATTAAGCATTCACTACAATCAAGAAGTATGGTTTTGAGCCCTCTCAGAGCACTTAGACAAAGGATCAATCAAGAAATGACATGATCTTCAACTTGTCTAGATTCTCAAACATCCATGAAGGATCAAGGGGTCTCCCATGTGAGAGCAAGAATTGTCTCTACAAGTCAATCTATGTTTTGATGATAACAATAAGTATTTGTGAAAGAACCATTTTATGGTCTAATGTGTGTTGTGTGCAGATCATAAGAACTAAAGACATCAGAACCAACATACACCAGCTAGATGTACTATGATTGAATATACACATATGCGAAGTTACTATGTGTGACTAAAGTCGCGAGAAGCAAGAACGCTTGTTTATCTAGTCATGATCAGTCATATCCAAGGATGCCAAGATTATTGTTGCAATGCTCTTATGGATGCTCTCTGAAAGTGATTAAGATTATGAAAATAGTGAAGCTTCTGAAGAAGTACACTCAGAAAGAACCAAAGTTCTGAAGACTCATATGACTTGAAGTTCTGATGGCTGAAGGCGCTGAAGACCTAGTGCAAAAAGAATCTGAAGACTGATGAGTTCTGAAGATCAAGGTTTCAAACAAGAAGTTCTTAAGACTCTGAAGACAGGCTCTGAAGATTCGGAAGACTTAAAGCAGAAAAGGATAACGCTCTTAACGACTAAGTGCTAAAGTTCTGAAGACTGATTCCTAATGGACTTCTTCAATTAACAGAAGACTTGAAGCATCAGATATTCTGCTATAAAGACTCCACTCATGCTTCATCAAATTAACATCAGAAGCCACTGAAGTTTCAAAGTCTAAATATTACCGTTGTGAGTTAAATGTACACACTGCCCAAGAAAAGATGTCTGGTCACTTCCTCCTCTGCAAAAAGAAGATGTGTCAGTACAACTCATTATATCACAACGTCTCTTTTCCAAACAGCCAACAGTACTCTCTAACGGCTATATTTCTACTGGCTATTTAATGGAAAGAGTTTTTGCTTCTGATGTGTCGATCACTTGTAGAATTACGAACTGAATGTTCATCTACAAAATTGACCAAGTCATTGTGTGAAGATAGCAACAATGATGAGTTCTCGTTGTAACACTTAGAATATTCAAAGCTGTCATTATTTCACTCATGGAAATTGTTGTTGAATCTCCAAAGAACAAATCAACACAACAACAACAACAATCAAATAGAAGCTGTTGATGAAGAAGACAACATTGAAGATCAGTCAAGTCATCAACCTACCTTCTCGTCAAAGCTACATTGAAGATCTGAAGCAAGGAGTTGCTGCTCAAAGCTTGCTCAACCAGAAGACGAAGAAGAAGAAGATCTACAAGATGTCAACAATCATAATATCTAAATACATCTTTGTAGTTTCTTAGGAAAGCAAGGAGCCGATTGCTCAAAACTTGCTTGAACACATGTGTGTGTTCGTTGTAGTTAAACCTAGGAGAAACTTGCTTATTAAGAAGCATAATTTGTAATCTCCAGTTTTCCAATTCAACTAGATGAATTGAGACTCCTCAAGTGAACGTTATATCCTGAAGGAATCCCTGAACGCTTCAGCTGTGAGTTGAGGCCCTTGAGTAGATCACGTGGTGATCAGATGCTTGAAATAACAATGGCTGAGGGTCATTGTGGAAAATCCTGAAATACGGTCAGTAGCGTTATTTTCATTGTGATGAATCCCTGAACGGCTAGCTGTGAAATCCCAGCAGTGGGTTTGCTTAGTCAATGAACGTTATATCCTGTTGGATCCCTGAACGGTTCATTGGGTTGTTAGTCACAGTGCGGTTGTGCAAGTGGTTAGTCACCGGTTGTTGCCCGTGCAAGTGTAATCAATGATTTGGTTATAGTGGATTAAGTCCTTGTGCTCAAGGAGAAATCGCCTGAGGAGGGTGGACTGAATTAGCCCGCGTGGTGAACCAGGATATATCGTGTGTCCTTTACTTCCTTGCTTAGTATCTCTATTTATGTTTCTGTATTGAATATCAGAACCTCATATTAAGCAAAGTCAGAACCTTACAGCCTATCTCTGATAAACTTCCGCACTGCAAGTTCTGAGTATCGTATCTTATGAACAGAACCTTTATGGTTCTCATACTCTTTAGTTAATAGATCAGAATCTTTCAACGAACATTGAAGGTTCTTGAGCGTCAAATTAACAAGATGCAAAAAGTTACAAAAAGAGTAAATACACAATTCCAACCCCCCTTTCTTGTGTCTTTCTCGCACCTTCATCCCATACCAAGAATCATACATAAGTATGCAACATTCCAAGAGAATCAAGCCTCAGGATTGCATGTGTCACCAAATTAGGGTTTGGTCGCCAGGGTCCCCAGATGAAAATTTCCATCGGGGCATGAGCCAATGCCTCAATGTATGGTCCAATAAGCTCAAAAGGATCTCAAGAGCCCATCCACAATGGCAAAATCACCTTGAAGGTCCATCTATCAAAAAATCAGGAATTAGGGTTTTGACTTAATTCAACCCTTGAGATAACTTGTGAAGTGAAGCATAGCTTGAAGCTTCAAAATGAACTTCAAAGACCTCAAATACATCATATTGACATGTTTACAAGATTTGATTGACTCAAAGAGCTCAAATCATAAGCCACAAGAACTCAAAACCATCTGATAACAAATTAGGGTTTCTGATGGAAAAAGTCAACCATATCCTTGACTGTTGGCCTACCCTTGATCTCAAACCTTTGGGAGGGGTCCAAGACATTCCTAAATACCCTTGGAGGCCATCCATGAAGTTTAATTAAGCCCAAGGATTAATTTCACAAAAGGATCACAAAGCCAAAATTTCATCTGATGAAAAAGTCAACTGTACAAAAATCCAAGTTTGACATTTTAGATTTTTGGTCAAACAAGGCTCCTTAACCCTAAAAAAATGTTAATATTTGATTTGAATCATCATTCATCAAGAAAAATCAAAGAAAGT
Source organism: Lathyrus tuberosus (assembly GCA_022829125.1). Taxonomy (NCBI): domain Eukaryota; kingdom Viridiplantae; phylum Streptophyta; class Magnoliopsida; order Fabales; family Fabaceae; genus Lathyrus; species Lathyrus tuberosus. Next base: position 12,620,994 of record JALAZF010000110.1, read on the forward strand.
GAGTTAACTTGCTAAAGGGGTAACCATAAAAAACTTAGAATTTTTCCAAGTTATGGAACAAAGTGGCTAAGGTACCAACTTTGCAAGGCCATATCTCCCAAACCCTAAGGCCTTTTTCTCCCATTCAAAGCTCAAATGGAAGACCTCATTACATACTTCAAAAGTGTCAACTAAAAGAGTTTTCAATTCTTCATGTATTCTGAGTTATGGTTGGGTCAAAATCACTAAAACTTAGAATTTACCACTTTTCCAACACTTAGACAAAATTATGTCTAAGTCAGAAAAAGCAAGTGAAACACCAAAACTTGGAGAGCTGTTTCACATAGTTCTAGGATGAATAAATTCAAGATGCAAACATCAAAGTTTTTGTGCATATTGCCAACAATCCAAGGAATTCACTAGCATGAAACAACTCAGCTTGAGCCAAGAATTATGGTTGCTGCAAGACACCATGGCACAACTGTCATGAAAAGTCAGTTTGTGTGATTTCTTGCCATACACGATTTTGAGCCAAAAAGCAATTATCATTATGCCACATTCATCCAATCTGATCCTAATGCATCTGATCCAACCTTCAAACTTGGACTGAAATGCCAAAAGCTTATCCTTGAGAGTTGATGAGTTTTTGGCATATATGCCTTGAATTCAAAGGGCATTAATGTGGAATAGTGCACATTCAAGATTATCACTCTCCTTAGTCAAGTTCTCTGATTAAACAACAATTAAAAGGACTGAAGAATATGATTTCAGTCAATACATAGCTGATCTATTTGGAACAGCTGTTACACCTAGTGCAAAAGGCCTTTATGCCAAGCCAAGACCATTGAACCATGACCTTATCCTCTGAGCTTCAAGAGAACCACTTTAACACAACTCCTCTACTATAAATAGAGGTCCTAACTGATCATTCAAACTACACCAAAGCTCATCACAACAAGGTTTTCTCTCTTTCACTCCTTAGGCCTAAAAACTTCATTTCTTGAGAGGTTACTATCGGGTTTTGAGTTGGAGATCAATACCACTTAAACCATTGATTCAGACACATCACATATAACATATAGAAGGTGTCTGAACACTCACCTCCCATCTGTAACATCAAAATCACCAAATGGTCATCCAATTGCACAAAACTCATGACTTGCGGCAGAAGGAATCAGGTTGATCAATCTAAAGGGCTCTCAATCACTCTAAGCATTCAAAAACTTTCCTTAAGGTACAAGGAAGTTGTCCAAAGCATTAGAACTCAACTGTAACACCTCCATCATCAAATTCGATTCTCACCTGCAGAGGTAAACCTCAAAATGTCAAACTCATTGAATCATGCATCATAAATATGTTTGTGATTACCATTGTGTTTCTGAATGTTTGTAGATCCTTTACCCTCAATCAATTGTTGTTTACAGTTCGTGTATAGGATTTCATTGAGTTCATGCAAATTTTAGGGTTCATCAGGTTTTGTCATATTATGTTTTGATTCAATCAATTTCAATAAAATTGAGTATTGCCATTGTGTTCCTTGTCTGAAAGCGTATGATTTTCATATTTGGATCATGTGAAATGGTTGAGAAACGAGTGAGATAGGAGGCTTCACGTATTTGAGCTTGAGGATGAAGATGGCCATGGTGTCAATCTTCAGAAATTCAACTTGTGTTACTATATATTTATCACTTGCCATGTTATAACTGAATTGGCATTGCGCCCTAGTGGAAACACTAGTATGTTTGTGTGTGTGTGTGAGCTAGTGAGAGGTCTGGGGTACGAATCCCCCTTGCCCCAGACCTTTTGATAATTTTTTAAAACCATTTTCAAAGGCATTTTACACATATTATACAACCTAGCCATTCTCCATCAGCCCACGCACATGGCTCAGATGGTAGAGTTTTAGACTCCCCACCCCAAGGGCGTGAGTTCAAACCTTGGGGGGACATTTCTACTTTTTTTTACCACTTGATTTTATCAAAATTTTCACCAATCTATTAATAACTTTGAAAATTAATTTCTCATTAATTTTTCATCATTTTTTATTGGTTCTTTTTGAAAAAAATTACAAAATTGATAAAGTATTTTATTCTACAAAAATATCACACAAAAAATATTATTTGTCTATATTTAATATTTTTCATAAAGAACTTATTTTATTTGTTTTTTTTTTTAATATTTTCTTTCTCTTGATCTTTTCAAAATAAAATGAGTTCTAAATCATCTTGTGATTAAAACCTCATTTTTCAAACCTTAACCAAAAATCACAAGTAGTTTATTTAAACTTATTTGGTATTTTTACCATTTTTATTAATTTTCTTTAAAGAATTACTTTTAAAAGAAAATAAAATTAGGGTTTCTTTGATTTTTTATCCTTATCAAATATTTCAAAACACCTTGGGCCTCTATTAGAGTGTAAGACCCAACCCTCTTTTATACATAAAATAATTTGGGCCTCAGTCGTTGTATAAGTCCCGATACGATTTTCAAAACAATGGTGCGATCAGTGTTTTTTTTTCATGGGCCTCTCCTTGAGTTGTAAGCCCCATATCCGGTACAAAAATAAACTTTGGGCCTCTAATAGAGTGTAAGACCCAACCCATTTTGTACATAAATAATTTTGGGCCTTAGTCATTGTATAAGTCCCACTGTGTTTTAGAAAATCTCGGTGCGATCGCCATTTCAAAACAAAATCAACTAGGCATGCCCTTGTGTTGTAAGTCTCATTTCTCTTCTTTTTTCAAACTTTTGGGCCTCTCCTTGAGTTTTAAGACCCGTCCCTTTGTATAGAAAACCTCTTTGGGCCTCTCCCTGAGTATAAGCCCCAACAATCTTTTCAAAAACAACTTCTCTTTTGATTTAGGTTCAAATATACAGCTGTTATCAAAACTTTCTTTAATTTCTTGAACAACTAACAATACAGCTATAGAAGCTTGCTCACCTGTAAGTTTTTATCAACTTTCTTTTATCATCTTTTATATATATAACTGTATTGTGGGAAGCTTGCTCACCTGTAAGTCCTTCTTTCATTCTTTTAAACACATGTCAAATATATATAACTGTATTGTGGGAAGCTTGCTCACCTGTAAGTCCTTCTTTCATATCCTTTTAAATACTTGTCATATATCAACTGTATATATACTAGTATATCTGTTTAGGGTTTTCCCCAGCAACTAGGTCTAGAACTAGATAAAGTTGGTTGGTCACTCTTTAATACAGTCAAAACTAGATCCCCATAGGATTTCCAGATACAGTCTTGCCTTCTCTTGGGCTTAAACAATATGGAACAAAGGGAAAGACATTATTCTTGGTGAAACTTTTCCCAGGCTGTCACTATTAGAAATTGTCAAAGAAATTATATTCCGCAAAGAGGATTAATTCCCGGTGAAATCTCTCTTGAATTTCTTCAAACCCTAGAACTATTCACTAAAGGATTAATTTTTGGTGAAACCTTTCTTGAACTCTTCTTAGGTTTGGGACCCACGGGCTTCCTAAAAGCATCTCCGCCTCCTCTTGGGATTTGTACAAGGACCCTCTGGCTTCTTAGAAGTTCTCATGCCTTCTCTTGGGCTTAATACAAGGACCCTGAAGACCTCTTAAAGGTATAAGACAAAACTTAGTCATCCTTTGCTAGAGCTGTCTTTCCAGTGTCAAATCTCAGACCAATTTAGGGTTGATTCTCATCCCTTAAAACACCTGCCTCCTCTTGGGCATCATACAAAGATAAACTCTTCCATACCAGTAGACTTGGACAGTCTAATCTCCTCTCAGATCTCAAAGACATTCTCAAGTACCTTACAAACATAGGAGAAACCCCGATCATTTTTTATCAATCTCCAGCAGAGTTAAAACCCATGGGTTCTAAAACCCAGTCTCTCTCCTAAAATTCCCCAGCCAAGGTCAGTTTATCATCTGAATAATACTATCCCAAATCAGAACCTCAAGGTATCTGATACCTCAACTCTTCTGTAACCCTCAGCAATAGTTGATTCTTCATTTGGACCTACCCCTGGATCTTAATAATCCTCAGCAGAAGTCAGCCTCCTCTTGGGCTTTGTACAATGATTCTCCCCCAGCTGAGCTAACCTTTTTAGACTCTCTTGTTGAGTCAATCACTTTTTCAGACTCTCTTGTTGAGTCAATCACTTTTCAGACCCTTTTCTTGAGTCAATCACCTTTCAATACTCTCTTGTTGAGTCACCCCTTTTTAGCCTCAATCTTGGGCTTTGTACAAGATAGATAAAACCATTCTCTTGTTGAGACAATCTTTTTCAGCCTCCTCTTAGGCTTGGTATAAAGATTTCCCCTAGCAGCAGTCAGCCTCCTCTTAGGCTTTGTATAATGATTTCTCCAGCTTGTTCAGCCACAATCTTGGGCTTTGTACAGGACAGAGAAAAACACTCTCTTGTTGAGTCAAACCCTTTTTCAGCCTTAATCTTGGGCTTTGTACAAGACACCATATAAATTTCCTAAGCAGAGTCAACCCTCTTTTCAGCCTCAATCTTGGGCTTTGTACAAGACAAATAACACTCTCCAGTAGAGTAAAACCCCTTTTCAGCCTCAATCTTGGGCTTTGTACAAGACAGATAACACTCTCCAGTAGAGTAAAACCCCTTTTCAGCCTCAATCTTGGGCTTTGTATAAGACAGATAAAGATCTCTTTCCCACAGAGTCATTCTCTTTTCAGCCTCAACCTTGAGCTTTGTACAAGACACATACAAACCCTCCCTAACGGAGTCAAAATCCTTTTTAGCCTCAATCTTGGGCTTTGTATAATAATATCCCCAAAAGAGTCAATCTCCTTTAGCCTCAATCTTGGGCTTTGTACAAGACAGATAAACACTCTCTCGTTGAGTCAGTCTTCTCCGACCTCCTCTTAGGCTTTGTATAAGGACTTCCCCAGTGGAGTCAATCAACCTCTTAGCTTTAACTTTGGGCTTTGATCAAGGCACACAAAAATCAACATCCCCTCAGAGGAAATCAAAATCTCTCTGTAGGAAGTCATTGCTCTGTTTATCACTTATCAAAACAGACATTCAAAACAAACCCTAATCCCCAATAACTGCTGTAAGTGGCACACTTGTGGATTCAAATATCCAAGTTGTCGTCCATCTTTTATCCTGGTAAAACCTTCCTTTCATCTAATTGCTGTAAGCGGCAAGCCTCTGGATTATTTACATCCATGCCACTGTCCCTCTCTTAGCATGAGAAATTCCTAAGGAAAAATGGCATTGCTCTACACTGAGTTAAAGTTTCCTCCTTCAGGACAAATCCCCTATAAAGGAAATTATGGCATTGCTGGATTCTCATATCCCAGTTAAAGTAATCCTCCTTTATAAACAGTCACCCAATAACTGTGATAAACAGACGGGATGTCTCCCTGTAGAGATGACAAATTCTCTCTCAGTCAAACCTTTTAGCTTCAATCTTGGGCTTTGAACAAGACAACAAATATCTTTTTCCTCCCTTAGAATAGGAGGAACTACGATTGCTCTGATTTTCCTGTTTCTTTAAAATGGGAATACGTAGGCATAAGATTGTGAAATCTTAGCGAGCATACTAATCAAAAACTCTAGGTCCAATACCTTCATACCAATCAAAACCTAGGTCCAATACCTTACCAAAAACATCGAAAAAACCCGAAAATCAACAAAAACCCACACTCTCTCTCATATTTCCCAAGAAACTTTCCCAACCTATCAACAGATAAACACCATCAAGTACAAAGCAGAACCTAAAGCTAACAACCTGTGGATAACCACATATAGGATGGGTAACTGACAACTCCCCATTGTATAACCTGACCCCGAACTCCCCAAATCTCTTTAAGCGTTTGTTCAGTTAAACATTCGCGTGCAAGGTTAGTTTGAGATAATTTCCCTTTCCCTTCCAGCTTCACGGGATAAATAAGAAATCAGAAAGTAGCACCCCCCTCCTCTTCATTGGGGAGAAAACCCAACTTCTGCGATAAGGTGGTCGCGTCACTGACAAAAATCGCACGCTACAGATAAGCCATCCACTGGCGATGTTTTTGCAGAATCTATTTATGGCAATGCAATTTCTGAAAAATGGCAGGAATGTACAAAATGTTATGCAAGAATGAAGACCAAGTGTTGAAATAAACAAGCAAATCCTCTTAAAACCAGTCCCTTAAATGAGTTATTAAAATACGATTTTAGGTTATATAACATAGAAAGGTATTCAAAAGCACATACAAACATGATTTCAGAGTTTGGATCACACTTGCAATTTATGATTGAACATAATACATTAGAAATGAAACACTTCAGCCTCTTATTTTTTTAGTCTCAATAATTTATTAATTCATTAATTTTCTATTAATGAATATTCCTATCAAATAATGATGGAAAGTGACCAGAATATTTCAATTAATGAATATTTTTAATCTCATATTTTTATAGGAAGGCAAATGATGGAAAGTGACTAGAATCTTTTAATAAAAAAACGTGATTTTAATTTTAGGATTATGAAATTTATTCAAATCCAATTATTGTCTTTTATTCTTATGTATAATATGTAATTAAAACTTATTTTAAAATGAAATATTTTTAATAGAAAATGGATTCAATCGTGTTTGGATATAGGTTGGAATAAATTCTCACATGGCGTCATTGTGATTTTATCAAAAACAACTATCATAATGAAAAATGAACCAATTATAAGGTTTTTCACAAGTCATCAATATCATAACATATTGAAGGTTGTAGAATAATAGACTATAGTTATGAATTATTCACATAACTTAGAAAGTTATCCTACAGGGTGTGAATGATTAATCATTTTGATTTGATAATTGATAAATTAATTTTAATAACATTAAATAATAATATTAAATATCTTTAAATAGTGATTAATCATTTTGATTTGATGAGTGATTCATCATTTTAAATTATATTTTAATAGCATTAAGTAATAATATTAAGTATGTTTTATCTTCTATATACAACAACTTTCTTTCTTAATTTATTTAAAAGATACTTTAAAATATTGATACTATATAGTACAATTATATTATATATTATGTACAATCTCTTATAGTACAATTATATATATATATATATATATATATATATATATATATATATATATATATATATATATTATTATTATTATTATTATTATTAATCTCTTATAAATTAAAATAAAGATTTTAGAAGTATTTGTGATATATTTATCAATCAATTTCAAATATGTTAGTTTCAATAATTTATAATTATTAATTTTAATAGTGGTGTCTTTCTTTTTATTTGATTTTTAATTTTTAAATTAATGTTCTATTTTTTTGGGTTATATTTAATAATGCACGGATATCTAGACTAAAATTCGTGAGAGTACACGGGTTATTACATTTTCGTCAAATAAAAAAAAAATTAAATATATTCAAAATAATGTATGAATCCAAACACAAAAATAATAAACTAATTTGTTAAATTGTAATAACCCGTCTGTTCGCACATATTAATTATTTTAGAGAGTACATTAGAGAGTGCATTAACAAATAAATGAGATCTAAAATAACCCGTTCGTTCGCACAAATTAAAATGCGAACGCATGGATAATGACTTTTTGTGTTAAATTGTAATAACCCGTCCGTTTGCACAAATTTAACAAATAAATGTAAACTCTCTAATGTACTCTTTAAATTAATAAACTCTCTAAAATAATAAATTTGTCCGGTCCCGACTTGGGCCAATGTAAAAAATTAAAAAACTCAATAAACTAATAAGATAATAATTTTTCGGGAGATCCCTTTATAATTTTCGGTCCCAAGAAAATTATAAATTAATAATTCATTGAACACATTTGTTCCTCTTGTTTACATTTACTGTACTTCAAAAGTCATTATTGATTTCCTATGCATATGAACACAGTAGTTACTAATTTACGTTGAGTCCCAAGGTTCGCTGCAACGTAATTCTAAGAGGCATAGACTAATTTGCCTTTTTGTTTGGTATGTACAGTATAATTACTTAAAAACTCTTTAAATTAATAATTATTAATTTATCGATAAATTAATAACTCTCTAAATTAATAAATTTCTCTGGTCCTGACATTATTAATTTATAGAGTTTTAACTGTATAATTAAAGAAAATAAACGTAAATATATTTAAAATCATGTATGAATCCAAACACGGGTAAAATATATTTATTTATGTTACTAATATTTATTTAAACAATTAAAGTAATATTTACAACTACTATGTTATTAGTTGATATTTATAAAACTAAATGGTTGTATAAATTTTTTTTATAAATAATGTCAAAACAAAATTAATATTTACATACGGGAAAATATATGTTTGATCCAAATATTTGTATTTATATAGAAATACTATATTTATAATCCAAAAAAAATGTTTTTTTGCAAATACTATTTTTTTTTTGTTAAATAATTTAGTCTTTCTGTTTTTTCATTTTTATTATATTTTAGAAATAAATGCGTGTATCATACCAGTACTCGTGCGAACGCACGAGTATCCCACTAGTTTAAATAATACATACAAAATACAACCAGTTAAAAAAAATAAAAAATACATGATTAATCTTATTTATTTATCAAAATAAATAAAAATATAAAGATGCAATATGAAAAAAATATTATTTAATATTTTATTTATGATTTTGACACAATTGAATTTTTAAAGAAAAAATAAAAATTACAAGGTTAATCCTATTTATTTTAAGTGTTTTCTATTTTTATTTTAATAAAATATATTTAAAAATAAAAATGAAAAATATATTTATCAAAATAGCGTTTGTTTAAATGTGTTTTGTTTTTTACGTTAATTATTTATTATATTAATATTTATGTGACATATTATAATTACTTTTCCCAATGTTAAATAAGTGCGACTTTGATTGTCATTTTTGCATATATTAAATATATATATTTATTCTTTATTTTGAAAATGTTTTGCGGAGACAATTTGTGACACGTGACATTTTTACATTTATTTGTTAAATTTATTATTATTATTTTCTCTTAATTTTGTTGAAAAGTAAACTAATTTGTTGAGTATTTTATACATTGTCGGACATTATATTAGTGTTTTAAATTCAAACAACATTGCTCTTATTATTTTAATTTTTTTTCTAAAATATATTAAATTTAAATAACACAAAAAATACAAGCAATAAAAATTAAAAATTACAAGTAGATTAAACTATTGAACTAATTGCAATAATCCAGTCTTTATCAACAAATGAGATCTAAACTTAACTGACACCACACTAAAAAGTTCCTCCGTTTTGTAATGGGTGATCTGATTGAATATTTTACACAGATTAAAAAAATAAATAATTGAAAGAGAGATAATGATGATTTTACTAAAGTATTTTTATAATACATTGAGAATAATGAAAGTAATATTAATTAAAGAGTAAAATTAAAAAAAATTGTATTAAAAATTAAAATAAATAATTTATATTGAGACACTCATTTATTTCAAATGGGTCACTCATGATAGAATGTAGGGAATAGTTAAAAATGTTACTTTTACGTCAAAACATAAGTTACACCACATAATAATAAAATAATATTTTAATCAAAAAATAAAAATTAAATTTTTTATTAAGAAATATTTTATAATTAATTAACTTTATAACTTTTTTAATCAACATTTCCTATTTAGAATTTGTTTTTTTTTAAATAACACTATTATTCAAAAAAAATAACCAAAATAACCCTCACTTCAAATTAATTACGGAACTGACATTATTTTAAAAATAAACCAATCTGGTGGCGCCATACTATATGGCGCCTCAGGCAAAACGAAAAAGCAACAAGCCATATGAAATGGCGGCACGGTTCAACGGTCGTGCCCTAATTTTGATCTCTAAGGGAGGGGTCATACCATATGGCACCTTAGTCCATTTCATTTTTTTTAAAAGCCAATTATTTGTTTTTTTTGTATTTATAATTATTATTTTTTTTAAATTGGTAGATACAATATTTCATTTATCTATAAATAAGACTGCACCATTATTTGTTACTCTACAATACTTGTCAACAATATTCTAATCTCTCCCCTCCCACTATGTAGTTCGTGTCGTCAGCCGGGACACAATCGTACCAAGTGTCCCAATGTGGAATCAAGCACAACATCATAGTTTCAACTGTAAACTTGTCTGAGGCGCCATATGGTATGGCGCCACCAGGTTGATTTTTTTTAAAACAATGTCAGTTTCGTAATTAATTTGAAATGGGGGTTATTTTGGTTATTTTTTCGAATAACAGTGTTATTCTAAAAAAAATTCTCTTATTTATTAATCAACTTTGTTTTATTACTAAAAATTATTTTTAATATGGACATTTATTAATCAATTTCATAATTTTATTAACTAATTTTTTACATTTTATTAATAAATTTTATTTTACTATTAAAAATTATTTTTAATATCTGAGCGTTTATTAACCAATTTTATCACTTAATTAATTAATTTTTTACATATCATTAATCAATTGTGTTTTATTAAAAAACACTATTTTTTTTTTTGGAAATCTTGGTATCCAGCCTTGCGACCGACTAATCCAAGAGGGACCAATCTCATCATTCCCAATTCACAGACACTATTTATCAGCACTACACGGTGTCAAAATATTAACTTTGACATCAAATTCTACCCCTTTATTATTATCCATTCAATGGCTAAGATATATTCACTTAAAACTAACACATGAGTGTTTTAAGGAAATTTATCTTAGACATGGAATGAATAATAATAAAGGGGTGAGATTTGGTGTCAAAGTTAATATTTTGATACCGATGTCAAATGATCTCCTCCTTATATATTTATATATATATATATATATATATATATGATATTGTTCGCATGTGATTGTTCACATTACTATTTATATACGATGTTAACGACACTATTCACCAATTTTATAAATAGCGTATACGATTTAGATGTAACTGTGAGTATAAAAATAGCATCATAAAAGTAGATTATCCATTTCCCACGAGAATGGAATAGCAAACCATTATTAGTCAAAGCGATAACAACCTTTGAAGCAAAAGGACAAGAGAAGGTTATTAAAGTATTTTCCTCTAACTAAAGACACAAAATGTTCCAAGCAAAAAAGTGTGTCTAAAACAAGTGGAAATAGAAAATCTGAAAATAGAGAGTGAGATCTTTGTCTGAACATTTGTTTAAGGTGCATTGTTGTCGGCTTTTGATGGGTTGGTTTTGATGCTTTGGTCCCTCTCCCCTATGCCCTAGCTTTATTTTCTCTCTCTAATTTAGAGTACATTTTTCCTTTAACGTGCGCGTTGGGTTTCTTTCATGTTTGCAAATTTGGAATCTTTTTGCAAATTTGGAATCTTTTGGCCACTATTGAATGTGGGGTCTTAATTTAGTAGTGGGTATGGGTAGGCACTATCAAGGTCCCACTTTCATCTCTTCTAATTTATAATCTTTATTGACTCAATTGTCACACCTAGGGTTTTTATTGGGTCTTAAAAATCAGGAACCGGCCCGAAGACTGGTCTGAGAGAATCAGATCAATGGATCAACCGAAATCTACTCGGTCTGAGAATGAATAATTTTGTTTATCCGATACCAAAATTGGATATTATATTAGATATTTTTTGAATATTTTTGTCGGATACCCGAAGTAACGGTCTAATTTTGATCTAAAAAAATTATTCATTACTGTTTCGGTCCGATCCTGAATTACCCGAGTACTATTTCGGTCCGGTTCTCAGGATAACAAATATCCGGACCGGACCGGACCGAAAACAGCTAGTCACACCTAGGGCAAGAGATATACATCTCTTCAACCTCTATAGTTTCTTATGTTTTGTTCTTTGTTTTTTGTTTTTTTTTTTTGTAATATAGAGTTGTCTTCTTTCATAGTAATAAATTATTTAATTAGTAGTTTTTACACTCACTAATTGATGTGAAATAATAATTTTAAACCTAAACTTGAATGATTGAATTGTATATAATATATTTTTTCTCAAGTTATTTGTTTCTTTATAATGCCAATTCATGTACTATATATATTTTTAATTTAAGTAGCAATTCTATTAATTATACTTAATAAATACATTTTATTAAAAGTTGAATCTATTATTTTAATTAACATGATTAATCATTGGGGTAGTTTTCGAGTGAGACCAAAAGTGAAGGAGTTGAAAAATCATTGTTTAATAAAAAAAATTAACATACTGTGTACAAATAAACATAATTAATTATTATTTTAAAAATTATACAAAATTCAAAAGAAACACATTTTATAAGATAGAAACAATATTAACTTTAAAATTATTGTGATGATTGCTTTAAAGTTAAAATAATTATATAATTTATCTTTTTATTATTCATATTCACTTTCAAACAATCACCTAAACTAAGATTAAAATAATTATAATAAAAAGAATATGTGGAAGGTGTTGGGCAATGAAGACTTTCGGGAACCGGGTCATGGATATTTAGAAGGTGTATGAGCATTTATGTTATGAAACGGGTATGTTATTATTTTGATGGTTTACTTTAGGTTACTCATAAGATAGAAGAGGAGGGAAATCACAATATATGTATTGTAAAATTATCTACAATAAGGTTATAGGATTGTATGGATGCAAGGTTGTTAGAGAGAGTCTTCACAACACCAATATTCAATGTAAAAAGCATACCTATTAAGTGTCGCCTTGCTTCCATTCAAGCATTTAAAGACGCATTCCTCAAGGTGGTTGTTGAGCAAAGATTTGTCGGTGCTTAGGTTCGATTGTTACTTCTTCGTCATTGCACTTTACAGGATGTCAATTCTCATAATAGACTGGATCACATGTCTGGGAATCAGAAGGCCTTGCAACAATATCACATTTTGGAGTGCTTAACCACTAGAAGGGATGCATATGGTCTTGCCAAGTTAGTTGATAGTGTGTTGGCAACTTTGAGCAAGATAAGTTTGGCCATTAAGGAGTTCATATTGAGGAGAAAGATGCAATGTGAGCTATAACGTCAAGAAAAGCCTTTGTTAGGTTGCAGATGGTCATTTCACAATGAATGTGAAAGTGTTGCAGTCATCCGATGTATACCCCTCTATAATGCACATACTATGAAGGTTTTGGAGGCTAAATACTTATACAAACTACCCCTCTATGTCGACCACCTTGTTCTTTGAATCTCGTTTAGTGGTTGAGGCTAATACCATCTTTAAGTGCCTTAAGTCATTCCCCAAAGAGAATTCATGTGGTAGAGATGGTTTATAAGCACAACATTATTTGATGCATTGCCTGGAGAAAATTCTATTGTGTCTAAAGATATCTTATGTGGAATCACTTTAGTTGTTAACTTATGGCTTAGAGGGAGATGTCAGATGAGTTTGGCAGAGTTTGCTACCTCTACACTTTTGACTTTGTTATTGAAGACTAATGGTGGGATACGACCAATTGGTGTGGGTTATATTTGGAGGTGGTTAGTATCCAAAGTTGTAATGAAAGGGGTCAATAAGGATGTGGCACGATATGTTAATGAATTCCAATTTTGGATAGGGGTATTTTGTGGTGCTGAGGCCATTTTGCATAGTGCCAATAAGGTAATGAGTAAGTGACATGGAGATGCTTCTATGATTATGATCATAGTAGATTTCATGAATGCTTTCACTCTGGTAGATCGATTACCCATACTGCGAGATGTGAGGGTGAAATGCTCATTTATTTCCTTTTGGGTTGAGTTTCTCTATGGTCAAGCAACAAGCTTATATCTCGGGGATGAACATATTATGTTAGCCACTAAAGTTCAACAAGGTAAGCGTTAGGGACACTCCTTTTTGCCCTTGTGTTACACACATTTATTCATCAAATCAGCGACAAATGTAAGATTCTTCTTCATGTATAGTGTCTTAATGATGGAACCATCATAGGGGATTCAAAGGATGTGGCTAAAGCTATTGACATCATTTGGGAGAACGATTCAAGGTTATTTCTCGAATTGAATATTCATAAAATTGAGATCTTTTGGCCTTCGTGTGATGGTATAGTAAGCTTCATGGGGAGTTATTTCCTTAGGACATTGGGAGTTCGATGTTGGGGATGAAGTTTCTTGGAGGGGTTGTTAGTCAAGATAAAGGCTTTATCTAGGGATTATCCATGAAGAGATTGGTCAGGGCTGTTGAGTTAATGCATCTTCTACCACAACTAAGGGATCCTCATAGTGATCTTCTTATACTTCGTTCTTGCATGGGTACCGATGAACTCTTTTTTGGCCTTAGAACATGTCAACCTAATCATATGGAGAAACCAACTATTAGGTTTGATAAAGACTTGCGAAGGGCGATTGAAGACATCATGGTTGGTGAAGGTCTTTTCTTTGAGGACCTTCAATGGAGGGTGGCTTCAACTGATGCCAGCCCGTCATTGCATAAAATTAGGCAAAGAATCAAAGAAAAACATGTAAAAGATGAGCCAAAAGGAAGAAGAAAGACCCAAGTATGATTTTTACAACATCAAGGGTGATTTGGAAAGCATTAGAAGCCATTGGAGGCCAAACCTTCAAGGGAAATCATATGTTATTCTTGTTTATTCAATTGGTATTGTACATTGAATTATGAGTAGATAGACTCCTCTAGGTTAGGTTGTGTGTGATGAACCTATTTCAATATTGTTGGTAATATCTTGATTTGACTTTGTATGAATCCTTAGATCTATAATTATATGCAATTGCTTATTGTTCTTAATGCTTTTTATGTGAGATACTCTTTTAAACTAATTTTGGGCACATAGGGAATACTGACAATTAGTCTATGTGTTGGACCTAGGGCAATTGTGGTACTTACGCTGAGTGAATAGAAATAGGAGACCCCGAATATCGGCATAGGGAATTAACGTTTTGTGCATCGCATAATCCTGCTTACGCTGATGGACTGGGGATAGGAAGCTTCAAGTAGTGATTAGTGAGCTATTTCGTGAGGGATCAATTATAGGTGCTTTGTTAATTCATCGTGGGATTATATTGATAGGATCATTCGTACGAGACATCAAGCATCAACAATAGAGAAATAGGGGATTCAATACACAACCTGAGCATTTTTGTAATTTTGTTTAAAAACTTATTTTACTTTCCATATTGCAAACTTGAACCCCCCTACTCACACACACACACACACACACAAACTTACTGTTTTCTTTACATTGCACAAATTTGTTTTGTCCAAACAGAGTCCCTGTGGATTCGATCTTAATTATTACTTCAACACTATCATTACATTTACTGAGAAGTCATCAAAAACCTATTCCTAATAATTCATAGAAGATATTTTATTTCAAAAATAAAATGTTCAATGGTAAGAAGTTCTATAGAATATTTCTTACTATTCACCTTTTTTTTTTGTCTGCAATAAAAGCTATCTATTCCCTCGGTTGGACTGAAAACCGATCGAGAGGAAAAGTCCTTAACGGACACACTTCGATTTCTAGAAACTAATGTTTTATGGTTTTATTTCTTTTAAAATGGTGCCCTTATTTTATTCTATTTATTTATTAAAATGAAAATTAGTTGTATCATCGGTTTTAAATGCCAACCGAGGGGAAAACTAATGGCATCCTTATTTTCTTAAATCATCATGTTAGCTCTCATTCGCTTTTGCTTTTCTCTTAAACATTTTGAGCCATATTGAACAAGGCATCTTCTTTATCTTCACCACTAAACCTAACCAAACTCCATCTTCCTATTTGAACGAAGTAAACAAAGGAGGAAGGAAGCTCGAATAAGGAAACTCGAAACTCATACCAACTCATTTCTTTAACTCTTTCATAGATTTTTCGGCACGTAAATACTTTCTCCATCACTGTACCAATATTGTTATTATTGTTGTTGTTATTGTTGTTATTGAGATATTTAAGGTTTTAATGTTATGGTTATTTTTAAGACTGATGGTTTGATGTTATTATTGTTTTTGTTGTTATTGTTGTTGTTATTGTAGTTGTAGTTGTTTTGTTGAGATTGAAGGTTTAATGTTATTGTTTTATTGATATCGAATGTTCATTGTTTTTGTTGTTGTGTTAATTTGTGTAGGATTTTGATTTTATATTTATAAACTATATAATTATTGTTGATAGTTGGATGAAAGTCAATAGATTAAGTGGTGAATATGAGAATAGAGTGCGTCAATTTCTTGAATTCTCCGAAAGAAACCTTCTTGGAAATAAAATTATTTTTTATTGTCCTTGTATAAAATGAGGGAATACGAAAACACGTGGAAATAAAGAAAATACTCAATCATCTAGTTTTTGATGAAAATTTTCAAAATTATACGACATAGGTTTGGTACGGTAAAGTGACAAAAAAAGTAATTGTGTCACATAGAATTGAAGTTGATGAAGTTATGGGTGATCAACTAGAAGATATGTCAATGATATTAGAAAAGATTATTTTAGGAGAGTCAATGTGTATGGCACTTTACATAGTGACAAGGAAGAACTGTTATTTCTTGCACTACAACAGATAAGACCTTAGACAGCGCTTTTTTTGCCCTTAGACAGCGCTTTTAAGCGCTGTCTAAACCTGCGCTGCTATAGGTTTAGACAACGCTTTGGTTAATACCAAAAGCGCTGTCTAAAGGTGGGTATATTTAATGAAAAGCGCTGTCTATGGTACCTTTATATAAAATTTTTCGTATACCTTAGACAGCGCTTTTGGTGAAAGCGCTGTCTAAGCCCTACCTTTTTTGACTTTTTTTGGTATACCTTAGACAGCGCTTTCACCCAAAGCGCTGTCTAAGGTATACCTTAGACAGCGCTTTCACCAAAAGCGCTGTCTAAGGTATACGAAAAATTTTATATAAATTTTTTAAAACCTCAATTTTTACCAGGTTTTTTCAACCAGAATTTGACCTGTTTTTTCAACCTGTTTTTGACCTGTTCAGAAAAATACCACAATTTGGAGATTCAAATCAATCCAATTTATCCTATTTAAATGTACCAATTTACACCAAAATTATATATCCAAAACAATTGGCAATTCAAACCAATATATATATTTAAAATTACAAACCAAAATTATATATACACCTATTTATAATTACAAATCATTACATTTTTTCTACAAATGCACATATCACTTATACTAGTACTTTTGCATCCAACCAAAGGTATGCTTCAAATCTACATTATAGGTCCTGAAAACACAAAGATTGTAATTCAATTAAAAGAATACATAAACAAAGTTACACATATTTAAATTCTCATCAATTAAAGTAAGAGTACAATATTATACCTTGTAAAATTCCGAGCTCCATAATGTATTGACACCAATCCTCTTTAATTTCATCCAATTGAGAAATTGAGTAATGAGCACACTTGCATTCTTCAAAGTACTACATAATAATATAACATAGTTTGATTTAGTTTTAACTATTTCATTAGACATGAGAGATATGTGTTAATATTAAAATAACTCATAAGTTAGAAATACATACATCGGATGGAATCTCTATTCGATCCAACAAAAGAGTGTCTCTCATAAACCTCAACATGAAATAGCCGCAATCTATTTGATTGCGTTGCCGAGGACACTACAAATGAAAAGAAAATATGGATAAATCCTAAGTTTTATCAAGTAGCATCACTAATATAATAACACGTGTGATAACTAATATACCTTCACTGTATTCCATGTAATAATGGGGTTGACTCTCCGCTGTGGTAGATGGTTATCTCGTAGTGCTAGGAAAGCTTGTATAGCGCTAATAAAATATAAGTGAATATTTAGAAAAATTCACATAAATAAATAAACAAACAAATAAATATACACATTCATATTTAGAACAATCTCACTTACGTGTCAATACACTTCTTCAAATCCGGGTATGTTGTCCAATCATTTCCTAACGAATCCAGATAATACACCATTGCTCTGCTAGGATTAATTGCGACCAACAACCAATGTCCACTGTAAGATTAAACAAGTGTTAGATGGAAACTTTCTACACGACGTCAAAATACAAAAAAACTATAATAGATGAATTTAGAATGAAAATCTAACCCAGTATTAAACGGTAAAAAGAACAACTTTTCCGTTTCTTGGTTGTCCATAAAGACGTCGCGTATATACGCCAGGACCTCATCTGGTTTATTGATTATTAAGGTTAAGTTAACAGACATCGGGCATAGGAATGCAAATCTTTGCTGCAATCCGTGTGGGCGCATAACTCTGTCATACAGAAACCTTAAATAAAAGCATCATTAACATTAGACTATTCATTTGAAACATAAAGTAAATAAGTTGTTCAATTAATATACCAAAGTAGATCGGATATATACCTCACGTATGTATTGACAACAGTGCCGCCCAATTCTTCATGATTGAAAACTTGCTCGAAGTCTTCATTACTAATAATTTGGTCATGTTCAAAGCCATAGATACCTTTCTCCATATGTATAAGACGAACACCTCCGGTGATAATATCTGTCACTTGTAGATACGTCTGGAGGCACGACCTAAACTTGGAGATAGGTTGTTTTCTACCCCTGCTCTTCTTAGCACCAACATTTTTTTGCATTGAAATGTTGCTAATCTGTTTACCAGGCAGCTATATATCATATAATTTGTTAGATGAAGAATAAGATATCCAATTTAACATTTTCTATGCATAAATATCATATAATTGTGATGTACCTGTTTTTTTGAAACAACGGACTCGGTATGCTCCGGAATCCGCTTATCCTTTGTTTTGGATTTTGTTGGAGTCTAAATAACATTACCATGTAAAAAATGAAAATAAAATGCTCGTAAAATCTTTGAATCTACACATTAAGGTTAACAAAGGTTTATAACGGTTTTAAGCATACCTCATATCCTACGAGTATGAGGTTTGACGGCCATGCAACATACGACCCTATAGCATCTCGCACCAATGTTACATCCGAATCATCGTCAGGATAGGGTAATGGTGCTTCCTCCTCTATAGCAATATCAACTGATACTTTCAAACTTCCAGTAGGGAGGGATTTATTGTGAAGTAATTGTACCCCATTGTTATACACTTTTCCCTTTGCAACATTCCGATAAGTTGGTGAAGATAAGAAGAGCTGACATTGGGAAACGCCCTAAAACCAAAAATAAATATGCCATTGTTAATGTGTATATATGTCATTTAAATAATTTAATCTACTAATTTAATTTCATAAATATATATATAATTACCTCTGGAATAATCGGATGAAAGCTGCAGTTGATACTATCTTTCTCCGATCCATCTCTAAAACATGAAGCGTTATCCCTTTCTTTTTCCTTTCGTAATTTCCGAACCTCAGCTTCTAGTGCTTCCAATTTAACTTGAAGTTCTGCATTACTAGCAACCTTTCTCTCTTTTTAATATTCAAGGAGGTCGGGGTGATCCCAAATGCCTTACCCCTCACCCGACCAGAATACTCAGGGACATCTAATGCCCGACTAAGTATGCTCCTGGTATCGTCTGGAGATACAGACTGAGATAACGCCTCCTGAAAATCAGATGAATATCGAATATTTGTCAAATATTTGTTAATAAAGTTTTGATTTAATTAAAGAAATATTGTTATACTTACACATTTCTCAAATACTTGTAGAACCTCTACTGCAACAACTCCAGACTTGCCCACACGGGCTTCCTTCCACAAGACATGTGCAGGAAGAGATGTTTCAGAGCTATTCGCCTGTTGTAACTACATATAAAGCCAAATAATATGATCAACTATTACTCATGATGAACAATTATTATAGCATTGCAATATATTGATACTTACCAAAGATTGCTCCAAACGTCTATATCCAACACGTCCTTTCCTGTATTTATACTTGGGAGCTGATGCTCTTTCCCGATTAATTGCACTTAATCGCGTAAATTCTGGGGTTTGTCGTTTGGATTTAAACGTTACCCATTCTTGTGGTGAAATCAAACTTGCATATTTAGATGGATACTCTCCATCAACAAAGTTATCGTCAGCATCACTAAGATAGGTGCGGTTTAAATATGTCCTAAACCCTCTTAGGAGCTTCCCTGCCAATCTCATCAAAAAAGCTTTTCTTTCTTCCTCGACGTTGAAGCACCTCTAAAAAAACCATACACATTGGTTAGTACAAATAATTTGAAGGACATAATTAGTTGGCATAATTAAAGACATAATTATGGTACCTTTATCTCATTCCAAATTTTTTCTTTGGTTTCCTTCAACTGTTTGGATCTCCAATCATCACAAGTAATAGGAACCGCATTCCTTACAAGTGCACCAATGAAACTTGTCAAAGTATGACCGTTAGGCTCAATAAGTGTATTTTGGGCGCTCCAATGCACATTATAAGTGATGCCTTGATCTCTAGCACGAATCACTCTCTTCATAATGGTTATTCCTCTTCTAATCTCTGCTTCCATAGATCTGTTACTTCCAACCTGAATATCGTGATCATCATCATGTGGGTGATCATCATCATGTGGGTGATCATTGTTAGTAGCCATCTAACCTGTAATAAATAAATCAAGGATATCAAATATAATATATAACAAATATAATAAAGAAATCAAGGATATCAAATATAACAAATATGACATAATATATAACAAATATAAGAAAGAAATCAAGTATATAACAAATTTTACCTCTTTAGCTATAATGGCTAAAGAGTTGGATATGTTTTAAAATAAAAGTTTTTTAGAAGATTTAATAAAACTAAACTAAACTATTTAGAAGATGTTTTAAACAAAACTTCATTAAACTAAACTTCATTAAACTAAACTATTTAGAAGATGTTTTAAACAAAACTTCATTAAACTAAACTAAACTAAACTAAACTAAACGATTTAACAAATATAATAAAATATGTTTTAAACAAAAATATTTGGAGTTAGCTCACTAAAACTAACCTAAACTAGCATGTTAACAATTCAAATTCCAACAACAGTCCAACTAATTTCGACCTAAACAATAACTTCATTAACAAAACTCATCAAACATACTCATCAAACATACACATTCACTACAAAACTTCATTAACAAATCTTCATTAACAAAACTCATTAACAAACTCATCAAATATACTCATTCACTACAAAACTTCATTAACAAAACTTCAAACATACTCATTCACTACAAAACTTCATTAATAAAACAGTCCAACATAACTTCATTAACAAAACTCATCAAAGAGCAGAAAGAACGAAATGAACGAACTTCATTAACAAAACTCTTTTTCATTAACTTCATTAACAAAACTTAACAAAACACAACAACGACGTACCTTTAACGACGGTAACAACGGCAATGCAAGAACGAAATGTATCAAAGAGCAGAAACAGACGGACGACGGCAATGAGCAGAAACGAACGACGATGGAAATGAGCAGAAACGGACGGACGACAAGGTTTTTCGGTGAAGGTTTACGGTTGACGGACGGTTAAGGACGGTTGACGGTGAAGGTTTTTCGGTGAAGGGTTTTGAGCTCTGTTCGCATGCAGGGGAGAAGAAAGAGCGGAAATATGAAAATGAATACTGACTATTCATATATTTTAATTTTATTAGACCTTAGACAGCGCTTTTAATAAAAGCGCTTTCTAAGCTGGACCTTAGACAGCGCTTTTGATTTTATTTTTTTTAATTTTTAAGACCTTAGAAAGCGCTTTTAAGGTAAGCGCTGTCTAATATTTTCCTTTAATTTTTTTTTTAAAAATTAATAAGACCTTATAAAGCGCTTTTGACCAAAGCGCTGTCTAAGGTCTTATATTTTTTTGCGCTTTTACTTTTTTAAATGGCTAGTTTCCTTGTTTTTAACTTATAGTAGCGCTTTTGTATTAAAGCGTTGTCTAAGGTGCGATGTTATAACTTACTTTTGTTGTAGTGTTCGGTGCAAAATTTTTACACGATTGTCAGTTGTGTTAAGATTGTTTAGTATGAAGGCGAAAAATGGGTGAAAGGCTAAAAGTTTCACTGAATTTCTTGAATTGCTGAAAGACATGCTTCTAGAAGGTAACATTGTCGAACCATAATCATAAGTCCAATAAGATATTATGTCCAAAGGGTTTGGACTATGTCAAAATACACAACACACTAGCCAACTAAAGCTCTCGACACATTTTTGTTGAAAGAAAAATAATCAGTTTCTTTAAAATAAAATATATTTTCTTTCAAACTTGTGCAATTTAAATAAGTAACTAATAAATTAAATAAATAAGTCTAGAGAAATTAAATCTGAAATTTTTAAATAAATAAGTTTAATAAAGAAAAGAAAAGAGAGAGACTAATCCCTTTATTAAATAAGTTATACCGGTCTGAATTTTAAATAGATTATACCATATATTTTCTGTCCAATATTTTGTCTATTCTCTCTTTATTGAATTTTGTACGCAAATTATTTTTAATAACAAATGAACTCTCAGCGTCTCATTATGTGCGATTTAATTCAGACAAATTAATTAAGAAGAAAATATAAATAAATAAAAAGTTAATAATAAGTAAATATATGTTAAAAATGTTATTATTGATTTTCCTAGTGTTACTTTGTATTCACAAAATTTCAACGACATTAGTCATTTCTTCAACATACACTATCATGTCATATCATTTTCTACAATTATTTAATAAAGATCATTTTAAAACATTAATTAATTCTCTTATATATAAAAGATAAACATATAAAACAATATCAATTGTAAACAAATTTAATACAACACTAATTTTTTTATTTTTCATATTTTATTTAAATAGATTTATATTGACAGTTAATAATAATTAAAATGGAAAACTTTAATCATCAAAATTCAAGGTTTAAAGTAGAATATTGAACTACTAAAAAATTAGTCAAAAAAGAGAAAAACTGTTAAAGAATAATGATGGGGAATTCTATTAAAAAGAAGATCCCTTGGGGACTACAAAATCCGTATGTTCCTAGTTTGTGTTTTGCTTTATCTTTCTTATATTATTCCTTTTCCTTAGAAGCTGAGCTGCCACCACATGGATTTGCACTTTACTTTTAAATTTGTCTCACCTTAAAAATTATTGTAATTAATGAAAGGGAAAAGGTATATTTGTTGTAAAATGCCATTATTTTTATGTTTAAATTTTTTCCCTTTCTTTCTAGTTAATTTTGTTTAGTATATTCCATGTGTTATGGACGGACTCAGGTCCAATCCATCAATCATGTAGCCTAAAATGTGAGGTTCATAGGGAAAACAAAGCTTCTCCAACAAACTTACAACAACTAGCAAAAGATAAGGATGACCAATGACCATCACAACACTATTTTATGATATTTATGATTGATGAGAAATGATATTTTGATATCATTTTAGATATTTAACACTATTTATTTATATGGTGTATTTACGATTTTAATTTTTAATTAGTTTTTTCTCTTGTGTCAAATCAATAGTTTTAAATGATGTATTTTTATTCGGTGTTAAAATACAATGTCAAATTTTGGATATTTAAATAACGCATCTCTTAATTAGTGTCATAAGTATAGGAGTGTGTGGAAGGTTTATTGAAAGCTTTAAGTATTTGTGGGTATAACCTTTTATTAATTCTTAATACACTAATTTTGTCGTAAAACATTATATTTTTACTAAATTAACTTTTAAATATGTTTGAATTAGTATACATAATAATAATAATATTTAAAGAACACAATTAGAAAAATAACAATTATTTCTATATTAAAAAGAGAATGATATTCATTTCGTTGCAAAAATGATAATCATTTTAAAACGGAGATAATACAATACAAGGAGCAACTCACGTGTCTTTATGAAACCATTTTCTTTGTCTAGCTCAAATTATTGACGATGTAGTTGGGAAGCCAAGTTCTTTTTCCTTGAGAAAAGATAAACATTATCATTCTCAGCCACTGTGAGTGAAATGAATGATGCTGATAAGGAAATGACTAGCTCGTCCCTAAAAGCATCCAACCAAAACGACAATGTCTTACTAACAATGGATGCACTTCAAATTTTGAGTCGGCATTTTCTGTACTTTGTTCTTGTTCGATTGAATCTGGTGCTGCGGTTTATAGACTTTTTGTTGTAATATGGAATGGAGTGTGGTGAGAAGAAATAAGAAGAGGTGTGAAAGCGTTAGGTTTTCAGTCTGGAAAACGAGAAATTGTAAATCACTTGGAGACCACGAAGTCATTTCTTCGTTCTTTTTTACGGAATTCCCGGACAGCTACAATGCTAGCGAGATGGCGAAGGTATTCATGGAGCATGGTATGGTCTACGAGGTTTTCATTCCAGGCAAGAAAGATAGGAGGGGAAAACGATACGGTTTTGTCAGATTTAGGCAGGTGGAAGACGAGAAAAGAATGGCATTGATACTGGATGGTATTCAAATTAATGATATGAAGCTCTATGTCAATGTTCCCAGATTCAATAGAAGGGTAGAATCTGAGACAAAAACTTCAAATGTTAATCATAAACAACCGAGTCTGCATAGTATCGACAGGAACAAGAATGGTTGGAGGAGAGTGATGCAGGGAAGATCCTATGCAGAAGCAATGAGAGGAGGCAAAGCTCAGTATACGTCAAACATGGCGGATAAAGTCAGAGAGAAAGAGAGGATTATTGGGAGAACCTATCCTGACTGGAGAGGCTTATCTTTTAGGATCATGGAAGAAGACATCTATCGTTTCGACAAAGCGTACATTGGAGACGTGAAGAAATCTGGGAATTCTTATAATGTGCAAGAGATATTTCACAAGGAGGGTTTCTTCAACATCAAGGTCACGCCAATGGGTGCTAATATGTGTCTTCTGGAAGATTTGGAGGAGAATGCTGTGAAATCGTTGATAGAGGAGGATGAAGCGTGGTTACAGAATTGGTTTAAGGACATTAGAGGTCGGTCTCCTGCGGAAGTGGATAAAGAGAGATTAACGTGGGTCAAATGCTTTGGCATTCCTTGTCATGCTTGGAGGAATGAATTCTTTAAATACATAACCAGCAGAGTTGGTGAATTCATTTGTTGCGATGAAGAAACAGACTCCCAATGAAAATTTGACGTGGCTAGGATCCTGGTTAAAACGAGATACACTAGCAATCTGAACGAAATCATAGATATAGATGTTAATGGAGTTAAGTTTGTCATCAAATTGGTGGAAGATAATCATGGCCCTAAACGGATTGTCACTAACATGGCTAAGAGGAGGAACTTGGATTCGGATGAGTCCTTAGTGGAAGAAACGGATGAAGATACTGAAGGAGAAGATGATGATGATAACAGAGGAGGAAGTCCGGCCATGGATGAGGGTACGGAAGACATAGAAAGTTCCAGGATTGGGGACGATGAAGTGGAAGAAAAAGATTCTAGGCACTCTGAGTCTAAGAATAGGGCTAGTATCCAGGTGGCAGGCAAAGAGCAGAAATGAGACTTGGCTTTTTCTGATGGCGCGGGGATCAAGAGTAAAAAGGTCTCTCTTGGCGTGTTAGAGGTTGAAAATCATAATTCCTTATTATTTTCTGGAGAGGCGGTATCTAATGTGGGGGTGGCCCAAGACAAGGCGAGGGAACGCGATACTGAAACGTTAGAAGTGATGAGAGAGATTGACGGTTGTGGTATCAGAAGTCTTGAAAATACGCATATGGATGGGAGCAACCCAACTACTTGTAGGCCCAACAATATAGAGATAACAAATTTGTTGGGCCCGGGCCCAATGTTGCGGTCTGATTTGGATTTTGGAGAGAGGCCTACTGACACTCTTTGGGGGCACAGAAGTCAAATTTGGAACCTATGAAAAAAGTGTTGAGGAAAAAGAAGTCTTTGAAGGAGGTTTACGAAAACATCCAGATTCCGTATGAACCTTCGTATTTCTCCACGCTCTTACACTCATCTTTCAACCTTAAAAATCAAAAGGGTCGGAGTGAAGGATCTGGGGATACTACGATGAATTTATTATCTCAACGTGGGGATAGTGAGTCGCGTTATTCGGGGGGATCCATCTTATGCTGCGATTCTATATCGGATTCTGATGTTAGAATTGGTAACGACAGGGTTAAGAGAAGATCGGATGACGTTTCTAGTAAAGTTTGGGCTATTCTCAAGTCGATGGGTATGGAGGGAGAGGAAGACGACGAAGTACTTGAAGGAATTCTGAGGAAAATGGAAAGTAGAGACTCAACCAGATTGGAATATGGGAAGGTGGTATCTATGGTGGCCTCATGAATTTAACAACTTATAATGTCAGAGGGTGTTATTCTTCAATTAAAATAAGAAGAATTAAAATGTTGATAGAGAAGAATAGTATTGAGTTCTGTATGCTCCAGGAAACAAAATGCAGGAACATGGAGGAGGATTTAGTGAAGAAACTATGGGGTAGGGATGATTTCGAATGGTCAGCTTCCAACTCAAAAGGAATGTCTGGTGGTATGATATCTATTTGGAAAAGTAACTCCTTTAAAGCTGAATTTAGTTTTTCTGGAATCGGTTACTTGGGTGTTTTTGGTAATTCGAGGGGTAGGGATATGTACATTGTAAATATTTATTCAACATGTGCAATTGCTGAGAAAAGGTTATTGTGGGGAAAGCTTCTCAGTTTGAAAGCTAGCTTGCCAAAGGGGGACTGGATATTGGATGGGGACTTTAATTATATTAAAAGTAAGGAGGAGAGGAAAGGTAGTGGAAATTACAATTTGAACGAGATGGAGGAGTTTAGCGTGTTTATAGAAGAGATGGACTTAATAGATTGTCCTACAATGGGGAATAGGTTCACATGGTTTAAGGCTAATGGGTCCTGCAAAAGTAGGTTGGACAGATTCTTAATTAGTGAGGAGTTATGTGATCTGTGGAAAATTATTAATTAGAAGATAGGTTTAAGAGACATTTCAGATCATCGTCTTGTTTTTTTGGTGTTGAATGAAAGTAACTGGGGTCCTAAACCCTTTAAGTCTCTCAATGTGTGGTTTGATCATCCTAACTTTCTGGAGGTGGTCAGAGAAAGCTGGTGCGCTGTGGGGAATTCTGGAAGAGATGCAGGTGATATACTGATTCAGAAATTAAGGCACCTTAGAAAAAAGCTTAGATGGTGGAACATTCATGTTTTTGGTATATGGGACTTAAGAATTGAAGAGAAGGTGAAGAGTATTAATGAGCTTGAAGAGGTAATGGCTGAGTCAGTTGGTGACATTTTAGAGGATGTATTGAAATCTAGACAATCAGCGGTGGAAGACTTGTGGAATAAACTACATACCAAGGAAAGCATTCTATATCAGAAATCGAGGCTGAAATGGTTTGAAGAAGGTGACCACAATACAAAATTCTTTCATTCGGTTATCAATGGTAGGAGAAAAGTTAATACCATTTCAGCCTTAAATATTGGGCTACAAGAGGAGGATAATGTAGAGAAGGTGAAACAGTTCCTTCATGAGTATTTTGAAGAACAGTTCCAGAATTCAGATTTTAATCACTTTGAGTTTGACTTAAGTGCTTTGAATAAACTGACTGAGGAGGACAACGTGAGATTAACTGAACCGTTTTCGGAGGAAGAAGTTTGTGAAACCATTAGATCATGTGATGGAGACAGAAGCCCGGGGCCTGACGAATTCAATTTGAAATTTATAAAAAAGGCTTGGGATATTGTTGGCCAGGATTTTCTTAACTGCATCAACGAATTCTACGAGAAAGGTACACTTTCAAAATCATTTTGCTCGACATTCTTTGTTCTTATACCTAAGGTTGACAATCCCCAAAAGGTGAAGGATTTTAGACCAATAGCTTTGATTGGCTGTCTCCATAAAATACTATCTAAGATCCTGGCTACGAGAATCAGAAGAGTCATAGGTAAATTAATCTCTCCCACTCAAACAGCCTTTGTCCCAGGCAGACAACTTCTAGACGGCGTGTTGGTGGCTAATGAAGTTTTGGATTTTGTCAAAAAGAAAAAGAAGAAAGGATTTATGTTCAAGGTCGGTTTTGCGCAAGCGTATGATTGCGTTAATTGGTGTTTTCTTTACAAGGTGTTGGCTGCTATGAATTTTAGTCCTAAATGGATTGATTGGGTAAGAGGATTAGTAAGTAATAGTTATGGTTCCGTATTGATTAATGGCAACTCCTCCAAGGACTTTAGGATTCTAAAGGGCCTGAAACAGGGGGATCCTTTATCCCCTTTTCTATTTGTTTTAATTACAGAATGCCTGTCATTGCTTATTAAGAGTGCAGAAATATGTGGTCAGTTTAAGGGGATTGATATAGAAGGGGAAACTGTTAGCTCTATACTTCAGTTCGCAGATGATACACTTATCATCTGTGACAACTCTTGGTCTAATATATGGGGCATTAAGTCAGTCTTAAGGGGTTTTGAGGCATTTTCTGGCTTGAGAATTAATTACAACAAAAGTAGTATTATGGGCTTTGGCATTGAGGAGAATAGTGTTACAGCAGTTTCTAAGTTTCTGAATTGCAAAGTTAGTAAAATTCCATTCAAGTTTCTTGGCCTTGATGTTGGTGGCAGATACAAATCTAAAGACTTTTGGAAACCTGTTATTTCATCCTTCAAGAGTAGGTTGGCAACATGGAGGGGAAAATTGCTCTCAATTGGAGGTCGGGTAACTCTGATAAACTCAGTATTAACTAATCTGCCAATTCATTATTTGGCTTTCTACTTAGCTCCTGCAGGTGTGGTGAAGACTCTCAAGTCTATTCAGAGGCGATTTTTGTGGTCTGGTGATGGAAATAAGGAGAGCATAGCCTGGGTAAGGTGGTCCTTAATTTGTAAACCAAAATCTCAGGGGGGCCTTGGTGTCAAAGATATTGGCACGTTCAACAGAGCTCTGTTAGCTAAATGGCTATGGAGGATATCCTATGATCAAGATGCGATCTGGAGGAACATTATAAAGGCGAGGTATGATGGAGATTTTAATTCTCTGTTTCTGTTTCAATATGTGACATCAAAATTGCAGAGATCAGCCTAGTGGAATGATTTATGCAGTCTGGCTAGTTGCTCTAATAATGAAGGAATATGGAGGAACTTGGTTTGGAAAATTGGGAATGGAAACAACACTTTGTTCTGGCATTCTAGATGGTTAGGAGGGAATGCCATTAAATATCAATTTCCTTCGTTGTTCTTGGCTTCTCAAAACAAAGACATTCTGATCAAGGACTATGGCTACTGGGAGGGGACTGAATGGAAGTGGGACATTATAGGTAGGAATGTAGTCTTGCCTGATGCAGAGGAAGAATTAATCCAAGACCTGCAACTATTACTGTGTGAAATCAGCCTTAATAGTAGGGAAGATGATGTCGTGTTATGGCCAAGGAATGAGGATAACTCTTTTAGTGTTAAAAATTGTTACAATTTGTGGATAATTAGTAGGGAGGAGATCCCTTTGGAGAATAACCTGGTGGAAGCTCTTGGATTCTTATGGAAAGTTAAGTTGCCTTTGAAAATACTGATATTTGGATGGAGGCTTTTGTTGAATCGGTTACCGACACGCAGGAACTTGATGGTTAAATGAATTATAACTGATCTACATCAATTCTCATGTGTGTTGTGTTTCAAGGAGATCGAAGACATTTCTCACCTTATTCTTGGGTGTGAAAAAACTAGGATTTTGTGGAGAGATTTAGAGTCGTGGCTTGGAGTTAAGCTGCCCAGAGGTAACAGCTGTGTAGGCATGTTTTTAGAATGGGCTACAACAATTGGCATAGGACCTGCTATTACATATTTCTGGTTGACATCATGCTGGACTATTTGGAGGACAAGGAATGAAGTTATTTTCAAAGATGTGGTCGCTAATCCGAGGGTTATGATGCAACAAATCCAACAGGCCTCTTGGAACTGGAGATGGAGGAAGAAAAAGATGTGTTGTTTGGGCAGTTATTATGAGTGGCTGAAGTTTCCCTTGGAAACCTGCTAAGGAATGCTTGTTTTGAATTTAGTTTGTTGTATTTTCAGCTAGTGGGTTTATGCTGATATGAGTATTTTGCTCATAGTATAGCATTTTCTGGTTTCTTTTTTCTCTGGCCCATGTTATCATGTTTGGTCTAGAGTTTTAAACAGTTTTCCTGTCATTTGTATTTGGTACTTTTGTCAATATAAATGATATTGATTATTCAAAAAAAAAAAACAATGGATGCACTTCAAAAAATAATATTTTTTATGACAACAATTTTATTCATGTAACGAAAAATTAAATACCTGTACGCGCCATTTTTTTCTTTTTAAAAAATTAAACTAATTTGTCGTTTTTATTTGAAAACCGAGGGGTAAAATGATTCAGGGTGCATGCTTCAAATCCCAACGACTTCAATTTATGTTGTTATTTCATTGAAAGTGGCGCTTTATGCATATTTTATTTTTAATAGCTTCAGCTTCACTTGTCTAAAAACAACACACACAGAACCCTAACAAAGAGCCGTAAACAATGAGAGCCCTAAACACATATCATCCTCAATATGAAGATGATATGTGTTAAGGGATCTCGTTGGATACTTGCCAGAATGAAAGACATAAATCATTTTTTCACTTCTTTTTCACATATCTGATACGTCAAAAAACACCACTCATGTTACATTAATGTTGTTGTTGTTGTTATTGTTGTTGTTGTTGTTGTTGTTGTTGTTGTTGTTGTTGTTGTTGTTGTTGTTGTTGTTGTTGTTGTTGTTGTTGTTGTTGTTCTTCTTCTTCTTCTTCTTCTTCTTCTTATTATTATTATTGTTGTTGTTGTTGTTGTTGTTGTTGTTGTTGTTGTTGTTGTTGTTGTTGTTGTTGTTGTTGTTGTTGTTGTTGTTACTAATTTTGGAAATAATCAATGAAAAGTTATGTTGTATTTGAAAAGCATCTTACACTCGTTCGATGCCTTTCGAGCATTCTGTAACTCATCATTAATTTTTGTTCTTTTATGGTTAAAATCTCTCCAATGCTTTTAGTTTTCGTTCAACTTTCTTCCATATTTGTTCATTTTGCAAAGCATCATTTTTTTTTTGCTTTCAAGAATGAATTAGTAGAAAAGGAAGTGTTGAATGTGTAAGTGCAATATCCTCTTAGATATGTTTTAAATGATATCAAGACTAGATCACTTATTATTTTGTGTACATTGGATCTTATTGTCTATGTCTATATGGGCATCATCATAATAGGACATTTAAAATCAGATAAGATAATCCATTACAACTAAAAACAATGATTTTCATGAAAAACAAATGAATGAGTCGATACATCATTATTATGAGTCAATACATCATTGCTATGAGTCAATACATCATTGCTATGAGTCGATACATATTGGAGAATTTTTTAAACAACATTTATATCCTCTATGTAACACTACATAACAACAATAAGTTGATACGTAGTGTGTATGTAGCAGCTCATCTATGCTATGTAGCGGCTCATACTGAAGCTTGTTTGCAAACAATCAGGGTTGCCTCACTTGTATTGATACATAACAGCATTGAGTTGATACATACTGCATATGTAGCGGCTCATCTGAGTTATGTAGTGGGTCATGTCGAAGCTTGTTTGTAAAGAATCAGGGCTACCTCACTTGTATTGATACATATCAGTATTGAGCTAATACATACTACGTATGTAATGGCTCATTTGAGTTATGTAGAGGCTCATCCTGAAGTGTTTTTTCAAACAGCTTGTCGTTGCCTCACGGTCCATCGTAATAAGAAGAAGAATGTAATTCATTCTAAATATGCACTTATTGATCAAATGTCTTATTCTAATTTACAAATAGCTTTTAAAAATCTACATGGTGAAGTCGTAGAAGCTTTTAAAAGGTTGGCTTCAAATAAAGGAATATTTTCATACTTAGAAGCCAAAGTTTTAGTTACCAAAAAAAAAATGGAAGCTCTTAAGCAAACCATGTTAGAGGCTTTAAAAGTTGATGATGAAGATGAGAAGTCTTCTTGGTTTGGTTGTGAAACTTGTCACATTTGGCAAAAAGAGGTTATAACTCTAAAAGCCAAATTCAACAAGGCTTTATAACCAAAAGTTACCTTTGTTATTGATCCTACAAAATTCAAAAGATCTTTAAACGTAACATATAAAAAGTTCAAATTCATTGAAAAGGAATTAATAGCAAATGTTACTTTCATCATCACTTGACTTTTCACTATTGTTACAAGAAAGGCCACACCATTACTAAATGAAAATTTAGGAGATACTTAGTTCCTAAAGGTTTGTTTCAATGGTTTCCCAAGTGCCACAACGTTTCCACTCACTCTTAAGGACCCAGTGAAAATTGGGTACCTAGCACTCTTGCTTAATCTTGTAGGATTAAATGTCTTGGCTTTATGGAGAGAATGTGGTTTGTTGATAGTGGATGCTCAAGGCCTATGAAGGGTTACATTTCCATATTCATTGAATTTACGCCAAAGAAGAAGGGCTATGTGACCTACGGAGACAATAACAAGGGTGATATACTTAGTAAAGGTAGTGTAGAGATTACTTACTGTTGAGGAGTCTGTACATGTCACTTTTGATGAATCTAATCCGAGAAGTGTCGGGAAAGGTATTTATTTTCATGATACGAGTGTATCTTCAGAAGACATACTCAAAAACACCAAAAAAGGAATTGATCAACCTGAAGCGGTGAATCCTGACGAGGAGGAAGATGATAATCCTGAAAAAGAAAAATATGAGAGACCAACTAAAGTGGATGATCTTCCCTTGGCGTGGAGGACTTCCAAGGACCATCCAATCGACAACATTCTTGAAGACATCACAAAAGGCTTGACTACACGCTATAAGATAAGAAATTTATGTTATCACTTTGTATTCGTGTCACAAGTTAAACCTAAAAACGCAAAAGATGTCTTAATTGATTACCATTGGCTTATGGCCATTCCAGATGAGCTAAATCAATTTAAAAGAAATGATGTGTGGGACCTTGTCTCACCTCCGTGAGATCATCAAATTATTGGCACTATGTGGGTTTAAAGAAATAAACTGAAGAAAACATAGTGATAACTAGGAACAAGGCCCGACTAGTGGCTCAAGGATATAACCGAGAGAAAGGAATATATTATGAGGAAACTTATGCTCCAGTTTTCCGCCTCGAGGCTATATTCCTTTTACTAGCTTTTGCATGCTTTAAATATTTCAAATTATTTCAAATTTATGTTGATGATATTATATTTGGTTCTACTAACATCCAATTAGTCAAAGAGTTTTCAAAGCTAATGCAGGGTGAATATGAGCTGAGTCTAATGGGAGAGTTGACTTACTTTCTCGGACTTCAAATCAAGCAGCTCAAAGATGGAATGTTTATATGTCTATCAAAATAATGCTAAGACTTTCTTAAATGCTTGGGAATGGCAAATGCAAAGTCAATCGACACTAAAATGCCCACTAACAGGAACTTAGATAAAGATGAAAGTGGTAAGGATGTTGACGTCAAAAGGTAGAAAGCTTTCATTAGAAAGACCCATTTCATGTGAGTGCATTCTTCGTCTCTCATCCTATCTTATGAGGTAGTATCATTTCACTTACCTCTTTGTTTGTAAGTTTTTATTTAATATGTTGCTTATATGTCTCTCATATGTGATATCATGTTTTATATTCCAAATGTTTGATATATTTGATGGTTGATACATTACATGATTGTTTATTTCCAAAAATTTCATTAAATACTCATAAGTTTTTCAATCTATATGCTTATAGTGACATCTTCTTTGATTTCTTCATCATATGTATTACATGTCATTAATTTCTTTCATTTGAAGTAATTTTTAAAGATATTTGTGTTTGAGCATGATGTTTCCTTGTTCTTACATGAAAAATACCATTTTAGCATGAATTCTACTAATTCCACAATGTATGCCTTGAATAAATTCATCTTAGGCCTATAAAAGGTATTCATTTTCAAGATTTTTTTCTGCTCAGTATGAGTTGATACGTAGAGGTTTGAAGTTGATACATAGAAGTATGAAGTTGATACATAGAATTAAGAAGTTGATGCGTAACAATTTGAAGGTGATACATAGAAGTTTGAAGTTGATACAACTGATACATAGCTTAATGATTAATTTTTTTTAGATTCTTCGTTTAGTATGTATGAACTTAAGTCACAAATGAGCTGGTACATAACTTCAGCTTGAATTTTTCAAAACTTTTTGGTAAGTTTGTATCGACTCCAAGTGAGGATGATCTGATACATAAAGGTTAAGTGTGTACTTCGCATTTACTCTCGGTTCAGTATGTAGCGGCTCCATCCTAAGTTGAGCCGATACATCAAAAATTTCTTTTTCTTCTTAATCCCTTGAGTCGAGTCATAAGAAATCCCTAGAGTAATTTTTCTTTCCTTTTCTCTCCCCACACGGATTTGACCACATTTACCCACTCATTTATAATTCTTCTTTCACACTTGTCATCATTTCCAAGTAACCCTAGATTAAATTCCTTCCTTTCTAAAGAATAATCTCTTCACTTCTCTTCATTTCAAAATCTCCATAATACCCAATTTCTTCTCATCTCTGAAAATCACTTGTTTTCATCTACTTTCTTCAAATTTGTGTGATTAGAAAACTATTTTCATGAATTGGGATAATGGGTTTCTCTGAATTCACACAAAATCATACCATTTTCTTTCACACATTTTGTCAAACACCTTGTGTGCATAACTTCAAATCCAAAAATCACGCCTCCCAAAATGAAGAAAGGAAAAAATGTTGCAGGCACATCATCCTCAACACCTGACAGTTCTCTCTCACTTCTACCTAGCTCTTGTCTTGAAGATTTTGACAAATCCATCTGAAATAAACTTGTTGTCACGTAACATGTTTATGATCTTGTAGTTACCGATAGGTTGCACATTCTGGAGATTGTTGATCTTATAGCACATCAAGAGATTAACAATTTGTTAAGTGTCTCCAATAATTATAATGAAGAGTTGATCTGAGTCATTTATACTAGGTTGCTATCAAGGCAAGGTTATTCATTTATTTTCAAGCACATAGCAAGAGACTTACTTGGCTCAAGCTCACAACAAGATACTTTGACGCTTAAGTACATAGCATGAGACTTTCTTTCTAAACTACTAAACAACCTGTTTAGCATAATAGACAACAACGTGTACTTGATATACAA
The DNA here is from genome assembly GCA_022829125.1 of Lathyrus tuberosus. NCBI lineage: Eukaryota > Viridiplantae > Streptophyta > Magnoliopsida > Fabales > Fabaceae > Lathyrus > Lathyrus tuberosus. Next base: position 12,655,996 of record JALAZF010000110.1, read on the forward strand.
TTAGTGGTACATGGTAATAACCATAACAAAGAGCATAGCTCTTAAGATTTCTAAGATATTCAATGTTTAAGAAATTCTAAGGCTTTGCACAAATTACAACAGATAACAGAAACTCTACATATTCAATGTTGTTGTTGATCTTATTATTCTTCCATGTTGATAGAAGCGTGTGTCGTAACCCGAAATTTGACCTCCTTTTTTGAATTTTGCATAAGCATGTACATTCGCATCACTGGCATACGCATTCGCATTTTTTTCTTCTTCTTCTCTTTGATTTTGTTGCAAGAATATTCAGGTTTTCCAAGCCCGATTAATCATATCCTCACAAGGTCATCACATCATTAAAACAAGCACAAAATGGGGGTTTCTATGCCTATTCATCAAAATAAGAGGTGGAAAATCGAAACCGGGACTTCAACATCTTTTCCAAGCGAATTTGGGAAAGTTTGGCTGAAGTAACCGGTTACAGCATATCTGCTAACCGGTTACACAGTGTATTTTTCACCAGAAACACAGATTTTCAAGTAAGTAACCGGTTAGCAGATATGCTGTAACCGGTTACTCTGTACAAAGTTGTAGATTTTGCTGCATTTTTGGGACAGCGGGGGTGCACTCTCTTTGGTCTTTGTTTCTACATTAGTCCAGCAGCATGTGGAATATTCTAGACATTTCAAGGATATTCAAGACACTTCACTTGCATTTATTCCAATGCTTCACTCTAATTTAAATGCACCATGTTCCTTGCTTTCCAAGCATATCAACCTTTGGATGTTTGAGCTCACCTTGGGATTGTTACCGAGTTGATCCTAACTAACCGAGTTAACCGCCTTGACTCAGTGAGTCAAGTGTAACTAACTCCAACCCTAGCTCCAAACCTACCAAAGCTAAGTCCAAAGCTAGCTCCAAACCTCTCACACTCCATACCTAAACTCTATATAAGCCAAGCTTCACCATTTTGCAACTCCCCCACAATTATTCACACAAATTCACACTCTTTTAACTCTCAATTCTCTCATTTCTCTCTGCATTTTGCTGCAACTTCTACACACTCTACTTCATCTTCTTCCCCAAACCACACAAAAGCTCTTAATTCTTGAAGAATAATCACTTTTCACATTGAAAGTGATTATTTCTTGAGCTTAACCTTCATCATTATTCCATTCTACTGAATTTTGTGCAGCTTCAGTAGCTTTTGGATTCATTTTAAGTGATCATTTCAAGATTCTTTGGTGATAATTCTCATTTTGGAGTTTTCGTCGAAGTTTGCTCGGTTTCGCTACGATTCAAAGTGCAATTGAGGAATCTCTGGTTTTCTTTGATTATCTTCTTCATTTACAATTATACTGGAGTTTCTGGAGTTCTATAAGCTTTTGAATTCATCTCAAGTGTTTGCTTCAAGCTTCTTCGGTGATAATTCGCATTTCGGAGTTTTCATTGAAGTTTGCTCGGTTTCGCTACGATTCGAAGTGTAAGAGCAGAATTCTCTGGTTTTCTTGGCTTTTTCTCTCTACATTTCATTCACAACAATTACCAAGCCAAACCTCCGGCTTGTAGGTTAGTAGATCTTACTTTACTCACTGTTTCGATCATTTCCGCGCATTTACGTCGTAATTTCGATCGTTTTCGGTTTAATTTATCATGCAATTGCTTGATCTTTAATCTCCATGATTAATGCTTGGAATTTGTGTTTAATTGCCCTTACATGATGTAATTTTAGTGCACAAATTCATGATCTAGCATGTGGTGGTTGGTATAAGTAATTAAGTGCAGAAAATCACTTTTGAAAAGCTGTTTTTTCTGTTATTTTTGCCACTCTCTCAGTGGTAACCGGTTAGTAGATATGCTGTAACCGGTTACTCAGTTCAATTTTCACCAAAAATGCTGATTTTCAAGCCAGTAACCGGTTAGCAGATATGCAGTAACCGGTTACCACTGAACATAATGGATAATTTTGAGTTTTTTCAAGCTTGTTTGGTATCCTTTCTTCTTCTAACTTCCATGGATTAACTTGCTTGATATTTATGGTTGTTTTAAGTGCTGTTAACCTCTGTTTAGAGCATATTTACATTAATTCAATGATTGATTTATCAATTCTTGCAATTGTGTGTGTTCTTGATTTTTGTTTGAACATGCTAATTCTTGCACAATCCTTGATCACTTGATACATGATTGGTGATACATGCTAATATTTGTTTGGCACTGTTTTGCATTTTCAATTCTTGATCACATTAAGTTTGTTCTTTATTGAGCAAATTTAATCATGCATAATCAATAATTTACACCTTTTGCTTTAATGGTTTTCCATTCTTTTTGGAAAATTGTTAGCATAACATTTCCCTTTGATTAATTTATCGAAACCATGTTCGATTAGTTAATCCTCCCTTTCCCTCTCTCTAGGATCTCTTTAGAACTTTTCATTCGTGATCCCCCGCGGAGTTGGAGTTTGCACAGAGCATGATGCGCAACGCGCTGCACTAGAGCACTATACAAATTGGAGCTGTAACGCTGACCATTTCACAACATTCTAGAGCACTGTACAAGTGGGAGCTGTTACGCTGTCCGTTTCAATTTCCGCACTATACTTTGAGTGCTAGAGAAGGAATGAGGATGGAATTGTCCTACCCTCATTCTGATTATTTCTTGGGTAAGGGCATTTGGCCCTCTCGCTGAGAATAGTCGCCTCTATCCTCAAGCTATAGTGTTTCTCCTTCCCCAGTCGAGTCGATCCTTGATCATTCTCACTCGTACGCTTGCTCTTTCAATTTCTCTTTTGATCAATCATCATTATCTTGGTTAAAGATCATTTCCTTTTTCTTACCTCATTACTTTGTTCTTGTGGTCAATCATTGTCTTTTGATTCCCCTGCAAAGTATCGCGCTCTTTCTTCGGTTAAACACAGTTTTCTTGTTAAACACCGAAACTCTTGCGGAGTTCGAAACCTTCTCTTGGTTCTCCTCCCTTTGATTGGTTAACCATTGCATGTCAATTAAAACACCAATTTTCACTCTTTTCAGTTAAACACAGTCCATATGTTAAAACACTAAATTCCTCTTGGGTTAATCACCTTCTCTTGGTTAATCACCCGTCTCTTCAGTTAAACACAGTCCGTCTGTTAAAACATTGAATTCCTTTTGGGTTAATCACCTTCTCTTGGTTAATCACCCGTCTCTTCAGTTAAACACAATCCGTCTGTTAAAGCACTGAATTCCTCTTGGGTTAATCACCTTCTCTTGGTTAATCACCCGTCTCTTTAGTTAAACACAGTCCATCTGTTAAAATACTGAACCTCTTGGGTTAATCACCTTCTTTTGGTTAATCACCCACTTTTTCAGTTAACCATAACCAGTATGTTAAAATACTGAACCCTTTCGAGGTAATCACCTTTTCTTAGTTAATCACTCGCTTCTTTCGGTTAATCACAGTCCGTCTGTAAACACCGAATCCCTAGCAGTTGGTAACCTCCTCTTGGTTCAAATACTTGCATCTTTGGGTTAGTAACCTTTCTTGTGTTCGAATAGCCTTTCTTCGGTCAGTGTTGTTTGTTCAGTCAGTGTACTGATACCTTTGGGTCACGATCTTTGCTTGGTCCCACACCCGTCCTTTGGGTCACGATCTTTGCTTGGTCCCACACCCGTCCTTTGGATCACGACCTTTGCTCGGTCCTACACCCGTCCTTTGGGTCACGACCTTTGCTCGGTCCTACACCCATCCTTTGGGTCACGACCTTTGCTCGGTCCTACACTCGTTTTTTGGGTCACGACCTTTGCTCGGTCCTACACCCATCCTTTGGGTCACGATCTTTGATCGGTCCTACACCCGTCCTTTAGGTCACGACCTTTGATCGGTCATACACCCGTCCTTTGGGTCACGATCTTTGCTCGGTCCTACACCCGTCCTTTGGGTCACGACCTTTGCTCGGTCCTACACCCGTCCTTTGGGTCACGACCTTCGCTCGGTCCCACACCCGTCCTTTGGGTTACGACATTTGCTCGGTCCTACACCCGTCCTTTGGGTCACGACCTTTGCTCGGTCCTACATCCGTCCTTTGGGTCACGACATTTGCTCGGTCCTACACCCATCCTTTGGGACACGACCTTTGCTCGGTCCTACACTCGTCCTTTGGGTCACGACCTTTGCTCGGTCCTACACCTGTCCTTTGGGTCACGAACTTCGCTCGGTCCCACACCCGTCCTTTGGGTCACGACCTTCGCTCGGTCCTACACCCGTCCTTTGGGTCACGACCTTCGCTCGGTCCCACACCCGTCCTTTGGGTCACGACCTTTGCTCGGTCCTACACCCGTCCTTTTGGGGTCACGACCTTCGCTCGGTCCTACATCCGTTCTTTGGTTGATCACAATTCTTATCTATTAAAACTTCTTTTCCCCACAAAATCTTAATCTCTTCCTTCGGTTAACCACTGCCAGTTAGTAGGGTCGCTACCTTCTAATTATTAGTCACGGTTTCTTTGTTCTCTTACTCCCCAGTGGAGTCTCTTTATTCTTTTTGCCCTTTTATCTTCTTGGTTTCGACACCACTAGTGCACTTTATTCTCAGTACAATCATTGTCTTTCCTTTACACTCCTTTCTTGGTTATGACATTATTTCTTTTGCATCCCCAGCGGATCTTTATCTATCTCTTATTCTTTTGGTTTTGACACCATTTCTCTCTTGTTTCTTGCATAGTCACTTTAGTCTCTTACTCCTCAGTGGAATACTCTCTTTTGCCTTTTGCTCTTCTTTCTTGGTTTTGACACCATTTCTTTGGAATCCCCAGTGGAATTTCCTGCATTCTTTTGCTCTTGGTTTTGACACCATTTTCCTTTTCCTTTTCCGTCTTAGTTCCCCGAACTACTGAAGCTCTGATTCTGCATTCTTTTGAATGTCAAATACGTAGGCACGAGACACGATGTCTTGGCGAGCACACTTCCACTCTTCTTTCCTTCTCCCTTTCTTCCTTCCTTTCTGTCCCCTGGTTCCATGAACTACGACGCTCTGATTTTCTCATTGCACCATGAGGGTACGTAGGCACGAGGGCCCCAATCCTCCGTGATCACTTTCTTTCTTTCTATCTTTTTCCCCTTCTCTTCTTTCTCCTCTTTCTTTTAGCTAGAAGCCTTTAGATAGATAACCCATCCAAGCCTAGAAGCAAGCGAAATGGTTCCCGTCGAGTACGACGGATGCGTAAGGTGCTAGTACCTTCCTTTCGCATAACCGGCCCCCGTTCCCGTTTCTCTTCCCCTTGGGTTTTATCGATATTTTCCCTATCCTTCGGGACTAAATAAAGTTCGGTGCCGACTCTGTGTTATCTTTGAGTGTGCGATTCACTCAGGTATAAACCAGCCATCTTCAGCGTAAAACACTCCTTTATTCTTGGTCGTTTATCTTTTTTTCCTTGTTGTTGATCTAGATTGAATCTGCAGCTACTTATATAGCAGTTACAAAAGAATAGCCATTGGAAGAGATAACTTGTACAAGTGTATTTGTTACTCCATAGTACTAAGAGACGTTGAGGATGGATACACAAAAAAATCTTTATCTAATGTGTAACTCGTTTAACTATAGTGTTTTACTTGTGAGCTTGTACTATAGATCCGTTGAGAGTGGATATTCGTAAAGCATGTCAACTCTTCTTGAGCCATGTGAAAACATACTCTAGCGCACAAAAATGATTTCACATTGTAGCTTACTTTATGCAATACAAATCACTTAACTTTGTTTGTGGTTCTGAATGATTATCATAAGCTGATACATTCAATAAGTGTAGAGATAATATATTGCTCTTATGATGCTGATACATTCAACTTTAGAGTCTACACAAACCTATATCATCAGACTTCACTTAATAACATCCTTTAGTTTTGAACCATCAGAATCCAAGAACTCAACTTCTCTCAAATGTGTTCTTTTATCAGATTCTGAATAGACTCTCCTTAAGCTTTGGAACTTGCATACTTAAACACACATTAGATAACACTATTGTTCTTTCAATACTTTGTTATCATCAAAACCTTAAAGGATAGATGTCATGAACAAATCTTGTTCTAACACGCTCTTCCAAGAAATTGCACTCCAACTAGTGTAAATATCTACCCAAATGCAGACTTATGATATTCAGCACTCAATATCCAACTCACATCGGTATATCCTTCTAATATGGAAGGAAATATACTATAATGAAGACCAATATTTTTGGTTTTCATAGGATAACTCAAATTCATAATGATGTCCTTCTAGTGCTCACCATTTGGATTTCTAGTAAAATATACTCATTTTACTAATTGCAAATGCTATGCCGGGTCTAATACATTGCATGCACTTACATATTTCAATTGAGACACAAATCTTCCACCATTCTTTTGAAGTTCGACACTAGGATCAAATGAAGTGGTCACTTCCTTAATGCATAAGTGTTTGAACTTATCAAGCACTTTCTCAACATAATGTGTTTGACTAAGTTCATAACCCCCACTATTTTGCTTTACTTTGATCCCCAATGGCGTGTCAACTAGTCCAAGATCATTCATCTTGAATGTGGAAGTTTGAAACCTCTTTGTTTCTAAAATTCCATTCATCTTGTTGCTAATGATCAATATGTAATCAACATAGGCACAAAGGAATATCACAATGTTCAAACATCATATTTTTGTACAAGCACTTGTCATAAGAATTAAATGAAGAAATATTTTAGATAATCATGCATGATGATGCATGAAGGTTTTTAGATGAAGTAAACAATGGAATTACGATAAATTTAAAGTAGTATAGTATAAATTGTAATGAGAACCTTAGTCATGTTCACTTATCTCAAATCTTCACTTGAATTTCTATGTTAAACCTTCTTGATCAACTTTTATTCTTTGATAATCTCTGTCTTCATCAAAACTGAACTCGATATAGGATATATTCTTCACATTATCCCCTTTTTGATGATGACAAACTCTTTGACCTCGTGTTTTGATAATGATTGAAAAGTCTCCTCCTAAGTTGTGTGTCTCCCCTTAATTGGTGAATCTTATAAGGATATAGTCAAACTTTTGAAGTCATTATTTTAGTGCTTGTTTTGATTCATACAAGGATTTATCAAACTTGCACACCTTTTGTTTATTTCAACGTAACTTTCTAGTTGCTCTATGTTAATCTCCTCATCGAGATCTCTATTTAGGAATATTATTTTGACATCCATTTCAAGAACTATAAGGTTATGCAAAGAAGCTAATGCAAATGAAGCTCTAACTTTTTGTTGCGCTTGCTACTAGTACTTATGTGTCAAATAATAAACACCTTCTTTTTGTTTAAAACACCCTAGGTTATTAATCTAGACTTGTAGGTGTTTACTGTTCCATCACACTATGATACTTCCTTCTAAACATGAGGAGTCCCTTGAAGCTATTGCTTCCTTATAAATCTTAGGATCATCTTCCACTTGAAGAATAATAGGAATCTTACAAACAAAATTCTTACTATTTCCTTCCATTATATAAACGAAATAAATCAACTATCATTTTTGTTCGGTTCTGGATCCTTAGCCTTTCGGACTCTCTTGCTTATTCTAAGTTCGGGTTGTTTTCCAACAATCCATGAAGAATCTTCCTCACAAGATTCTTCATTAGTGATGAACTTTCAGTTTGTGTTTTAACAATCCATGTAGAACCTTCCTTACGAGGTTCGTCATTTGTGGAAATCTCAAATTTCTTATCCTCCGTGATAAAGGTCTCAAAATTCCACATCTCTCAATAGTTACATTAGACTCCAAATCGAACATCTATATAAACCACGATTCATCTTTAGATGATTTTTATATGTCTTATAGTAATGAGTCTCATTGAATAGAAACATATTATTTCCATAGAATCTGAATCAAATAATTTAAACTCATAAATTTGATCACTTTAGGGATTAACAAAAAATATTTTAATAAATAATTTCAAGATATAAATGTAATATTTCATTTAAATTTTAATAAATAAATTAAAACTTTTAATTGGGTTTCAACTCCAAAATTTTCATACAGAATCATAACATTAATATAAAATTTCATCATTAATTATAATTCTAATCAATCCCATAATTTCAACCTAACTTAAACCTCTATACTCTATGACTTTCAAAATAACTTAAACATTCTAAGTATCAGATTAAATAAATATTTCAGAATTACTATTTAATTATAATATAGAATACTCATATTATAAATTGTCATGTTTATAGTGAATTATATACATTATATAATAATGCAATTGCATTTTCAATTATAAGAATCATAAATTATCTTGTCCACGTATACAGTAAGCATTAAAAACTACATGTTATATATTTAATATCAGTATAGACAAATAGATGGATGCTGTAATATTTCTATGTTATCAATGCATAACACCATTTTGTTAACATTTACGGGAAAAGAAAATAGAGAAACATATATAACACCGTAACACCATTTTGTCTACACTTCACATTTTAACTACCAATTGTTAAAAATTTATACACATAATAAAAAACTATTCAATTTAAAGTTTGGTTTATATTCATTAATCGTTTATGAAAATAATATTTGTAACTATGTCTTGATATCAATTGTTTGAAAAATTTCATTCAGAATCTTGATATCATGATTTTTAAAGTGCTCTAATTTCTATAAAAAAAGAATAATAAGAACATACTCGGATTCATGATGACGATTATTGTTCTAAATTCTTGATCCGAAAGCCTCGGTAGCCATTATTCCTAGTACTTATAAGAGTGTTAGAAAATTAATTTAAATCAAATAGATCGAGGCTAGAATCGAGAATAAAATCACTTTTCTCATAAGTATTTCAAGCACTCTCAAATTGTCTTAGAGTTGAAATGCAGAAATACCCGAGATAATTCAGCCTATACTCGAGTTTGCACAAGACCGATTAAAACTCGAATGTAGGGAAGAGTATCTGGAATTTTAGTGAAGAGGGTGCATTTTTTGTTATGTTTTTCTGAATCCAGAGTGAAGTATTTATAGGCCATATTGGTGTTGTTTTACAAGGTTGCGACCCTTGGTGAAACAACTTCCTTTTACCAAGAGTTACAAGTCTTTGCCAAAAGTTACGTACCTTTACCAAAAATTATGTTGTTTCGTCTACAACAATATTCTTCAAGAGTTGCATACTTTCATTGTACAACACTTCACGAAGTGTTGCCTATTTTCGAATTCAAACGTGTTGCAACATTTCACAAGTGTTGCCTATTTTCGAATTCAAAATTAATCTTCACTTGCATATTTTTTTGTCATTTTGAAACACACTCAAGATTATTAATTCTTAATAAGTTATAACATATTGTACTATTGAAGACTTGAAAATGTAGATAATCAAAGGTGTTAAATTGATGCACGACTTGACTTGCTTGTACATCTTTGACTAATCACTAAATATTAGATACATGATTGTTGATTGGACATAATTTACAAGAGGAATGCTTGAAAATGTGATCTTACATTGTGCAACCATAGGCACAATAAATCATTGGTCACACACTCATATACTAAAGGTGTAGTTTATGGGTTATAAGCTGGTGTTGTAGCAAACTCTGTCGAAGTTGAAGAGCATTGTCGAAGTCGAAAAGCTAGTGTAGCTATTAAAATATGTTGGCTTGTCGTTTAAGTTAGCGTGTTGAATTGAGTCAATTTGTTGGGCCAATTGTTTAGTATGTTAGTTGAAAGCCAGAGTTTAGTTTTCTTATAAATAACATACTATTTCTCACTTCTCCATCAATCCTTGATAATTCTAATCAGAGGGAGAAAATGGTGTGGTTGTGATTCAATTGTAAATAGTGTTCCTTAATGTGTAATTGAATAAAGAATTCAATTTTTAACCACTTTGAATGGTTTTTCTCTACTTCTTCTCTCTTTTATTTTACTTTGTGGTTTTCTTTTAAATCAAGAAACCGATCATACTCTATTTTTTTTATCATCACATTCACAAAAAAATGGTGAGGTGAGCGTGGAGGAGAAGATGTCATCAACAAAGTATGAGATTGAGAAATTCACCGATGTAAATGATTTCGGTTTGTGGCGCTTGAAGATGCAAGACCTATTAGTTTATCCGAGTTTGTTAGAAGCGTTGAAAGGTTCAGAAAAGATGTATGTTTCCCTAACGAAGAAGGAAAAGATGATGGTGATCGAAAAATCCCACAATGTCATCTTATTGAGCCTTGGTGACAAGGTTCTCCGGCAGGTCTTGAAGAAGAAGATGATAGTCGATGTGTGGAGCAAACCCGATGGTTTGTATATAACCAAATCCTTGATCAATCGACTCTACATGAAGCAAGATTTATACTTATTCAAGATAAGGAGGACAAAATCTTGGCCGAGCATCTAGTTATGTTTAAAAAGTTGTTTATTGATCTTGAAAATATCAAGGTCAAGATTGATGATGAAGATTATGTGTTACCGCTGTCGTGTGCTTTATCATAATCTCACGATCACTTCAAAAAATCCCTCTTGTATGGAAGAGATTCATTGACCTTTGAAGAAGTTCTGTCAGCCTTGTACTATAAGGATTTGAACAAACAAAAGGAGCACGAGACATCTTTTGGTGAAGGTTTGTCTGTTAAAGGGAAGTTCTTGTAGAAAGATGGTAGGTTTGAGACAAATATGGGGTAAAGTTCTACAAAACTCTTAAGGTGGTAATGCTCTTACTATTAGGTGTTATCATAGTAATAAGTAGGGGTCATACAAGAAATATGTGCCCTGAACGTTTGGATAATCATGGTGGAAAAGATAATGGTAATGCACCTATTGTGCAAGATTATTTTGAATCATATGATGTTCTGGTGGTTTCAAGCAGCAACTCTAAAAAGGGGTGGATTATGGATTTAGATTGTACTTGACACATGACTCCAAACAAAGACGTGTTTGAGAAATTGTGTGACCAAGATGGTGAATCAATGCTACTGAGAAACAACAAAGCCTGCAAAATTTCAGGTATTGGATCTGTAAGATTCAAGCTCCCTGACGAATCAATAAAGCTATTGACTAATGTTAGGTATGTACCTTAACTTAAGAGGAATTCTATTTTTCTTGGTGAATTCGACAAGAAAGGATATGTTTTTAAAGGAGAGCACAGTATCTTAAGGGTTATGAAGGGGTCAAAGGAAGTCTTTAGTGACATCAAAAGGCAAGGCATGTATACCCATGAGGTTGAGGTTGTAAATGATTCAACAGATGTGGCATCCAAAAAACCCTTGTCAAAGACTAAGCTATGGCACAAGAGACTTGTCCATGTCAGCAAAAGAGGCCTGGTTGAATTGTCAAAACAAAATATGCTATGTGGTGACAAGGTAAAAAAACTAGAGTTTTATGAACCTTGTATATTTGGTAAATCATGTTGGGTGAAGTTTAACAAAGGTAAACAAAGAACACATGGATCCCTTGATTATATCCATGCTAATCTTTGGGGGCTTGCAAAAAATCCTTCACACTCAGGTGCAAGATACTTTATATCCATAGTTGATTACTCAAGAAAGTTGTGGGTATTCATTCAGAAAGCTGAGGATGACACTTTTGAAAATTTCAAAAGTTGGAAGACTCTAGTTGAAAACCAAATTGACAGGAAGGTCAAGAGGTTGAGGACCGACAATGGTCTTGAATTTTGCAATGAGGCTTTCGACAACTGTTGTGTTGCGTCTGATATTACAAGGCACAAAATTACAACAAGTACTCCCTAACAAAATGGTTTGGATGAAATGTTTAATCAAACCATTTTGCAAAGGGTTAGATGCATGTTGGTTAGTACTAGATTGAAGAAGGTGTTTTCAGCTGAATCTGTTGTTACTGCAGCATACCTCATAAATAGGCGACCATTGTCTGCCTTAGGGATGAAGAAACCTGAAGAATTCTAGTCAGCACATCCACTTAATCTCGATAGACTTAGAGTATTTGGTCGTTTAGGCTATGCTCACATTAGGCAAGACAAGATCAAACCTAGAGCTCTGAGATGTATGTTCCTTGAATACCCTGAAGAAGTCAAAGCTTATAGGCTATGATGCCTAGACCTAAGTCACATGAGGTGTATCACAAGTCGAGATGTAGTTTTCAATGAAGTTGAGACGTCCTTCAAGAAAACTGATGACGTTGGTCGAAGTATGAAGATCTCTGGAGAAGAGTTGGAATAGGAAGAGATTCTTATTGAGGTGGAGCATAGTGATGCTAAATTGTATAACCCAGATGAAGTCTAAGAATAAGCACAAGGTGGTGATAAAGGTGAGGAGACTGATAAATGACTACCTACTGGCAAGAGACAGGTCGAGAATAGTCATTAAGCCACCTCAGAGACTTGGTTATGTATATCTCATAACTTATACCTTAATCTCTGTAGGTTAGGTTTTGGATAAAGAACTTAGAGACTATTAGGAAGTTATGAGGAGTCGAGACAAGACTGAATGACTTAAAGTCATGGATGATGAAATCAAATATCTTTATGATAATAACACTTGGGAGCTGATCGAGAAACCTACAAGGGCCAGCTTAGTATATTGTAAGTGGACTTTCAAGTTCAAGAAAGGAATCGAAAGAGTGATGTCGAAGCCATTTAAGGCAAGGTTGGTTGCTAGGGGGTTCACTCAGAAAGAAGGAGCCAAATTCAATGATATGTTCTCACCTGTTGCAAAGCACAAATCCATTAGAATGTTGTTAGCCATGGTGGTAAAGTTCGACTTAGAACTTGAACAGATGGATATGAAGACTGCTTTCTTGTACGGTGACCTATATGAAACAATCCTGATGAGGCAATATGAAAGGTGTGTAGAAAAGGGAAAGGAAGATTACGTGTGAAGGCCAAATAGTTCGTTAAATGGCCTGAAATAATCTCCTCGACAATGGAATAGGAGATTCGACAAGTTTATGGCACATATAGATTTCACTAGGAGTCAGTTCGACCATTGTGTTTACTTCAGATTTTGACCTGGAAATCCACTTGTTATTTTGTTTCTTTATGTGGATGACATCCTCATAGCAAGCAACAATGTCGAGGATGTAGTAAAGGTAAAAGATGAACTCGATAAGGAGTTCGACATGACGGATCTGTGAGCTGCCTCTAGGATTCTTGGGATTGACATCCAAACAGATAGAAAGCAATCTAGATTATGCTTATCTCAAGAGATATACCTGAAGAAGATTATCGACAAGTTTGGTATGTCAAATTCAAATCCTGTTGTAACACTTCTAATCCTCAATTCAAGCTGAGTACAACTCAAAGTCCTATAACTGAAATCGAAAGAAACTATATGAATACCATTTCATATGCTAATATAGTAGGTTCTTTGATGTATGTTATGGTATGTACGATGGCAGCCATAAAGTACAAAGTGAGCCTTGTAAGCACATATATGGCAAATCTTGGGAAGGCACACTGGCAAGCATTGGAGTGGATTTTGAGGTACATAAATGGGTCTCTGAGCAGAGTCCTGATTTATAGTGAAGCCTGTGGTGATGATAGAAAAGAAAAAATCGAATGATTTGTCGACTCTGATTATGTCGGTTGTTTGGATTCTAGAAAATCTATTTCTGGATACGTGTTCACTATGCTTGGCACAACAATCAATTTGAAAATAACACTCTAGAAGGTTGTTTTCTTATCAACTACTGAAGTGGAATATATTGTCTTCATTGAAGCTGTGAAAGAAGCATTATGGCTTGAAGCATGGTTTTAAATTGCGGTTGCGGCTGCAGATGCGGTTGCGGCTGTTGCGATGCGGATTGCGGTCATTGTAGTGTGAATTTATTTTTATCAACATAAAATAGTATACTTTATTATATGTAATAGATTTCACATTTTATCTATTGTTGCGGGTTGATGCGGTCCGATGCGGGAAAATGCGGTTGTTGCGGTGTTATGATGCGGCCGTTGCGGCGTTATGATGCGGTTTTTAGTGTGATTTAATTGCGGCCTGATGCGGATGCGGACACTACCGCAACGGCAATATTGTGGCCGCATCAGGTGATGCGGTCCGCAATTTAAAACCATGGCTTGAAGGTTTTGGTAAGGAGCTGAAACTTCAAGGTCAAGCAATCAATATTAAATGTGATAGTCAAAATGCAATACACTTGTAGAAGAATTCAAACATTTGATAACTGAGGATAGAGAAGTTGGATTCATTCAAGTGTACAGAAAAGCAAATAGGTGCGCTGATGTGTTAGCGAAGACAAATTTTCCACCAAAATTAATTACTTTAATTTCTAATGATATTTTAGGGGCATGTACCCCTCATGTAATTCTTATTTAATTGTTGTTTTCTTTGGACATAGGTCCTCTAGAAAAAAAAAATAGATGTGTCATTTATTAAAAAAATGTAATTTCATTTAAGGTGAGTGTAATTTTTCTTTTTTATTTAAATATATTTTTTTGATCTTGCTATGTTGATCTCTCGGCACTGGTTTCAATATATTTCTAGGCCCTCACTTTCCTATATTTGAAACCCTTCAAGCTAGTCACTAACTGTATTCTTTTCTGTCAGTACACTCTTTGTTTGAAGCATTCCTTTGAGAAAAAATGTTAGCTAACTGCGAGAAAATGGTTACCTTCCCTCCACCAACTACTAACCAATGGCCACAGGTTCCTCTCTCCCTCTCTCTCTCCCTTTCTCTCTCTATTTCTCTTCACACAATTATTTAGACAAATGCACAGTCCAAATAATTGTGTTGCTTTCTCTTTGGAAGAGAATATCTACCTGTTATTGTTCTCATACATTAATCATTACAACCCTAGAACTAAAACCTACCCTAAATTCAACTATATTTTTTCTTCTTTTTCTTACCTCCATTATTAATTCTTGTTTTGTTTTTGGTGTAGAATCAAATAGATGATGGTAAGATAATGGAAAAACAAGGCCAAGAGCTTCTGCAACAGCATCATCAGCAGCAGCAACAACCACTCAAGTGTCCTCGTTGTGATTCATCAAACACAAAATTCTGTTACTACAACAACTACAGTTTGTCACAACCAAGACACTTCTGCAAAGCCTGTAAACGTTATTGGACAAGAGGTGGCACTCTTAGGAATGTTCCTGTTGGTGGTGGCTATAGAAGAAACAACAAACGTAGTAGTAATGGTCCTTCTACTACTACTCTCATCAAAAGACCAATATCCACCATTGAAACCGCTACTAATTCTACTTCTTCAACTCCTAGTTCAACCTCAAATCATATGAACCCTATGCTTTATGGCTTATCTAGTACTAATAACCCTTGTCATGATGTGAATCTTCCGTTTTCAAGGTTCAATATTAATTCTAGGCTCTCAACAAGTTCAGGTTATGATCTTCAGCCTCAGATGAATTTCATAGGGTTAGGTTTTTCATCTGGGTTTGATAATAATGGTTATACAAACGGGTTTAGTACTTCAAATAACTATGATTCAATCTTTGGTTCTTCAACTTCTGCATCAAATAATACATCAGTTATGCCTTCTGTGTTGAGCTCTACTCTACTCCAACATAAATTCTTCGACGACGGTTTGAAATATGGTTCAGATGCAGGTAGCAACGGTGCTTTCCAAGATTTAGAATTTGGCTCAAAAATGCAAAACCAGATGGAGCATATGGGTGGTTTTTATGATCCTGCTTCTTCACTTTACTTGAATACAACATCATCATCAGGTATTGGTGTTTGGAATGATCAAGGTGCAAATAATATTGGTTCATCAGTCACTTCTCTGATCTCGAATGAATAATTGACTCAAGTTGAAGTTGAAGTTCAAGGTCAAGGTTATCTTTAGTTTGGTCCTTTTGTTTAGTTTTAGTGATTAGGTTTCGTCTTTTTTGTTTTGTTTTATATTTTTGGGTTGTGTTTAGTTACATTTAACTTTATTGAAAATAGAAAAAGAAGGAAAAAAAAAGATACATGTTAGAAAAATGGGAAAGTTAAAGGTGTGAGAGAAGAGTGTACTTTGGAACTTTGATCAGAGAGATCCTATGTCAGTTACATCCTTCAAATTACTTCAGCTAGCTAGTTAGTTCATGATGGACCTGTCAAATGTTGGAGAATATATAACACTAAGAGGAACCTCAGATCCTCTTCTCTATGTCTGTGTTGGTGTCAGACACTAGCACTGAAACTTGTGATTACGTTAAATTTATTTATATTTTAAAATTATTAAAGGTGTCATTGTGTAAGTGTCAGTGTTGTGTTCGGAATGTCTGTCTGTGTTTCATAGGTTTTATGTTAGTTTTTCAGTTTGGATTATGTGTAAATATTGGATGACATGAACTAGTCCTTGATGAAAGGAACTAACTTTGTGATGATATATGAGTTTTTGGATAAGGGGGGGAATGGAAATACATTTGGTATAATGGTATAGAAGAGAGGGAAAAATGTATGTGGGTGGTTTGGTTCTAAGTTGTGTTGTTGTTTTTCATGTATTGGTGATTTAATTTGAGAAACTTGTTTGGTCCATGTGCAAATTGTTGTTTTCTGCTTGAATTTATGTCTCTATTCTAGAAACTGTTGTTGAAAACAAACAATGAGCATGTTGTAATAGTGTGTAACTGTAAGATGGCCTAGGGAACCTGGTTGACATCACTTGCACAAATAGAAACTTGAGGTGGATTTGGACTCATGCTGTCCTAGAGTTGCTGTTGAACAACTTATGTGCCTCGAACAAAGTTCAATCAAAATGAACTACTACGACAAAAAATTAAAATAAAAAATATAACTTATTTTCAGAAATTAATTGTACTTGTTATATCTAGATAGAATTAAGTCGTAAATTTTATCAGTAAACTCAATTGTTAAATTTGTAGGTTAAGTTATGATTCGGTTAAAAGTATTTTGTTGAGATTTATGTTTTCTTCAAGGATTTACTTAGAGAAAATAACTTTGTCCTCAACTATGGATTGCTCTACTATCCCAAAAAGTGTTGAGTAGCAATAGTTAAGTATATCAATATTTGTATATATTGAACTATTGAATTAATTAAAAAAATGCATAAATTAAAGTTTAGCATAACAATAAATGGATATAAATGTTTAAAAACACTTGTTTGATTGATTGTGTTTTAAAATATTTATATGTGCAATGTTTAAGGGAAACACTAATTTTTATTGGACAGAACAACATGACTTACATAATTTTGTTTTCCTCGGCTAATTATTGTTAAATCAAATATGGTTTAAAGAACAATAACGTTTATTTGCAGGATTTTGATGATTACAATATAATTAAGAACAACTGGGATTCTATTGTATTTCTTTCAATGTGTAGAATAATTAACAATTATCTGTGTGAAACAAAGGAAATTATCATTTGTACTAAAGTCAACAAGTTAGACTGAATGATCATCTGCATTTAAATAGAAGAAATGATCATTTATGTTAAAGTCAAAAAATTTGTCATTTATGTTAAAGTCAAAAAATTTGATGTCAAATGATCATCTGGATCCAAAAGAGAGAAATGATCACCTGCCCCTAAGACAAAGGGAAGAAGATTTGTACCGAAGACAACATGGTTGCCAATCTATATTCCAACGCAAAAATGATCATCTTTACCCACACATATATGATCATATGTACTCAGCATATGTGATCACTGTCACACCCCAAATTTATCCTACTTGTACATTATTTTCATCTGTACCTCCATCCACTAACCATCATTAAAAAAATCGGAAAACACATGTTGTTCCTGCTTGAGGTGTTGTCAGAGTGAATCAAGTTTTGGACCGAGGTTCATTGGTTTTCACTTAATTTGTCAATCAGGCAGGAGTTTGGTTTCATGATCGAGGTTAGGGAATGCAGTTTATGTGGTGTGTGTCTGAAGTTCCAAGTCAGGGATTTTGTGCCATTTCAAATCATCTGTATATGGATTAGGCTGTGATAGGACAGGTGATTCATCTTTAACTGGTTCATTTGAATTAGGGTTTTATGCAGTGTATTGAGATCCATGTGACAAGTCATTATCCTCTGATTTTTTTGAGCAAGAGGCAAAGTCCAATAATTAATTCAGTGATGGATTCATGTCAATTCAAAGTTTTGATTCAAGATGGATTCATTTATGGTTCAATTGGAGTGATTTCGTTTTCAAGCAAAGAATTCAAGAATGTTGAAACTTTATTTTATTGTCAAGATAGTTTCAAATGTCAAGCATGTTTATTCAAGTTCAGAAATCGAGCTCTCAAGTATAGAATTCAAAACTCAATGTGGGAGGTGTAACACCCCCAATCTATACCCCCAACTAATCAAATAGATAATTAAAAATTCAAAACTTCATCAGAGTATATTTAAATTATCATGGCATAGACAGGGAGAATCACATTATACTGAAACAAAACATACAACACCTGCTCATAAAGATATGCAACAGTGGGGTAGCAATCAACAGAGGAACTCAGTTCCTTACACCCACATTTCAGATTTTAGGATAAAAGCGGAAAATCTAAAACTGAATATCATATATATATATATATATATATATATATATATATATATATATATATATATATCACTGGAAAAGTTGGTCATACATCAAGTTATACATACACAAGCCAAAAGATATATATACATAATACACAATAATCACAAACGGCCTCCCTAACTACCCGGTGTCACATATCAGAGCCGACCGACAAAAGAATGAAGACCCTAGCTTCACAAAAAGACCTCCAGCAACTCTAATCTGCAATGCCTCATAGAGCATCATAAAACAGCAGAAGGGTGAGAAACACAATCATAATACAGTTGCATACAATTATATATAACACAGAATGCGCACGTAAAATATTCTCACCACAAATGCACCACAATCAAATATAACACAACACAATGCAAGTATCAGGTATTCATCACCAATGCACATCATTCATACACAATGCACTCATCATCAACACAATTACACATATTCCATCTCAATAATCACATTCACAATTAACATACACAATTAATCCATGATTATGAAAATGTACAGAGACCGACACAACGACTCTATGCATATGCCATGCGGTACCGACTCCAATATTTCATGTCTCATCACCAGTTCACTCAGGAACTATTGAAACCATCGCTCGTTACTGAGGGTCGCTCAAGTAACACCCCGTCGGGCATATGATGTTCACCCGTCGCTTTAGGTCCCCACATGGGCACACGACGTTTATGGATTGCTTTAGGTCCTCTGGGTATAAGGCGCACAATCCGATCGCTTTAGGTCCCCACATGGGCACACGATCGTCTATAACCATCGCTTTAGGTCCTCTATATTTTTAAGGCACACGATATATCAAATCGCTTTAATTCCTCTTATGTTTAAGGCGCACGATGTTATAGAAGATTCCCTCTGGAACCAAACCGTCACTCAGGACGTCACAATGTTAGGTGCGGATTTGGCCTAAAAATGGCATATCTTTCTTTGCACTTTTTCATCTCTTTTCTCATGTTTTCATGGTTTTTATCCATGATTGTTGTTGTTCTTCTACACATTGAGAATATACCTTTGGTGCTTGTAATGTGTGTGTTATTGTGCAGGAAATGCACTAAATGATCAAAGTTTGAAGACACAAAGAAATGGTGCAAGCTGCTAAAGTATTGAAGTTGCAACAGCAGGATTCGCCTCGCGAGTGCTGGCGAGCTCCTAGCGAAGGTTCGCCTAGCGAACATTGGCGAGTGTCCCAGCGAAGGGGTGGCAGAAAGTTTCAGTAGGAAAAGTCCCTAAATTCGCTGGGCGAAGGTTTTGGCGAAGGCTCGCTTCGCGAGTGTTTTGTTCGCTTCGCGAATGCACGTGAAATTTCAGGGGCGGTTTAACTGTTTGAAGCACCTGATGTGCCTATTTTTTAACCATTCGCCTAGCGAATGAATTGGTTCGCCTAGCGAACCTTCAAATTTCTGAATTGTATAAATACAATTTTTACTCTTTTTAGTTGATGTTTTTATGGGGGTTCTGATATTGTTGTAATTTTGGGATCAGAACTTGATATCTCTTTCATTTCCAAGGGAGAAAAGGTAGGATCTTTGATTTCTTGTTGGAGAGGGATGTAATCTTTTGATACCTATTGTATTTCCTCTAATGTATGTATGTGATTTGAATTCTGATTTTCTATTGTTGTTGTCTTTGGTTGATTATTTGTGGCCTTGACAAAACCTTTACAAATCTTTGATCTTAGATTTTCATCTATCAATGAACAAGCTTTTGACATGGTTTTGTGAGTTGATATTCATTTTATCTTTTGTTGTATTGTGTTGATTAAGTAGCATGGGTAGCATGAGTAGGATCGATACGGTATCGCGAGGATGCGTGATAATAATGATGAAGAAGGATATTCACATTCATTGGGCAAATTAGTTGAATACATGTAAAAAGGGTTAAGCGTGTGTACGTATTTTGATCTTGCTTAAATATGAAGAAATCATTTATTTGGTATGGATGTTATAGTAATATCTGTTAGGACTAAACTCTAGAGATAGATTTAGGCTTAACACTTGCGTGAGTATCCGCTCTTAAAGCTCTGTGTTGGTTTTGTTGCGTGAGACATCACTGATGAGACAATACAGTTGGCCTCTCGACGTTGCGTTAGACATAACCTCTGTTGTGAGTGATACGCGAGGATATTTGGCGAATGATTGATTTGTGTTTGCTTGATTAGAAGAATGCATGTGTTATCAATTGATGAGATCCAATTCCAACAAGGCCCCGTTTATAATTCTGTCTTTACTTTATATTTTCCGTCTTTATATTTTCCGCATTTGCTTTTGGTTCGTCTTTAAACCAGAACTTTTGATTCATGAGCTTAGAAATATAGAAACCGTTGAATGGCATTCTTTCCCTCGCACTGATCCCTGTGGAGAACGACAAAACTGGGTTACTTATTATTATTTGCTTGCTGCTATTCTAGCTCCAACACACAACAATGCATATCATGATGCATGGCATACAATGACTCATGACATTTAATATGCACACATATACACATCCATAATCATGCATATTCACATCATACAACAGCACACAAGCTACACTTTACATAACAAAAGCTTATAGCATGATAACACACCAATCACACACAATTAACGCGATAAAAACCCGACAACCCGACTATTTTTCCAAAAACACGAATTAATTAAATCATATTTTACTCTCCAAACCATTTTTAATAGAAAGAACATTTCATTAGCTTTCCAACGCTTCAAACGGGGGTCAAAACGGACTTATGGTTCAAAAGTTATGAAGAAAACAAAATCGGACATTTTGGAAAATTGGTGACCATGCGCCGACGCATGAAGCTTGGGGGTCAGCGCATGAACATTTGAATTTCGCCCGGGTCAGCGCATGAATCTGGAGGTTAGCGCATGATTCCGGGGGTTAGCGCACGAGGTGCAGATTTTGCCGAAAAATCAGTTTTCTATCGTTAAATGCCTTCCGGACCTCCGATTTCGATTCCGTAAAAAGCTGTGATCTCAGAATTCAACATACTACAATATTTTCACCATTAAAAATCCATCCAACACATTTTCCATTTTTTAAATATTTTGAAGCATAGTTTTATCCATTTACTCAACTCTAAACTCGCTCAAAACCACTCGAAAACACAAAAACAACCACTCCCGATTAATCCCTATCCTTACCCGATTAAATATCAACCTATACCAATGTTACCAAACATATCCAAACACTTTTACTCGATCACAACATCAATTGCACAAAAACATCAATATATATCAAAAACTCAAAAGTTACAATTCAACTCGATTCAATCAAACGATCGCATTAAATCACGACCCAACATCACACGACTCTACTACGCGATTTATTCCGACTTTCGTTCGTAAAAACATCGATTCTACTCGTTTATCTCATTTCGACCTATATTTGGACAACCAACAAAATTTCCACACAAACATACATAATCATACACAAATATAGTATAATCGAGTTTCGCACCCTTACCCGATTAATTCGCGTTTGAAAAGTCGGTTGAATCGGTTCCTAAATCCACAAGTTTTTCCTCTTTTTCTTCTTCTCTTTCTCTTCTCTTCTTTTCTTCTTCTCTTTTCCCTCTATTCTTACTACTTTTCTATTTTATAAAAAAAAATCAAAATATCTAACCACCCAAAAAGACCAAAATACCCCTACACTCAAATTTCTCGCAAACGTTCCCAAAACGCGACAAAACATCACAACATTGAAAAATAACATATTTCCAAATAAAATTCAGAAATAAAATAATATAATAATAAAATACTCAAAACGACTCAATTAAATAAAAATACTAAAACTGGGGCGTTACAACTCTCCCCCACTTAGAAATTTATATTACCTGAGACGAACAACTCTGGATATGACTCCCGCATCCGACTCTCCAACTCCCAAGTCAAATTGCCCTCAGCAGCGCCTCCCCACGCTACCTTCACTAATGCAATATCCTTACCCCTCAACCGCTTCACCTCGCGATCCAAAATACTAACTGGTAGTGCCTCAACCGTAAGGTTCTCCCTTACTTTAACCTCATCCATCGGAATCACATGTGACGGATCCGGAACATACTTCCGAAGCTGTGAAACATGGAACACATCATGCAAATTCGACAGATTCGGCGGCAACGCCACCCTATAAGCCACAGAACCAACTCTCGCGGATATCTGGTAAGGACCAATAAACCGAGAAGTAAGTTTCTTCGATTTCAACGCACGACCAACACCCGTTACCGGCGTAACCCTCAAAAATACATGATCGCCCTCTTGAAACTCAAGATCCTTCCGTCTCCGATCATGATAACTCTTTTGCCTACTCTGAGAAGCCTTCATTTTCTCTCGAATAAGCTTCACTTTCTCCGTAGTCTGCTGTACCAATTCCGGTCCTACCACCGGCGTTCGACACCTTCGTCCATATAGTGCTTCAAACGGTGCCATTCCAATACTCGAATGAAAACTGTTATTATACGTGAATTCAATCAACGCAAGATAACTATCCCACGCACCACCTTGTTCAAGAACGCAAGCCCTCAACAAATCTTCCAACGACTGAATCGTCTTCTCCGTCTGACCATCTGTCTGCGGATGATAAGCCGAACTCAACCTCAATTTAGAACCCAAAGCATTCTGTAAACTTTCCCAAAATCTCGAGGTAAACCTTGGATCTCGATCAGAAACAATACTCAATGGAACCCCATGCAATTTCACAATCACACTAATGTAAATCTCAGCTAACTGCTCCAAAGAAAAACTGATGTCAATCGGAATAAAATGAGCCGATTTAGTCAGCCTATCAACGACCACCCAAATAGCATTATGCCCTCTCTGAGTGCTCGGTAACCCCGTTACAAAATCCATCGAAATGCTATCCCATTTCCATTTAGGAATATCCAACGGTTGCAACAAACCACTAGGCCTTTGATGTTCCACTTTCGACTTCTGACAAGTCAAACAAGCATACACAAACTGAGCCACATCTCTTTTCAAACCAGACCACCAGAAAATCCTTTTCAAATCTTGGTACATCTTATTCGCTCCCGGATGTATACTCAAATTACTCCGGTGTCCTTCTTCCAAAATCATCCTTTTCAACTCCGAATCATCCGGAATACAAATTCTCCCACGGAACCTCAAAACACCATTAACATCCACCTGAAAATCACTATTCGCATCTTTTTCTCCCGCCAACATCAAATCCACGAATTTCACATCCAACTTCTGTTTCTCACTAACCGTCATCAGAAAATCATTAGTAATCGTTAGCATTCCAAGCCTCACACTATCCGAAGTCACTTCACACACCAAACTCAAGTCTCTAAACGATTCCAAAAGTTCCCACTCCTTAACCATCAAAGCCGACATATGCAACGATTTTCGACTCAACGCATCGGCTACCACGTTAGGTTTACCAGGATGGTAATTCAAGCCAAAGTCATAGTCCTTCAAGAATTCCAACCACATACGTTGCCTCATGTTCAGTTCCTTCTGATCAAACAGATATTTCAAACTTTTGTGATTACTAAAGACTTCAAACCTCGCACCAAAAGATAATGCCTCCAAATCTTCAACACAAAAACCACAGCCGCTAACTCAAGATCATGAGTAGGATAATTTTTCTCATGCACTCTTAACTGCCTCGAAGCATAAGCCACGACCTTACCTTCTTGCATCAGAACACCACCTAGACCAATTAAAGACGCATCACAATACACCACAAAAGGTTCATTAGGATCCGGTAAAATCGAAATCGGAGCTGTCGTCAATCTTCTCTTCAGCTCATTAAAACTCTCCTCACACCGAATATCCCAAATGAACGCTTGACCTTTGCAAGTCAACTGGGTCAAAGGTAATGCTAGCTTAGAAAACCCTTCAATGAACCGTCGATAATAACCGGCAAAACCCAAAAAGCTTCGAATTTCAGTAACAGATCTCGGAGCCTCCCATTGTAGAACTGCTTATACTTTAGACGGATCCACAGAAATACCATTACCTGAAATCACGTGCCCAAGAAAACTCACTTCCGACAACCAGAATTCACACTTGGACAATTTAGCAAAAAGCTTCTTTTCCTTCAAAACCTGCAAAACAATGCGCAAATGCTCCGCGTGCTCCTCTCGAGACTTAGAATAAATCAAAATGTCATCAATAAACACAACAACAAATCGATCCAAATGCTCATGGAAAATACGATTCATGTATTCCATAAACACACCTGGCGCGTTAGAAACCCCGAACGGCATCACAAAATATTCATAACGACCGTAACGTGTCTTAAAAGCCGTCTTCTGAATATCTTCCTCCTTCACCCTTATCTGATGATACCCCGATCTCAAATCAATCTTACTAAACACACAAGCACCAACCAACTGATCCATCAGATCATCAATCCTTGGGAGAGGATACTTATTCTTAATCGTCACCTTATTCAACTGGCGATAATCAATACACAATCGCATACTTCCATCTTTCTTTTTCACCAACAAAACTGGCGCACCCCAACGAGAAACACTTGGCCTCACAAACCTCTTCTCCAACAAGTCATTCAACTGCTTTTTCAATTCAACCAACTCAGATGCCGACATTCTATAAGGTGCCATAGAAACAGGTCTAGTACCAGGAACTAGATCTATAGAAAACTCCACCTCTCTCTCTGGCGGAAAGTCTGAAATATCCGCCGGAAACACTTCCGGAAAATCACACACAACAGGAAACACATCAAGTGAAACTTGACTATCCACAGTCAAAGATGCAAACAACCTAAATAACTGAGCTTCATCCGCCAAAAGCCTCTTCAACTCTTTGGTAGATAAGAAACTCGAGTCTTCGTCTTCCTCAAGAGAAGGAAACCTTACCAGCTTATGATAACAATCAATATGAACCCTATTGAATTGCAACCAATTCATTCCCAAAACCACATCCAAACCTTCCAACGGCAAACACACTAAATCCATCTCAAAGTCTTTACCATAAATGGTCAAAGGACAACTCAAACAAACCAAAGAAGTAGTTACTGACCCCATTGCTGGAGTATCAATAACCATCTCCCCATCCATCAAAAACAACACAAGATTCAAACGCTTCGCGCGCTCAGACGAAATAAACGAATGAGTCGCTCCAGTATCAATAATATCAACTAAAGGCGTACTATTAATAAAGCAAGTACCTCTAATCAAACGATCTGCACTTGAAGTCTGAGTCCCCGCCAATGAAAACACCTTCCCACCAGTTGGAGCTTTCTTCGGGTTAGGACACTTTGTACTAATGTGACCAGGTTCCCCACAATTGTAACATTTCACCATATTCTTCCTTTTACAATCAGCTGCGACATGCCCTACACCTCCACAATTAGAACACTTATCCAAATTCTTCCTACATTCGGACTGACGATGCCCCAACTCACCACATCTAAAACACCTCGGAGAATTAGACACACCTCCTCCACCTGACCTTCGATTGAAATTACCCCTTTGTTTACCTTTATCAGCTGGTGTTACATACGGACCACTACGAAATTGTTGCTTCCCTTTTCTTTCAGTTAAACTCTTGTAATGAGTAGAACGAGCCTTACTGTCTTCTTCAAAAATCCTACAACAATCCACGAAGTCTACAAACCTTCGAATCCTCTGATAACCAATAGCTTGCTTAATTTCAGGATGCAACCCACTTTCAAACTTAACACACTTAGAAAACTCCGCAGTCGCTTCCGCATAATGAGGATAAAACTGCACCAGCTCAACAAACTTAGCAGTATAATCAACAACAGACATATTACCTTGTTTCAGTTCCAAGAACTCAATTTCCTTCTTTCCTCTTACATCCTCGGGAAAATACTTCCTCAGAAACTCCCTACTAAACACTTCCCAAGTAATCTCTTCCTCCTCTGCAGCTTCCAACACATGACGAGTACCAACCCACCAATCATCAGCTTCTTCTAGTAACATGTGAGTACCCAGTCTCACCTTCTGATCCTCGTCACAATCCATCACTCGGAAAATCCTTTCAATCTCTTTCAACCAAATCTGTGCACCATCAGGATCATATCTTCCTTTGAAGACAGGCGGTTTATTCTTCCTGAACTCATCATTACCCGCAGCATTCGGTGCACCCTGCACAGCCCGAGCCATAGCTTACATCGCAGCAGCTAAAGCAGCATCGTTCCTTCCAGCCATATTCTCTCCATTCCCAATAACATCACTATGGTTAAACAAATAACTCACCGAACCACAAAGACCAACAAGGACTGACACAACTGACACGGACTGGCTCTGATACCACTTAATGTAACACCCCCAATCTATACCCCCAAATAATCAAATAGATAATTAAAAATTCAAAACTTCATCAGAGTATATTTAAATTATCATGGCATAGACAGGGAGAATCACATTATACTGAAACAAAACATACAACACATGCTCATAAAGATATGCAACAGTGGGGTAGCAATCAACAGAGGAACTCAGTTCCTTACACCCACATTTCAGATTTTAGAATAAAAGCGGAAAATCTAAAACTGAATATCATATATATATATATATATATATATATATATATATATATATATATATATATATATATATATATATATCACTGGAAAAGTTGGTCATACATCAAGTTATACATACACAAGCCAAAAGATATATATACATAATACACAATAATCACAAACGGCCTCCCTAACTACCCGGTGTCACATATCAGAGCCGACCGACAAAAGAATGAAGACCCTAGCTTCATAAAAAGACCTCCAGCAACTCTAATCTGCAATGCCTCATAGAGCATCATAAAACAACAGAAGGGTGAGAAACACAATTATAATACAATTGCATACAATTATATATAACACAGAATGCGCACGTAAAATATTCTCACCACAAATGCACCACAATCAAATATAACACAACACAATGCAAGTATCAGGTATTCATCACCAATGCACATCATTCATACACAATGCACTCATCATCAACACAATTACACATATTCCATCTCAATAATCACATTCACAATTAACATACACAATTAATCCATGATTATGCAAATGCACAAAGACCGACACAACGACTCTATGCACATGCCATGCGGTACCGACTCTAATATTTCATGTCTCATCACCAGTTCACTCAGGAACTATTGGAACCATCGCTCGTTACTGAGGGTCGCTCAAGTAACACCCCGTCGGGCATACGATGTTCACCCGTCGCTTTAGGTCCCACATGGGCACACGACGTTTATGGATTGCTTTAGGTCCTCTGGGTATTAGGTGCACAATCCGATCGCTTTAGGTCCCCACAAGGGCACACGATCGTCTATAACCATCGCTTTAGGTCCTCTATATTTTTAAGGCACACGATATATCAAATCGCTTTAAGTCCTCTTATGTTTAAGGCGCACGATGTTATAGCAGATTCCCTCTGGAACCAAACCGTCACTCAGGACGTCACAACAATGCATATCATGATGCTTGGCATACAATGACTCATGACATTTAATATGCACACATATACACATCCATAATCATGCATATTCACATCATACAACAGCACACAAGCTACACTTTACATAACAAAAGCCTATAGCATGATAACACACCAATCGCACACAATTAACGCGATAAAAACCCGACAACCCGACTATTTTTCCAAAAACACGAATTAATTAAATCATCTTTTACTCTCCAAACCATTTTTAATAGAAATAACTTTTCATTAGCTTTCCAACGCTTCAAACGGGGGTCAAAACGGACTTACGGTTCAAAAGTTATGAAGAAAACAAAATCGAACATTTTGGAAAATTGGTGACCATGCGCCGACGCATGAAGCTTGGGGGTCAGCGCATGAACATTTGAATTTCTCCCGGGTCAGCGCACGAATCTAGAGGTTAGCGCATGATTCCGGGGGTTAGCGCACGAGGTGCAGATTTTGCCGAAAAATCAGTTTTCGATCGTTAAATGCCTTCCGGACCTCCGATTTCGATTCCGTAAAAAGCTGCGATCTCAGAATTCAACATACTACAATATTTTCACCATTAAAAATCCATCCAGCACATTTTCCATTTTTGAAATATTTTGAAGCATAGTTTTATCCATTTACTCAACTCCAAACTCGCTCAAAACCACTCGAAAACACAAAAACAACCACTCCCGATTAATCCCTATCCTTACCCGATTAAATATCAACCTATACCAATGTTACCAAACATATCCAAACACTTTTACTCGATCACAACATCAATTGCACAAAAATATCAATATATATCAAAAACTCAAAAGTTACAATTCAACTCGATTTAATCAAACGATCGCATTAAATCACGACCCAACATCACACGACTCTACTACGCGATTTATTCCGACTTTCGTCCGTAAAAACATCGATTCTACTTGTTTATCTCATTTCGACCTATATTTGGACAACCAACAAAATTTCCACACAAACATACATAATCATACACAAATATAGTATAATCGAGTTTCGCACCCTTACCCGATTAATTCGCGTTTGAAAAGTCGGTTGAATCGGTTCCTAAATCCACAAGTTTTTCCTCTTTTTCTTCTTCTCTTTCTCTTCTCTTCTTTTCTTCTTCTCTTTTCCCTCTATTCTTACTACTTTTCTATTTTATAAAAAAAAAATCAAAATATCTAACCACCCAAAAAGACCAAAATACCCCTACACTCAAATTTCTCGCAAACGTTCCCAAAACGCGACAAAACATCACAACATTGAAAAATAACATATTTCCAAATAAAATTCAGAAATAAAATAATATAATAATAAAATACTCAAAACGACTCAATTAAATAAAAATACTAAAACTGGGGCGTTACAACTCTCCCCCACTTAGAAATTTATATTACCTGAGACGAACAACTCTGGATATGACTCCCGCATCCGACTCTCCAACTCCCAAGTCAAATTGCCCTCAGCAGCGCCTCCCCACGCTACCTTCACTAATGCAATATCCTTACCCCTCAACCGCTTCACCTCGCGATCCAAAATACTAACTGGTAGTGCCTCAACCGTAAGGTTCTCCCTTACTTTAACCTCATCCATCGGAATCACATGTGACGGATCCGGAACATACTTCCGAAGCTGTGAAACATGGAACACATCATGCAAATTCGACAGATTCGGCGGCAACGCCACCCTATAAGCCACAGAACCAACTCTCGCGGATATCTGGTAAGGACCAATAAACCGAGAAGTAAGTTTCTTCGATTTCAACGCACGACCAACACCCGTTACCGGCGTAACCCTCAAAAATACATGATCGCCCTCTTGAAACTCAAGATCCTTCCGTCTCCGATCATGATAACTCTTTTGCCTACTCTGAGAAGCCTTCATTTTCTCTCGAATAAGCTTCACTTTCTCCGTAGTCTGCTGTACCAATTCCGGTCCTACCACCGGCGTTCGACACCTTCGTCCATATAGTGCTTCAAACGGTGCCATTCCAATACTCGAATGAAAACTGTTATTATACGTGAATTCAATCAACGCAAGATAACTATCCCACGCACCACCTTGTTCAAGAACGCAAGCCCTCAACAAATCTTCCAACGACTGAATCGTCTTCTCCGTCTGACCATCTGTCTGCGGATGATAAGCCGAACTCAACCTCAATTTAGAACCCAAAGCATTCTGTAAACTTTCCCAAAATCTCGAGGTAAACCTTGGATCTCGATCAGAAACAATACTCAATGGAACCCCATGCAATTTCACAATCACACTAATGTAAATCTCAGCTAACTGCTCCAAAGAAAAACTGATGTCAATCGGAATAAAATGAGCCGATTTAGTCAGCCTATCAACGACCACCCAAATAGCATTATGCCCTCTCTGAGTGCTCGGTAACCCCGTTACAAAATCCATCGAAATGCTATCCCATTTCCATTTAGGAATATCCAACGGTTGCAACAAACCACTAGGCCTTTGATGTTCCACTTTCGACTTCTGACAAGTCAAACAAGCATACACAAACTGAGCCACATCTCTTTTCAAACCAGACCACCAGAAAATCCTTTTCAAATCTTGGTACATCTTATTCGCTCCCGGATGTATACTCAAATTACTCCGGTGTCCTTCTTCCAAAATCATCCTTTTCAACTCCGAATCATCCGGAATACAAATTCTCCCACGGAACCTCAAAACACCATTAACATCCACCTGAAAATCACTATTCGCATCTTTTTCTCCCGCCAACATCAAATCCACGAATTTCACATCCAACTTCTGTTTCTCACTAACCGTCATCAGAAAATCATTAGTAATCGTTAGCATTCCAAGCCTCACACTATCCGAAGTCACTTCACACACCAAACTCAAGTCTCTAAACGATTCCAAAAGTTCCCACTCCTTAACCATCAAAGCCGACATATGCAACGATTTCCGACTCAACGCATCGGCTACCACGTTAGGTTTACCAGGATGGTAATTCAAGCCAAAGTCATAGTCCTTCAAGAATTCCAACCACATACGTTGCCTCATGTTCAGTTCCTTCTGATCAAACAGATATTTCAAACTTTTGTGATTACTAAAGACTTCAAACCTCGCACCAAAAGATAATGCCTCCAAATCTTCAACACAAAAACCACAGCCGCTAACTCAAGATCATGAGTAGGATAATTTTTCTCATGCACTCTTAACTGCCTCGAAGCATAAGCCACGACCTTACCTTCTTGCATCAGAACACCACCTAGACCAATTAAAGACGCATCACAATACACCACAAAAGGTTCATTAGGATCCGGTAAAATCGAAATCGGAGCTGTCGTCAATCTTCTCTTCAGCTCATTAAAACTCTCCTCACACCGAATATCCCAAATGAACGCTTGACCTTTGCAAGTCAACTGGGTCAAAGGTAATGCTAGCTTAGAAAACCCTTCAATGAACCGTCGATAATAACCGGCAAAACCCAAAAAGCTTCGAATTTCAGTAACAGATCTCGGAGCCTCCCATTGTAGAACTGCTTCTACTTTAGACGGATCCACAGAAATACCATTACCTGAAATCACGTGCCCAAGAAAACTCACTTCCGACAACCAGAATTCACACTTGGACAATTTAGCAAAAAGCTTCTTTTCCTTCAAAACCTGCAAAACAATGCGCAAATGCTCCGCGTGCTCCTCCCGAGACTTAGAATAAATCAAAATGTCATCAATAAACACAACAACAAATCGATCCAAATGCTCATGGAAAATACGATTCATGTATTCCATAAACACACCTGGCGCGTTAGAAACCCCGAACGGCATCACAAAATATTCATAACGACCGTAACGTGTCTTAAAAGCCGTCTTCTGAATATCTTCCTCCTTCACCCTTATCTGATGATACCCCGATCTCAAATCAATCTTACTAAACACACAAGCACCAACCAACTGATCCATCAGATCATCAATCCTTGGGAGAGGATACTTATTCTTAATCGTCACCTTATTCAACTGGCGATAATCAATACACAATCGCATACTTCCATCTTTCTTTTTCACCAACAAAACTGGCGCACCCCAACGAGAAACACTTGGCCTCACAAACCTCTTCTCCAACAAGTCATTCAACTGCTTTTTCAATTCAACCAACTCAGATGCCGACATTCTATAAGGTGCCATAGAAACAGGTCTAGTACCAGGAACTAGATCTATAGAAAACTCCACCTCTCTCTCTGGCGGAAAGTCTGAAATATCCGCCGGAAACACTTCCGGAAAATCACACACAACAGGAAACACATCAAGTGAAACTTGACTATCCACAGTCAAAGATGTAAACAACCTAAATAACTGAGCTTCATCCGCCAAAAGCCTCTTCAACTCTTTGGTAGATAAGAAACTCGAGTCTTCGTCTTCCTCAAGAGAAGGAAACCTTACCAGCTTATGATAACAATCAATATGAACCCTATTGAATTGCAACCAATTCATTCCCAAAACCACATCCAAACCTTCCAACGGCAAACACACTAAATCCATCTCAAAGTCTTTACCATAAATGGTCAAAGGACAACTCAAACAAACCAAAGAAGTAGTTACTGACCCCATTGCTGGAGTATCAATAACCATCTCCCCATCCATCAAAAACAACACAAGATTCAAACGCTTCGCGCGCTCAGACGAAATAAACGAATGAGTCGCTCCAGTATCAATAATATCAACTAAAGGCGTACTATTAATAAAGCAAGTACCTCTAATCAAACGATCTGCACTTGAAGTCTGAGTCCCCGCCAATGAAAACACCTTCCCACCAGTTGGAGCTTTCTTCGGGTTAGGACACTTTGTACTAATGTGACCAGGTTCCCCACAATTGTAACATTTCACCATATTCTTCCTTTTACAATCAGCTGCGACATGCCCTACACCTCCACAATTAGAACACTTATCCAAATTCTTCCTACATTCGGACTGACGATGCCCCAACTCACCACATCTAAAACACCTCGGAGAATTAGACACACCTCCTCCACCTGACCTTCGATTGAAATTACCCCTTTGTTTACCTTTATCAGCTGGTGTTACATACGGACCACTACGAAATTGTTGCTTCCCTTTTCTTTCAGTTAAACTCTTGTAATGAGTAGAACGAGCCTTACTGTCTTCTTCAAAAATCCTACAACAATCCACGAAGTCTGCAAACCTTCGAATCCTCTGATAACCAATAGCTTGCTTAATTTCAGGATGCAACCCACTTTCAAACTTAACACACTTAGAAAACTCCGCAGTCGCTTCCGCATAATGAGGATAAAACTGCACCAGCTCAACAAACTTAGCAGTATAATCAACAACAGACATATTACCTTGTTTCAGTTCCAAGAACTCAATTTCCTTCTTTCCTCTTACATCCTCGGGAAAATACTTCCTCAGAAACTCCCTACTAAACACTTCCCAAGTAATCTCTTCCTCCTCTGCAGCTTCCAACACATGACGAGTACCAACCCACCAATCATCAGCTTCTTCTAGTAACATGTGAGTACCCAGTCTCACCTTCTGATCCTCGTCACAATCCATCACTCGGAAAATCCTTTCAATCTCTTTCAACCAAATCTGTGCACCATCAGGATCATATCTTCCTTTGAAGACAGGCGGTTTATTCTTCCTGAACTCATCATTACCCGCAGCATTCGGTGCACCCTGCACAGCCCGAGCCATAGCTTACATCGCAGCAGCTAAAGCAGCATCGTTCCTTCCAGCCATATTCTCTCCATTCCCAATAACATCACTATGGTTAAACAAATAACTCACCGAACCACAAAGACCAACAAGGACTGACACAACTGACACGGACTGGCTCTGATACCACTTAATGTAACACCCCCAATCTATACCCCCAAATAATCAAATAGATAATTAAAAATTCAAAACTTCATCAGAGTATATTTAAATTATCATGGCATAGACAGGGAGAATCACATTATACTGAAACAAAACATACAACACATGCTCATAAAGATATGCAACAGTGGGGTAGCAATCAACAGAGGAACTCAGTTCCTTACACCCACATTTCAGATTTTAGAATAAAAGCGGAAAATCTAAAACTGAATATCATATATATATATATATATATATATATATATATATATATATATATATATATATATCACTGGAAAAGTTGGTCATACATCAAGTTATACATACACAAGCCAAAAGATATATATACATAATACACAATAATCACAAACGGCCTCCCTAACTACCCGGTGTCACATATCAGAGCCGACCGACAAAAGAATGAAGACCCTAGCTTCATAAAAAGACCTCCAGCAACTCTAATCTGCAATGCCTCATAGAGCATCATAAAACAACAGAAGGGTGAGAAACACAATTATAATACAATTGCATACAATTATATATAACACAGAATGCGCACGTAAAATATTCTCACCACAAATGCACCACAATCAAATATAACACAACACAATGCAAGTATCAGGTATTCATCACCAATGCACATCATTCATACACAATGCACTCATCATCAACACAATTACACATATTCCATCTCAATAATCACATTCACAATTAACATACACAATTAATCCATGATTATGCAAATGCACAAAGACCGACACAACGACTCTATGCACATGCCATGCGGTACCGACTCTAATATTTCATGTCTCATCACCAGTTCACTCAGGAACTATTGGAACCATCGCTCGTTACTGAGGGTCGCTCAAGTAACACCCCGTCGGGCATACGATGTTCACCCGTCGCTTTAGGTCCCACATGGGCACACGACGTTTATGGATTGCTTTAGGTCCTCTGGGTATTAGGTGCACAATCCGATCGCTTTAGGTCCCCACAAGGGCACACGATCGTCTATAACCATCGCTTTAGGTCCTCTATATTTTTAAGGCACACGATATATCAAATCGCTTTAAGTCCTCTTATGTTTAAGGCGCACGATGTTATAGCAGATTCCCTCTGGAACCAAACCGTCACTCAGGACGTCACAACAATGCATATCATGATGCTTGGCATACAATGACTCATGACATTTAATATGCACACATATACACATCCATAATCATGCATATTCACATCATACAACAGCACACAAGCTACACTTTACATAACAAAAGCCTATAGCATGATAACACACCAATCGCACACAATTAACGCGATAAAAACCCGACAACCCGACTATTTTTCCAAAAACACGAATTAATTAAATCATCTTTTACTCTCCAAACCATTTTTAATAGAAATAACTTTTCATTAGCTTTCCAACGCTTCAAACGGGGGTCAAAACGGACTTACGGTTCAAAAGTTATGAAGAAAACAAAATCGAACATTTTGGAAAATTGGTGACCATGCGCCGACGCATGAAGCTTGGGGGTCAGCGCATGAACATTTGAATTTCTCCCGGGTCAGCGCACGAATCTAGAGGTTAGCGCATGATTCCGGGGGTTAGCGCACGAGGTGCAGATTTTGCCGAAAAATCAGTTTTCGATCGTTAAATGCCTTCCGGACCTCCGATTTCGATTCCGTAAAAAGCTGCGATCTCAGAATTCAACATACTACAATATTTTCACCATTAAAAATCCATCCAGCACATTTTCCATTTTTGAAATATTTTGAAGCATAGTTTTATCCATTTACTCAACTCCAAACTCGCTCAAAACCACTCGAAAACACAAAAACAACCACTCCCGATTAATCCCTATCCTTACCCGATTAAATATCAACCTATACCAATGTTACCAAACATATCCAAACACTTTTACTCGATCACAACATCAATTGCACAAAAATATCAATATATATCAAAAACTCAAAAGTTACAATTCAACTCGATTTAATCAAACGATCGCATTAAATCACGACCCAACATCACACGACTCTACTACGCGATTTATTCCGACTTTCGTCCGTAAAAACATCGATTCTACTTGTTTATCTCATTTCGACCTATATTTGGACAACCAACAAAATTTCCACACAAACATACATAATCATACACAAATATAGTATAATCGAGTTTCGCACCCTTATTCGATTAATTCGCGTTTGAAAAGTCGGTTGAATCGGTTCCTAAATCCACAAGTTTTTCCTCTTTTTCTTCTTCTCTTTCTCTTCTCTTCTTTTCTTCTTCTCTTTTCCCTCTATTCTTACTACTTTTCTATTTTATAAAAAAAATCAAAATATCTAACCACCCAAAAAGACCAAAATACCCCTACACTCAAATTTCTCGCAAACGTTCCCAAAACGCGACAAAACATCACAGCATTGAAAAATAACATATTTCCAAATAAAAGTCAGAAATAAAATAATATAATAATAAAATACTCAAAACGACTCAATTAAATAAAAATACTAAAACTGAGGCATTACAGGAGGTGCATACAATATTTCTTAAAGCCCATTATCATTACTAATTACCACAAAAATTCTACAATCCCACTACCATTCTTTTTTTTTTTCAACTTCATCAAAATAATAAATTGTTTTTTTTATAAAGCCTTATTCACTAAAATGCTACAAATTTATTATACCACAAAAAATCAAAAGTCCTTTTTTACAAATTCATAACTCAAAAATAATGTCATACAAAACTAAATGACACTTACAGCCATACTCATGTCATGTGATACAACCACACATTCACCAAGCCACGGAAGGTTCCTAGGTGCAAATTCACATGCAAAACCTTCCAAATTCACGTAACACACAAAGCCACCATCATTCATGATCCAATTTCAACCCAAAACCAATACACAACTTCAAGCAAGCCATTTTCATCATGACTGTACCTGCACAACAAAACCTTTTCACTAGCCAAAAGCCAAAATATGCCATTCTTTATCAAATGAAGACGCGGAAAAAGGTCATACAAACCATACCACAACACAAATTCACATCATCTATCCAAAGCAACCCCACAAATATCCAACCTGTATCACACAAAAGCAAAAAGTGATTACGCCTCACACCATATCTTATGCAAACACGCACTAGCCAAAGAGAAAACTCGCTCCATCATCGTACAACCTGCACCGAAATACTTGCAAAACACAGCCATACACACATCCAAAACTTACAACTCGCATACCACAGTGGATGTACAAACTCGACACACAATCTACACATATCAATTCAGCCAACGCATACGCCATCAGCTCCACAACCAATTTTAAACTCGACCTCACATCAAGAACCACGTCACTTCACGCACAAAATACGCACCTCAACAAAACCGTTACGACCACGTCACAATTTTTTCTCACAAAGGATCTTTCCCCAAATACCCTCAGTCCCCTCTTTAAATTAAGTCTCTTTCTCCCTCATTCCCACAAGCTTGAAAAGCCAAGGATATGCTGCACAAATCCCCCAATCATCCCACATCTCCAACCTCATTCAACCTTCATCGTCTCACCCTCATAAACAACCACACCCCTTTCAACCACACAAAACCCATACAACGAAACAAAAATTAAGATGAGATGAAGAGTAACCCACAACCGAAAATGAACAGAAAGAAGAAGAAGAAGAGAGAGCGAAAACAAAATCCATAAACCAATTCACCAAATCCGGAACGAATCGAACGAACAAACCTTAAAAGCAGAACGATTGAGATGGAAAGACTAGCGCAGCAAGGAGGTCGGGATGATTTACCTTCAACTTTGACCCATTTGCATTTTATTCTTCAGCATTTTTTTCTCGTTTAACTAGTTTCATAGTTATTAAAAAATGTGATGTTTCTTTGTTCATATAGCACTTCCTTTGGGTTTTAATCTATAATTGTTTCGATTACCTTAAACCTAAGTCGTGTCCTTTATTTTAATCAGGTAGTTGCAGTTTTAACTTCAAGTTTTTTTTTTAAATTTATTAATGAGCTTAGCTTGGGTCGTGTAAAAAATATCCGTGTAGGAGTAAGCCCAATATGACATGCTAATTTCTCTTGTTCTTCTTTATCTGCCAACCGTGTTTGCTGTTATGGAGAGGGTGATGGGCTTCTCATAGCCCCCATGGTTCCACATATTAACACCCTTCATAAGCTTTATGTGCCCCTCTTTCTTTTTTTTCTTCTTCTTTTTCTATTTATATTTTCTTATATTTAACATTTTAATCAATTTTCTTTTAAAAACATGTTTTTATAATTTAATTTGATTATGTTTTTCTTGATGATTATAATTTCCCTTTACTTTGATTTTATTTTCGTTTTTATGTTCATTGCATTTTTATTTCAATTTTTTTGGTCGATGAAGTCTAAATATTGCGAATGCTGATTATCGAAGTCGTTAACCTTCATTATTTCAAATCTGTAGTGAGTGATCATCAAGATCATTTTCTATACTTTGGGATCGTGATAGGCTACCTTTGATTAATCGACAAAAGTTTGTGATTAAGACGATATCATTCTCTTTTCCTTTTCGTTTGGCACAACTTCTTTGAGAATGATTTACAATATCATTTCTCTATCGTGTTTTAACACAAACATCATTTTTGCGCGGCCTCCTATAGCATGATCTTCGTCATAGATCGTGCTACGATTGCTTAGAGCTATAGTGGACCCGATTCATCCGATCAAACAACAATTAACAATTGACAATTAACTTTAATTTTCGCTCAATATTATCTTGCTTTACTTTTCCGTCAATATATCTTGTTCATATTATTATATTGCTCATTTTATTGTTCATATTATCATCATTGTCATATTATTCATCTGTTCATATTATCATCTTGTCATATTCATACCTTGTTCATAGTACTCAAAAATACGCTAAAAATTTCGAAACCCTAAAAGACTCAATTAGTGGACTGTTGGTTACTTTTCTGAGCAACATAACTTGGACCTTGTACAAAAACCCTAGCATGGAGATTTTTGTCTGAACTCTTGTTCGTGGCTTAATTTAGGACACCTTGCACACACACGGCTTCCTCTTGGGCTACCTGACAATGAACCCATTCATTTCGTGCAATCTCGTGTAACTTACATGTACCCCGCTCCCATTCCGATGTACGCATTTTACTCGCATTTCTTTGATTGTGGTTTGTTTACTAGGAGCACCCCTAAGGACTAGCATAGAATAAACCATTTTCAAACTAGGAGAACCTTTCGTTGTGGTTTCATTACTAGGAGAACCCCTAGGGACTAGGATTGATTCACAACTCTTTTCTAACCCTCGATTCGTCGTCAAGTCATTTTCAAAACAAACTTTTAAGTCGAGTGCCTTTTGCCTCGCAATCAACCTCTTCGCACACGAACGCAAACAAGCCTTTGATCCAACATTAAGTGGATTTTCGCAATCAAACCCTTGATCCAACATCAAGTTACATTTTCCAAATCAAATTTATTTCCTCAATCACTTAGATGAAAAAGAGAGAGAGTCGAGCCTTCGACTCACTCTCCCGATTACTTGGGCCCGATGAGCCTTTCTTAAGCTTCGAGTAATCGTCATCTGTTTAATTTACTTTAACTCTATAAAATTATTTCATAATTAAGGTTAAAAAAGAGAGAGAGTCGAGTCTTCGACTCACTCTCCAGATTACTTGGGCCCGAGGAGCCTTTCTTAAGCTTCAAGTAATTGTCATCCAAATAAAACATCAATGCAACAACCTCAGTCGTAGTTCCAAGAACTAGGAATGTTCTGATTCTTCATTCTCGTCTGAATATAAGACACGTAGGCACAAGATTGCGATGAACTTGGCGAGCTACCTCCTCCATTTTCGCGTCTACTTTCCCTCCATATTCCGTTTTCCTCTTCCTTTCCCGTAGTCTAACTACGAGTGCTCTGATTCCTTATTCTCGTCCGAATTAGTATACATGGGCACAAGGGCCCCAATCCTTGGTGAGCACCCTATCCTAAAATCACCCATTTCCCCTTAGCATCGATTCCCTTTTATCTTACTGTTGCGGTGAAAATCGGATAACAAGCTATTTATTAACTTGCATCGCATTTCTTTTACAACCGACTTTGATTTATCCAAAGGAAAGGTTCAAGATCGTTAGAAAAACCTAAAGGGGAAAGATCTAAGGTTCGGGGGTTGGTTACGCCTAGGGAAGGTATTAGCACCCTAAACGTCTGTAGTACTCTACGGGAACCTCTTGTTTTACTGTCTTGTGTTTGCTAAAGGTTCTATGCTAAAGGTTAAAACCCTAGGGGTTAGTATCTAAGTATACTCGATAAGGCATCGTACCTTACGCCTACGTATCCTCGGGAATAGAATCAGAGTATGCGTAGTTCTACTTCTACTGAATGATTGACTATGGCCAATATTCAGGGGGAAATGAGTACAAGCTCATTGTAGAGTTTAAGAACTCTCTAAATCTAGTTGTAATGGACCTATGTTTTGTTTAGTTAGTAGGGAAAAGTGATGATTCATTATGATGATTATCACTAAGAGTTTAAGAACTCTTTCCTATGGCTAGTTATAATTTCTATGGCTCCGATGAGGCCAAGAAATGAAGTTTCTCATAAGAGGTTACTAAGGTTTAAGGAGGGAGGTCATGACTTTAGGAGTCAACATATTGATCACCTTCCTTTGGAATAGGGGGAAGATAGTTAAGATAGCAATAATAAAAGGCATAGAAGATAAAACATTGATATAAAATAATATAATAAAAGCAACATAAGCATAAGGATGGCAATGTGTTTCATGACAAGTGATGAGTAGACATGAGGTGAATATCAAAGAGGTCAAGTAGACAAAGACAAACCAAAGATATTAAACTTGAGAAATATATCACACAAGAAACAAATCATAAGTCAAGACATAGTCATGAATAAAAGATTAATCAAGATGATATTCAAAGTTGAATAATACCAATCACAAATTAAATCAACAACCATATGACAAGATAAATTAAAGATGAGTTAAACCAAACATTCAAAATATCAATAAGGTCATAAATAAAGGTTTAACAATTTAACCAAGATAAAGAGAGTGGAAACTCACATTAATAATAAATCAACTTAAATAACTAATTAAGAAAATAAATTACTAAATAAAATGAATATTTTGGAGTTTTAGTATAAAACTAAGATTTTCTAAAAGATAAATAAACTGTTTTTGAATTTTAATAAACTTTAAATAGAAGGAAATGATTTTAACTAAAAAAGAAAGGAAGTGTCCCAAGTGTGGTTTGAACCCACGTCCTTGCCTGAACGCCCCAAAATTTCCACCATCTGGGCTGTGCGTGCGTAGTGAATACAAAGTGCAAGCAAAAGATAAAATAACAAGGCGAATGGAAAATCAGGAAAAAACAAAAGGGTTGATCCGCAGGATCGAACCTAGGTACTGCATATGAAAGGCAAAGGCGTGGTTAGTGTGTGACCGTTGGGACGGCGTGTACATCCAAACAATATACAACTAAAAAATGATATAAGGAAAACAATTTTAAAGATCCCAAACAAATCAAACGCGCGCCATGCCTAAGCCCCTCAACCAAACTCTCATTTGCCCAGCCAGATTCACACATCTATAACTCAGTTAATACTCAACCAAATTTTACAAAGTGAAACTCTAAATTAAAAGCAAAACAATGAGGATTATGATGGTATCTTCTAATTATACTAAGACCTAGCATACAATACACACATACTACACGGAAAAGTGTGAATCAAAGGAAGCAAGATCAAAGATGTGAAAGCAAGCACACGAGTTAATGATAGCAACCTATGGCCCTGATTTCAAGATGAACACCTAACCTTGTCCTAACTCAATGCAACAGAAACGAAATATCCAAATAAAAACCAGAGAAAACTTCATGTATATCAAACATTAAGCCAAGATATTTTAAGCATTTACCAAGCACACAACATAAACAAAGTGGAATAACAACAGGTGATCAATCCTTTATCCAAAAAGCCAGGTCTCTAATCCTCCACAAGTTAGACTACTAACTCAACCACTCATGCTACAGATTACTAAGAAGATTTTGACAAAAAAACTTAAAAACCAAAACCAGGTCAAGTGAAGATTAACTATAAAGAGCAAGTTCATAAACGCTCACTAAAAAACAAGCTAAATGAATTCATGCATATCCCAAGACATTCAGATTTTCAAAAAAAAAATGCTGTTATGCTATAATTGCTTCAGGTTCCAAACTGGATAACAGTCATGAATTG
The DNA here is from genome assembly GCA_022829125.1 of Lathyrus tuberosus. NCBI lineage: Eukaryota > Viridiplantae > Streptophyta > Magnoliopsida > Fabales > Fabaceae > Lathyrus > Lathyrus tuberosus. The sequence goes on from JALAZF010000110.1 coordinate 12,697,978, forward strand.
AGTAAACCTTCCTTATACACATAGATCAAGATCACAGAAAATGCCACACAAGCAAACCAGATATTCAAAAGTTCAAGGGACTGGCAGCAAATTATAAAGCGAATGCAGGGTTCAAAAATGGTTTATACAAACTCAAACCTATTGAAATAGTTTTCAGCATACAAAAAGAACATGCTACTCTGAGGTTACTCTCAGCTCAGCCATACATTAAAAAGAAAGATAGCTTGAAACCAAAATACTCATACCCTGAATGCTAAGTCTAACATAATGATGGCATACATATGTTCAGGACAAGAAAAGCAATGTTCTGAGATTAGATAAGCATATAGCAAGAACTCAAGAGAAATAACAATTCTAAAACCAACCGAAATACATAGCATTATTGTAGTAAGGTAATAGGCATGGAGAAACAATATAAGCTCAACAATCCAATAGTATGGCATGGTAATCCTTGATTTTAGCAATAAGGAAATTTCAACAAATAGACATACACAACACATATTAGTAAGATTTATTGACATTCAAGTTTTAAGGCATGGCAGTGGTCAGAGATGCATCAGTAAAACATTATCATAGAAACAGAATGCTTGTCAAATGGCAGTTCAGAAGTGCAGAGATAATATGGAAAAGTTGAAGAACAATGTTAGGGTATAGCAGGGCAACAACATAGTGACTAACTGTAAACTCTACCAGTCAGGTTTATGCAAACATAGATTCAACAAACTTGGCATGGACATACACTTTTATGGTTAATAGTAAATGACATACAAATGAATGCATATACAAAGGGCTCGTGGAAGTAGTGTGAATGTGTCATGTAGCAGATTATTCACATAAAAAATGCTTTATGAGATCAATAATAATCACCAAAATGAGCTTGTCAAGGTGTAACGCCCCAGTTTTAGTATTTTTATTTAATCGAGTCGTTTTGATTATTTTATTATTATTTTATTTTATTTTCGACTTTTATTTGGAAATATGTTATTTTTCAATGTTGTGATATTTTATCGGGTTTCGGGAACGTTTGCGAGATAATTGAGTGTGGGGGTATTTTGGTCATTTCATGATATTTTTCCTTAAGTTAGAAAGAATAGAAAATAGAAAGAGAGAAAAATAGAGAGAAAGAAAAAGAGAAGAAGGAAAAGGGAAAGAAAAGAGAAGAAGAGAAGAAAAAGAGAGAAAAACACGGAAATCAAGAAATCGATCTCCCGACTTTTCTAAACGCGATTAAATCGGGTAAGGGTGCGAAACTCGATTATTATATGCTTGTGTATGATTATGTATGTGTGTTTGTTGATTGTTATTGGATTAAAATGGAGATTATAGTAAAAATCATAATGTTTAGAAATTGGTAGAAATTGATTTCAAATGTGTCTAAACTCATGTTGATTGTGTTTTTTGTTGTTTATACATGTTGGATATGTATTGTTATACCTCAAATTGGTGTTTTTCTGAATTTGGATGATGATTTGGAGGATTTTGGGTGTGAAACCCGTAACAGCAAGAAATATGCAGAATTCTGGTTTTGCCCAGATCATACGCGTATGGGGCATGTTCATACGCGTATGGGCCTTGGCGATACGCGTATCATTGGCGAGTTTTGGGGCCAATATGCGTATGAGATGTCACTTTTCCCGGCCTTCTGGTGAGATGCGTATGGTACGCGTATGGGGGTTTTTTCGTACGCGTATGAGAGGGGCCATACGCGTATGGTCAGGAAAAATTGTAAAATGGGACTTTTCAAAATATCGTTTTCGTTTTTCTTTCTTAACTTGGGTTCCGTTTATCCGATTTTTACATTCTTGGTATCGTTGGAAAGCTATTGAGCTGTACTTTCTTATTATGATGATTTGGAAATTGTTAGCCGATTTAATTATGTCGGGAATTTGGAATAGTGTTGGTTTGTCGACTTTTGTCGTTGTAATCGTGAGTAATTGATGTGTATCATGCAAGGTGCTGTTGTATGATGTAAATGCATGTGTTTAGATGGTGTGGTGATGATTTGTGGCCGTATGGCAGTTAAATGCATTGTTTTGGGCTTAAGTGCAAAGTGTGATTTTGTTAAGAGAGATGAATGCATTTATATGTGTATTTGAATGTCATGAGTCCTTGTATGCCAAGCATCATGATATGCATTGTTATGACGTCCTGAGTGACGGTTTGGATTCCAGAGGGAATCTGCTATAACATAGTGAGCCTTAAAAATAAGAGGACCGAAAGCGATGGTTATAGACGATCGTGTGCCCATGTGGGGTGTGAGCGATCGGGTCGTGTGCCCGTGTGGGGTGTGAGCGATCCATAAACGTTGTGTGCCCGTGTGGGGTGTGAGCGACGGGGAACATCGTATGCCCGACGGGGAGTTACAGTGATGTAACGAGCGATGATTCCAGCAGAGTTCCTGAGTGAACTAGTGATGAGAAACATTGGAAGACGGTACCGCATGTGCATATGCATAGAGTCGTTGTGTCGGTCTCTTGCATTTGCATAAATCATTAATGGTTGTTTATGCATGGAATTGTGGATAAATTGATCTTTGGATATGTGTTGGTGATACTTGTATTGTGCATGGTTGGTATACCTGGGTGATGGAAATATGAATTATACATTGTGTTGTCTTGTGTTTGAATTATGGTGTGAGTTGTGGTGAGAACTGTATATATGTGTATTTTTGTGCTATATATAATTGTATGCAATGATATTATGATTGTTTTTCTCACCCTTCTGCTGTTTTATAATGCTCTATGAGGCATTGCATATTAGAGTTGCTGGAGGTCTTTTTGTGAAGCTTAGGACTTCATTCTTTTGTCGGTCGGCTCTGATATGTGACACCGGGTAGTTAGGGAGGCCGTTTGTGATTATTGTGTATTATGTATATATATATATATATATATATATATATATATCTTTTGGCTTGTGCATGTATAACTTGATGTATGACGAACTTTTCATGTGATATATATATATATATATATATATATATATATATATATATATATATGATATTCAGTTTTAGATTTTCCGCTTTTATTCTAATAACTGAAATGTGGGTGTAAGGAACTGAGTTCCTTTGTTGATTGCTACCCCACTGTTGCATATCTTTATGAGCAGGTGTTGTATGATTTGTTTCATTATAATGTGATTCTCCCCGTCTATGCCATGATAATTTAAATATACTCTGATTAAATTTTGAATTTTCCTTTTACTGCCTTATTTAATTGGGGGTATAGATTGGGGGTGTCACATTAAGTGGTATCAGAGCCAGTCCGTGTCAGTTTGAGCCAGTCCGTGTCAGTTGTGTCAATCCTTGTTGGTCGTTGTGTTTGGGTGAGCTATTTGTTTAACCATAAGTGCTATTATTGGAAATGAACAGAATATGGCTGGTAGGAACGATGCTGCTTTGGCTGTTGCTATGCAAGCTATGGCTCATGCTGTGCAGGGTGCACCTAATGTTGCTGGTAATGATGAGTTCAGGAAGAACAAACCGTCTGTCTTCAAGGGAAGATATGATCCTGATGGTGCACAGATTTGGTTGAAAGAGATTGAAAGGATTTTCCGAGTGTTGGATTGTGCTGAGGATCAGAAGGTGAGACTGGGTACTCACATGTTACTAGAAGAAGCTGATGATTGGTGGGTTGGTACACGTCATGTGTTGGAAGCTGCAGAAGAGGAAGAAATTACTTGGGACGTTTTTAGCCGGGAGTTCTTGAGGAGGTATTTTCCTGAAGATGTAAGAGGAAAGAAGGAAATCGAGTTCTTGGAACTGAAACAAGGTAATATGTCTGTTGTTGATTATACTGCTAAGTTTGTGGAACTTGTGCAGTTTTATCCTCATTATGCTGAAGCGACTGCGGAATTTTCTAAGTGTGTAAAGTTTGAGAACGGATTGCGTCCTGAGATAAAGCAGGCAATTGGTTATCAAAGGATTCAGAGGTTTTCTGATTTGGTGGATTGTTGTAGGATTTATGAAGAGCATAGTAAGACTCGTTCTACTCACTATAAGAGTGTGAGCAAGAGGAAAGGGAAGCAACAGTTCCGTGGTGGTCCTTATGTAACACCAGCTGATAAGGGTAAACAAAGGGGAAATTTTGAGAAAAGGTCAAGTGGAGGAGGAATGTCTGGTCCTCTGAGATGTTATAAATGTGGTGAGTTAGGGCATTGTCAGTTTGAGTGCAGGAAAGATATAAGGAAGTGTACTAATTGTGGAGGTGTAGGACATGTTGCTGCTGATTGTGCCAGGAAAAATGTGGTGAATTGTTTCAATTGTGGTGAACCTGGTCATATTAGTACGAAGTGTCAGAAACCGAAGCAAGCTCCAGCTAGTGGGAAGGTATTTTCTTTGGCAGGGACTCAGACTTCAAGTGCAGATCGTCTGATCAGAGGTACTTGTTTTATTAATAGTACTCCTTTAGTTGCTATTATTGATACTGGAGCAACTCATTCGTTTATTTCGTCTGAGTGCGCGAAGCGTTTGAACCTTGTGTTGTCTTTGATGGATGGTAAGATGGTTATTGATACTCCAGCAATGGGGTCAGTAACTACTTCTTTGGTTTGTCTAAGTTGTCCTTTGACCATTTATGGTAAAGACTTTGAGATGGATTTGGTGTGTTTACCGTTGGAGGGTTTAGATGTAGTTCTGGGAATGAATTGGTTGCAATTCAATAGGGTTCATATTGATTGCTATCATAAGTTGGCGAGGTTTCCTTCTCTTGAGGAAGACGAAGACTCGAGTTTCTTATCTACCAAAGAGTTGAAGAGACTTTTGGCGGATGAAGCTCAGTTGTTGGGTTGTTTGCGTCGTTGACTGTGGATAGTCAAATTTCACTTGATGTGTTTCCTGTTGTGTGCGAATTTCCGGAAGTGTTTCCTGAGGATATTTCAGACTTGCCGCCAGAGAGAAAGGTGGAGTTTTCTATAGATCTAGTTCCTGGTACTAGACCTGTTTCGATGTCACCTTATCGTATGTCGTATTCTGAGTTGGTTGAGTTAAAGAAGCAGTTGAATGAGTTGTTGGAAAAGAGGTTTGTACGACCTAGTGTTTCTCCTTGGGGTGCTCCAGTTTTATTGGTGAAAAAGAAAGATGGAAGTATGGGATTGTGTATTGATTATCGCCAGTTGAATAAGGTGACGATTAAGAATAAGTATCCTCTTCCGAGAATTGATGATCTCATGGATCAGTTCGTTGGTGCGTGTGTGTTTAGTAAGATTGACTTGAGGTCAGGGTATCATCAGATTAGGGTGAAAGAGGAAGATATTCAGAAGACGACTTTTAGGACACGATACGGTCATTATGAATATTCTGTGATACCGTTCGGGGTTTCTAATGCGCCAGGGGTGTTTATGGAGTACATGAATCGTATTTTCCACGAGCATTTAGATCGATTTGTTGTTGTGTTTATTGATGACATATTGATTTATTCTAAGTCTCGAGAGGAGCACGCAGAGCATTTGCGTATTGTTTTGCAGGTTTTGAAAGAAAGGAAGCTTTTTGCCAAATTGTCCAAGTGTGAGTTCTGGTTGTCGGAGGTGAGTTTTCTTGGGCACGTAATTTCAAGTAATGGTATTTCTGTGGATCCATCTAAAGTAGAAGCAGTTCTACAATGGGAGGCTCCGAGATCTGTTACTGAAATTCGAAGCTTTCTGGGTTTGGCTGGTTATTATCGAAGGTAGAGCTGTCAAATAAGCCCAACATTTAAAAGCCCCTATTATTTAGCCCCCATAAAGCCCCAATATATTAAGCCCCCTACTAATAAGATTTTTTTTAGGCCCCATAATTTTAGGCCCCTCAATTATTATTTTATTTTTGAGCCCTATGGAGGGGCCTTATTTTATTAAAAATTATTTCATTTGTTCTGTATTTTTTCCAGTTTCTAACAATTTCATTGCAAACAAATCCAAAAATAAGAAAAACCGATTTTTTCCAAAAATAAAAAACCGTTTTTTTTTTTAAAATAATAAAAAATTGATTTTTTCCGAAAATAAAAAAATCAGATTTTTTCCCAAAATAAAAAAAAACGATTTTTTCCAAAAAAAAAAAAACTCAATTTTTTCCGAAAAAATAAAAAAAAACTGTTTTTTTTTGAAAATTAAAAAACTCGATTTTTTCTGAAAAAAAAAACTGTTTTTTTTTCGAAAATAAAAAACCGATTTTTTCCGAAAATGAAAAACTCGATTTTTTTCGAAAAAAAAACCGATTTTTTTCAAAAATGAAAAATACCTATTTTTTCTGAAAATGAAAAAAAACCGATTTTTTTACAAATATAAAAAAACCGATTTTTCCGAAAATGAAAACACCGATTTTTTTCAAAAATAAAAAAAACCACGATTCTCAAATTAGTTGCACTTAATGTTGCTGGTTTTTATTTGAATGGCTTCAGAATAAGCATGTGGAATACACTCCAGTGGCTTTTACAAAGCTAATGCAGTGTACGCTTTAATTGCATATCAATTAGTGGCCAATGGCTATGGATGCCATTCAGGGACTTACGAATAATAATTACAATGCTCGTAGGCTTGAAAAAAATCGATTTTTTTATATTTGGAAAAAATCGGTTTTTTTTTTCAGAAAAAATCGGTTTTTTTCATTTTCGAAAAAAATCAGTTTTTTTTTTCGAAAAAAATCGAGTTTTTCATTTTCGGAAAAAATCGGTTTTTTATTTTCGAAAAATATATTTAAAAAAAAAATGTCAAGTTTTGAAAATATTGGGGCTTTGAGGCCCTACTTGCATTTTAGGGGCCCTTAAGTTAGGGGGCTTACATATTTTGGGGCTCATTTATTTTTAAAATTTTGAGCTCTTCTATTTTTGGGGGCCTTGAAATTTAGGCCCCAGCCCCCTAAATTGACACCTCTAATCGAAGGTTTATTGAGGGTTTTTCTAAGCTAGCACCTCCTTTGACCCAGTTGACTTGTAAAGGACAATCGTTCATTTGGGATATTCGGTGTGAAGAAAGTTTTAATGAGCTGAAGAGAAGATTGACGACAGCTCCGATTTTGATTTTGCCGAATCCTAATGAACCGTTTGTGGTTTATTGTGATGCTTCTTTGATTGGTCTAGGTGGTGTTCTGATGCAAGAAGGTAAGGTGGTGGCTTATGCTTCAAGCCAGTTGAGAGTGCATGAGAAGAATTATCCTACTCATGATCTTGAATTAGCGGCTGTGGTTTTTGTGTTGAAGATTTGAAGGCATTATCTCTACGGTGCGAGGTTTGAAGTCTTTAGTGATCATAAAAGTTTGAAATATTTGTTCGATCAGAAAGAGTTAAATATGAGGCAACGGAGATGGTTGGAATTCTTGAAGGACTACGACTTTGGCTTGAATTACCATCCTGGTAAAGCTAATGTGGTAGCCGATGCATTGAGCCAAAAATCTTTGCATATGTCCGCTTTAATGGTGAAAGAGTGGGAGCTTTTGGAAGCTTTTAGAGATTTGAGTTTGGTTTGTGAAGTGACGTCGGATAGTGTGAGGCTGGGTATGTTGAAGGTTACGAATGATTTTCTGATGACGGTAAGCGAGAAGCAGAAGTTGGACGTGAAATTTGTGGATTTGATGTTGGTTGATGGAAAAGATACGAATAGTGATTTTAAAGTGGATATTAATGGTGTTTTGAGGTTCCGAGGTAGAATTTGTATTCCTGATGATGCGGAGTTGAAAAAGATGATTTTGGAGGAAGAACACCAGAGTAATTTGAGTATACATCCGGGAGTGAATAAGATGTACCAAGATTTGAAGAAGATTTTATGGTGGTCTAGATTGAAAAGAGATGTGGCTCAGTTTGTTTATGCATGTTTGACTTGTAATAAATCGAAGGTGGAACATCTGAGGCCTAGTGGTTTGTTGCAACCGTTGGATATTCCTGAGTGGAAGTGGCATAACATTTCCATGGATTTCGTAACAGGGTTACCGAATACACAGCGAGGGCATAAGGCTATTTGGGTGGTTGTTGATAGGCTGACTAAATCGGCTCATTTCATTCCGATTGACATCAGTTTTTCTTTGGAGAGGTTGGCAGAGATTTACATCAGTGTGATTGTGAAGTTGCATGGGGTTCCATTGAGTATTGTTTCTGATCGAGATCCTAGGTTTACTTCGAGATTTTGGGAAAGTTTACAGAAGGCGTTGGGTTCTAAATTGAGATTGAGTTCGGCTTATCATCCGCAGACGGATGGTCAGACTGAGAGAACAATTCAGTCGTTGGAAGATTTGTTGAGGGCTTGTGTTCTTGAACAAGGTGGTGCGTGGGATAGTTATCTTGCATTGATTGAATTCACGTATAATAATAGTTTCCATTCGAGTATTGGAATGGCACCGTTTGAAGCATTGTATGGGCGAAGATGTCGAACACCTTTGTGTTGGCACGAATCTGGTGAGAGTTCGGTGGTTGGACCGGAGTTGGTGCAACAGACTACGGAAAAAGTGAAGTTTATTCGTGAGAAAATGAAGGCTTCTCAGAGTAGACAAAAGAGTTATCATGATCAGAGACGGAAGGATCTTGAGTTTCAAGAGGGCGATCATGTATTTTTGCGAGTTACACCGGTAACGGGTGTGGGTCGTGCATTGAAATCGAAGAAACTTACTTCTCGGTTTATTGGTCCTTACCAGATATCTGCGAGAGTGGGTACTGTGGCTTATCGTGTGGCGTTGCCGTCGAATCTGTCGAATTTGCATGATGTGTTCCATGTTTCGCAGCTTCGAAAGTATGTTTCGAATCCGTCACATGTGATTCCGATGGATGAGGTTGAGGTAAGGGAGAACCTTACGGTCGAGGCTTTACCGGTGAGTATTTTGGATCGCGAGGTGAAGCGGTTGAGAGGCAAGGATATTGCACTTGTGAAAGTGGCGTGGGGAGGCGCTGCTGAGGGCAATTTGACTTGGGAGTTGGACAGTCGGATGCGGGAGTCGTATCCAGAGTTGTTCGTCTCAGGTATATTTTCGAGGACGAAAATTTCTAAGTGGGGGAGAGTTGTAATGCCCCAGTTTTAGTATTTTTATTTAATCGAGTCGTTTTGATTATTTTATTATTATTTTATTTTATTTTCGACTTTTATTTGGAAATATGTTATTTTTCAATGTTGTGATATTTTATCGGGTTTCGGGAACGTTTGCGAGATAATTGAGTGTGGGGGTATTTTGATCATTTCATGATATTTTTCCTTAAGTTAGAAAGAATAGAAAATGGAAAGAGAGAAAAATAGAGAGAAAGAAAAAGAGAAGAAGGAAAAGGGAAAGAAAAGAGAAGAAGAGAAGAAAAAGAGAGAAAAACTTGGAAATTAAGAAATTGATCTCCCGACTTTTCTAAACGCGATTAAATCAGGTAAGGGTGCGAAACTCGATTATTATATGCTTGTGTATGATTATGTATGTGTGTTTGTTGATTGTTATTGGATTAAAATGGAGATTATAGTAAAAATCATAATGTTTAGAAATTGGTAGAAATTGATTTCAAATGTGTCTAAACTCATGTTGATTGTGTTCTTTGTTGTTTATACATGTTGGATATGTATTGTTATACCTCAAATTGGGGTTTTTCTGAATTTGGATGATGATTTGGAGGATTTTGGGTGTGAAACCCGTAACAGCAAGAAATCTGCAGAATTCTGGTTTTGCCCAGATCATACGCGTATGGGGCATGTTCATACGCGTATGGGCCTTGGTGATACGCGTATCATTGGCAAGTTTTGGGGCCAATACGCGTATGAGATGTCACTTTTCCCGGTTTTCTGGTGAGATGCGTATGGTACGCGTATGGGGGTTTTTCTGTACGCGTATGAGAGGGGCCATACGCGTATGTGTAATACCCCAAATTTTGACCACTTAGACTTCCCATCATTGTGAAAATCATCATCACAATATGGATGAACCATCATGCTTCATCAGTCTCCCCAAAGATGGGTGAGCATCCAATACAATCAAAATTAGGGTTTCAAGCCCTCTCTGAGTGCTTAGACAAAGGATCAATCAAGAAATGACATGATCTTCAACTTGTCTAATCTCTCAAACATCCACAATGGATCAAAAAGGACTCCCACTTCAAGGATTAAGCACAAGGCTGCTCCCTTCTAGGTGGATCAAGTCTCAAGATCGACAGTGTCACCAAATTAGGGTTTTGGTCGACCAGGGCCTCCAGATGGAAATTTTCATCTGGGCACAAGGCAATTATCCAAAACATAACCTAATATACTTCATGGAACCTCATGAACCCATGCATCAAGTAAATTTTGCCTCAGGGGATGCATTCATAAAAAATCAGGAATTAGGGTTTCTTGACCTAATTCACCCCTAAGTTGACTTTTGGGACAAACCATGAGCCAAGACCTCAAGAGATGATTTGAGGGTCTCTAATACACCATATTGATCCATTTGGAACAATGGATTGATCCAAAAAGCTTGAGCAACAAGTTTCATTTTCATCTGCACCACAATTAGGGTTTTAAGGGAAAAGTCAACTGTAACTTTGACTTTTGACCAAGACATGCTCCCAAACCCTAATACATGATTGAATATACCCTATGACACCCATGGAACATGTCCATCAAGTTTGATTTAGGTCAAGGACATGATTTCCTGAAGAATTGCACAGTTTGGAATTCATCTGATAAAAAGTCAACTGTGCACAAAAGTCAACTTTGACTTTTTGAGATTTTTCACCAAAATGGATTTTTAACCCTAAAATGATGTTAATGTATGATTTGAATCATCATTCATCAAGAAAAATCAAGAAAAGTGAGATAACTTGTAAAAGGGGTAACCATAAAACTTAGAAATTTTTCTAAGTTAAAAATAAAGTGGCAAAGGTACCAACTTTGGAGGACCATAACTCCTAAACCACAAGGCCATTTTTTCTCATCCAAAGATGGATTTGTAGCCCTCATTATCACCTACAAAAACTTCAACTACAAGTCATTCCAATTCATTAAGGATTTTGAGTTATGGAATGATCAAAGTGGCTGAAAAGTGAAAAAGTCACTTTTTCCAACACTTAGTGAAATTTTCACTAAGTCAGATTTTGCCTCACTTTTTGCCAAATGTAGGGGGATTTTTCACTTGGAATCAAAAGAGATCAAAACGAAACTTGTTCAAACAGTTGTTGTATCATGTAAGAGCTTTCCAAAATGGCCAAGAACATTGCCAAATTCAACCTACATCATGAGATACAACATTGTCAAGTTACCTTGCTGAAATCTGTCAAAGCAAGGCAGAGTTTGCATTTTGGGTCGATTTGCCAAAATCAGCCAATTTCAATTGCTCCAATCCACTTGGACACCTCAGAGGATTGAATCCAAAGGGGACAATCACTGAGCCAAGCATCCAAGGTCCAAGGAACAAGGAATAGCATGTTGAACCTAGAGTTGCCAAAATAGGGACAAGACTTCAAATTTGGAATGAGGCATTTAATGGAACCATCAAGGTGGCATGGACTGAGCCATTCTCATCTGAAATCAGTCAAGACTTATCCAAGACCAAGGGAACCAAAGCTCTGTGCCCTAACCTCTAGTCAATGGCTAGAGGAGACTTGAATTCTCATTGGACAACATTGGCCAAACCTACTTACCAGCTGCCATGCACTATTCCTTGCAAAACAAACTTGCTCTACTATAAATAGAGCTCAATTGTGGTCAGTTTGAGTACACCAAAGCCATCTAACATATGCTTTCCTCAAAATCTCTTTCTCTTGGCAAAAATGCCTTTCTTAGCAAGGTAGCTATCGGGTTTTGAGTTTGAGAGCAATTCTGCACAAACCAATCACTCACACACCTCACATACATCACATATGAGCTGATCAAACACTCACATAACTTCTGAAACATCAATTTCACAAAATCACCAGCTGGTTGCTCAAATTTTCAAACAAGGTGCAGCTGAGGTACCACAAAATGATCCAGCCAATTTCAATCAAGTCCAACCATCCAAACACAATCCATAGGGTGTAGGGAAGCTGTTCAGATCATCACCACTCATCTGTAACACCTCCAAATAAAAAATCACTCTGAACTTGCTGTCACGACTTGGAGGTAAGCACATGCTTGGTCATCTCTCAATCTATGCATATTTCCTCGCACAATAATTTGGCCATATGTTCATAATCATGCATGGAATGTTTTCCCTCAATTAATTGCATTGTTTGAATCGTGTATCAAAAATCCTAGCCTTCATGCAGAAATTAGGGTTCTTGAGGTCTCTTCGTGATTTCTTGTTGTATGTTTAATTTAAATGTAATTAAAGTACATAGACATGATCGTGAGGTTGAGGCGAGCATAATGATATGTGGATTGCATGTTATAATTACGTATTCAGTGAGATTGGATGGAAAATGCAAATCTGGGAAAACTGAAAAACGCGCGTGTTCTTGGTGTTGTTCTTGGCGCCATTTTCATATATTTGAATATTTGAATTTTGTGATTTTGTTTAATTGATTCAAAAATTAATTTCTCTCTGAGTTTTAATGATTTTGAGTTGATTCTTTTTTTAATAATTCAAAAAAATGTTAAAATATTTTATTTTATCAAAAAATCCCAAAAATATTATTTATTTCATATAATTGATATTTTTGTAAAGAATTAATATTTTAATTGTTTTTGACATTTTAAATATTTTTTCTACATTGATTTTGCAACTTTTAATGATTTCTAATTATTTCGTAGGTCAATACTTAATTTTTGAAGCATTAATCCAAGATCACAATTTGTTTTCCATGTGTTAAACAATTTTTGATCATTTTAATTGAATTTTTATTCAATTAAATACATTTTTGAAAACAAATTAGGGTTTTGTATTAATTCAACCCTCATAAATCATTTTCAAAACACTTTGGGCCTCTAATATAGTGTAAGACCCAATCCTTTTTCTTTTTTTGACCAAATCATCTTTGGGCCTCACTTATTGTATAAGTCCCGATACCGTCAAAAAACAAACGGCGCGATCGTCGCCTTTTCAAAAATCATCCGGGCCTACCCTCGAGTAGTAAGACCCATTTATTCATCTCAAACCTTTTTGGGCCTCTTGAGAGAGTGTAAGACCCATCCACCCTTGTATAAAAACTTTTTGGGCCTCACTCATTGTATAAGTCCCTCTGTACAAGTAAACGGCGCGATCGTCGCCCGTTTAAAAATAAAAACCATCTGGGCCTACCCTCGTGTAGTAAGACCCAACTCTTTTCCTTTAAACTTTTTGGGCCTCTTGAGAGAGTGTAAGACCCATCCCTTTGTACAGAAAACCTTTTTGGGCCTCAGTCACTTGTATAAGTCCCTCTGTACAAATTCAAACAGTGTGCTCACTGATAAAACCCTGGGCCTCTCCTTGAGCTGTAAGCCCCAGATCTTTCTTTTTCAAAGCACTTTCTCCTTTGATTTTGAATATACTATTGTTTTTAATCTTTCTTTGTTGAACAACTAACCAAACAGCATGGAAGCACTACAACTGAGTAAGTGGTTATCGCTTTCATTTACTGCTTTCATATTATAAACTGTATTGTGGGGCTGCTCACTGTAAGTCTCCTTTCATAAACTCATATCTACTGTGTAATAATAGTATATATATTTCGAGTTTCCCCGACAACTACGTCTAGAACTAGGTGACGTCGTTTCACTTATTCGTAGAAATAGACGCCTAGATCCCCAATAGGAGCACCAGATACAGTCTTCTCTTCGGCTGTCCTCCTTAGGAATCGTCAAGAAGCTCTGCTCCCCAAGATGAATGTATTATCTGTGAATGGCATCTTTGAGTTTTCTTCCCAATTCTCGAACTTTCCTGACTTGATCTATTCCTTGTGGATAGCTTGCCTTGAATGTCTCGGGGTTTGGGTACCCACTACGGTCATAATCTTGGACCTTAACTAAGGAACCCTCTTTAAAAGCTAGAAGTCGCTGGATAGTAAACCTCGCACGTTTACCAGTGGTTTTTATCTTTAAAAGAGTTATCTCTCCTAATGGAAAGGAGATGATAGACCCACGGGCTTCTTAAAAGCACCGGCCTCCTCTTGGGCATTAATCAAGGACCCTACGGCTTCTTAGAAGTTTTCACAGCCTCCTCTTAGGCTTCGTATAATGATCTCTTCCTCCGGGAATGATAGCCTCCTCTTGGGCTTCGTACAAGGACCCGTCGGCTTCTTAAAAGTTCCCAGCCTCCTCTTGGGCTTCGTACAAATTATCCCGACGACCTCCTAGAGGTATAGGAACAGAACCTAGTCATCCTCATAGAACAGTCCTTTCATAGAGTCTACTACTGTTTCTCGAAGCATAGTATGAAAGATAAAACTCTAGACACGGACAGTCTAACTTCCTTGAGTCTCAAAGACATTCTCAAGCACCCTTCGTTAAATAGGAAGGAAACCCGCAGACTCGGACAGTCTCAATACCCTTTGGATTTCCCGTTTCCTCAAAGAGAAGGAAATATCCCTGATCCTCAAATTAAATCCCTGTGTACAGTGTTACTCATATAAGAACTGATTTTCTCTTTTAAATCAGTATATTGGATCTGTCACTCAACTGAAACAGTTACAATAGCCTCCATCTCGGGCTTCGTACGAGATACCAAAATTCTCTCCAGTGGAGTCAAAACAACCTTTTCGCCTCTCTCTCGGGCTTTGTACGAGATACAAAAACACTCTATTACTGAGTATAAAAGATTCTCCAACTGAGTCAACTATTTGCTAGCCTCCTCTTAGGCTTTGTATAACGATATGCCCCACTGGGTCAAAAACTTTTAGCCTCTCTCTCGGGCTTTGTACGAGACACAAATTAGCCTCCTCTTAGGCTTTGTATAATGATTTTCCTATCGGAAATTAGCCTCCTCTTAGGCTTTGTATAAGAAAACCACTGGTTGATCCAATCGACCTTTTAGTATCAAAACTGTGCCTTGTTCGCAGTACACAAACATCAACAACTCCTTTCCCTCCATCTAATCGCTGTAAGCGGCAAGCCTCTGGATCATCTATATCCATGCCACTGTCCCTCTTTTAGCATGAGAAATTCCTAAGGAAAGATGGCATTGCTCTACACTGAGTTAAAGTCTTCTCCTTCAGGTTAAAACCCTTTCTTCGGAAATTATGGCATTGCTCGGATCCGCGTATCCCAGTTAAAGTAATTCTCCTTCTCCCCTATTTAGAGATGACAAATTCTCTCTAAAGTCGAGGTCTTTCAGCTTCACGTCTTGGGCTTTGAACAAGACACAAATAGACCTTTCAGCTTCACATCTTGGGCTTTGAACAAGATACAAACCACCTTTCGCTTCACGTCTTGGGCTTTGAACAAGACACCAAAAACCAATTTCCTCCCATAGAATAGGAGGAACAACGAACGCTCTGATTTCCCTGTTTCGGTAAACGGGAATACGTAGGCATAAGATCGAAAGAAAAGATCTTAGCGAGCGCAATCAACAAAAAACCCAAATCCCATATCTTCGTCAATCAAAAGCAGTAATTCAAAAGCACCAGTCCTAATATCCTAATCCTTGTTCCCCGTAAGAAACCCTTTGCCTAGATTAAAAGAAAGAAACCGTATTGGCGAAAATACAAATAACCAGTACAAAGGCCCCCCCACATTGATAACATCCGTAACCTAACAGACCGCTGTTTAAATTCAGTATGCAAGCAGGGTTAATTGGAGACATCTATTTCCCTTCCTTATTCAGCTCACAATAGGATAAAAAATGAATCGGCCTGTAGTTTTAAGCTCAACCGCAGAGAGCGACCAGCGCTTAAGAACCGCGTCCAAAATCGCTCGCTACAGAAAAAGTGGCGCCCACCGTGGGGCCCGTTCCTTTCTTTCAACTTCTCTTGTGTGAAAAATTACACAAATGGCGACTCTGCTGGGGAGTCTCCTTTTCTGCCTTAGGGCATCATCCCCGTTTTCTACGGAAAATGGGAACTCTACCGAAGAGAAAGATTTACCTATGCTGGTCCATCTCTTAGGCAGGGAACCACAGATTGGGGCTTCCGCCGGGGAACCCATTTCTGTCAGGAACTTAAGAATCATAGCTTTATAAGTCTAGGATGATTAGGACAAATATATATACTGCTTTTCCTAATTGCTATACGTGTTTATTTTTCTGCTACTGGGAATGCGTGTGATGCCGCATGTGGTGAGATTGAGTATACACTTAAGAAAAGCCAACCTTTTTCGTAGTGCGGAAGCTATCGGAAATAGCTGTTACGCGATACTACCCTCATTTGAGGCTGGTGATCTATTCTCGGTGAATGGCACTTACTCTAAGATTGCTCTACAACTCGCTGGCGATCCGCTTGTTGTTTTGCTTTCCTGGGAGGAGCTGATGATAATGAGTACAGGTACAAAAATCACCCTAGTATAAACCTTTGGGGATGGGTAGAGCCTTGACTTCATGACAACGACCCTTTGACCCCATGTTTTTTCTATGTTTTTGTGTGCTGCATTCATGCATTCATTTAATAAAACATTAAAACATTCAAAAAATTTCTCTTCTAGTCTCTCTGTTTTTCAAATTAAACTAAGACTGTGATTGCAAATATCAGAGAAAAAGATTGCATTAATGGATTTCGGTAGAAGGAGAACTCACCAGTATACCTTCAAGGTTCCAAAGCTAGGGGATTTGAGAAAGTTAGCGAGGATGATCGTTAACCCAGAGGCTTTCAGAGCCAAGCACGGTGGTTTGCTACCACTGTTAAGAGTCCATGTGATTAAGGGAATCATGGATGCGCTCATTCAGTTCTACGATCCGGTTTATCACTGTTTCACATTCCCGGATTACCAGCTAGCACCAACGCTGGAGGAGTATTCTCATCTGACTGATTTACATATCACTGATCGAGCTCCATTTTCTAGACTGGAAGAAATTCCAAAGAATCAGACTATTGCAATAGCAATTCATTTGGACGAGTCTGAGGTCCGGATTCACATGATTACTATGGGTGGCATCCAAGGTTTGCCAGCCCAGTTCTTGACAAAGAAAGCTCTGTACTTTGCTAGTATAGGGAACGGGTCTGCTTTTGAAAGCATCTTTGTCTTGCTCACCTACGGATTATTTTTGTTTCCCAACATCAATAACTTCGTCGATATCAACGCTATTAAGGTTTTTCTCGTTGGAAACCCTGTGCCGACTTTGCTCGCAGATGCGTATCATTCTGTACACTTGGGAAATTTGTACAGCGGAGGGGAGATCACATGCTGTGTACCTTTGCTCTACAAATGGTTTATCTCTCACTTGCCCAAGTCTGCTGCTTTTTGGGATTGCAAGAGTGTCTTACGTTGGTCGCAGAAGATCATGTCTCTCACCAATTCCGATATAGATTGGTGTAATAGGATTTATGAGGGAATCAGAATCATTGACCGTTGTGGAAACTTCCCCAGCGTACCCCTCATAGGAACTAAAGGAGGAATCAACTATCATCCGATATTGGTTCTTCGTCAATTTGGATACCCGATGAGACACATCCCACTGGGTGTTCATCTGGAAGGTCTTTTCTTCAAAGAAGGAGAAAGTGACAGAGCACTAAAGATGGAAATAGTGCAAGCTTGGAAACATGTTCATAAGAAAGGACGAGAGTCTCTGGGAAAACCGGACTGTGTCTCGGTGGAGCCTTATCTCCATTGGGTACAAACTAGAGCTCTCAAGCTAAAGATGCCTTATCCTCGTTACGGAATTCTTCCGCCGAGGGAAATTGTCAAGCTTCAGGTTACTCTCAACAAAGTTCAAAAGGAAAGAAGATCTTGGAAGAACAAGTACCGCACCCTCGACGTAGAGTGTATCCAAATACATCAATTACTAAAAGAGAAAGATGCTCTGATTGAAATTCTGGAGCAGTATGCTGTAGAGAATCAAGATGACCAAAGGAATTTGCTCGCTCCTTTCACCTGGCAAAGGAATGACAATCCGACAACGGCCCAAGCGCCCCGGTCAAAGAAAGGTAAGATATCAGAATCAGCACCCGGTTTCTCCTCAGGGAGGACTCAGGACCCATTAGTTTAGGTTTCTGTTTCTGCACTTTGTAATCTACTGTATTTCCATTTCTGTAATCCTTTGGAATTCAATAAAAAGGGGTTTCCCCACTGTTTGATATTTGCAATCTAATTGTCGAAGTTTATTTTAATTAAACCTAAAAACAATTAATATAATCATTGCATTCATCATTCTCACATCGCGTATTCTTCTTCCCTACGAATCTCACGTTTGTGTCTCGATTCTAGAGTCAAACTGTCTCATTCGTATAATACTCGGGCCAATCGTCAGAAAAAGATGGATGATCTTGAGGAAGAAAACAGAGAGTTGAAAGAAGAGATCGACGCTCTGAGAGAGGATATGAGAAAGCTTCGTAACGACATGCAAGCCATGGCAGAAGCTCAGCTACAAAGAACTGTGATCTCAGAGATCGCCTCAACGCCCATCATAGAAAAGTATGATCCTAGGTATCAGATGCCGAAAGATCGTCCTTGGGGCATGCCTGTTAACTATATCCCGGAAGGATATGTTCCGCCGATCACTGAAGATCAGGGAATCGCAACAGAAGCCGCTGGGCGTGAAGGTTACAAACTTCGGGAAAGCGAAGATGCCAGGGGCATACTGAAGACTCCTAAAGGTTACAAACTTCGGGAGGCGCCAAGACTTACTGCCGTAGTCACGGTACCACCCCCTGTGGTGCACACTGTCCCGGAAGGACAGATTCCACAGACACCTTCTGGTAAGAAGGAAACTATGTTTGACAGAATGGATGAATTCCAGGAGCAGTTCTTGGAAATGCAGAAAGAGCTGCAAGCCATTCGCGGTCAGGATCTATTTGGAAAGGACACAACAACCTCTTCAGCAGGCTCGTCCTCCATATAACAACAACCGTACAATACGGCCACTAGGATTTGATCCTATACCTGTAACGTACGCAGAGCTGTTTCCGTTACTGCTGGCTAAGGGGCACATTCAGACTAAGTCTCCCATTTCAGTTCCGAAAAATCTGCCTTTTTGGTTTAAAGCAGATCAAACATGCCCTTACCATCAAGGAGGTTCGGGGCATAACATTGAGACTTGTCTCAATTTCAAATCCGACGTGCAAAATCTTGTTAGGAGCGGGCTCTTATCTTTCAAAGATACGAATCCTAATGTTCTTACGAACCCGCTGCCTCAACACGAGAAAGCTGCAGTCAATCTGATTGAGAAAGAGACTAACAATGTCTATCAAATTCACGATGTACTCTTATTGGGGACCAATCTGGTCAAGATGCATTGTAGACAGAGTGGATATGGCCATGTGAGACCTCATAATTATCACCAGTGTGATATCTGCTCTAAAGATAACCAAGGATGTTCGGTAGTGCAATCAGCTCTACAGGAACAAATGGATCTTGGATGGATCCAAGAGCACCGAGTTCGTGGAATTAACATGGTTTACACGAATTCCAACATCATTCAAAACCACGACATCCGTGCGATGAATGTCAACTTGGTGGCGATGCACTCAAGGCAAAGCCAGTATCATAATCTGCCGCGGCACGATTACAGTTCCTGTCTGATTTGCTCGGTAAACAAACAGGGATGCTCTTTCATACAAGAGGCCCTCCAGCGTCAGATGGATCTTGGATGGATCCAAGACTACCATGATAGGAACTCTTATCAAATCAACATGGTTCAGATCTTTGACATTCGCGTGATGAATACCAACCTGGTAGAGTTACATGCTGAGCAGGTCCGACTCGGATTCTTAATATCACATGACTATCAAAATTGTAAAGCGGGTTGCGAAAACGATCGAGGTTGTACCCTTGTCCAGGAGGCACTTCAGCACTTGTTAAATCACTGGTGGATGCCAATCTATATGGACGAAGATACTCAGCAGATTAGTATCAGTAACAGGAATCCTACTCGTCGTCAAAGTCAGGATGTCCGATCAATGGAAGGTAACCTAGTGAGGTTACATTGTATTCAAAGTGGGCGTGGCCAGGTGCCACCACACAACTATGACAGTTGTAGCGTCTGTTCGGAAAGTAACCAAGGGTGTTACCTTGTGAGAGCAGCTCTTCAGGGTCAGGTCGATCATGGAGAAATTCGTCCATATCCGGGTTCTGGACCCATCATTTGGTCGCCGAACTACCTTGCCGAGCAAGTTGAGGATGTTGTCACGATCTTTGGTCATCACAGGACCAGGGATGTTTTTGCCATCATTCCTCTACTTGACGAATCTAAAGTTCCCAACCAGGAATGGATCGAGATTACTTATGATGGTCAGAAAAATCAAAAGGTTCCCATAGTCATCTATCTACCGGGGCCACTACCGTATGAATCAGCTAAGGCAGTCCCTTACAAATACGGTGCAACAATAATCGAGAATGGAAAGGAAATTCCATTACCCTCCGTCGTGAATATTGCAGACATCAGTCGTGTAACACGGAGCGGTCGAATCTTCAACCGAGGGGTTGGAGAATCCAATAAAGAAAAGGAACTTCAGGCGGAAATTCCTGATCCACCAGTCGATCAATCTAGTAATCCCGACTTTTCAAAAGACAAAGATGAGATGCTAAAGCTCATCCAAAGGAGTGAATATAACATTGTTGATCAACTGTTACGGACTCCTTCAAAAATCTCAGTATTATCACTGTTACTCGGTTCAGAAGCACACAGAGAGGCTCTACAGAAAGTCGTGGAGCAAGCCTTTGTGGAACAGGATGTAACAATCAGACAATTCGATAGCATTGTCTCTAACATCACTTCCTGCAATAATTTGGGATTTAGTGATGAAGAATTACCTGAAGAGGGTCGTCGTCATAACATGGCGCTCAATATCACAGTTAACTGCCAGGGCGATGCTTTAGCCAACGTACTGGTAGACACAGGGTCAGCCCTGAATGTTATGCCGAAGTACACTTTGATGCAATTATCATTCAAGGGCCCTCCAATGAGAGTCAGCGAGGTCGTCATCAAAGTATTCGACGGATCCAGAAAAACAGTTATCGACGAAGTGGATCTTCCCATAACTATTGGTCCTCACACTTTCCAAATCACTTTCCAGGTCATGGACATCCGGGCAACATACAGTTGTTTATTAGGAAGACCTTGGATACATCAGGCTGGAGCGGTTACTTCAACCCTCCACCAAAGGCTAAAGTTCGTCAAGAACGATCAACTTGTCACGGTTTGTGGGGAACAAGCCTTGCTTGTGAGTAACCTATCATCATCTACTTGTGTAGAACCCGAGGAGGTTATTGGAACTCAGTTCCAAGCACTATCGGTGAGCAAGGACAATCAGTCCAAAGGAGGAACCTCGATTTCCTCATACAAAGATGCTATCAAAGCGGTTGAGAGTACCGATACGACAGGATGGGGACGGCTTGTCATTCCTATTGACAATAAAACAAAGAAGGGTCTTGGTTTTTCTGCAACCTGTACCCGGACAGCTACCAACGATGAAAGTCTTCATCCCCTTCAAAACTTCTTCCACACTGGAGGTTTTCTTCACCCAGTGTCTCAGACAGTTCATGCTGTCAATGAGGAAGATCCCTCTGACACAGATGAAGAATGGAAGTCCTACCTTAACAAGGACGGCTATATGTCTCAGGAAGAGGTGCCTATGCCTTTTTGCTTTCCTACAGAAAGTCCGAGATTTATACCAAGATCAGATGTCGAAATGATCTACGGAGATTGTGATCCGGAAGGATGCCGTGCTCCGCCAAATTCATTAGAGGAAGACACTCTGATGAAAGAAAACTCTGATCACAATTACTATGGCCCAATGGATGGTCTGCCAATGTGGCAACCTTACCCAGGAAACTTGGGGCAAGGGAGTCAGCCGAGTAAGGAAACTCATCTGACCGTCATTGAACAGAATACCTGTGTCCCCACCATGTCATGGGATCAACACTCAGGTCATTCGGAAACTACTCAACATGAAGATGAATTCGCAATGTTCGCAGGACTTGAATTCATCAACTATGCTTTTCCTGAGGTCAACGTCATCGAGAGGGATGACTTCTCCAGTTCCAGAGAAGTTTGGGACACTTTGGGACAACCAAGTGGAAAATACGACTATATGGTCAAGTACACCGCTCCCGAAAGCTCTTGTATCAGGCTCGAAGATATCCAGCCAACTAGATGGGGAGATACAGCTGAGAGCACCAATGCTATGCAAAATGCAACAGAGGAATCCTCCTACGACAACTCTGCTTGGGAGACAAATTCCAATGATCCTGCTCCACCAGAAATCAGCGTCATTTCTGAAGACAAATCAAGGAAGGTGCCAGACTTTGTGATTCACCGAGGAGTCCGCCGCCAATGGGTTGCTGTCGAGGTTCCGAAGGTCGTTCGTCAGTCAAAGTAATTGCCATCTTTAACCTTTCACCCTGCCCAATTGAAACGGATATTTTGATAGGGCTCGCTTTCTGTAAATTTCCCTCTTTGCTTTGTCCAAAGCGACAGAGTTTTGTTTTATAGGGCTGTAGTTTCAAGAGTCGACTTGTTCATAAATAAAATAACGTCGTTCTGTAATTTCCGCATTAATTGCTATTTTCTCTTTTTGCTTTTTCAGAAAATGGTAATCCTAAAAAACATTCAATAATAAAAACAAGCAGTAAAATCAAAACACTGCACACACTTACATTTTATCTATCTCTTCTAAACACGAATCATCACGTCATGCAGATTGCTTGTTTTATACCCCGTTGAAACATACGATCTGATGCCTTCTTCCAACTTTGAGTTCCCGGTATTCGAGAATGAAGAAGAAAATGACGACCAAATTCCAGAAGAGATCTCCCGACTACTCAGACAAGAGGAAAGGTCCATCGAACCTCACAAAGAGCCATTGGAAACGGTAAACTTGGGTTCAGAAAAAGAGAGAAAAGAAATCAGGATCGGAGCACTGCTCAGTCCAACTGCCATAGAGGGTTTGATAAAGCTTCTCAAAGAATTTCCCGATGTATTCGCTTGGTCCTATCAGGATATGCCAGGGTTGGATACCAGCATCGTGGAACATCACTTACCGTTGAGATCGGAATGTCCGCCAGTAAAGCAAAGGTTGAGACGGACTCACCCGGACATGGCCATCAAAATCAAAGAGGAGGTACAGAAACAGATAGACGCGAGTTTCCTCGCTACATCTGAATATCCTCAATGGTTAGCCAACATCGTACCCGTTCCCAAAAAGGACGGAAGGGTCAGAATGTGTGTTGATTACAGAGATCTGAACAAGGCAAGTCCAAAGGACGACTTTCCTTTACCACACATTGACATGCGGGTAGACAGCACAACAAAGTTCAAAGTATTCTCCTTCATGGATGGATTCTCGGGCTATAACCAGATCAAAATTGCGCCGAAAGACATGGAGAAAACTTCGTTCATTACCCCATGGGGTACCTTTTGTTACAAGGTAACGCCGTTCGGTTTGAAGAATGCCGGGGCAACCTATCAAAGGGCCATGACTACTCTGTTTCATGACATGATACATAAGGAAATCGAGGTATATGTCGATGATTTGATTGCAAAATCAAGAACGGAGGATGAGCACGTTGAACATCTGTCAAAATTGTTCAAACGTCTAAGAAAATTCAAGCTCCGCTTGAATCCCAACAAGTGCACCTTCGGTGTCCGTTCGGGGAAACTACTAGGGTTCATCGTCAGCCAGAAAGGGATTGAAGTTGATCCTGACAAGGTCAAGGCCATTCAAGAAATGCCTTCTCCTAAAACTGAAAAACAAGTCAGAGGATTCCTGGGACGGTTGAACTACATCTCCAGATTCATATTCCTTATGACCGCCACGTGTGCGCCGATTTTTAAATTATTGAAAAAGAACCAGGATTGCGTTTGGTCAGAAGATTTCCAAACCGCCTTCGACAGTATCAAGGAATATCTGTTGAATCCTCCGATTCTATCACCTCCAGTAGAAGGAAGACCACTGATCATTTACCTCACAGTCCTAGAGGACTCAATGGGATGTGTACTTGGCCAACAAGACGAAACTAAACGGAAAGAGTCTGCCATTTACTATCTAAGCAAGAAATTCACCGACTGCGAGACTCGGTATACAATGCTTGAGAAAACTTGTTGCGCTTTGGCTTGGGCAGCCAAATGTCTTCGCCAGTACATGATTCGTCATACTACTTGGTTGGTCTCCGAAATGGATCCAATCAAGTACGTTTTCGAAAAACCTGCTCTCACGGGAAGGATTGCCCGTTGGCAGATGTTACTATCAGAATATGACATAGAGTACCATGCCTAAAAAGCCATTAAGGGAAGTATTTTAGCCGATTATTTGGCTCATCAACCGATTGACAATCAAGAATCAATCGGGTTTGACTTCCCAGACGAAGATGTCATGTATCTAAAAATGAAAGATTGCGATGAACCGCTACCCAGTGAAGGGCCAGAACCAGGTTCCCAGTGGGGACTCATCTTTGACGGAGCAGTTAATCATTATGGAAACGGAATTAGGGCAATCATTGTTACCCCTCAGGGTTCCCACATTCCTTTCACTGCCAGACTTACGTTCAAATGTACGAACAACGAGGCCGAATACGAAGCATGTATTATGGGTCTCGAAGAAGCGATTGATTTAAGGATCAAAAACTTGGACGTATACGGCGATTCAGCCCTGGTAATTAACCAGATAAAAGGAGATTGGAACAGATACCAATCGGGATTGATTCCTTACAAAGACTATGCAAGGAGGTTGTTACCCTTCTTCAACAGAGTCGACTTTCATCACATCCCTCGTGATGAGAATCACATGGCTGATGCATTAGCCACTCTCTCTTCCATGATTAGTGTAGGTCGATGGAATGACATACCTAAGATTGACATAATGCGCCTTGAACGGCCCGCTTACATCTTCGCGATTGAAGCAGTCATAGACGACAGACCTTGGTATCACGATATCAAATGCTTCCTTCAGAAACAAGAGTACCCATCTGGGGCACTCAGAAAAGACAGGAAAACCCTCAGAAGATTGGCTGGAAACTTCTTCCTGAGCGGTGACACTCTTTATAAGAGAAATTTTGACATGGTCTTGCTCCGATGCGTCGACAGACCAGAAGCAGACGTGCTCATGAAAGAAATTCATGAAGGATCCTTTGGCACTCATGCCAACGGACACACAATGGCCAGAAAAATTCTGAGAGCAGGGTACTATTGGTTGACAATGGAATCCGACTGCTACAAGTACATGAGGAGGTGTCACAAGTGTCAGATATACTCCGACAAAATTCATGTACCGCCATCACTTCTCAAAGTTCTTTCTTCCCCGTCGCCTTTTTCCATATGGGGAATCGACATGATTGGTATGATTGAGCCCAAGGCTTCAAACGGACATCGGTTCATCCTGGTAGCCATTGATTATTTCACCAAGTGGGTCGAAGCAACGTCATTCGCCAATGTAACCCGACAAGTGGTGGTCCGATTTATCAAAAACAATATCATCTGCCGTTATGGTGTTCCAAGCGAGATCATTACTGATAATGGATCTAACTTGAACAATAAGATGATGAAAGAGTTGTGTGCTGAGTTCAAGATTGAACACCATAACTCATCTCCCTACCGACCCAAGATGAACGGAGCGGTAGAAGCGGCTAACAAGAACATCAAGAAGATTGTTCAAAAGATGGTTGTAACCTATAAAGATTGGCACGAGATGCTACCCTTTGCTCTTCACGGTTATCGCACATCTGTCCGCACTTCAACAGGGGCTAACCCTTTCTCTCTAGTATATGGCATGGAGGCAGTTCTCCCCATAGAAATAGAGATCCCATCAATCAGGGTATTGATGGAAGCTCAGCTCACCGAAGCTGAATGGTGTCAAAGTCGACACGACGAACTGAACCTGATCGAAGAGAAGCGAATCACGGCACTATGCCACGGTCAGTTGTATCAACAGAGAATGAAGAGGGCGTTCGACAAAAAGGTCCGACCTCGTGTCTTCAGGAAAGGAGACCTCGTGCTCAAGAAGATACAATCATTTCTCACTGACTCTCGGGGCAAATGGACCCCAAATTATGATGGCCCCTATGTGGTCACGAAAGCTTTCTCAGGCGGCGCCTTGAGACTTGCAACCATGGACGGAGAGGAATTTGCCTACCCCACGAATGTTGATGTAGTCAAGAAATACTTCGCCTAAACTAAAAAAAAAATGTCTCGGTGGATTGAAAACCCGAAAGGGCGGTCCAGGCAAAAGTTAGAGACATGAAAAAAAATCATCCCGATGGATTGGAAATCTCATAGTACAATCCAGGCAAAAATTAGGGATAATGGCAAGTAACTATGTTCAACAGAGGCGAGTCCCTCAGCAGTAGTTACATCATCTATCGGAGGAAATCTCCAGTCAAGGTCATCTTCGACAAGAAGCTCATGATGTCTCGAATTCAAAGTTGGTAGAAGGATAGTGGTCGTTATGTTTCAACGTAGCCCTTTTCCCTGTAAATTACCATTTTCTAACTTTGTATATACTCTTTGGAATCACGCGTTTGGCTGATCTCCATCTTATCAATAAAATTTGAGCCCTTGTGCTTTTGTTTGTAATTCTTAACTTGTTTTAGCTTTACAGAACGACGTTGTTTAAACTTAATCAGCGATTCTTGAAATAAAACAAAAATGAATTTACTTGTTAAAACTTTTTCTGCTTTTAAAATAAAGTTGGCAATTTCTTTTGACTGTTGAACATCAGAAGAACATCGATCGCTTCTCCCGAAGTAAGCGAACTTCAAAGTGCAGAATCAAGGTACTCCTTCTAAGCCAGTATGCCTGAATGAAGGATCAACTGTGTCAGAGACCTTGTTTCGTCTGACATCCTCGGCCGAGTTCTCATCTCTTAAGCCCGATCAACATAGCTCCCAATGGGACTATCTCTCATAAGCAAGGTGGAATTGCTATTTTGAATCAACGGTACTTCTTCGCCCCGCGATGGCCGAGTATCCAATTGTGTTCATCCATTAGTCTGTATGTCGCATCTGTTTTGTCAGCATATACATACATACTTCATGCATTTTATTTGCGTTCGCATTTCGTATTGCATCACTATCACTTGAGTCGGTCTTGTCCCCTAGTGATAAACAGTCTTCTCAATCGAGTTTGTCAGTTCTTTCCTCGTTAGGAAGTGTTGCGTCTGCACAATCTCGCCACCAGTGTATCTTTAGATCAGAGTCGGCACTTGGCCACTTTGATAACTTGAACCTAAGAAAAGCCACAGAAAACTCTCAATTAACATCACTCTTCGCCATTGAAGATGATATCCTTGCTTTCCCGGATTAAGGAAAATCCACAGAGAAAGCCTCGTGATCAGAGATTCGGCAGCACGCCAGTTTTGCTCCGAAAAACCACTGATGAGAAGGTCATTAGCACCTCAAAATTACACCCATCATATGGCGTTTCTCCGGGAAGATCCCGAGAAAAGTATGATGAAAGATCCCAAATGAAAACAGTCTCTCAAGAGACTCACTTTCCCCAGTAGAAACAAATGGCGTCTCCAACAGAGAAGTTTGTACAACTCTACAACTCAGACGACTGGGTTCCCCAGCAAGTCTGACATCAAAACTTTTTCCACTCAAATGGCATCTCCCCAGGAAAATTCGGCGAGAAGTTTGAAGGAAAGCCGCTATGAATAGCGTCCCTTGTCAAGAAAGTTTATTGACAAAAGAAACTAAGACCAGTTCTTGGTAGGAAACCAGGATCGAGGGGAAGTTTAAATCAGAAACTAAGACCAGTTCCTTGGTAGGAGACCAGGATCGAGGGGAAGTTTAAATTAGAAACTAAGGCCAGTTCCTTGGTAGGAAACCAGGATCGAGGGGAAGTTTAAATCAGAAACTAAGACCAGTTCCTTGGTAGGAAACCAGGATCGAGGGGAAGTTTAAATCAAAAGAGACTGAGACAGTTCCTTGGTAGGAAACCAGGATCGAGGGGAAGTTTACCTTTTCTAAGCATCATCGCTTAGCTAAAGAAGATGAATGCGTAAGCTACCATTCATAACCACCATCAAAATTTTGGATATTCCGATATTTAATCCTCTTGCACCCCGAATGCCCGAATGCCCGAATCCCTTCGTCATTCATACCTTCGGGTCCAAGAAGATTAAATAGGGGCATCTGTAATACCCCAAATTTTGACCACTTAGACTTCCCATCATTGTGAAAATCATCATCACAATATGGATGAACCATCATGCTTCATCAGTCTCCCCAAAGATGGGTGAGCATCCAATACAATCAAAATTAGGGTTTCAAGCCCTCTCTGAGTGCTTAGACAAAGGATCAATCAAGAAATGACATGATCTTCAACTTGTCTAATCTCTCAAACATCCACAATGGATCAAAAAGGACTCCCACTTCAAGGATTAAGCACAAGGCTGCTCCCTTCTAGGTGGATCAAGTCTCAAGATCGACAGTGTCACCAAATTAGGGTTTTGGTCGACCAGGGCCTCCAGATGGAAATTTTCATCTGGGCACAAGGCAATGATCCAAAACATAACCTAATATACTTCATGGAACCTCATGAACCCATGCATCAAGTCAATTTTGCCTCAGGGGATGCATTCATCAAAAATCAGGAATTAGGGTTTCTTGACCTAATTCACCCCTAAGTTGACTTTTGGGACAAACCATGAGCCAAGACCTCAAGAGATGATTTGAGGGTCTCTAATACACCATGTTGATCCATTTGGAACAATGGGTTGATCCAAGAAGCTTGAGCAACAAGTTTCATTTTCATCTGCACCACAATTAGGGTTTTAAGGGAAAAGTCAACTGTAACTTTGACTTTTGACCAAGACATGCTCCCAAACCCTAATACATGATTGAATATACCCTATGACACCCATGGAACATGTCCATCAAGTTTGATTTAGGTCAAGGACATGATTTCCTGAAGAATTGCACAGTTTGGGATTCATCTGATAAAAAGTCAACTGTGCACAAAAGTCAACTTTGACTTTTTGAGATTTTTCACCAAAATGGATTTTTAACCCTAAAATGATGTTAATGTATGATTTGAATCATCATTCATCAATAAAAATCAAGAAAAGTGAGATAACTTGTAAAAGGGGTAACCATAAAACTTAGAAATTTTTCTAAGTTAAAAATAAAGTGGCAAAGGTACCAACTTTGGAGGACCATAACTCCTAAACCACAAGGCCATTTTTTCTCATCCAAAGATGGATTTGTAGCCCTCATTATCACCTACAAAAACTTCAACTACAAGTCATTCCAATTCATTAAGGATTTTGAGTTATGGAATGATCAAAGTGGCTGAAAAGTGAAAAAGTCACTTTTTCCAACACTTAGTGAAATTTTCACTAAGTCAGATTTTGCCTCACTTTTTGCCAAATGTAGGGGGATTTTTCACTTGGAATCAAAAGAGATCAAAACCAAACTTGTTCAAACAGTTGTTGTATCATGTAAGAGCTTTCCAAAATGGCCAAGAACATTGCCAAATTCAACCTACATCATGAGATACAACATTGTCAAGTTACCTTGCTGAAATCTGTCAAAGCAAGGCAGAGTTTGCATTTTGGGTCGAATTGCCAAAATCAGCCAATTTCAATTGCTCCAATCCACTTGGACACCTCAGAGGATTGAATCCAAAGGGGACAATCACTGAGCCAAGCCTCCAAGGTCCAAGGAACAAGGAATAGCATGTTGAACCTAGAGTTGCCAAAATGGGGACAAGACTTCAAATTTGGAATGAGGCATTCAATGGAACCATCAAGGTGGCATGGACTGAGCCATTCTCATCTGAAATCAGTCAAGACTTATCCAAGACCAAGGGAACCAAAGCTCTGTGCCCTAACCTCTAGTCAATGGCTAGAGGAGACTTGAATTCTCATTGGACAACATTGGCCAAACCTACTTACCAGCTGCCATGCACTATTCCTTGCAAAACAAACTTGCTCTACTATAAATAGAGCTCAATTGTGGTCAGTTTGAGTACACCAAAGCCATCTAACATATGCTTTCCTCAAAATCTCTTTCTCTTGGCAAAAATGCCTTTCTTAGCAAGGTAGCTATCGGGTTTTGAGTTTGAGAGCAATTCTGCACAAACCAATCACTCACACACCTCACATACATCACATATGAGCTGATCAAACACTCACATAACTTCTGAAACATCAATTTCACAAAATCACCAGCTGGTTGCTCAAATTTTCAAACAAGGTGCAGCTGAGGCACCACAAAATGATCCAGCCAATTTCCATCAAGTCCAACCATCCAAACACAATCCATAGGGTGTAGGGAAGCTGTTCAGATCATCACCACTCATCTGTAACACCTCCAAATCAAAAATCACTCTGAACTTGCTGTCACGACTTGGAGGTAAGCACATGCTTGGTCATCTCTCAATCTATGCATATTTTCTCGCACAATAATTTGGCCATATGTTCATAATCATGCATGGAATGTTTTCCCTCAATTAATTGCATTGTTTGAATTGTGTATCAAAAATCCTAGCCTTCATGCAGAAATTAGGGTTCTTGAGGTCTCTTCGTGATTTCTTGTTGTATGTTTAATTTAAATGAAATTAAAGTACATAGACATGATCGTGAGGTTGAGGCGAGCATAATGATATGTGGATTGCATGTTATAATTACGTATTCAGTGAGATTGAATGGAAAATGCAAATCTGGGAAAACTGAAAAACGCGCGTGTTCTTGGTGTTGTTCTTGGTGCCATTTTCATATATTTGAATATTTGAATTTTGTGATTTTGTTTAATTGATTCAAAAATTAATTTCTCTCTGAGTTTTAATGATTTTGAGTTGATTCTTTTTTTAATAATTCACAAAAATGTTAAAATATTTTATTTTATCAAAAAATCCCAAAAATATTATTTATTTCATATAATTGATATTTTTGTAAAGAATTAATATTTTAATTGTTTTTGACATTTTAAATATGTTTTCTACATTGATTTTGCAACTTTTAATGTTTTCTAATTATTTTGTAGGTCAATACTTAATTTTTGAAGCATTAATCCAAGATCACAATTTGTTTTCCATGTGTTAAACAATTTTTGATCATTTTAATTGAATTTTTATTCAATTAAATACATTTTTGAAAACAAATTAGGGTTTTGGATTAATTCAACCCTCATAAATCATTTTCAAAACACTTTGGGCCTCTATTAGAGTGTAAGACCAAATCCTTTTTCTTTTTTTGACCAAATCATCTTTGGGCCTCACTTATTGTATAAGTCCCGATACCGTCAAAAAACAAACGGCACGATCGTCGCCTTTTCAAAAATCATCCGGGCCTACCCTCGAGTAGTAAGACCCATTTATTCATCTCAAACCTTTTTGGGCCTCTTGAGAGAGTGTAAGACCCATCCACCCTTGTACAAAAACTTTTTGGGCCTCACTCATTGTATAAGTCCCTCTGTACAAGTAAACGGCACGATCGTCGCCCGTTTAAAAATAAAAACCATCTGGGCCTACCCTCGTGTAGTAAGACCCAACTCTTTTCCTTTAAACTTTTTGGGCCTCTTGAGAGAGTGTAAGACCCATCCCTTTGTACAGAAAACCTTTTTGGGCCTCAGTCACTTGCATAAGTCCCTCTGTACAAATTCAAACAGTGTGCTCACTGATAAAACCCTAGGCCTCTCCTTGAGCTGTAAGCCCCAGATCTTTCTTTTTCAAAGCACTTTCTCCTTTGATTTTGAATATACTGTTGTTTTTAATCTTTCTTTGTTGAACAACTAACCAAACATCATGGAAGCACTACAACCGAGTAAGTGGTTATCGCTTTCATTTACTGCTTTCATATTATAAACTGTAATGTGGGGCTGCTCACTGTAAGTCTCCTTTCATAAACTCATATCTACTGTGTAATAATAGTATAGATATTTCGAGTTTCCCCGGCAACTACGTCTAGAACTAGGTGACGCCGTTTCACTTCTTCTTAGAAATAGACGCCTAGATCCCCAATAGGAGCACCAGATACAGTCTTCTCTTCGGCTGTCCTCCTTAGGAATCGTCAAGAAGCTCTGCTCCCCAAGATGAATGTATTCTCTGTGAATGGCATCTTTGAGTTTTCTTCCCAATTCTCGAACTTTCCTGACTTGATCTATTCCTTGTGGATAGCTTGCCTTGAATGTCTCGGGGTTTGGGTACCCACTACGGTCATAATCTTGGACCTTAACTAAGGAACCCTCTTTAAAAGCTAGAAGTCGCTGGATAGTAAACCTCGCACGTTTACCAGTGGTTTTTATCTTTAAAAGAGTTATCTCTCCTAATGGAAAGGAGATGATAGACCCACAGGCTTCTTAAAAGCATCGGCCTCCTCTTGGGCATTATTCAAGGACCCTACGGCTTCTTAGAAGTATTCACAGCCTCCTCTTAGGCTTCGTATAATGATCTCTTCCTCCGGGAATGATAGCCTCCTCTTGGGCTTCGTACAAGGACCCGTCGGCTTCTTAAAAGTTCCTAGCCTCCTCTTGGGCTTCGTACAAATTGTCCCGACGACCTCCTAGAGGTATAGGAACAGAACCTAGTCATCCTCATAGAACAGTCCTTTCATAGAGTCTACTACTGTTTCTCGAAGCATAGTATGAAAGATAAAACTCTAGACACGGACAGTCTAACTTCCTTGAGTCTCAAAGACATTCTCAAGCACCCTTCGTTAAATAGGAAGGAAACTCGCAGACTCGGACAGTCTCAATACCCTTTGGATTTCCCGTTTCCTCAAAGAGAAGGAAATATCCCTGATCCTCAAATTAAATCCCTGTGTACAGTGTTACTCATATAAGAACTGATTTTCTCTTTTAAATCAGTATATTGGATCTGTCACTCAACTGAAACAGTTACAATAGCCTCCATCTCGGGCTTCGTACGAGATACCAAAATTCTCCCCAGTGGAGTCAAAACAACCTTTTCGCCTCTCTCTCGGGCTTTGTACGAGATACAAAAACACTCTATTACTGAGTATAAAAGATTCTCCAACTGAGTCAACTCTTTGCTAGCCTCCTCTTAGGCTTTGTATAACGATATGCCCCACTGGGTCAAAAACTTTTAGCCTCTCTCTCGGGCTTTGTACGAGACACAAATTAGCCTCCTCTTAGGCTTTGTATAATGATTTTCCTATCGAAAATTAGCCTCCTCTTAGGCTTTGTATAAGAAGACCACTGGTTGATCCAATCGACCTTTTAGCATCAAAACTGTGCCTCGTTCGCAGTACACAAACATCAACAACTCCTTTCCCTCCATCTAATCGCTGTAAGCGGCAAGCCTCTGGATCATCTATATCCATGCCACTGTCCCTCTTTTAGCATGAGAAATTCCTAAGGAAAGATGGCATTGCTCTACACTGAGTTAAAGTCTTCTCCTTCAGGTTAAAACCCTTTCTTCGGAAATTATGGCATTGCTCAGATCCGCGTATCCCAGTTAAAGTAATTCTCCTTCTCCCCTCTTTAGAGATGACAAATTCTCTCTAAAGTCGAGGTCTTTCAGCTTCACGTCTTGGGCTTTGAACAAGACACAAATAGACCTTTCAGCTTCACATCTTGGGCTTTGAACAAGATACAAACCACCTTTCGCTTCACGTCTTGGGCTTTGAACAAGACACCAAAAACCAATTTCCTCCCATAGAATAGGAGGAACTACGAACGCTCTGATTTCCCTGTTTCGGTAAACGGGAATACGTAGGCATAAGATCGAAAGAAAAGATCTTAGCGAGCGCAATCAACAAAAAACCCAAATCCCATATCTTCGTCAATCAAAAGCAGTAATTCAAAAGCACCAGTCCTAATATCCTAATCCTTGTTCCCCGTCAGAAACCCTTTGCCTAGATTAAAAGAAAGAAAGCGTATTGGCGAAAATACAAATAACCAGTACAAAGGCCCCCCCACATTGATAGCATCCGTAACCTAACAGACCGCTGTTTAAACTCAGTATGCAAGCAGGGTTAATTGGAGACATCTATTTCCCTTCCTTATTCAGCTCACAATAGGATAAAAAATGAATCGACCTGTAGTTTTAAGCTCAACCGCAGAGAGCGACCAGCGCTTAAGAACCGCATCCAAAATCGCTCGCTACAGTATGGTCAGGAAAAATTGTAAAATGGGACTTTTCAAAATATCGTTTTTGTTTTTCTTTCGTAACTTGGGTTCCGTTTATCCGATTTTTACATTCTTGGTATTGTTGAAAAGCTATTGAGTTGTACTTTCTTATTATGATGATTTGGAAATTGTTAGCCGATTTAATTATGTCGGGAATTTGGAATAGTGTCAGTTTGTCGACTTTTGTCGTTGTAATCGTGAGTAATTGATGTGTATCATGCAAGGTGCTGTTGTATGATGTAAATGCATGTGTTTAGATGGTGTGGTGATGATTTCTGGCCGTATGGCAGTTAAATGCATTGTTTTGGGCTTAAGTGCAAAGTGCGATTTTGTTAAGAGAGATGAATGTATTTATACGTGTATCTGAATGTCATGAGTCCTTGTATGCCAAGCATCATAATATGCATTGTTGTGACGTCTTGAGTGACAGTTTGGATTCTAGAGGGAATCTGCTATAACATCGTGAGCCTTAAAAATAAGAGGTATGAATAGCCTTAAAAATAAGAGGACCGAAAGCGATGGTTATAGACGATCGTGTGCCCATGTGGGGTGTGAGCGATCGGGTCGTGTGCCCATGTGGGGTGTGAGCGATCCATAAACGTCGTGTGCCCGTGTGGGGTGTGAGCGACGGGGAACATCGTATGCCCGACGGGGAGTTACAGTGATGTAACGAGCGATGATTCCAGCAGAGTTACTGACTGAACTAGTGATGAGAAACATTGGAAGACGGTACCGCATGTGCATATGCATAGAGTCGTTGTGTCGGTCTCTTGCATTTGCATAAATCATTAATGGTTGTTTATGTATGGAATTGTGGATAAATTGATCTCTGGATATGTGTTGGTGATACTTGTATTGTGCATGGTTGGTATACCTGGGTGATGGAAATATGAATTATACATTGTGTTGTCTTGTGTTTGAATTATGGTGTGAGTTGTGGTGAGAACTGTATATATGTGTATTTTTGTGCTATATATAATTGTATGCAATGATATTATGATTGTTTTTCTCACGCTTCTACTGTTTTATAATGCTCTATGAGGCATTGCAGATTAGAGTTACTGGAGGTCTTTTTGTGAAGCTTAGGACTTCATTCTTTTGTCAGTCGGCTCTGATATGTGACACCGGGTAGTTAGGGAGGCCGTTTGTGATTATTGTGTATTATGTATATATATATATATATATATATATATATATCTTTTGGCTTGTGCATGTATAACTTGATGTATGACGAACTTTTCATGTGATATATATATATATATATGATATTCAGTTTTAGATTTTCCGCTTTTATTCTAATAACTGAAATGTGGGTGTAAGGAACTGAGTTCCTCTGTTGATTGCTACCCCACTGTTGCATATCTTTATGAGCAGGTGTTGTATGATTTATTTCATTATAATGTGATTCTCCCCGTCTATGCCATGATAATTTAAATATACTCTGATGAAATTTTGAATTTTCCTTTTACTGCCTTATTTAATTGGGGGTATAGATTGGGGGTGTCACACAAGGCATATTAGACAGTACAAACATTTTAAGGTTTAACAATTCCAATCCTCAAACAAAACCAAATGGCACCATGTTTAAACATATGAGTATACCAAACATATTCAAAAAATAGGTTTCAAGAGGGCACACATCAATTGACAACCATATATATAGCTTGCAAGTTCAGAACAGAAAGATAACCATATTGGTCAAAACATTAGCACGTATAAGGAGCAAAAGAGGATGTAGGGAAGTCAGCTCCCTAAGTATATTCAAGGTTCAAGTAACAACATCTAAGGTATCACAAAGAATGGTAAAGATAGTGATAAATTCTGAGTGGTAACTCCAAGACATCTTAAAAGAAATGATGAGTAGAATACATGCAAATCAAAATCACATGAACACTTATAGCTATACAAATACTCAGTTTGAATATAAGCAGGTGATCTAAGAGCAAAGTAATAGTGAACATGAATATCAACTGTCTACATAGGAAAGACACAAAGTTCTATACCAAGAAATCTTGCTAATATGTGAATGCAAGCACAATACAAAGACAGTCTATAAATACATAGAACATATCATCTCAGAATAATTTCATGGTATAAGATAGGGATACATCGAGAATTTAGCAGCTTTAATCACCAGTTATAAAAAAAAAGATGGCAACTAATGTTCAAATAGTGACAGTGCCTACAACACCATTCATAGGCATATGGAATGCAGCAAGGCATGAGCATTCAAAGCTCAAAACATATACTTTTATAAGCTAACAAACTGATGCTCAAACAATAAAGCATGAAGGAAAGCCTTAGTCAGAAAGGCAAAAGCTCAAGTATGATAAAGTCACATATGAGCACATGGACAAAAAAAATTGTATCATGAAACAGACATAGTTTGACAACTTAGCATGTAACAAGGCAGGGTGAAATACAACATGAAATAAGATACAATAACCATTCGAGCACCTAGTTCCAAATCATAAACATCAAGTGACAGTCATGGTTTCATTGACAAGCTATACAAAGTATGGACATGAACACAAACAAGTCAAAACTTCAAATCCATAATCAGCATGATAAACCTCTATACAGTAAACACAAACAAACTCATGAGGGTCCAAACATATCAGTGACAAAACATATGTTCAACACATAGAGGTATTCATATTTTGACAGCATAACCACATCATGGCAGTGTAAACTCATACATGTTCAGGAGCCAGAAACAAATAGTAATAACATCCAAAGTAAACACAACATTCATGCAATTCAAAGTATATGTTCACATGGCTAGCATAATCATGAGCAAGAAAACTAAATGAGCATATGAAATAGAAGGGAAACAGAAATGTTACCAACTGAAGCTTTTGTGCTTATACCCCCTTAGCCACTCCACAAATTTTCACTCCACTAAGCTTGCTCGAATCTCATATACTTTAGTGTTTTTGAGGAAACTTTTTTGATGCCAATGAACTGAAATTGAGCCTTTTTATATAGGCAAGGAGATTAGGCCGGGTTCACTCCTCAAACACTTGGTGTGCAGAGCACCAACGGATCTTTTGAATTTCAAATTTGGTCCAATTCTTGGAGATAATCGCGCTGTGCAATTTTCAGATGTGCAGGGTCAACTCATCACTTCGTGAATGGCTTCAGAGCTCTTCCATTGATGCTATTGAGAAGGGTATCAAATGGAGCAAAGGTTGGAGATAGTGTGGACAGATTCGCAGATAGAAGCAGATTGTATGCTGGAATTGGCAACTTTTCTGAATCACTTTTGATGAACTGAGCAGAGGAAAGCTTGAAAGGGAACAACTTCTTAGAGGATTCAAATCGAGGACTCGCGCCAACGGATTGAATTATAGTGAGTTTGAATTGAATTGATGAGCTCGTATTTGAACTTCTTCTTCAGTTCTGAATTTCGCAAATGGGATGAAGTGGGAATGAACAAATTGGTTGTTTTGGTTTCCTTGTATGCCACATGCCACGTTCTCATTGGTTGATGAAAGAGTTGAAAAGTCAAACACAACCAAGCTTGATTCTTATTGGTCTGTGGCAATGAAATGAAATCCAAAATTTTGCAGCATAAACTTTGGTCACGGTGGGCTTATGGGCACATGTTGGGAATGTTTTCTTAATTGAATTAATAATATGATTGCTAATATCAATAATAAACTAATTAATAATCTAGATTAAAATTGGTTAGAAAAAAACTAAATGAATAATTAATCTAATTAATTAAAATTAACTTAAATTAAGATTAATTTAAATTAATAAAAATAAAACAACTTAAATATAAATGAAATAAAATAGGCCATATTTGAAATTAAACTAACATAAAAACAAATAAAAAGCGAAGATAATTATTAAATTAAAATATGGAGAAAGATAATAGAACAACAATTAGCAGAAAAATGAGGGTAAAATTTGGGGTGCAACACTTACCTTTTTGCTTCTCGCATTTAGAAGAAAACAAATAAGCTTAGCTAACTTTCATCTCAATTCGAATTAAGAGGTTCCCGTTGAGTATAACGGACGTGAGGGGTGCTAATACCTTCCTCTTACGTAACCGACTACCGAACCCAGAATGTGGTTGAGACGACCATGTTCTTATCCCTTAAAGTTTTTCTCGATATTTTCCTTTCCCTCTTTTGGGATAAATAAAGTTTGGTGGCGACTCTGTCGAACCTCATTTCTTCCGCGCCTTTTGCGCGAGGATTGTATTTTCGATTATGTATTTTTTTGAGGTGCGACAATCACTTGTGTTCATATGAATATTTGATCACTTATGTCCACGAACTGGTCAAATGTGCCCAAATGACAAAGACCTGTTATGTCGAGTCACCACTAAGAAAATTCTCTCATCGTTCAATAAATTAATATTGTGTTAGTACAAGGAATAAAAGGATGAGGATCGTTACAAGGAATGAATGGCTAAAACTCTGTAGAAATAGTACAATGTCAACAACTCCATACCCAACAAACAAAAGTTTAGCCATGATAAATGATTGAAAATTCAAATTTCCAAGGCCTATTTAAAGTAATCAATTTCAAATTTTGAAATGGCTGATCCAAGGCTTCTTTACAAGACTTTTGAACTATTGAACAACATTTTGAATTAGTTTTGTAAGCTTTTTAACTCATTGTAATATTAGAAAAGGGCAAACATCTAGACACAAGTACTGCTTATTCATTTTTCTTTAACTTCTTTAAAAAATTAAACACTTGTAACCAGTATTTATTGAGTTTACCACTTTGTGTGAGTTGTTCTAAACATATGCTTTTATAAATTCCTAACTTCTCTATTTGAGTCAAGGAATTCCTACAAGTTGTAAGGTAAATAAGTCCTCTAGTGGGAAGTAGGGAAATCTATGACTAGGTTTTCGTAGTGGTTATTTCTAATGAGGTGTGATTATAGAGGAAATCTCTCGAGTGTAAGGGGATTGAACTTGTCTCTATTTAACACATTGAATCAATACATATTGTGCTTGATTTTCTATCATTGATCTCTCTAATTTCCGCTACCATATACAATATGCTTGAGAATATCAAAAAAGTTTTTAAATCCAACACAAGTAAGCCTGTTGTTTCTTGTGTTTTCTCACCTTTGATTTCATGGGCAGATCATTAGTTTTCCCTTTACATGGATGGGGTACATATTTCCCCACGTTCGTCCAACTCTTTCTTTTTCCACCAAAATTTTCATTTCTTCGAATCACACATACAACATATTCCTCCGACTGTGACTTTGTATCAATATCAAGTTTAGTTAGTGGCACTGCAAATAAGGAGCTCGAGTAAAATGCTCAACTATCGAGTTTCATTGAGTCTAATGCATCCTGGGCCCTTGTAGAGCTCAATAAACTTAAGAAAGTTTTGACTCACTCGTATTCTTTTATCTTTGTAACCGCCAATTATTCCTTTGGTTGATGTTAAATTTTCATGATCCTAGATTTGACTATTTGTCGGTTTTGCCTAACAAGTTATTTACTTTTAGTGGTGAACAAATACCTTTTGTATTGTATAATCTATATATTCCTTTTTTACAAATTCATCACTAAAAAATAATGTCATACAAAACCAAATGACACTTGCAGCCATACTCATGTCATGTGATACAACCACACATTCACCAAGCCACGAAAGGTTCTTAGCTGCAAATTCACACACCAAAACCTTCCAAATTCATGTAACGCACAAAGCCACCACCATACATGATCCAATTTCAACCCAAAACCAATACACAACTTCAAGCAAGCCATTTTCATCCTGACTGTACCTGAACAACAAAACCTTTTCACTAGCCAAAAGCCAAAATCACCATTCTTTATCAAATGAAGACGCATCAAAAGGTCATACAAACCATACCACAACATAAATTCACATCATCTATCCAAAGCAGCCCCGCAAATATCCAACCTGCAGCACACAAAAGCAAAAAGTGATTACAACTCATACCATATCCTACGCAAACACACACTAGCCAAAGAGAAATCACTCTTCAGCATCATACAACCTGCACCGAAATACTTGCAAAACACAGCCATACACACAACCAAAACTTACAACTCGCATACCTCAATGGCTGCACAAACTCGACACACATTCTACACATATCAATTCAGCCAACGCATAAGCTCCATAACCAATCTTATACTCGACCCCACATCAAGAACCACGTCACTTCACGCACAAAATACGCACCTCAACAAAACAGTTACGACCACGTCACACTTTTTTCTCACAAAGGATATTTCCCCCAAATACCCTTAGTCCCCTCTACAAATTGAGTATGTTTCTCCCTCATTCCCACAAGTTTGAAAAGCAAAGGATATGCTGCACAAATCCCCCAATTATCCCACATCTCCAACCTCATTCAACCTTCATCGCCTCACCCTCATAAACAACCACATAAAACCCATTCAACGAACCAGAAATTGAGATGAGATAAAGAGTAACCCACAACCGAAAATGAAACTACTATGAAAAACCCATTTAACAACGGTTGGAAATGACATATAATGACGCGGGCGAAGGCGTTGTTATGTAGGTTGTCGTTGTAAGTTCGCTGTTTCTACAATAGTCTGGAAACCGTTATTGAAAGGCAAGACGTGCGCCATATATCACAAAAGTTATGATAATAAACCTTTGTGATACTGTCGTAACCCGAAATTTGACCTCCCTCTATTCCCTTTTGCATAAGCATGTGCATTCGTATCATCAGCATATGCACCCACACCTTTCTTCGTGTGTTTCTTGTTGCAGGACATTCAGGTTTTCCAAGCCCGAGTAATCGCATCCTCTCAAGATTATTTAATCACCAAAACAAGCTCAAAATAAAGGTTTCCATGTTTATTTATCGAGACGCGAGTTGGAAAATCAATGACGGGAATTTAGCATCATTTCCAAGGAAATTTGGGAAAGTTTGGCTGCAGTAACCGATTACAGCATAACTGATAACCGGTTACTCAATGTATTTTTCACAAATTTACGCAAGTTTTCAAGCATGTAACCGGTTAACACATAAGCTGTAACCGGTTACTCTGTACAAAGTTGCAGATTCTGCTACATTTTTGAGACAGCAGCCATGCACTCTCTTTGGGCTTTGGTTCCACTTGATTCTAGCAGTGTGTGGAACATTCTAGACACCTCTAGATATTTCAACACTATTCATTTCAACCCAAGTACATTTATTCCAATGCATCACTTTAATTTAAGTGCACCATAGTACTTAATCTACCAACATGTCAACCTTTGGATTTTGAAA
Organism: Lathyrus tuberosus; assembly: GCA_022829125.1. Taxonomy (NCBI): domain Eukaryota; kingdom Viridiplantae; phylum Streptophyta; class Magnoliopsida; order Fabales; family Fabaceae; genus Lathyrus; species Lathyrus tuberosus. The sequence goes on from JALAZF010000110.1 coordinate 12,739,202, forward strand.
CTCACATTGGGATTGGCACCGAGTTGGTTCTAACTAACCGAGTTAACCGCCTTGACTCGGTGAGTCAAGTCCAACTAACTCCTAACCTAGTTCCAAACCCAAAGCTAATCACCAAACCAAATTCCAAACCATCTCACACTCCAAACCTAAAATCTATATAAACTCACCTTCACTCATTTTCAAGGACCTTCAACCATTTGCTCCATTTCACTCTCAATTCTCCCACATTCTCTCTGAATTTCTCTACGACATCTTCATCTTCATCTCAATTCTCTTCCAAAACCTCACCAAAGCTCATTTCTACTTTGAAGGATAATCACTTTTACATCAAAAGTGATTATTTCTTGAGCTCAACCTCCATCATTCTTGCCATTACACTTGGATTTCTGGAGTTATTTCATCTTTAGGATTGATTTTGAGTAATTGCTACAACTTCCAACGGTTCGAATTCGCATTTTGGAGTTTTATCGCATTTTGCTCGATTCCGATACGGTTCGTATACAAATTGAAGATTCCTCTGGTTTTCTTTGATTTTCTGCATCAATAATCCTTTGCAATGTAGGTTGGTAGATCTAACTAATTTTACCGTTCTGCACATTTTCGGATTGCTCGCAATGTAGTCGATAAATGTTGTGTATGATTTGGTGTTGCATTTGTTTGATCCATGATCCAATTATATTAATGATTCTATCTCTGTTTATTTACTGTTTTCAAGTTCAATTTTCGTGCACAATTTCAGTTCCTAGCATGTGGTGGTTGGCATAAGTGATTATGTGTTGAAAACTACTTTTGAAAAGCTGTTTTTACTGTTATTTTTGCCTCTGTTACAGTGGTAACCGGTTAGCAGTTATGCTGTAACCGGTTACACAGTGCAATTTTCCCCAAAAACACATATTTTCAAGCATGTAACCGGTTAGCACATATACTGTAACCGGTTACCACTGTACAGAATGCCATTTTCTTGCATTTTCAAGTGTGTTTGCCATGCTTTCTTCATTTTAATTTCCATTGATCATTATGCTTGATTTTATGGATGTTCTAAATGTCATTTCACTTCTGGTTGAAGCATGTTTACGAACTTTCGATGCACATTTTCGATTATTCGTTTGTTTCATGTTCTTAGCATTGTATGAACATAGCAATTCTTGCACTATCTTTGTTCACATAATGCATGATTTTGTATGGCGTTTTGATGATCATTTGGCACTGTTTTGCACATTCCATTTCATATTTTCATTAAGTTTATTCTTCATGAATAAACTTAATTGTGTATAATCAATAATTCACTCCTTTTTGCTTTAATGACTTTTCATCCTCTTTGGAAAGTTATTAGCATGTTTATCCCTGGATTAATTGATCAAAACTTTGTTTCGGTTAATTGATCTTCCCTTTTCCCCTCTTTAGGCCTCCTGTAGAGCTTTTTCTCTCATCCCCCCCCCCCCCCCCCCCCCCCCCCGTGGAGTTGGAGTTTCACGTTGCGCCTTGCATCGGAGCACTGTACAAATTGACGCCGTTTCGCTGTCCGTTTCTCTACCCAGGAGCACTATACAACATTGGAGCGGTTACGCTGTCCATTTCACTTCCCACACTATATTTTGGGTGCTAGAGAAGGAATGAGGATGGATTTTTTCTACCATCATTCTGGCTATTTCTTTGGTAAGGGCGTCTTGTCCTCTCCTCGAGAATAGTCACCTCTATCCTCCAGCTATAGTGTTTCTTACTCCCTTGTCAAGTTGATCCTTGATCACTTTTCTCTCCTTGCGATCCTTTTCGATCCTTGATCACTCCTATCTCTTTCAATCTCACCTTTTGATCAATCACCATCCTTCTTAGTTGAGACCATTATTCTTGCACTAGCAATCTCTCTTCGTTCCATCACTCCTTTCTTCTTGTATTCAATCTCTCTTGGTTAATCACTCGCTTTTCTCTTGGTTAATCACTCGCTTTTCTCTTCGGTCGGTCACAGTCCATCTGTAAACACCAAATCCCCCGCAGTTGGCAACCTCCTCTTGGTTCAAATACTTGCACCCTTGGGTTAGTAACCTCTCTTTGGTTCAAATACCCTTTCTTCGGTTGAATACTGTTTGTTCAGTCAGTTTACCGAACCCCTTTGGGTCACGACCTTCTTTCGGTCCTACACTCGTGCTTCTGGTTAATCACAGTTTCCTCTGTTAAAACCAACACTTCTCTACCCCCACAGAGTTGCAATCCTTTCTTTCTCCGGTTAACCACTGTTCATCAGTTAATATACCGATCCCCTTCAGAGTCAAACACCTTCTCTTAGTTCAGCACTTTCACACTTCGGTTAACCACTGCCAGCCAGTTAATATACCAAATTTCCTTTTTCTCTTGGTTATGACACCATCCCTTTGTTCGGATCCCCAGTGGAGTCCTTTCTGTTCCTCTTGCTCTTACTTTCTTGGTTTCGACACCAATTCTTTTGTTATCCCTAGCGGAGTTTCTTGCTTTCTTGGTTTTAACACTACTTTCTTCCTTTTGTGCAAACACTCTTACTGCTAAGTCTTCCCCAGTAGAGTTTTTCTTCCATTCTTGCTCTTGGTTTTGACACCACTTCTTTCACTTCTTTGTTTCTCTCTTGTTTTCCTTTACCGTTAAGTTCCCCGAACTACGGAAGCTCTGATTCTACATTCTTTCGAATGTATGATACGTAGGCATGAGATCGCAATGATCTCGGCGAGCCCACTTCCACCTTTCTTCCGTCCTCCTCCTTTTCTTCCTTCTTTTCCGTCCCCTGGTTCCTCTGAACTACGGCGCTCTGACTTCCTCATTGCACTATGAGGGTACGTAGGCACGAGGACTTTGTTCCTCCGCGAGCACTTTCTTTCTTTCTTTTCCCCCTTTCCTTTCTTCCTCTCTTTCTTTAGCTAGAAGCCTTTAGATAGATAACCCATCCAAGCCTAGAAGCAAGCGAAATGGTTCCTGTCGAGTACGACGGATGCGTTAGGTGCTAGTACCTTCCTTTCGCATAACCGACCCCCCCGATCCCGTTTCTCTTCCCCTTGGGTTTTATTGATATTTTCCCTGTCCTTTGGGACTAAATAACGTTCGGTGGTGACTCTGTTGTATCTTTGAGTGTGCGATTCACTCAGGTAGATTTCCAGCCATCTTCAGTTGGCGACTCTGCTGGGGATTGGTTGACCTACTGCTGGTCCTTCCCTTGAGGGGTCTTGCCTAGTTTTGTTTGCTTTCTTGCTCGTTTGGGTGTTTATCTTCTGTGCTTTACTAGTTTTATCTTTATGCTTTATTTGCTTTATGTTTATTTATTGCATTTCTTTACTGCTTTAAATACTCATATGTTGTATATTCTGGATATCTGATATTTTCTTTGCTGTTGTCGGTTGGGTTGCTACTTGAGAGATAAGCCCATTACACAGGCTTGAGTATACACCTAGGATTAGCGTGGAAAGTAGTGGGACCTATGTGCCATCTTGGTGTGTTTGGTGTTCACAAAATTCACATCCAGACGAGGTTTTCCTGGGAGATGCTCTGACGTGTGTGTCTTGGGCATTTCAGGGTGTTGATATAGAAAGCTGTCGACTCTGGCGACCATTCCCGAGGACTCAGTTGCAGCACTCCTCCCAAGGAACGATAATGGCAGACCAGAAATGGAAAACCCATTACGCTTCCTTGATCCGAGGACCCAAAGCTGGGAACTTGCCATAAGATGACCTTTTTTTGGGGGAATCAGTGGACGACCTCTTTGTTTGGCGATAGTATTGTACCCCGAGGGATGAATGTACTATTGCTTCTCAAATTGAGAATCCGAAACTGAGAATCCCGCTTTCTATATCATACCTGTGAGTGGGATATAGGGTTTTTTCTGCAGGAAACCAAGACTCTTCCAACCTTTGTTCTCTCATTGCATCAGATCTCGCACCGACACAACACTACCTTTGCAGATGTTCAGATTTGACTATTCAGACTATGTTGGCTTGTTGATTCTGATGTTGCACATCATCTCATCATGTCAAATTAATTTTTGCTTAAGCCTTTTAAAACTGTATTTTTGCATAAATTGCATTCATTCATGCCCGCATATGCACTTCCCTTCATCCAAAACTGTTGCTCATCCTTGTCCGCATTCGTTGTAGCAAGACGACGACTCGACATCGGTATTTTACCCGCTCAAACAAATCCAGAATCATGGCTGACTTTAAAGCTGAGAATGCTGCTTACAAGGAAACTCTGGCATAATTCCAAGGTCGTATGGATCAGTTCCAGACGAACATGGATGTCATTATGGAGCTCCTTCGTGCTCAGAGGGACACTGCCGCTCCTTCCACTGTTGTTGCAACCACTACAGATGCAACTGTTGTCACTCCTATTGTGACTGTTCCTCCTATTGTTACAACTACTCCTGCTGTCGTTGTTCCTTCTCCTGCTAGAGTTGACACGCCAGTTGAGCGTGTGAATCAGCCTGCTATTCAGCCTAGTTTAAACCAGATGCTCGCTGGTTTCCCTTGGGGCATGCCTCCCAATTACATTCCTCAGATCGCAAATAATGGTAGTGCCTTCATGCCATATCAGCCTTTTGTTGCATCCATGCCTAATGGGAATGCTGCCGCCTATCCATGGGTCACACCTACTCCAGACCCGCCTCCAGTGATGAATGATGATCCTGAGAATCTTCAGGCTCAAACCCATCAAACTTCCAGATTGGTTGATGCTGAAACCCATGATGAAGAAGAGCATGTGTATAGGGGTCATCCTATTCATGTTCCGGTTTCATCTCAGACTGCTTAAGCCACTATTCCGAATGTTCATCCTGGGATGTTCTATCCTGGGGCATCTTCTTCAGCTGCTGGGGTACCTCCTCCGAATTATCCGTATGGTGTTCCAATGGGTCAGAATGTTGGTCAGATGGTTAATTCGGGTTTGGTCTATCCTTCTCAGTTTGCTACTCCGCAAGTGAACGCTCCTGCCGCATCTCAGCTGCCAAATCCTCAGATCCTTGTCAGGCCCACTAATCAGAATAGATCGGTTGACTACAAATTGTTGGAAGACCGTATTAGAGCTATTGAAAGGTTTTCTGCTTTTGGCATGGAGGCCAAAGATTTGTGTTTGGTTCTGAATGTTGTGCTGCCGCAGAAATTTAAGATACCTGATTTGCCAAAGTACAAAGGTTTGAGCTGCCCGCGTAGTCACATCACCATGTACTGCAGGAAGATGGCATCCCATATTGATAATGATGAATTGCTAGTTCATTGTTTTCAAGATAGTTTGTCTAAAGCCTCGTTGGATTGATACATGGGCTTGGAGCGCAGCAAAATCCGTTCTTTGAGGGATCTATCTGAAGCGTTCATGAGACAATACAAATATAATCTTGATCTGGAGCCAACTAGGTTGCAATTGCAGAATCAATCACAGCACTCAGCTGAAACTTTCAAGGAATATGCATAAAGATGGCGAGAGATGGCATCTCGTGTGCGACCTGCTCTCTCCGATAATGAGTTGGTTGACATCTTTATGGGTACATTGCAGGGATCTTACTATGAGAAAATGGTGTGTAGTTCTTCATCGAACTTTGCTGATGTGGTGACGATTGGTGAACGGATTGAGAATGGTTTGAAAACTGGAAAGATTCCTGGAGCTGCTTCCTAGCAGCCGACCACTCGAAAGTCTCAGAATCAGTCAAAGAAGAAGGAAGGTGAAGCCAATGCTGTTACAGCTCAAGTTTCTCCTTAATATCAAGCTCCCATGGCTCCCTTGTCATACTATCCATACCCGTACATTGCTGCTGCACAGTATCAACAACTTCCATATCAGTATCATCCGCAACAACCAGTTCAGAATGCTCAGAATCAGCAACAGAATCAACAAAACAACAAAAATCAGCAGAATCAAAGCCGTCAGAACAACAACAATCAAGGAGTTCGTAAGAATCCGAATTTTGATAGAATTCCGGTGTCAAACACGGAGTTATTTCCTTACTTGGTTCACCAAGGGGCAATTGTCCCCAAGCAAATTGCATATGCGATTCCTCCGTTTGGCCCGAAGCATAACCAAATGTATCTTGTGCCTATCATGCTGGATACATAGGACATGCAACAGAGGACTGCTTTGTTTTCAAAACCAAGGTTCAGGAACTCATTGATAAGAAGGTTCTGACTTTTGCTGAGGAAGGACCCAATATTCAGAGTAATCCGTTGCTGGATCACGGTGGACCTACAGTTAACATGATTGAGGATAGTTCAATGGCTGAACTGATTATGGATGTCGATGAGGTAAAAACTCCAATGGTTGTGGTTTTCAAGAAATTAAAGGAACATGAGTTATTGAAAGGTTTGCATGGTAAGTGTAAGATTTGTGACGATAATCCCAACCAGTGTCGAAGGCTGAAAGGTTGTGTCCAGATTCTGATGAACCGTGGCGAAGTGCAATTCACCAGATCTAAACCTGTTGAGGAGGTCGCTGCTATTGAGCCATTCACCATCGTATATAGGAAGGTTCTAGTTGAATCCCCTAAGCAGAAGAAGGTGCAACCCATCGTGGTTTCTCTGCCGAAGCCGTTTCCGTATCAGAATTCTAAGGAGCTACCGTGGAAGTATGGGTCTTATGTCTTTTCTGGAGGTCAAGAGATAAGGTTCGCTGAATCAGAGATCGTGACTGTTACCGCTGGTGGAGGTATGACTCGCAGTGGACGTGTGTTTTCTCCAAAGGTCACTACAAAGCCTGTTCAAGTTCCGACTGTGGTTTCGGTTGTTCAACAAGGGACATCGTCTACTGCCGTTCCCGTACCGATTATTCCGTCTGAGGATATTTCAAAGAGCAAGGAAACCTTTGATGATCAAGAGTTCCTTAAGCTGATCAAGAAAAGCGACTTTAAGATTGTGGATCAGTTGGGCCAGACTCCCTCGAGGATCTCAATTTTGTCCTTACTCATGAGTTCGCCTGCCCGGAGATCAGCTTTGTTGAAGGTCTTGAACAGTGCCCATGTCATGCAAGATATATCCGTCGTCGAATTCGATGATGTTGTGGCCAACATAACTGCAAGTCGATACTTGGGTTTCAATGAATCATAATTACCTCCTGAAGGAACTGCCCACAATAAAGCGTTGCACATATCCGTAACCTGCACAGACATCCTGTTATCTCGTGTTCTAGTGGATACCAGTTCTTCTCTCAATGTGATGCCTAAGGGCACATTGAGTCAATTACCAGTGGAAGGAATCGAGATGAGACCAAGTGCCTTAGTTGTCAGAGCCTTTGACGGTTCTCGAAGACAGGTCATTGGAGAAGTGGACTTACCCATCAACATTGGGTCACATCTGTTTACCATCACTTTCGAAGTGATGGATATCAACCTAGCGTATAGTTGCCTTTTGGGTCGTCTGTGGATCCACGCGGCAGGGGCAGTTACCTCCACTTTACATGAGAAGTTGAAATTCATGTTTGACGATCAGCTTGTCATTGTTTGTGGTGAAAAGGATTTGATTGTAAGCGAGTTATCATCTTTCTGATATGTCGAGACCGAAGAAGGCATATCGGAGGTGCCGTTGTAGTGTCTCGAGTTCGAAGATGTCAGCTCTGCTTCAACTAGTCAAAGTAGATCACCACATTTGACTTTAGCGTCTACTAAGAGTGCTAAAGAGACCATCGATAGCGGTGCCTTGCCAGGCTGGGGGCACATGATTGATGTGGTTGAGAAGCATAATCGTTTTGGAGTGGGTTATCATCCCGGTCGTCAATCTGGTTTCTCTAATCGAAAGCAATGCAACTTTATCAAGTTTCACAGTGCGGGTTTCCAGCAAGGTGACATCGTGGCAGCTACTGATGATGCTGGTCCTAGCAATGAGATTTCAAGCTTTATGCGCAAGTGTCCGCCGAGTTTCAAGCTCAACAATTGGACATCTACTGTGATTCATGTGGTTTTCCCATATAACATGTAATGCATTTTGCTTTCTTGTTCCCTCGTCCTTGCCCGAGACGAGTGGATAGCTTGTAAAGGGCCTCACGCTTTTGCAATATTATGTGATCAATAAATGAAAGTTTTTTTGCATTCAAAATCATGCTCTATTTTCTTTCTTTATTTTACTTTTTCACAAAACAAATGGCAAAAGTTTCTTTTCTTTTTCACCTTTTAAATAGCTCATTCTAAACATATTCATAAACATGCAGAACTAATAAAAGCATTGATAACAACATGGCAAACATCCATTGTAATTCTGGAATTCCAATTAACCAAGCCGAAGAAGATGGTAAGGAAGATTGTGAGTTACCGGCTGAACTGGCAAGGCTCCTTGAACACGAGCGTAGAGAGATTCAGCCACACAAAGAGCCAGTGGAAGTTGTCAATCTTGGTACTGATGAAGTCAGAAGAGAAGTCAAGGTCGGCGCATCCCTCGCAAAGCATGTACACTCTGAGTTGGTCAAGTTATTGAAAGAGTATGTTGATATCTTTGCCTGGTCCTATCAAGATATGCCTGGGTTGGATACCAACATCGTTGAACATCACTTGCCACTCAAGCCCGGATGTCCTCCTATCAAGCAGAAACTCAGAAGGACTAGACCCGACATGGCGCTCAAAATCAGAGAAGAGGTAAAGAAGCAGCTTGACGCTGGGTTCCTAGCCACTTTCGAATATCCTGAATGGATTGCCAACATTGTCCCAGTTCCAAAGAAGGACGGCAAAGTCAGAATGTGTGTGGACTATTGAGATCTCAATAAAGCAACCTCGAAGGATGATTTTCCTTTGCCTCATATTGACGTTTTGGTAGACAACACTGCGCAGTTCTCTGTCTTTTCCTTCATGGACGGTTTTTCAGGATATAATCAGATCAAGATGTCCCCAACTGGTATGGAGAAAACAATTTTCATCACGCGATGGGGTACATATTGCTACAAAGTCATGCCATTCGTTCTAAAAAATGTAGGGGCAACATACCAGCGTGCCATGACAACCCTCTTTCACGATATGATTCATAAAGAGATTGAGGTTTACGTGGACGATATGATTGCCAAGTCCAAAACTGAAGATGATCACTTGGTTCATCTGAAGAAATTGTTTGACAGACTCCGGAAGTTCAGACTGCGGTTGAATCCTGTGAAGTGCACCTTCGAAGTTCGATCTGGTAAACTGTTGGGCTTTATTGTAATTCAGAAGGGCATTGAAGTTGATCCTGATAAGGTTCGGGCAATTTAGAACATGCCGCCTCCCAAAACAAAAAAAGAAGTCCGTGGCTTTCTGGGCAGACTCAATTACATCTCAAGATTCATTTCACATTTGACGGCTACCTGTGAACCAATGTTCAAATTACTAAGAAAAAATTAATTGTTTGAATGGAATAATGATTGTCAGGAAGCATTTGACAAAATAAAACAGTACTTGCAAGAACCACCGATCTTAGTACCGCCGGTTCCTGGTAGGCCTTTAATCATGTATCTCACCGTTCTCGATGAATCGATGGGATGTGTATTGGGTCAACATGACGACACTGGCAGAAAAGAACATGCAATATACTATCTGAGCAAGAAGTTCACCGATTGTGAGACAAGATACTCACTCTTGGAGAAAACTTGCTGTGCTCTGGTCTAGGCTGCTCGACGCCTACGACAATACATGATTTGCCATACTACTTTGTTGATATCCAAAATGGATCCAATAAAGTACATATTTGAAAAGCCTGCTGTCTCTAGAAGGGTTGCTCGGTGGCAAATGCTGTTAACTGAGTATGATATCCAGCATGTTACCCAGAAAGCAATAAAAGGGAGCGTCTTGTCTGACTACCTTGCTCATCAACCTGTAGAGGGTTATCAACAGATGAAGTTTGACTTTCCCGGTAAGGATGTTCTGTTTATCAGATATTATGAGACTCCATACCCTGATATAGGACCCGAACCAGGGGCGCAATGGACGCTTGTGTTCGATGGTGCCTCCAATGCTAAGGGTCATGGAATCGGTGCTATCCTCGTCTCTCCAACGGGTTTTCACCTTCCCTTCACTGCCAGATTATGCTTTGCATGCACCAATAATATGGCTGAATACGAAGCATGTATCTACGGCATTGAAGCGGCAATTGACATGAGAATCAAGATTCTTGAGGTCTATGGAGATTCTGCCTTGGTCATCGGTCAAGTCAGAGGGAATTTTGTGACTCGGGATTCTAAGCTGGTTCCATACCAACAACACATAGCAAAGTTGATTCCTTACTTTGATGAGATCACTTTTCATCATATCCCCATAGAGGAAAATCAACTAGCTGATGCTCTTGCCACATTAGCATCCATGTTCAAGATCAAGTGGAAGAATGAAGCTCCTCATATCCGCATTGATCACTTGAACGAACCAGCACACTGTTTACCAATCGAGGATGAGTCTGATGACAAGCCTTGGTTCTACGACATCAAAAGATATCTAGAAAAACAGGAATATCCCGAGGGTATCACTATCATTGACAAGACGACTCTTAGGCAGCTTTGCGCCAAATTCTTCTTAAGTGGGGGCATACTATACAAGAGGAATTATGATTTCGTGTTGCTCAGATGCGTGGATAGACACGAAGCAAACACGATCATAAGGTCCATACATGAGGGCTGCGAGGGTGTACATCCTAAAGGTCCTGCTATGGCTAAGAAGATCCTTCGGGCTGGTTATTACTGGACAACGATGGAGGTAGATTGTTACAACTTTGCCAAAAGATGTCATAAGTGCCAAATCTACGGAGACAAGATCCATGTGCCTCCAACTCCATTGAATGTTTTGACTTCACCTTGGCCATTCTCCATGTGGGGTATAGATATGATTGGAATGATCGAGTCGAAGGCCTCCAACGGTCATCGATTTATTCTAGTTTCTATCGACTACTTCACCAAGTGGGTTGAAGCTACTTCCTACACGAACGTTGTAATACCCCAAAATTTGCTCTCCCCTTTTGGCATCATAGCATGGCATTATCATTTATCATATCATATCCACCTCATTAACATTGCATTGCATTTAACATAGAAAAATGAAGCATGGCATCCTTCTTACCATCAGGGCATGTGATCAGGTGGAAGGTGGACAATCAAGGGATCATTCAAAGCACAAAAAGGTCAATCAAGTTGGCTCTAGACAAGCCAAGAGGTCTCTCACGTCTCATACTATCTCAATTGATCTTCCAAAACCTCAAGGAAGTGAGATTCAATGGAAGATTGAAGCACTACATCTTTCACTATGCAAGAGATTCAAAAATTGAAGGAAAACCCTCAAAAGAGATAGCTCATTGATCCAAAATCATTCTCAAGTGGCATTTCTCATCATCCTTTAAGAGGATACACAACATACTCTGAGGAATTTGGATTTGGAAGATGTGCAATTTCCTCCTAACCAAAGGGGGTCAAAACTAGGGTTTCCCATTAAATCAGGGAATCTTTGACTTTTTGGACAAAGCTTGTTGTCATGGTATTCTACATGTTCTTAAGTGTATATGTGTGGAAGATTGCATCTCAATTGGTTTTAGAAGTGGTTCAATTGGAAGAAAGATCAAGAATCAGAGAAATTGGGGCAAAGTCAAATAATCAGAGGAAAAAGTCAACTCTTGACTTTTTGAGGCCAAATTCATGAAATTCATGTTACATATGTCCAATGTACAAAATTTGATCAAGAAACTCCAAAGGAATCATGAAAAAATCAAGATGTGGAAAGTTGCCATTTTTGGATGAAGTAGGGTTACTAAAAATAGCAAGTTTTGGCCATTTTGCATCAGAATTTGAACCAAGGCCATTTAAATTTGGAGCACCCAAATGAAAAATCCACTCTGCCTCAATGAAAGATCTTGTTTTAAGCTTCAAATCCATGTGTAGAACATCTCCATTGGATAAAAATTGAGAGAGATATGATTGATCAAAGTTGGAGGAAAGTAGGTTCAAAACTAAGTCATGACCAAGATTTTCAGGTCACGCGCGCAATCATTTTAACAAACAGTTGGTGGGCCAAATGTCCACTCATTTTTCTCATGGTTAAAGACCTCAAATGAAAAACTTTTCAACATCAGAGTTGTTCCTTGTAGTGTCATCTTCAATATTCATGTTGGACAATTTTTGGTTTGATCAAGTTATGAGATAGTTTTAAGGGTTCAAAGTCATGTTGGTTATGCTGAAAACCCAGGCGCCATGTTGCCTTGCCAACCAACCCCATTACTACGCCATACACCAGTTTTGATTCCTTTTGTTTCAAGCAATTTTTCATCACCTTGTACACTTCCATTTGACTTGTTTTCAACATCAATATTGTTCCATGATAGCTCCTCTTTTCCATGACTCCAAAACCTTGCCAAACCATTCAATGAGTAGAGAGAAAAACCTCCACGAACTACCCTATGTTGGAATGGATGCATTGATAGCATGTTGCAGGATTCTGGTTCACACACACCACAAACACTTCCACACTTTATTTCCACATTTGGCCAAACATATCACCTACACAATGCACACTATCACGTGCCACACATGGGAATAGAAAGGACAAACTTGCTTACCAAGTTTCTGATGCGCAAGCCCCTGCTACACAACAGTGCAATTCACTTTCTCCTTGCTCCCACCATATCTCACCATGAGCCATCTTCACCATAGCACTGCTCTCCCTAACTAACTTGACTCAGTTAGTTAGGGATGACTCAGTTTAACCCACTCAACTCAATTAACCAACTCACTAAACCATGGTTAATTCATGATATAAATTCAAACTTCACTTCACAATTCAGTTTTCAACTTCATTTTCACACTCTCACTCAACTACACTTCATTCTCATTTTTCCTCTGAAATTCGCAAGCTCTCTCTCTGAAGCTTCTCTTCCTCTTACACGATTTCATCATCATCTACATCTGAATCCATCTTCAAGCTTCAACATCACACAGCATTGGAACACATTGAAGCTTGGTAGCATTGAAGAGATTGAAGTGTCTTCCACTGCATATTGAATTTCATCAACATTTGCAAGGATTTGTGAGCCTTTATTTGGCCAGTTGAAGATCAAAGAGGAAGCACATTTCTCTGGTTCTCTTTCAACTACAGTTTCCTACATTTTCAGGTTTCAATATCCTAAACTTTCTTGGCACGATTTACATTCTGTCTAGCTCGTGTTGTGATGATTTGAGCTCACTAAGAGCACTCCTCCATCTGGCTAGTTGATAGAGCTTCTTAGAAGCTTAGATCCAAAACCTAGGGCTAATTTCATTGCTTCGATTCTCTCTGTTTGTGTGTTGTTTATGAAAACTAATCCTAGATTCATGCTCTACGTGACTTCCTGAACATTTTGATGTGCATTGCATAAATTTCTGGATTGTTTGGTTGGTTGCAGCGCCGGAGAGTGGCCGGAGAAGGTGACCGGAGGTCCCTCTCCGGCCGGTGAGTTGATACTAGGGTTTGTGTGCGTTTTAATCTCGTTCGTCCATTTTTTTTGATCGTGTGACTGAGAACGTGCCAACGCATTAAAAGACATGTGCATGTCATGTGCCAAAATTCTGAAGTCACTTAAGCGTGGTGTGGTGTAGTGCATGGTAACTTGTGTGTGTCCTCACGCATGTGCATTGATTCTGTGTACTTTGACTTTAGCATGACTTTGACTTGATCCAATGGTTAATAGTGAGTCAAGTTTGTTGACTGAAGGTGCATGTTTGTTATGGTGTTTTGCGCGTAAATGGACCCAAATCAGAATACTATCCACACCCCCAATTTTGAGGCCCATGTGATTTGAACATGCTGATTTGCTATATTCATACCCCCCTCTCATATTGCATTTTATTTTTATTTTCATTTTACATACGCGTTGATTTTCAATTTTTAAAAATACTAAAATGCATAATAAAATTCTACAAAAATTCATGAGTATTCTTAAGACATTTAGGAAATTTTTCATGATTTTATTTTCTGATTTTATGACCATTTTGCCCCTGTTCCATTATTTCTTTTGAATTTCCATTTGCATGCATACTTAATGTGACATATGATTTTGTGCATTTTTGTTCTTGATCATAAAAATTGATTTTGATGCCTTTCTTTTTGCATTGTGGTCACAATATGTTGAGGTATGTTTGAGATTTATGAGATGATTTTTAAGTCTTTTTTGGATGACTTTTGATGTGTTGCTTTGAGCATGAATGCATGAAACTTCCATGAGACTTTGACCTAATTGTTGAGTGACTTTGGTTCTGATTCATTGCTTGGGGACTTGATATGTTAATGGCATGTGTTTAAGGTGTTTGATTGGTGAAAGTCATAATTTTTGAAGCATGTTTGCTATTTGTTTGAAGCATGAAGTTTAACTTGTTCATTTTGTGAATGCATGCCTCATGTTTGGTTTGCTTGATCATGAAGGCACTTGTGCCATGAGTTGTGGTTTTGTTTGAGGATGTATAGCATGTTAATTGACTTCTGATTGTGACATTTGGGTTTCATCTTTGCATGTTTGATGTTTATCTTGCACCTTAAGTCACTTGTTTCACAAGTATGAACCACATTCACATCACTTCACCTTTTCTTCTTTGCTTCTTGTTGGATTGAGATTTTGTTTGCATGATTTAGTATGCCCATTTAGGATAACATTAGGTTGTGTAAATATGAGTTACATTCTGACTTGGAAGCATGTATAGCATTCAATCTCATTTCACTTTGTTTGTCAACTTGTTTGAATTTGATTTGTTCATTATATTTTCTTGCTTTACTTGTAAGTGATTGTGCTAACCATGTAGGGGTTTTGGTAAGTTTCAATTGAGTGTGGATAAGGAATCCACATTCAACTTCTATCCTTTCTCTTTTACAATTCCATGTTATGTTTTGTTAAGCACTTATGTGCTTTCTTTTAATAACTCATCACTTGCCCTTTGTGAATTACAATTCATCTTCTACTTTAGAAGTGAATTGTTTAATTCATTCTTTCTTTAGACGTTAGGTTGAAACCTCACAAACCTTAGGATCACTCCCTTAACTAATCAATTAGGATTGAGTCTTAGTCCATATAGATTTTTACCTTTATCCTCCCTTGAGTCTCTTTTCTCATCTCAAAGAAAATTCAAAACATATAATAAAGGTAGGCATTTATTGCATTTAGGCCTTTCATATAAAGAAAAGGTTATAAGGGGTCTTCTCTTATAATCTTAGAATGTATAGCATATAGCCCATCTTGGGTCAATGTGTTAAACATTTGATCTTGTGTGAGGGACTTAAATGCAATACTTGTTGAAGGTGCAAATAATAAAAAACACTTCTTCATTTCTTAATCAACAAAACACTTAATAAACACAAGTATGCTAGTGTGTTTGAACCTTGACAATTGGAACTAAGTGTGGGGGTCTTCTTCACTCTTAGTGTGCTTTCTTACCCATTCCATCTTGGAATGTGAGGAGGTACACATTCCAATGACTAAGATTTAGATACACTATCATATGCAAACAAACAACAAAACTTCTTAAAAGACAAAAACAAACAATAACGTCTTCCCTTCGGGAATTCTTTTCTCACCTCATTCACTCTCAACGTACGAACGTGTTCCTACTCGTTCTCTTGCAAGATGGTAACGCACTCGGACCAGCGAGCCTGCAACACCTGAGCTAGAACGTCAGCCGTTCTCTAAAAAACACAAACAATTCATCCCTAGTGAGGGGAACTACGTCGCTCTGATTCTCATGCTCCCGATGAGATACGTAGGCAGTGGGGTAGGGCCCATGCGAGCACTTCTTTTATTTTCCCTACATTTGTTTCTCTTTCTCCTTTCCTTTTTCAGTTCTTTCTCAGTATTCCTTTCTTACACCCTTTGATCGAGACAAGCAAGCGTGGATCCCATCGGGTACGATGGACGTGAGGGGGTGCTAATACCTTCCTCTCGCGTAACCGACTCCCTTACCCACTTCTCTTGGTCGTAAGACCATGCTTTTCCTTTCCCTCAGGTTTACGCGGTGTTTCCTTTCCCTCTCTTGGGATAAATACACATTGCTGGCGACTCTGTTTCGGTGCCACTTTCGCGTTTGTACTAGGATGAAAATCCCGGGAGCGACAGCTGGCGACTCTGCTGGGGACAGGTTGACCTATTGCTGGTCCATCCTAAGCGAGTCAATCCTAGCGCTTGTTTGCTTTTCTTTCATTGGGTGTTTTCTGTTTTGCTTTATTTTGCTGTTTATTTACTTTACAGTATTTACTGCATTTTAGCATTACATATCATATATTATATTGTGCTGCACTGTTTTGTCTGTTTGGCGGGACGGGATTTCTGAGAGATAAGCCCATTACACAGGCTTGAGTATACACTTAGAATTAGAGTGGAGAGTAGTGGGACCTACGTGCCGTTTGGAGTGCGTTGGGTGTTCACGAAATTCACAGCTAGATGAGGCTATCTTGGGACACGTCGTGGCATACGCATCTTGCGTATTCCAGGATGTAGATCTAGAGAGCTGTCGACTCTAGTGACCGATCATGAGGACCTTAGTGGAAATATCCCTCTTTAGTGGTGACAATGGCAGACCACATTCTGTGGCAAACCCATTCGCACCCGAGGGCCCACTTTGGAACTTGCATAGGATGACTTTTATTTTCTAAGGGGAGTCAGTGGACGACCTCTTTGATTGGCATAGCATTGTATCCTACGGGCTGAATGTGCTATTGCTTCTCAAACCTCCGAAGCTGACAAGCCTTATTTTCTAAGAACCACATGTGAGTATGGGCGGGATGTTTACAGGTTTGCAGGAAACCCAGCCTCCTACCTACCTTACTTGTGATTCTATGATGATTTCAGACATTGTATCCTATGACAGTGATTTAAGTGTTCATCTCAGATATTGCCAGATTCAGTACAGAGACACAGTGCACACAGTTCAATACAGACACCGACACTTGATTACCTGATCACATGCCCTTTTGCATTGCATTATCATATCATAACAGTTATGTTTGTCATTTTCAGGTGCATAATACATTTCTGATTCCAATCCATGGGTTCAACAGAGATCGTCGCCGAGAGAAAGAACAATGTGTCTTACAAGTTTCCAGATCCTGTCTTGGATTCATTGCTCAAAGTTATAGATATGGCTGGTCCGGGTATTCTTGATAGGTTTCAGAAGAGCTACGGGAATTTGGTTGGGATGGTCCGTACAATCACCAAGTATGAGCATGATGCTTTACACACTCTGCTGCAGTTCTACGAGCCTTCGTTGAGGTGCTTTCTTTTTTCAAATTACATTTTGATGCCAACACTGGAAGAATTCTCATTTATTTTGGGAATTCCGATCACGTCGGCAATACCATTCTTCTCTGGTAGTTCTCCCAGCGTAAAAGAAATTGCTGCTGCTTTACAAATGGATCAGACATTGATAAAGAGCGGTGTGAGCAGTAAAAATGGAGTTAGCGGATTTCATTTAGAATTTCTGGCTGGACAGGCCCAAGAGGCTGCAAGTGCTAAAAATTGGACGGTTTACAATTCCATTCTGGCTCTCTGCATATATGGCCTAGTTTTCTTTCCCAATCAGCAAGACTTTGTGGATATGCAAGCAACGAGAGTTTTTGTCCTTAAAAATCCAGTCCCTACTTTGTTAGGAGATTTTTATCATTCCGTGCATTACAAGAATGAGAAAAGGAGGGGAGGATCTGTTAGTTGTTGCACTCCACTGCTGAGTCATTGGTTTTTCAAACATTTGCCTCAGACAGGTGTCTTTGTGGAAACCAAAGATGTGGCGAAATGGTCTAAACGATTGATGAGTTTAACTGCTGATAACATTGTATGGTTTGATCACCGGTTGTTGAGAATAGAGCTTGTCACAAGATGCGGAAATTTTCCAAATGTGCCTCTGATTGGCAGAAAAGGAGGGATTAATTATAATCCAGTTTTGGCCATCCGACAGTTTGGGTATGCTTCCAGATATCCTCCTACAGAGCAAGATGTGGAAGAATCCTTATTCTTTACAGGAACTAAAGATGCAAAGGTGGTAGAAGTAGTGAATGCTTGGAAAGATAAGCACAAAATTGGAAAAGCAGTTTTTGGAAAAGGAGATTGTAGATCTTATCCTGAATATGACAGGTGGATTGAGACGAAAGTAAAGGAATTGCTTTTACCCTTTTCAAGGGGACCTCTTTTATGTTCAGCACAGCCAGAACAACCCACTATGGTGGCTATTGAAGAATGTGAGAAGTGGAAGAAAATGGTCAGAGAGCTGCAGATAGAAAATTCTGGAATGAGCAGATGTCTTCAGAAAGCTCTAGCTGACAACAAAGAGTTGGAAAAGAGAGCCTTGAAAGCGGAAAAAACCTTGGCTGACAAAGAGGAAGATTTTGATGACCGAGCTCGGTACTTTCGGAAACTTACTCTGGGAGCAGATGACACTAGTCAGGCTCACAAGATTACAAAACAGGCTTTAGCCCGAAGCAAGGATTCATTAGCTCAACTTCGTCAAGCTTGGGATGAAGTCAGAATTGAAAATGCCGAGTTAAAGGATCAGTCGAAGACTAAAGACGAGGAGCTTAAAAAGGCACATGAGCAGAGGAGAAAGTATCGGGAAAGTCTCGGTAAAAGTCAAGAACAGTTAGAAGAAGCTAGAAGCCAACTGAGGAATACCAAGAAAGAGCTTGAAGAAGCCATGATAGAAAGAGAGATACTCAAGACGCAAGCCGGCATAAAGAGACACAAAGGAGTGTGTGATGACGAGGCTCTGATGCTGCACATGGGTTCTTTAACTGAAGCTCTTGAGAAAAGGGATGTCTTGATCAAAGAAATGATTGAAAAGCCGAATCACCAGCGTACCCGTATACTTTTTGAGGAAATCAAGTATTCAAGTGATAAGCTGAAGGATGTGGAATTGTCAGATTGATGTTCTTTTCCCTGTATTTTGTTGTTAATGGCTACCATCAGGCTTGTTGATGGATCCATTTTTTCCTTGTATTGCATTTGCGGTTGAACCTTTCTTAAATGTACTTGAATATTTTGTTGAATGAGTATGAGCAGTTTTATTCAGAATTATTCTTTATCAGATAGCTGCGCACAAGCACATGACCACGACACGTCTCTTTATATCACGATTTCTGGTCTTCAGATTTCTGTGGTGGGATTGGAATCAGGGTATAAAGCACCTCGGAAATGACAAACATGGCATTGCATGGCATTGCATATCATTTTGCATTTTTGTTACTTGCTTTTCAGGTACTCGTTGCGGGGTCTCTAACCTTTATTTGGTTTCAGGCATTATAGCGGAGAGTCATATTCACCGATATTCGACGCGAAGGAATCAAGTAAGAATCATGGATCAAGTGCAAAGTGATTTGGCTGAAATGAGGGCGCGTATGGACCAGTTCATGACCCTCATGACTGGCATGGCGCAAAATCAGGAGAGACTGAGGCTTCTGGTAGAGCGTCCCGACAATGGGCCCGAAGGTGATCATCATGACAATTCACAGGGACATGGCATTCCTCCCCCCGGTGGTAACCCTCCTCCTGGTGGTAACAATCGGGGTAATGGAAATGGTAGGCATGCTGGTGTTACTCTTGAGGATACTCTGGAAGACCAATTTACTCTGCTGGATGCTGATGTGGGTAATCAAGGTGATCGAAGGTATGATGAGTTAGCAGAGAAGATCAGGGCCATAGAATGCAAGAACTCTATGGGTATTGATGTTACCAGCTTGGGGCTGGTCTCAGGAGTCAGAATTCCCCCTAAATTCAAGCCTCCCACTTTCGATAAGTATCACGGCAATGCGTGTCCCCAAACGCATCTTCAAGCTTACTTTGGGAAGATTTCAGCCCATACGGATGACGAGAAGCTATGGATGCACTATTTTCAGGACAGTCTGGCTGGGGCGTCCTTGACCTGGTATATGAAGTTGAATAGAGCTGCTGTGAAGAATTGGAAAGATCTGGCAGAAGCGTTCCTGAAGCAATACCAATATAATATTGACATGGCGCCCAACCGCACCCAATTGCAGGGATTGTCACAAAATGCCAAGGAGAGTTTCAAAGAATATGCACAGAGGTGGAGGGAAATGGCTGCCCAGGTTCAACCTCCCTTATCAGACAGAGAAATGGCAGATATGTTCATGGGCACCTTGCAAGGGGCCTATCTGGATAGATTAGCTGCTTGTCCGTCAACTGGATTTGCTGATATTGTGATTGCGGGAGAAAGAATAGAAAGTCTGTTAAAGCTTGGAAAGATCCAGGATATGAGTGGGGCTGGCTCTTCGGGGACGAAGAAACCGTTTGCTAGTAACCAGAAAAGAAGAGAAGGTGATACGAATGCTGTGTTTAGAGGACGAGGCAGAGGGCGTTCTCGAGCTTATTATCATGTAGATGCTGTGACAATCCCCACACCGTCTGTTCAGAAACAACAACCCCAACAACAAGTTCAACAGCAACAACCTTTTTTCCAGCAAAGGTCTAGACAGAGGGATCGTAAGATGGATCCTCTCCCTATGACTTATGCCGCGCTGTTGCCCCGGCTACTCGAGTTAAAGTTGGTAGAACTCCGTACTATGAAAGCTCCGGTTGCTGGAAACCTGCCACCTAACTTCGATGCTAATGCTCGTTGTGAGTTCCACTCAGGTGCTCAGGGGCACTCCATTGAAAAATGCTGGGCTTTCCATCATAAAGTACAAGATTTGATTGATGCTAAAGCCATCAATTTCTCTCCCGCTCCTAATATTACTCAGCATCCCATGCCTGATCATAGTGCAGCAAATGTGTACGCTATTGAAGATGGGAGGAGATTGAATTTGGTGTTAGACGTTCATCAAGTGAAAACTTCTTTGTTGGTTGTAAAAGATCGTTTATTGAAGGGACAGGTGTTCCCGGGCTGTAATCAAGATTGCTCTGAGTGCATGAATCAGGAGAACGGCTGTGATAAGTTGAAGATGGGTTTACAGAATCTGATCGATGAAGGATGTCTACAGTTCGATAGAGTCGTGAAAGACACTGATGAGATATCAACCGTGACCATCTATTACACTCCCGCTGAGATTCAAATGCCGGTCAATGCAGTTCCCGTGGCGAGTGTTGCGCCAGAAGGGCCCAGTCCTGTCACTATCACGGTGCCAGGACCAATTCCGTTCACGTCTACGAAAGCTATCCCATGGCACTATGGGGCAGATGTATATTACGAAGGTAAAAAACAGGAAGTTGAGTCATCAGTCAGCCCAAATGTTGATAACGTAGGGGGTGTAGGGGGTTTTACAAGGAGTGGAAGGTTGTTCGCTCCCCAAACCTTGAGAAGTGATAAGGAGGTAGAAGATGCAGCAAAGGCTAAAGGTAAACAGGTGGTTGAAAGTGCGCCTACACCTGAAGCCGAGACAAAGATTATTTTTGATAAGGAAATGGAAGAATTCATGAAGATAATCAAGAAAAGCGATTATAAGATTGTGGACCAACTGAATCAGACCCCTTCAAAGATTTCAATCTTGTCACTATTGATGTGCTCTGATGCGCACCGACGGGCGTTGTTGAAAGTGTTGAAGAGTGCGTACGTGCCACAAGAAATTACTGTTAATCAGCTCGAGGGCGTAATCTCCAATGTTAATGTTAGCCATGGCTTGGGCTTTACAAGTAGAGATTTGACTGTTGAAGGAAGAAACCATAATAAGGCTTTGCATATCACGATGGAGTGTAAGGGCGCAGTGTTATCTCATGTACTGGTAGACACTGGTTCGTCACTCAATGTCTTGCCCAAGAAGGCATTGATGAAGCTGGAAGTTGATGGTTTGATCTTAAGGCCTAGTGAATTGGTGGTCAGAGCATTCGATGGGACCCGACGATCTGTGTTTGGTGAGGTGGAATTGCCCGTACAAATTGGACCACAGGTATTCAAATCCACGTTCCATGTAATGGACATACAACCTGCATATAGCTGCCTATTGGGACGCCCTTGGATTCACGGAGCCGGAGCTGTTACTTCTACTCTACATCAAAAGCTGAAGTATGAGTTTGAAGGGCAGGTTGTGACAGTGTGTGGGGAGGAAGACATCTTTGTGAGTCACTTGTCCACGTTCAAGTACATTGAAATGGATGGGGAAATTCATGAGATGCTGTGCCAATCATTTGAAGCAGTCAATATTGACGATGCACCTGAGTCTTCTTCTGTACCAGTTGGGGTTGGTACCTCCATTTCATCTTAAAACAAGCTGTCGAAGTCGTCAGGGCAGGCAACGCCCAAGGTTGGGGCAGGTTGATAGAGACCCCAATGAAGGAAGACAAATTTGGTATTGGTTATCATCCCTCTACAACTTCAGATGCGGGGAGCAGGGGACCCATTACTTTCAATAGTGGGGGAATTATCTACATGGACCAGTCTTGTGCAGCCACAGAGGATAGTGTTGACAGTGATTGTGACCTGGACAATTGGGTACGCCCTCATGTTCCGGGACAACAAGTGCAGAACTGGTTCGTTGAAGAAGTCATCCGGGTTACTCTTCAGACAGAGTAATTTTTCTTTGTTTTTTCTAACCATAATGCATGACAAAATCTTGCGCTCTGCCCAAGGCGTATAGATTCATTTGTAGGGCCACCATGGTTGCATTTGCAATGTTTAATCATTAATAAAGGACGTTTTGCAATCAAATTTTGTTCTCTGTCTTTCAGTTTTTAGTTTTGCACAAAAAATATAAAATGGCAATGTTTCATTTTCTTTTGTTTTGCTTAAAAATAAATTCTAAAATAAGGCATGAACCCGTTCATGCAGACTTGATCCTCCGGATACCACTGATAACGATTTTGATATGGCCATGTATGACTTTGACAATCCGATTTATCAAGCCGAAGAAGGGGATGAGAAAGATTGTGAACTTTCTGAAGAACTGGCCAGATTGTTGAAACAGGAGGAAAGGGTCATCCAGCCTCATCAGGAGACTGTAGAAATCATCAATATTGGTACCAAGGACGCCAAGAAAGAGATCAGGATTGGTGCCAGCTTGCAAGCAGATGTGAAGCAAACTTTGACGGAAATGTTGCGCGAGTATGTTGACGTCTTCGCCTGGTCGTATCAAGACATGCCGGGGTTGGATACGGATATTGTCGTGCACAGGCTACCATTGAGAGAAGAATGTCCGCCAGTCAAGCAGAAACTTCGTCGGACTCACCCCGACATGGCTTTAAAGATTAAGGAGGAAGTCCAGAAGCAGTGGGACGCTGGTTTTCTTGCTGTGACAAAGTATCCGCCATGGGTAGCCAACATCGTGCCAGTACCGAAGAAAGATGGAAAAGTGAGAATGTGTGTGGATTATCGAGATCTTAATAAAGCTAGCCCGAAAGATGATTTTCCACTACCTCATATTGATGTGCTGGTCGATAATACAGCTCAGTTTTCAGTGTTCTCATTTATGGACGGTTTCTCCGGGTACAACCAGATCAAGATGGCACCTGAAGATATGGAAAAGACCACGTTCATTACTCCGTGGGGTACATATTGTTATAAAGTAATGCCTTTTGGGTTGAAAAACGCAGGGGCAACGTACCAGCGGGCGATGGTGACATTGTTTCATGACTTGATTCATAAGGAGATCGAATGTTATGTAGATGATATGATTGCCAAGTCGAGAACAGAAGAGGAACATCTGGTTAACCTGAAAAAGCTGTTTGAAAGGTTGAGAAAGTTCCGTCTGAGATTAAATCCAAACAAGTGCACGTTTGGGGTGCGTTCTGGAAAGTTACTGGGTTTCATTGTGAGCGAAAGAGGAATCGAGGTTGATCCTGCCAAGGTGAAAGCAATACAAGAAATGCCTGAACCGAGAACAGAAAAAGAGGTTCGTGGTTTCTTGGGTAGATTAAACTACATTGCAAGGTTCATATCTCACCTAACAGCCACGTGCGAACCAATATTTAAATTGTTAAGGAAAGATCAAACGGTCAGGTGGAATGACGATTGCCAATTGGCATTCGATAAGATAAAAGAATACTTGCAGGAACCTCCGATTCTAATGCCTCCAGTTGAAGGGAGACCGCTGATAATGTATCTGACAGTGCTTGAAGGTGCCATGGGTTGTGTTCTCGGTCAACATGACGAGACAGGTCGGAAGGAGCATGCTATTTACTACCTGAGCAAAAAGTTCAATGATTGTGAGTCCCGATACTCAATGCTTGAAAAGACATGCTGTGCGCTTGCATGGGCCGCTAAGCGATTGAGGCAATATATGGTTAGGCACACGACCTTGTTGATTTCAAGAATGGATCCTATCAAGTACATTTTCGAGAAACCAGCATTGACAGGTAGAGTTGCACGGTGGCAAATGGTCTTGACAGAGTATGACATTCAGTACACTTCACAAAAGGCCATCAAAGGAAGTATCTTGTCCGACTATCTTGCGCAACAGCCGATTGATGATTACCAACCCATGAAGTTTGACTTCCCTGATGAAGACATCATGTTTCTCAAAGCTAAAGACTGCGAGGAACCACTTCCGGAGGAGGGGCCAGACCCTGAATCCAAATGGAGTTTGATGTTTGATGGGGCTGTCAATATGAATGGGTGCGGAGTTGGAGCAGTTCTTATCACGCCGGAAGGTGTTCATATGCCTTTCACTGCACGAATAACTTTCGGATGCACCAACAATGAAGCAGAGTACGAAGCTTGTATAATGGGGATCGAGGAGGCGATTAATCTACGGATTAAAACCCTCGATATATTCGGTGATTCAGCTTTGGTAATCAATCAAGTGAAAGGGAGTTGGTACACGCACCAAGCAAATCTAGTGCCGTATAGAGATTATACGAGGAGATTGCTGACATTTTTCACAACAGTGAAACTGTACCACATTCCTCGAGATGAGAATAGGTTCGCTGATGCCTTGGCCACTTTGTCTTCCATGATCAAAGTGCAAGGATGGAACCATGTACCTAAGATTGAGGTATCCCGCCTTGACAGACCAGCATTTGTGTTTGCGGTCGATGCAGCGTCTGATGACAAGCCATGGTTTTATGACATTAAGTGTTTCTTAAAAAGTCAAGAGTACCCGTCCGGGGCATCGTCCAAAGACAGGAAGACGTTGAGAAGGTTAGCTGGTAGTTTCTTCTTGAACAAAGATGGCGTGCTGTATAAAAGAAATTTTGACACGGTCCTGCTTAGATGTGTGGACAGACATGAAGCAGACTTGTTGATGATTGAAGTGCACGAAGGCTCTTTCGGTACCCATGCCGGAGGACATGCAATGGCTAAAAAGTTGTTAAGATCGGGATATTATTGGTTGACTATGGAGTCAGATTGTTGCAAATATGCCCGCAAATGCCATAAATGCCAGATCTATGCAGATAAGGTGCATGTGCCTCCAAATCCGTTGAGTATCATGTCGTCGCCTTGGCCATTTGCCATGTGGGGCATTGATATGATCGGAAAGATTGAGCCTACAGCTTCCAATGGTCACCGTTTCATCTTGGTGGCAATTGATTACTTCACCAAATGGGTTGAAGCCGCATCCTATGCCAATGTTACTAAGCAAGTGGTCGCTCGTTTCTTAAAACGGGATATCATTTGCCGATATGGAGTTCCCGAAAGAATCATTACTGATAATGGTTCTAATTTGAACAATAAGATGATGGCTGAGTTATGCCGGGACTTCAAAATCGAGCATCACAATTCTTCTCCGTACCGCCCAAAGATGAATGGCGCGGTCGAAGCGGCCAACAAAAATATCAAGAAGATTGTGCAGAAAATGGTTGTCACGTACAAAGATTGGCATGAGATGTTACCATTTGCTTTGCATGGGTATCGAACGTCGGTACGCACGTCCACTGGGGCAACCCCATTCTCACTCGTATATGGTATGGAGGCAGTGCTACCGGTTGAAGTAGAGATTCCGTCCCTCAGAGTCATGATGGATGTTAAGCTAGATGAAGCTGAATGGGTACGAGCCAGATTTGATCAGTTGAGCCTTATTGAGGAAAAGCGATTGGCGGCTGTATGTCATGGGCAACTATATCAGCGCAGAATGAAACAGGCATTTGACCAAAAGGTGCGTCCTCGGGTTTATAAAGTCGGAGATGTGGTACTCAAAAGGATCCTTCCTCCCAATACAGATCACAGGGGCAAATGGACTCCTAATTATGAAGGTCCATTCGTGGTTAAAAAGGTCTTTTCGGGCGGAGCTTTATTGCTTACAACCATGGATGGCGAAGACTTTTCATCCCCTGTCAACTCGGACGTAGTCAAAAAATACTTCGCATGAATAGACCCGCTGGATAATAAAAATAAAAAATCCAGGAAAAAAAGGGCATCCCGGCGAACCAAAAACAGAATAAGGTTCGGGCAAAAATTAGGGATATAATTGAAAAAATTTTGTACACCCGGTAAGTTGAAAACCCGAAAGGGCAACTTAGGCAAAAAAGGGTATCCTGGTGGATCGAAAACCTGAAAGGGCGGTCCACACAAAAGAGGGATTTAAGCGAATGACTACGGTTTGAGTTATCTGTACCCTATCACCGTTTGAACAACTGACGTTCTGAAGGATAGGAATCGGTCTGATCATTCCTCAGAAGGCAAGGTCGGGGAGTTTTGAAGACATACTGGTCATAACAGAATGGAAACTCAGTGGAATTCCGTTTTCACATTGCCATTAGGATAGTTTCTTTTCTCAATTTTTCAGCAATCACCTCTTTCCAGGGATTGTTTCCAAATGTAATTGCCTATTCTGGGCTCTCAGTCAATAAATTGAATTTCAGTAAAAAGCTTTCTATTTTTGTTTTATTGCTTTGTTTGCAAAAACGTCCTAATTGTTGATAAAACATTGCATTTGAAAACATGGCAGCCTTGCAATAACATGCGCAGAAAAAATATTTGAAATTACTTCGAATGTTGAATACTCCCGGATGGTGGATTCTAGCCACGCAATATTCGGGGCATGCGGGCATATTCTTTTGTTGCAGGTAGCAGGTGCAGATGATTTTAAGCACAAGACCAGCAATAAATCACCCCACGCAAAAGACTGGGGCAATTATGGGTAAGGAGATCGGCGTTCATCGTTCGGTCGACGATTGTTCATAACGGGTCGATATCAGTGAATTAAGTTCAACTGGGTACCGTTGCATCTTATTAAGTCGATTCTCTCATTCAGTACTTCCAACAGCTACAAGCTTTTCTATATCGATAACGGTCACAGGTTCCCCAAAAGAGTGGTCTCGTCGACACCGAAACTGATGGTCATTATCCCCAGCGAAGTCACAAGAGTTTGAAGAGGCTAGATCTTCTGTAAAATCCTCTTGTGACATCCTTTGCGGGGACGAATTGTTGTGTTGTCCAAGCATGGGGCATGATTGTTTCCCCAGCATGAAGTGTTGGTCACCCCCAGTAGAGTTTGAGGACAGTTGGTCTTCTGTAAAATCCTCTCGGAAGGCATTCCCCAACATGAGACGCTTTAAAGCAGTTTTCTCCAGCAGAGTTTGTTATAAACTCGTCATCCCCAACGGAATTGTCCAAAGGGAAAGCTCGCCTAACATGGGGCATTGTGGTACTCATCCTAAGCTTGACAGTCATATTCTTCAGCAGACTACTGTGGATTTGCTTTGGGTTTCCCCAACAGATCTCTAAGGACTCTTTCTAGCAAGTTGCAGTAGAATGTTCTAACCAGGATTTGCATATCCCTGGCAGAGTAGCCCTGATACCCAGCAAGATCGTATCTCTGGTCATGGTATCCCCACAGAGGTCAGCATCGAATCGTGTCAGCAACTTCCAGCTGAGTTGTTGTTCTCTCCGCAGAGGTTTATCAGATCGACAGAATCTATTCCTCAACAAGGATGGTACAGCCTTTCCCTAGCCGGGTCAGAAGGTTGATAATCCCTATAAAGGATCTTGGGTTGAATAAATCCCCAAGCAGAGTTTTAATGGCTCATTTCCCCAGCAGGACGTCATTTAAAAATTCTCATCCCCAGCGGAGTTGCTGTGACCAGAATCCAGCCCCAAACAGATGGAATAATTCCTGCCAGAGTCGTCATTCCCTCATATCTTAAAGTCCAATTTATTTTTGGCAAGCTTGACAATTCGAAGCAGACGGATTGTTCATCCATTCGCCAGCAGAGATATTATCCTTTCAGGAGTCTCCGAGATTAAATCATTGATTGTGGTTCCTCAGCAGAGTCGGCAGAGATGTCTGGCGCAGAGGCAGAGAGTAATTCGATTTTAAAATTCCAAAAGTCCAACAGTGGATTGGCAAAAGTCCGTCTTCGGGTGGCAAAAGTCCAACAGTGGATTGGCGAAAGGTCCATCTAAGGGTGGCATATTCTAAAAGTCCAACAGTGGATTGGCAAAAGTCCATCTTCGGGTGGCAAAGCAGCTAAAAGTCCAACAGTGGATTGGCAAAAGTCCGTCTTCGGGTGGCAAAAGTCCAACAGTGGATTGGCAAAAGTCCGTCTTCGGGTGGCAAAAGTCCAACAGTGGATTGGCGAAAGGTCCATCTAAGGGTGGCATATTCTAAAAGTCCAACAGTGGATTGGCAAAAGTCCATCTTCGGGTGGCAAAGCAGCTAAAAGTCCAACAGTGGATTGGCAAAAGTCCGTCTTCGGGTGGCAAAAGTCCAACAGTGGATTGGCGAAAGGTCCATCTAAGGGTGGCATATTCTAAAAGTCCAACAGTGGATTGGCAAAAGTCCGTCTTCGGGTGGCAAAAGTCCAACAGTGGATTGGCAAAAGTCCATCTTCGGGTGGCAAAAGTCCAACAGTGGATTGGCAAAAGTCCATCTTCGGGTGGCACGAAGCTGTAAAGTCCACCAGTAGTGTGGCAAGCCAGTAGTCGTCTGGCGTCGTTCTAAAAGACATTATTAAAGTCCACCAGTAGTGTGGCAAGCCAGTAGTCGTCTGGCGTCGTTCAAAAAGACATTTCTAAAGTCCACCAGTAGTGTGGCAGGCCAGTAGTCGTCTGGAATTGCATAAAAGACATTATTAAAGTCCATCAGTAGCATGGCAAGCCAGTAGTCGTCTGGCGTCGTTCAAAAAGACATTTCTAAAGTCCACCAGTAGTGTGGCAGGCCAGTAGTCGTCTGGAATTGCATAAAAGGACAGTATTAAAGTCCACCAGCAGCGTGGCAAGCCAGTAGTCGTCTGGCATCGTTCAAAAGACAGATCTCTCCGACGTTTCATCGAGGACTCAATCCAGCAGTCTCGTTGGGTTTATATCCCTGTTATTCTTCATCATCCAGAGCAAATTTTTGGTTATTTTTGGTATTCAATCACTATATACCTTGAAAGTCCGAAAGCAATTGCTTTCAGGCATTCAGGTCTACAGCGCTTGAATAGGGGCAGCTGTAATACCCCAAAATTTGCTCTCCCCTTTTGGCATCATAGCATGGCATTATCATTTATCATATCATATCCACCTCATTAACATTGCATTGCATTTAACATAGAAAAATGAAGCATGGCATCCTTCTTACCATCAGGGCATGTGATCAGGTGGAAGGTGGACAATCAAGGGATCATTCAAAGCACAAAAAGGTCAATCAAGTTGGCTCTAGACAAGCCAAGAGGTCTCTCACGTCTCATACTATCTCAATTGATCTTCCAAAACCTCAAGGAAGTGAGATTCAATGGAAGATTGAAGCACTACATCTTTCACTATGCAAGAGATTCAAAAATTGAAGGAAAACCCTCAAAAGAGATAGCTCATTGATCCAAAATCATTCTCAAGTGGCATTTCTCATCATCCTTTAAGAGGATACACAACATACTCTGAGGAATTTGGATTTGGAAGATGTGCAATTTCCTCCTAACCAAAGGGGGTCAAAACTAGGGTTTCCCATTAAATCAGGGAATCTTTGACTTTTTGGACAAAGCTTGTTGTCATGGTATTCTACATGTTCTTAAGTGTATATGTGTGGAAGATTGCATCTCAATTGGTTTTAGAAGTGGTTCAATTGGAAGAAAGATCAAGAATCAGAGAAATTGGGGCAAAGTCAAATAATCAGAGGAAAAAGTCAACTCTTGACTTTTTGAGGCCAAATTCATGAAATTCATGTTACATATGTCCAATGTACAAAATTTGATCAAGAAACTCCAAAGGAATCATGAAAAAATCAAGATGTGGAAAGTTGCCATTTTTGGATGAAGTAGGGTTACTAAAAATAGCAAGTTTTGGCCATTTTGCATCAGAATTTGAACCAAGGCCATTTAAATTTGGAGCACCCAAATGAAAAATCCACTCTGCCTCAATGAAAGATCTTGTTTTAAGCTTCAAATCCATGTGTAGAACATCTCCATTGGATAAAAATTGAGAGAGATATGATTGATCAAAGTTGGAGGAAAGTAGGTTCAAAACTAAGTCATGACCAAGATTTTCAGGTCACGCGCGCAATCATTTTAACAAACAGTTGGTGGGCCAAATGTCCACTCATTTTTCTCATGGTTAAAGACCTCAAATGAAAAACTTTTCAACATCAGAGTTGTTCCTTGTAGTGTCATCTTCAATATTCATGTTGGACAATTTTTGGTTTGATCAAGTTATGAGATAGTTTTAAGGGTTCAAAGTCATGTTGGTTATGCTGAAAACCCAGGCGCCATGTTGCCTTGCCAACCAACCCCATTACTACGCCATACACCAGTTTTGATTCCTTTTGTTTCAAGCAATTTTTCATCACCTTGTACACTTCCATTTGACTTGTTTTCAACATCAATATTGTTCCATGATAGCTCCTCTTTTCCATGACTCCAAAACCTTGCCAAACCATTCAATGAGTAGAGAGAAAAACCTCCACGAACTACCCTATGTTGGAATGGATGCATTGATAGCATGTTGCAGGATTCTGGTTCACACACACCACAAACACTTCCACACTTTATTTCCACATTTGGCCAAACATATCACCTACACAATGCACACTATCACGTGCCACACATGGGAATAGAAAGGACAAACTTGCTTACCAAGTTTCTGATGCGCAAGCCCCTGCTACACAACAGTGCAATTCACTTTCTCCTTGCTCCCACCATATCTCACCATGAGCCATCTTCACCATAGCACTGCTCTCCCTAACTAACTTGACTCAGTTAGTTAGGGATGACTCAGTTTAACCCACTCAACTCAATTAACCAACTCACTAAACCATGGTTAATTCATGATATAAATTCAAACTTCACTTCACAATTCAGTTTTCAACTTCATTTTCACACTCTCACTCAACTACACTTCATTCTCATTTTTCCTCTGAAATTCGCAAGCTCTCTCTCTGAAGCTTCTCTTCCTCTTACACGATTTCATCATCATCTACATCTGAATCCATCTTCAAGCTTCAACATCACACAGCATTGGAACACATTGAAGCTTGGTAGCATTGAAGAGATTGAAGTGTCTTCCACTGCATATTGAATTTCATCAACATTTGCAAGGATTTGTGAGCCTTTATTTGGCCAGTTGAAGATCAAAGAGGAAGCACATTTCTCTGGTTCTCTTTCAACTACAGTTTCCTACATTTTCAGGTTTCAATATCCTAAACTTTCTTGGCACGATTTACATTCTGTCTAGCTCGTGTTGTGATGATTTGAGCTCACTAAGAGCACTCCTCCATCTGGCTAGTTGATAGAGCTTCTTAGAAGCTTAGATCCAAAACCTAGGGCTAATTTCATTGCTTCGATTCTCTCTGTTTGTGTGTTGTTTATGAAAACTAATCCTAGATTCATGCTCTACGTGACTTCCTGAACATTTTGATGTGCATTGCATAAATTTCTGGATTGTTTGGTTGGTTGCAGCGCCGGAGAGTGGCCGGAGAAGGTGACCGGAGGTCCCTCTCCGGCCGGTGAGTTGATACTAGGGTTTGTGTGCGTTTTAATCTCGTTCGTCCATTTTTTTTGATCGTGTGACTGAGAACGTGCCAACGCATTAAAAGACATGTGCATGTCATGTGCCAAAATTCTGAAGTCACTTAAGCGTGGTGTGGTGTAGTGCATGGTAACTTGTGTGTGTCCTCACGCATGTGCATTGATTCTGTGTACTTTGACTTTAGCATGACTTTGACTTGATCCAATGGTTAATAGTGAGTCAAGTTTGTTGACTGAAGGTGCATGTTTGTTATGGTGTTTTGCGCGTAAATGGACCCAAATCAGAATACTATCCACACCCCCAATTTTGAGGCCCATGTGATTTGAACATGCTGATTTGCTATATTCATACCCCCCTCTCATATTGCATTTTATTTTTATTTTCATTTTACATACGCGTTGATTTTCAATTTTTAAAAATACTAAAATGCATAATAAAATTCTACAAAAATTCATGAGTATTCTTAAGACATTTAGGAAATTTTTCATGATTTTATTTTCTGATTTTATGACCATTTTGCCCCTGTTCCATTATTTCTTTTGAATTTCCATTTGCATGCATACTTAATGTGACATATGATTTTGTGCATTTTTGTTCTTGATCATAAAAATTGATTTTGATGCCTTTCTTTTTGCATTGTGGTCACAATATGTTGAGGTATGTTTGAGATTTATGAGATGATTTTTAAGTCTTTTTTGGATGACTTTTGATGTGTTGCTTTGAGCATGAATGCATGAAACTTCCATGAGACTTTGACCTAATTGTTGAGTGACTTTGGTTCTGATTCATTGCTTGGGGACTTGATATGTTAATGGCATGTGTTTAAGGTGTTTGATTGGTGAAAGTCATAATTTTTGAAGCATGTTTGCTATTTGTTTGAAGCATGAAGTTTAACTTGTTCATTTTGTGAATGCATGCCTCATGTTTGGTTTGCTTGATCATGAAGGCACTTGTGCCATGAGTTGTGGTTTTGTTTGAGGATGTATAGCATGTTAATTGACTTCTGATTGTGACATTTGGGTTTCATCTTTGCATGTTTGATGTTTATCTTGCACCTTAAGTCACTTGTTTCACAAGTATGAACCACATTCACATCACTTCACCTTTTCTTCTTTGCTTCTTGTTGGATTGAGATTTTGTTTGCATGATTTAGTATGCCCATTTAGGATAACATTAGGTTGTGTAAATATGAGTTACATTCTGACTTGGAAGCATGTATAGCATTCAATCTCATTTCACTTTGTTTGTCAACTTGTTTGAATTTGATTTGTTCATTATATTTTCTTGCTTTACTTGTAAGTGATTGTGCTAACCATGTAGGGGTTTTGGTAAGTTTCAATTGAGTGTGGATAAGGAATCCACATTCAACTTCTATCCTTTCTCTTTTACAATTCCATGTTATGTTTTGTTAAGCACTTATGTGCTTTCTTTTAATAACTCATCACTTGCCCTTTGTGAATTACAATTCATCTTCTACTTTAGAAGTGAATTGTTTAATTCATTCTTTCTTTAGACGTTAGGTTGAAACCTCACAAACCTTAGGATCACTCCCTTAACTAATCAATTAGGATTGAGTCTTAGTCCATATAGATTTTTACCTTTATCCTCCCTTGAGTCTCTTTTCTCATCTCAAAGAAAATTCAAAACATATAATAAAGGTAGGCATTTATTGCATTTAGGCCTTTCATATAAAGAAAAGGTTATAAGGGGTCTTCTCTTATAATCTTAGAATGTATAGCATATAGCCCATCTTGGGTCAATGTGTTAAACATTTGATCTTGTGTGAGGGACTTAAATGCAATACTTGTTGAAGGTGCAAATAATAAAAAACACTTCTTCATTTCTTAATCAACAAAACACTTAATAAACACAAGTATGCTAGTGTGTTTGAACCTTGACAATTGGAACTAAGTGTGGGGGTCTTCTTCACTCTTAGTGTGCTTTCTTACCCATTCCATCTTGGAATGTGAGGAGGTACACATTCCAATGACTAAGATTTAGATACACTATCATATGCAAACAAACAACAAAACTTCTTAAAAGACAAAAACAAACAATAACGTCTTCCCTTCGGGAATTCTTTTCTCACCTCATTCACTCTCAACGTACGAACGTGTTCCTACTCGTTCTCTTGCAAGATGGTAACGCACTCGGACCAGCGAGCCTGCAACACCTGAGCTAGAACGTCAGCCGTTCTCTAAAAAACACAAACAATTCATCCCTAGTGAGGGGAACTACGTCGCTCTGATTCTCATGCTCCCGATGAGATACGTAGGCAGTGGGGTAGGGCCCATGCGAGCACTTCTTTTATTTTCCCTACATTTGTTTCTCTTTCTCCTTTCCTTTTTCAGTTATTTCTCAGTATTCCTTTCTTACACCCTTTGATCGAGACAAGCAAGCGTGGATCCCATCGGGTACGATGGACGTGAGGGGGTGCTAATACCTTCCTCTCGCGTAACCGACTCCCTTACCCACTTCTCTTGGTCGTAAGACCATGCTTTTCCTTTCCCTCAGGTTTACGCGGTGTTTCCTTTCCCTCTCTTGGGATAAATACACATTGCTGGCGACTCTGTTTCGGTGCCACTTTCGCGTTTGTACTAGGATGAAAATCCCGGGAGCGACAAACGTTACACGACAAGTGGTTGCTAGATTTATCAAGAAAGAGATAATCTGTCGTTATGACATTCCTAGCAGCATTATCACGGACAATGCGAGCAACCTGAATAACAACATGATGAAGGAGTTGTGTCAAGAATTCAAGATCGAGCACCACAACTCTTCACCATATCGGCCCAAGATGAATGGCGCCGTTGAAGTATCAAACAAAAGCATCAAGAGGATTGTCCAGAAAATGGTCAGGACCTACAAAGATTGGCATGAAATGCTTCCCTTTGCATTGCATGGCTACAAAACTTCAGTTCACACTTCTACTGGGACAACTCCGTATTCACTTGTGTATGGTATGGAGGCTGTTCTACCCATCGAAGTCGAAATTCCTTCGCTCAGAGTCATCATGGAAGCAGGTCTTGATGAAGCCGAATGGGTCCAATCCAGATACGACCAGCTGAATCTCATCGAAGAGAAGCGCCTTGCAGCCGTTTGCCATGGTCAATTGTATCAGAGACGCCTCAAGCGAGCTTTTGACGAGAAAGTTCTTCCTCGAACATTCTGTGAAGGCGAACTTGTGCCTAAGAGATATTCACCTGTTCACTCGGATCCACGAGGCAAATGGACTCCCAATTACGAAAGACCCTTTGTTGTCAAGAAGGCCTTCTCAGGCGGAGCCCTGATCCTCACCACAATGGATGGGGAGGAGTTGCCATCGTCCGTGAACTCCGATACAGTCATAAAATATTATGCCTGAAAAAAAAAGGATAAAAGTCCGCTAGATTGACATCCGCAAGGACAGTATAGGCAAAAATGGACGTCCCGATGGACCAAAAAAAAAAAGAAATGTCCATGCAAAAGTTAGGGACAATGGAAAAAACAATAATAGCCCGCTAAGTTGAAAACCCGAAAGGGCGACTTAGGCAAAAATGGGCATCCCGGTGGACGAAAAAAAATGAAATGAAAACATATCCAGGCAAAAATTAGGGATAAAGGCATTGACTGTGAACACTTGAGCCTCTCTTCCTCATGGCTAGACCTCAGACGGTAACAGAGCAATCCAATCATCATCGATTGGGCAAGGCGTTGGAACCTGGACTTACAGTGGATGGTGGCCAATGTTGTAACCAATGCAAAGCATGATTTCCCTTTGCCATTTACATTTGCTTTCAATTTTATTGCAAATTTCCTCATCAAGGATTTTGCATCCTTGTACACACCTTATGTACAAAAGTTTTCATATTCAATAAAATGCATTTTTTGTTATCTCAACTCGTTTTCATTCCAGTATTTTGTATGCAAAATAAACAATTATTTGTGATCACATAATACTAAAAGACGTTGAGAACAATAAAAAGCTAAATTAACCGAGAAAGCAATATGCAGTGCGTGTGCTACTGGAAACTCCTGCAGGGTGAGCGGTAATATCCATTGGTAAGCCTAACGCCTGGCTGACAATGTTTTGATTCAGTGAAGAAGTCGTTGTCTCCTCAGCAGTTCCTCCGCAGTTCCTCAGCAGAGTCATCATTCTCCCTAGCGGGTGGCCAAGGTGTTCCCCAGCAAAGACATCTTTGTTCACTTCTCCTCAGCAAGGGTTGAGCATCCTATCCAGTGATTAGGAACTATCTGTCACTAGCAACAGTGGTCTCTCCTCAGCTGAGTCAACATGATTTAGGATTCTCTTTTCCCCGCGCAGAGCCAGTCTTGGTAGAAATAATTGATTTCATCCTTTCATCCCCGACAGGAACGGCCATGATGATCTAAGAACCTGAGATATTCTCGGTTTCTTCCTCCGGCGGAATCATCATCCTTGGTGAGCTTTCCTCTCCAGCAGGGATGATCTTCATCTACAGGTCCTCTCCCCGACCGAGGGTGTCGAAGTCGTTTTTCTACAGTTTCTGTCTAATCGCTTCTCACCGTGCCTCATCTTGAGCCTCTGCATTGCATGATATCAAGCATCATGTAGAAACGCATACATAGCATATGCATCGTTCATACTCCCTCTCTTTTTGCCTAACTTATCTCCCAGCAGATCTTCAGCCAATCCTTGCACTTATCTACCTTGCACCGGTCTGTTTATCGCCTTCTGCCAAATTCTCGAGCTACTCTTTTATTTAATTCCCTTTTACCTCGAATCATCGAAAAGCTAGCGCAATTCGTACATTCAGGTCCAAGAGGATTAAATAGGGGCAGCTGTCGTAACCCGAAATTTGACCTCCCTCTTTTCCCTTTTGCATAAGCATGTGCATTCGCATCATCAACATACGCACTCGCACCTTTCTTCGTGTGTTTCTTGTTGCAGGACATTCAGGTTTTCCAAGCCCGAGTAATCGCATCCTCTCAAGATTATTTCATCACCAAAACAAGCTCAAAATAAAGGTTTCCATGTTTATTTATCGAGACACGAGTTGGAAAATCAATGACGGGACTTCAGCATCATTTCCAAGCAAATTTGGGAAATTTTGGCTGCAGTAACCGGTTACAGCATAACTGATAACCGGCTACTCAGTGTATTTTTCACAAATTTACGCAAGTTTTCAAGCATGTAACCGGTTAGCACATATGCTGTAACCGGTTACTCTGTACAAAGTTGCAGATTCTGCTACATTTTTGAGACAGCAGCCATGCACTCTCTTTGGGCTTTGGTTCCACTTGATTCTAGCAGTGTGTGGAACATTCTAGACACCTCTAGATATTTCAACACTATTCATTTCAACCCAAGTACATTTATTCCAATGCATCACTTTAATTTAAGTGCACCATGGTACTTAATCTACCAACATGTCAACCTTTGGATTTTGAAACTCACATTGGGATTGGCACCGAGTTGGTTCTAACTAACCGAGTTAACCGCCTTGACTCGGTGAGTCAAGTCCAACTAACTCCTAACCTAGTTCTAAACCCAAAGCTAATCACCAAAACAAATTCCAAACCATCTCACACTCCAAACCTAAAATCTATGTAAACTCACCTTCACTCATTTTCAAGGACCTTCAACCATTTGCTCCATTTCACTCTCAATTCTCCCACATTCTCTCTGAATTTCTCTACTACATCTTCATCTTCATCTCAATTCTCTTCCAAAACCTCACCAAAGCTCATTTCTACTTTGAAGGATAATCACTTTTACATCAAAAGTGATTATTTCTTGAGCTCAACCTCAATCATTCTTGCCATTACACTTGGATTTTTGGAGTTATTTCAGCTTTTGGATTGATTTTGAGTAATTACTGCAACTTCCAACGGTTCGAATTCCCATTTTGGAGTTTTATCGCATTTTGCTCGATTCCGATACGGTTCATATACAAATTGAAGATTCCTCTGGTTTTCTTTGATTTTCTGCATCAATAATCCTTTGCAACATTCACCAAGCCAAATCTCCGGCTTGTAGGTTGGTAGATCTAACTAATTTTACCGTTCTGCACATTTTCGGATTGCTCGCAATGTAGTCGATAAATGTTGTGTATGATTTGGTGTTGCAGTTGTTTGATCCATGATCCAATTGTATTAATGATTCTATCTCTGTTTATTTGCTGTTTTCAAGTTCAATTTTCGTGCACAATTTTAGTTCCTAGCATGTGGTGGTTGGCATAAGTGATTATGTGTTGAAAACTACTTTTGAAAAGCTGTTTTTACTGTTATTTTTGCCTCTGTTACAGTGGTAACCGGTTAGCAGTTATGCTGTAACCGGTTACACAGTGCAATTTTCCCCAAAAACACGTATTTTCAAGCATGTAACTGGTTAGCACATATACTGTAACCGGTTACCACTGTACAGAATGCCATTTTCTTGCATTTTCAAGTGTGTTTGCCATGCTTTCTTCATTTTAATTTCCATTGATCATTATGCTTGATTTTATGGATGTTCTAAATGTCATTTCACTTCTGGTTGAAGCATGTTTACGAACTTTCGATGCACATTTTCGATTATTCGTTTGTTTCATGTTCTTAGCATTGTATGAACATAGCAATTCTTGCACTATCTTTGTTCACATGATGCATGATTTTGTATGGCATTTTGATGATCATTTGGCACTGTTTTGCACATTCCATTTCAGATTTGCATTAAGTTTATTCTTCATGAATAAACTTAATCGTGTATAATCAATAATTCACTCCTTTTAGCATTAATGACTTTTCATCCTCTTTGGAAAGTTATTAGCATGTTTATCCCTAGATTAATTGATCGAAACTTTGTTTTGATTAATTGATCTTCCCTTTTCCCCTCTTTAGGCCTCCTGTAGAGCTTTTTCTCTCATTCCCCCCCGTGGAGTTGGAGTTTCACGCTGCGCCTTGCATCGGAGCACTGTACAAATTGACGCCGTTGCGCTGTCCGTTTCTCTACGCAGGAGCATTATACAACATTGGAGCGGTTGCGCTGTCCGTTTCACTTCCCACACTAAATTTTGGGTGCTAGAGAAGGAATGAGGATGGAGTTTTTCTACCCTCATTCTGGCTATTTCTTTGGTAAGGGCGTCTTGTCCTCTCCTTGAGAATAGTCACCTCTATCCTCCAGCTATAGTGTTTCTTACTCCTTTGTCAAGTTGATCCTTGATCACTTTTCTCTCCTTGCGATCCTTTTCGATCCTTGATCACTCCTATCTCTTTCAATCTCTCCTTTTGATCAATCACCATCCTTCTTGGTTGAGACCATTATTCTTGCGCTAGCAATCTCTCTTCATTTCATCACTCCTTTCTTCTTGTAATCAATCATTGATTTTTTCCCCTGAAGAGTTTCAATTCTCTCTCTTTGGTCCAACACAATTTTCCTGTCACGACCATTTTTCCCCTGGAGTTCGCAACCTTCTCTTGGTTCTTCTCCTTCCTTGGGTTAATCACCTTCTCTTGGTTAATCACCCGTTTCTTCAGTTAATCACAGTCCGTCTGTTAATCACTGAGCACCCTTTCGAGTTAATCACCTTCTCTTGGTTAATCACTCGCTTTTCTCTTGGTTAATCACTCGCTTTTCTCTTCGGTCGGTCACAGTCCGTCTGTAAACACCGAATCCCCCGCAGTTGGCAACCTTCTCTTGGTTCGAATACTTGCAACCTTGGGTTAGTAACCTCTCTTTGGTTCAAATACCCTTTCTTCGGTTGAGTACTGTTTGTTCAGTCACTTTACCGAACCCCTTTGGGTCACGACCTTCTTTCGGTCCTACACCCGTGCTTCTGGTTAATCATAGTTTCCTCTGTTAAAACCAACACTTCTCTACCCCCCACAGAGTTGCAATCCTTTCTTTCTGCGGTTAACCACTATTCATCAGTTAATATACCGATCCCCTTCAGAGTCAAACACCTTCTCTTGGTTCAGCACTTTCTCGCTTCGGTTAACCACTGCCAGCCAGTTAATATACCGAATTTCCTTTTTCTCTTGGTTATGACACCATCCCTTTGTTCGGATCCCCAGTGGAGTCCTTTCTGTTCCTCTTGCTCTTACTTTCTTGGTTTCGACACCAATTCTTTTGTTATCCCAAGCGGAGTTTCTTGCTTTCTTGGTTTTAACACTACTTTCTTCCTTTTGTGCAAACACTCTTACTGCTAAGTCTTCCCCAGTAGAGTTTTTCTTCCATTCTTGCTCTTGGTTTTGACACCACTTCTTTCGCTTCTTTGTTTCTCTCTTGTTTTCCTTTACCGTTCAGTTCCCCGAACTACGGAAGCTCTGATTTTGCATTCTTTCGAATGTATGATACGTAGGCATGAGATCGCAATGATCTCGGTGAGCACACTTCCACCTTTCTTCCGTCCTCCTCCTTTTCTTCCTTCTTTTTCGTCCCCTGGTTCCTCTGAACTATGGCGCTCTGACTTCCTCATTGCACTATGAGGGTGCGTAGGCACGAGGACTTCGTTCCTCCGCGAGCACTTTCTTTCTTTCTTTCCTTCCCCCTTTCCTTTCTTCCTCTCTTTCTTTAGCTAGAAGCCTTTAGATAGATACCCCATCCAAGCCTAGAAGCAAGCGAAATGGTTCCCGTCGAGTACGACGGATGCGTTAGGTGCTAGTACCTTCCTTTCGCATAACCGACCCCCCGATCCCGTTTCTCTTCCCCTTGGGTTTTATCGATATTTTCCCTGTCCTTTGGGACTAAATAAAGTTCGGTGGCGACTCTGTTGTATCTTTGAGTGTGCGATTCACTCAGGTAGATTTCCAGCCATCTTCAGATACATACACTTAGTTACTGGATTCGAAACCCATCAGCAGCGAATTATGTAAAACATAAATTACCTATGATCTCGGTTACAATAGATAATCATTGTTGTAAGTACCCTGAGTTTATTATATTAAATGAAGATTGCTTGTTTTCCAAACACCGCACTAAAGAAGTATACATGGAATCAATTTAATGAAGAAGTCTATAATATGCAAATTAAATTGTTCTTGAAAACCAACTTAAACAAACCAATGTTTTCTTATTGCATTCGTCTCATCGTGCATTTCACGCTGTTTTACATATATATTGTGGTTTATTGATCTGACTCCTTCGATATATCGCTATCTTCGATTATAGTTAAATTTCCATAAGAACAAGACATTGGATAATCTGCCTCATCATCATCACTTATCATCATAATTTTTATAATCAGAAGTTTTACGATTATAAGTGTTGATGGAGAGGCAGATTAACTAATAATTTGTTGTTAATGAAATTTAACTATAATGGAAGATGGCGATGCATCTAAGGAGCCAGATCATTATACCATAATATATATATATATATATATATTAAACATCGTGAGATGAACGATGAGAGGGATGCAATTCGAAAACATTGATTCATATAAGTTGGTTTTCAAATACAACTTAATTTGTAGATTATAAGTATCTATGTCAAATTAAATGAATGTATTTTAAGTGATGGTTAGTGAAACAAACAATCTACATAGAATATAATAAACTCAAACAACATTCTATACTAGATCCAGATATTATAAACTCATATAATACGCTTGCTACCACCAGCAAACTTTAAGTGAGGGTTAGTGAAACAAACAATCTAAATAGAATATAATAAACTCAAACAACATTCTATACCAGATCCATATATTATAAACTCATATAATACGCTTGCTACCACCAGCGTCATCACCCTATATCATCCCCTTAACCTGTAAGGAAACACAGCAAACTTAAAAAATGAGCATCCTCAGTTGAAAACAAACACTAAAACCATAATCCAGTGAAGAGTAAAGAGAGGAACAGGAATAACACACCTTTTAATGAAACTAATCGCGGAACAGGAATCAATTATGATGTTTAACTAGTTTGGGAATCAATGAAGAAGAAATATAAGGAGGAAGAAGCTTACACAAAAGCTTCATACTTCTTATATTTCTTTTCATTGTTTCTAAAACTAGATGAAGTTTGCTTACACTGTTGTTTCTTCATCTACTAACATCTTGTTCGTGAAGCTATGAAAAAAAGGTATAAGGTGGATGAAGTTTCCATCATAGCTTCATGCTTCTTATACATTTTTCCATAGCTACACAAACATTATGAAGTTTCCAAAGTATGGTCTTTGTTAAGGTAGTGAAAACGAATATGAAAAAATTAGAACAATCAACAAAAACAACATGCAACAAACGAGATAATGGGAAATATCTAACAATAGATGGAAGAAGAAGAATACCTTAATGTATGAAGCACAAGATTCACGGCTAATGGTGAAAACGAAGAGAAAAAATGGGTTCAAGGGTTTCACTTTGAAGGCAATGGCGCTACTGTCAATAAGTGAAAGTTATTTCGCTTATATATGGGTAAAGTATTTCACAACGGTTAAGAATACTAACTGTATAGATAGGAATTTATTTATTATAAATATATCACTACGATTAACCAGAAGAACCGTAGTGATAACCCTTTTATCTGTGACTTTTAAAATAAATAAAAACCGTATAGATAGATATTTATTTATTATAAATATATCACTACGGTTAACCAGAAGAACCGTAGTGATAACCCTTTTATTTCTGAAATTTAAAATAAATAAAAAAGAAAAGGTGCGCCTTAACGTTAAAGGAATAAAATATTTTATGGCGCTGAGGTTCGAACCGACAAAAGTTTGAGTATATTACAACGGTTGGTTATGTAATTTTATTAGTTGCATTCCTGTCTTCATAATGTAATTCAAACATCAACAATGTAATTCACGATGCATCTGCAGTTTAAACATCAACAATGTAATTCAAACCCTAATTCAACTATTACATTTCATAACAAAATAAACATTAAACATAAAGGAGACAAGAAAACATAACATCTTGAGATTTCCAGAAAATATCTCTAATTTCAGTTTGTTCTTCAAATTCTTGTTCTTTTTCTTTAAATCCTCATACATAACCTTCAAATAGCCCACAACTTCCAACTCTGACTTCATAATGCTCTCATCTTCATTTCCATCTCTTTCTCCCACGTCTTCATCCCATATGAACAAATTACATGTTTCATCGCCCCTCCAAAATGGACATTTCCAAAAAAGCCTTCCTTTATTTTGTCCCTTCTTGCATTGGTACGAAACTATACGACCATCACAACCACAAAATTTTCCAGATCGACATTTTACAACGGAAGAAGACATAGAAACACCATTGGATGATTTTGTCTTCAAATGCGATATTGCAACACCTTAAAGTAGAACACTTTCTTGTTGTTGTTGTCTTCTTCCCGACAACGGTGACGGCGTTGGTGTTAGGGTTGTTTCGTCTTGTTTCTTTTTTCAGTGGATAAATTGATATATACTTGGTGTTTAAAATACATAAAAAGAAGCTTCAGTTTGTAACAACGGTTTTAAGAAATAAGCGTAGTGATATCCTTATTGTTTTTTAGATAAACATAAATAAGACTTAAAAAGGGTGCATTTACATAAAAGGAATAAACTATTTGAGGCGATGAGGTTCGAACCCATGAAAGCTTGATTGTATCACCACGGTGTTCACAACAACCGTTATTATACCCTTGAAATTTCAAATTAAAATAAAGCGCGTGCATCCAGTACGCACTATAACAACGGTGTATAGGATGCCGTTG
Organism: Lathyrus tuberosus; assembly: GCA_022829125.1. NCBI lineage: Eukaryota > Viridiplantae > Streptophyta > Magnoliopsida > Fabales > Fabaceae > Lathyrus > Lathyrus tuberosus. The sequence goes on from JALAZF010000110.1 coordinate 12,782,516, forward strand.
TAAACCTGATGTTGTTGTTTGGGAGTTTTGTAGTAGTGTGAACAGAAAAAAAGAAGAAGAGAGAGCGAAAACAAAATCCGCAAACCAATTCACCAAATCCGGAACGAATTGAACGAACAAACCATAAAAGCATAACGGTTGAGACGGAACGACTAGTGCAGCAAGGTGGTCGGGATGATTTGCCTTCAACTTTGACCCATTCACGTTTTATTCTTCTGCATTTTTTCTCGTTTAACTGGTTTCATAGAGTTATTAAAAAATGTGATGTTTCTTTGTTCATATAGCACTTCCTTTGGGTTTTAATCTATGATTGTTTCGTTTAACTTAAACCTAAGCCATGTCCTTTATTTTAATCGGGTAGTAACAGTTTTATCATCACGTTTTTTTTTTTAATTTTGTTACTGAGCTTAGCTTGGGCCGTGTAAAAAATATCTGTGTAGGAGTAAGCCCAATATGACATGCTAGTTTCTCTTGTTCTTCTTTATCTGCCAACCGTGTTTGTTGTTATGGAGAGGATGATGGGCTTCTCATAGCCCACATGATTCCACATATTAACACCATTCATAAGCTTTATGCGCCCCTCTTTCTTCTTTTTTTATTTATCTTTTCTTATATTTTACATTTTAATCAATTTTCTTTTAAAAACAAGTTTTTATAATTTAATTTGTTTAAGTTTTTCTTGATGATTATCATTTCCCTTTAATTTGTTTTATTTTCGTTTTTATGTTAATTGCAATTTTATTTCAAATTTTTTGGTCGATGAAGTCTAAATTTTGTGAATGTCGATTATCGAAGTCGTTAACCTTCATTATTTCAAATCTGTAGTAAGTGATCATCAAGATCATTTTCTATACTTTGGGATCGTGATAGGTTACCTTTGATTAATCGACGAAAGTTTGTGATTAAGACGAGGCCATTCTCTTTTCCTATTCGTGTGGCACGATTTCTTTGAGAATGATTCACAATATCGTTTCTCTATTGTGTTTTAACACAAACATCATTTTTGCGCGGCCTCCAATAGCATGATGTTCGTCATAGATCGATCTACAATTGCTTAGCGCTATAGTGGACCCGATTCATCATCAAACAATAATTAACGATTAACAATTGACAATTAAATTTAATTTCTGCTCAATATTATCTTGCTTTACTTTTTCGTCAATATATCTTGTTCATATTATTATATTGCTCATATTATTGTTCATATTCTCATCATTGTCATATTATTCATCTGTTCATATTATCATCTTGTCATATTCATACCTTGTTCATATTACTCGAAAATACGCTAAAAATATCGAAACCCTAAAAGTCTCAATTGGTGGACTGTTGGTTATTTTTCTAAGCAACGGAACTTAGACCTTGTACAAAAACCCTAGCATGGAGATTTTTGTCTGAACACTTGTTTGTGGCTTAGTTTAGGACACCTTCCACACACATGGCTTCCTCTTGGGCTACCTGACAATGACCTCCTTCATTTCGTGCAATCCCGTGTAACTTACATGTACCCCGCTCCCATTCCGATATACGCATTTTACTCGCATTTCTTTGATTGTGGTTTGTTTACTAAGAGCACCCCTAGGGACTAGCATAGACTAAACCATTTTCAAACTAATTCTCGATTCGTCGTCGATCCATTTTCAAAACACTCTTGTAAGTTGATTGCTGATTAGCATTCACCATCAACCTAATGCACACACTCGCATCTTTCGTTGTGGTTTCATTACTATGAGCATCCCTAGGGACTAGGATCGATTCACACCTTTTTTCAAATCCTCGATTCGTCGTCAAGCCATTTTTAAAACAAACTTTTAAGTCGAGTGCCTTTTGCCTCGCAATCAACCTCTTCGCACACGAACACAAACAAACCCTTGATCCAACATCAAATGGATTTTTGCAATTAAACCCTTGATCCAACATCAAGTGGAATTTTCCAAATCAATTTTATTTCCTCAATTACTTAGATGAAAAAAAGAGAGAGTCGAGCCTTCGACTCACTCTCCCGATTACTTAGGCCCGGTGATCCTTTCTTAAGCTTCAAGTAATCGTCATCTGTTTAATTTACTTTAACTATATCAAATTCTTTCATAATTAAGAGTGAAAAAGAGAGAGAGTTGAGTCTTCGACACTCTCTCCAGATTACTTGGGCCCGAGGAGCCTTTCTTAAGCTTCAAGTAATCGTCATCCAAACAAAACAACAACGCACCAACCTCAGTCGTAGTTCCACAAACTACGAACTCTCTGATTCTTCATTCTCCTCCGAATGTAAGATATGTAGGCACAAGATTTCGATGATCATGGCAAGCTACCTCCTCCATTTTTTGCAACTACGTTCCATCCATCTTCCATTTTCCCCCACATTTCCCGTAGTCGAACTACGAGCGCTCTGATTCCTCATTCTCGTCCGAATGAGCATACGTGGGCACAAGGTGTAACGCCCCAGTTTTAGTATTTTTATTTAATCGAGTCGTTTTGATTATTTTATTATTATATTATTTTATTTTCGACTTTTATTTGGAAATATGTTATTTTTCAATGTTGTGATATTTTATCGCGTTTTGGGAACGTTGGCGAGATATTTGAGTGTAGGGGTATTTTGGGCATTTCACTTTATTTTTCTTAAGTTAAGAAAATAGAAAATAGAAAGAGAGAAAAATAGAGAGAAAGAAAAAGAGAAGAAGGAAAAGGAGAAGAAAAGAGAAAGGAAGGAGAAAGAGAGAAAAACTTGGAAAAGAAGAAATCGAAACAACCGACTTTCTAAACACGATTAAATCGGGTAAGGGTGCGAAACTTGATTATTATATACTTGTGTATGATTATGTATGTATGTTTTTGGTTGTTATTGGATTGAAATGGAAATATAGAGTAAAACCCATAAATGTTGAAAGTGTTAGAAATTGATCCAAATGTGTCTGAAATCATGTTTTAGTGTTCCTTATTGTTGATACATGATAGATACATGTTGTTAGGCATTGTATTGGTATTTTTCTGGTGTATAGGTGAAAATTGGGTTGAATTTGGTTTGAAAATGCAGAACAAAATTCTGCAGAAAATTCTGGTTTTTCCACTGCCCATACGCGTATCACTCAAGGCAATACGCGTATTGGTCAAGGCAATACGCGTATTGGTCAAGGCAATACGCGTATGGCATTGAGCAAATATGGGCAATACGCGTATGGAGCTTTATTTTCTCGGCCATCTGCCCATTTGTGTAATGGTACGCGTAAGGTTGAGGGCAATACGCGTATGAAGCAAGGCACTACGCGTAATGGACTTTTAATGGGAAATTTTGGGAAAAATGGGTCTCTGCCCATACGCGTACGACCTTGGGCAATAAGCATATGGAATGGGCGAGGGAGCGGGGCGATATGCGTATGGCTCAGGGCAATACGCGTATGGCCAGGAGAATTGCAAAATGTGGTTTTTCGCGATGTCTTTTCTTGTTTAGTCCGTAACTTGTGTTCCGTTTATCCCTTTTTAACATTCTTGGTATCGTTGGATAGCTATTGAACTGACCTTTCTTATGATGATGGTTTTAAAATCGTTGGCCGATTTTAATTATGTCGAGAATTGGGAATAGTGTCATTTTGTTGACTTTTGTCGTTATAATTGTGTGTAATTGATGTGTATCATGCAATGTGCTATCTCTATGAATGTTGTATGACTTGTGTGCTGTGGTGAGATGAAAATACACGAAATACATGTTGTGATGATGAATTGTGGCCTAAGGGCACGTAAATGCAATGTGTTGTATTTGATGATATATGCATGATTATGGTTGCGTATATGTGTGCATTAAAATGTCATGAGTCATTGTATGTCAAGCATCATGATATGCATTCTTGTAATGTCGTGTGCCGATGTGGGGTGTGAGCGACGGTTTGGTTCCAGAGGGAATCCGCTATAACGTCGTGTGTTGTGTGGGGTGTGAGCGATGATTATAGACAATCGTGTGCCCATGTGGGGTGTGAGCGATCGGGTCGTGTGCCCGTGTGGGGTGTGAACGATCCATAAACGTCGTGTGCCCATGTGGGGTGTGAGCAACGGGGAACATCGTATGCCCGACGGGGAGTTACAGTGATGTAACGAGCGATGATTCTAGCAGAGTTCCTGAGTGAACTAGTGATGAGATTGATGGATGGATGGTACCACATATGCATTGCATAGAGTCGTTGTGTCGGTCTCTGTGCATTTGCATAATTCTTGAATGGATTGATGTTGTGTGAGAATCGTGAATGATTTGATATATGTTGGTGATAATTGTATTGTGTATGATTGGTATGCATTAGTGATGGATAAAGGAGATATGTATTGTGTTGCGTTGTATTTGGATTCTGTTGTGCGTTGTGGTGAGAATATTTACGTGTGTAATGTTGTGTTATTATATAATTATATACAATTATATTATGATTGTGTTTCTCACCCTTCTACTGTTTTATAATGTTCTATGAGGCATTGCGGATTAGATTGCTGGAGGTATTTTGTGAAGCTTAGGTCTTCATTCTTTTGTCGGTCGGCTCTGATATGTGACACCGGTAGTCGGGGTGATCGAGTGTGATTATTTGTATTATGTATACACATGTTTTGGATTGTACCTGTGTGGCTTTGTATATGACAGATACACTTTGTATGACATATATATATATAAGATTCAGTATAGATTTTCCGCTTTTATTCTGTATCTGAATTGTGGGTAGTAGGAAATAAGTTCCTCTGTTAATTGCTACCTGATTGTTGCATATCTTTATGGGCAGATTTATGTGTATTTTGTTTCAAATTGATGTGACCCCTCGGTCTATGCTGTGAATGTTTTAAATATACTCTGATGAAATTTTGAATTTTTGTTACCGCTTTATTAATTGGGGGTATAGATTGGGGGTGTTACATTAAGTGGTATCAGAGCCAGTCTGTGTCAGTTCGTGTCAGTCCTTGTTAGTCTTTGTGGTTCGGCGAGCTGTTTGTTTAACCATCTTTGCTGTTATTGGAAATGAACAGAATATGGCTGGTAGGAATGACGCTGCTTTGGCTGCTGCTATGCAAGCTATGGCTCGGGTTGTGCAGGGTGCACCTAATGCTGCTGGTAATGATGAGTTCAGGAAGAACAAACCGCCTGTCTTCAAAGGAAGATATGATCCTGATGGTGCTCAGATATGGTTGAAAGTGATTGAAAGAATTTTCCGAGTGATGGATTGTGCTGAGGATCAGAAGGTGAGACTGGGTACTCACATGTTACTGGAAGAAGCTGATGATTGGTGGGTTAGTACACGTCATGTGTTGGAAGCTGCAGAGGAAGAGATCACTTGGGCTGTGTTTAGCATTGAGTTTCTGAGGAAGTATTTTCCCGAAGATGTAAGAGGAAAGAAGGAAATTGAGTTCTTGGAATTAAAACAAGGTAATATGTCTGTTGTTGATTATACTGCTAAGTTTGTGGAGCTTGTGCAGTTTTATCCACATTATGCCGAAGCGACTGCGGAATTTTCTAAGTGTGTAAAGTTTGAGAATGGATTGCGCCCTGAGATAAAGTAGGCAATCGGTTACCAAAGGATTAGAAGGTTTTCTGATTTGGTAGATTACTGTAGGATTTTTGAAGAAGATAGCAAAGCTCGTTTTACTCACTATAAGAGTGTGAGCGAGAGGAAAGGGAAGCAACAGTTCCGTGGTGGTCCGTATGTAACACCAGCTGATAAGGGTAAACAAAGGGGGAATTATGAGAGAAGGCCAAGTGGAGGAGGTATGTCTAATTCTTTGAAATGTTATAAATGTGGTGAAGTGGGGCATCGTCAGTTCGAATGTAGGAAGGATTTCAGGAAGTGTTCTAACTGTGGCGGTTTTGGACATGTTGCTGCTGATTGTGCCAGGAAGAATGTGGTGAAATGTTACAATTGTGGGGAACCTGGTTATATTAGTACAAAGTGTCCGAAACCAAAGCAAGCTCCAGCGAGTGGGAAAGTTTTTGCCTTGGCAGGAACTCAGACTTCAAGTGCAGATCGTCTGATCAGAGGTACTTGTTTTATTAATAGTACTCCTTTAGTTGCTATTATTGATACTGGAGTGACTCATTCGTTTATTTCGTCTGAGTGCGCGAAGCGTTTGAATCTCGTGTTCTCTTCGATGGGTGGTGAGATGGTTATTGATACTCCAGCAATGGGGTCAGTAACTACTTCTTTGGTTTGTTTGAGTTGTCCTTTGACCATTTATGGTAAAGACTTTGAGATGGATTTGGTGCCTTTACCGTTGGAGGGTTTAGATGTGGTTCTGGGAATGAATTGGTTGCAGTTCAATAGGGTCCATATTGATTGTTATCATAAGCTGGTAAGGTTTCCTTCTCTTGATGAAGACGCAGACTCGAGTTTTTTATTTACCAAAGAGTTGAAGAAACTTTTGGCGGATGAAGCTCAGTTATTTGTGTTGTTTGCATCATTGACTGTGGATAGTCAAGTTTCACTTGATGTGTTTCCTGTTGTGTGTGATTTTCCTGAAGTGTTTCCCGAGGATATTTCAGACTTGCCGCCAGAGAGAGGTGGAGTTTTCTATAGATCTAGTTCCTGGTACTAGACCTGTTTTTATGGCACTTTATCGTATGTCAGCATCTGAGTTGGTTGAGTTAAAGAAGCGGTTGAACGAATTGCTAGAAAAGAGGTTTGTGAGACCAAGCGTTTCTCCTTGGGGTGCTCCAGTTTTATTGGTGAAAAAGAAAGATGGAAGTATGCAGTTGTGTATTGATTATCGCCAGTTGAATAAGGTGACGATTAAGAATAAGTATCCTCTTCCGAGAATTGATGATTTGATGGACCAGTTGGTAGGTGCTTGTGTGTTTAGTAAGATTGACTTGAGGTCAGGGTATCATCAGATTAGGGTGAAAGAGGAAGATATTCAGAAGACGGCTTTTAGGACACGATACGGTCATTATGAATATTCTGTGATGTCGTTCGGGGTTTCTAATGCGCCAGGTGTGTTTATGGAGTACATGAATCGTATTTTCCACGAGCATTTGGATCGTTTTGTGGTTGTGTTTATTGATGATATCTTAATTTATTCTAAGTCTCGGGAGGAGCACGCGGAGCATTTGCGTATTGTTTTGCAGGTTTTGAAAGAAAGAAAGCTTTTTGCCAAGTTGTCCAAGTGTGAGTTCTGGTTGTCGGAGGTGAGTTTTCTTGGGCACGTGATTTCAGGTAATGGTATTTCTGTGGATCCATCTAAAGTAGAAGCAGTTCTACAATGGGAGGATCCAAGATCCGTTACTGAAATTCGAAGCTTTTTGGGTTTGGCTGGATATTATCGAAGGTTCATTTAAGGTTTTTCTAAGCTAGCACTTCCTTTGACCTAGTTGACTTGTAAAGGGCAAGCATTCATTTGGGATATTCAGTGCGAGGAAAGTTTTAATGAGCTGAAGAGAAGATTGACGACAGCTCCGATTTTATTTTACCGAATCCTAATGAACCGTTTGTAGTGTATTGTGATGCGTCTTTGATTGGTCTAGGTGGGGTGCTAATGCAAAAAGGTAAGATGGTGGCTTATGCTTCAAGGCAGTTGAGAGTGCATGAGAAAAATTATCCTACTCATGATCTTGAATTAGCGGCTGTGGTTTTTGTGTTGAAGATTTAGAGGCATTATCTCTATGGTGCAAGAATCGAAGTCTTTAGTGATCACAAAAGTTTGAAATATTTGTTTGATCAGAAAGAGTTGAATATGAGGCAACGGAGATGGTTGGAGTTTTTGAAGGACTATGACTTTGGCTTGAATTACCATCCTGGTAAAGCTAATGTGGTAGCCGATGCGTTGAGTCAGAAATCGTTACATATGTCCGCTTTAATGGTTAAGGAGTGGGAGCTTTTGGAATCGTTTAGAGATTTGAGTTTGGTATGTGAAGTGACGTCGGATAGCGTGAGGCTTGGAATGTTGAAGGTTACTAATGATTTTATGTTGACGGTAAGTGAGAAATAGAAGATGGATGTGAAATTCGTGGATTTGATGACGGTTGGGGATAAAAGTGAAAATGAGGACTTTAAAGTGGATATTAATAGTGTTTTGAGATTCCGAGGTAGAATTTGTATTCTGGATGATGCGGAGTTGAAAAGGATGATTTTGGAGGAAGGACACCGGAGTAATTTGAGTATACATCAGGGAGCAAATAAGATGTACCAAGATTTGAAGAAGATTTTCTGGTGGTCTGGATTGAAAAGAGACGTGGCTGAGTTTGTTTATGCTTGTTTGACTTGTCAGAAATCAAAGGTAGAACGTCTGAGGCCTAGTGGTTTGTTGCAACCGTTGGATATTCCTGAGTGGAAATGGGATAGCATCTCCATGGATTTTGTGACAAGGTTGCCGAATACACAGCAAGGGCATAATGCTATTTGGGTGGTTGTGGATAGGCTGACTAAATCAGCTCATTTCATTCCGATTGACATCAGTTTTACTTTGGAGAGGTTGGCGGAGATTTACATCAGTGTGATTGTGAAGTTACATGGGATTCTGTTGAGTATTGTTTCAGATCGAGATCCGAGGTTTACCTCGAGATTTTGGGAAAGTTTACAGAAGGCGTTGGGTTCTAAATTAAGATTGAGTTCGGCTTATCATCCGCAGACGGATGGACAGACGGAGAGAACGATTCAGTCGTTGGAAGATTTGTTGAGAGCGTGTGTTCTTGAACAAGGTGGTGCGTGGGATAGTTATCTTGCATTGATTGAATTCACGTATAATAACAGTTTCCATTCGAGTATTGGAATGGCACCGTTTGAAGCACTGTATGGACAAAGATGTCGAACACCGTTGTGTTGGCACGAATCTGGCGAGAGTTCGGTGGTTGGACCAGAGTTGGTGCAACAGACTACGGAGAAAGTAAAGCTTATTCGTGAGAAAATGAAGGCTTCTCAGAGTAGGCAAAAGAGTTATCATGATCGGAGAAGAAAAGAGCTTGAGTTCCAAGAGGGCGATCACGTATTTTTGAGAGTTACACCGGTAACGGGTGTGGGTCGTGCATTGAAATCGAAGAAACTTACTTCTCGGTTTATTGGTCCTTACCAGATATCCGCGAGAGTGGGTGCTGTGGCTTATAGGGTGGCGTTTCCGCCAAATCTGTCGAACTTTTATGATGTGTTCCATGTTTCACAGCTTCGGAAGTATGTTCCGGATCCGTCGCATGTGATTCCGATGGATGAGGTTGAGGTAAGGGAGAACCTTACGGTTGAGGCATTACCCGTTAAGATTTTGGATCGCGAGGTGAAGCGGTTGAGGGGCAAGGATGTTGCACTTGTGAAAGTGGCGTGGGGAGGCGCTACTGAGGGCAATTTGACATGGGAGTTAGAGAGTCGGATGCGGGAGTCGTATCCAGAGTTGTTTGTCTCAGGTATATTTTCGAGGACGAAAATTTCTAAGTGGGGGAGAGTTGTAACGCCCCAGTTTTAGTATTTTTATTTAATTGAGTAGTTTTGATTATTTTATTATTATATTATTTTATTTTCGACTTTTATTTGGAAATATGTTATTTTTCAATGTTGTGATATTTTATCGCGTTTTGGGAACGTTGGCGAGATATTTGAGTGTAGGGGTATTTTGGGCATTTCACTTTATTTTTCTTAAGTTAAGAAAATAGAAAATAGAAAGAGAGAAAAATAGAGAGAAAGAAAAAGAGAAGAAGGAAAAGGAGAAGAAAAGAGAAAGGAAGGAGAAAGAGAGAAAAACTTGGAAAAGAAGAAATCGAAACAACCGACTTTCCAAACACGATTAAATCGGGTAAGGGTGCGAAACTTGATTATTATATACTTGTGTATGATTATGTATGTATGTTTTTGGTTGTTATTGGATTGAAATGGAAATATAGAGTAAAACCCATAAATGTTGAAAGTGTTAGAAATTGATCCAAATGTGTCTGAAATCATGTTTTAGTGTTCCTTATTGTTGATACATGATAGATACATGTTGTTAGGCATTGTATTGGTATTTTTCTGGTGTATAGGTGAAAATTGGGTTGAATTTGGTTTGAAAACGCAGAACAAAATTTTGCAGAAAATTCTGGTTTTTCCACTGCCCATACGCGTATCACTCAAGGCAATACGCGTATGGCATTGAGGAAATATGGGCAATACGCGTATGGAGCTTCATTTTCTCGGCCATCTGCCCATTTGCGTAATGGTACGCGTAAGGTTGAGGGCAATACGCGTATGAAGCAAGGCACTACGCGCAATGGACTTTTAATGGGAAATTTTGGGGAAAATGGGTCTCTGTCCATACGCGTACGACCTTGGACAATACGCGTATCGAATGGGCGAGGGAGCAGGGCAATACGCGTATGGCTCAGGGCAATACGCGTATGGCCAGGAGAATTGCAAAATGTGGTTTTTCGCGATGTCTTTTCTTGTTTAGTCCGTAACTTGTGTTCCGTTTATCCGTTTTTAACATTCTTGGTATCGTTGGATAGCTATTGAACTGAACTTTCTTATGATGATGGTTTTAAAATTGTCGGCCGATTTAATTATGTCAGGAATTGGGAATAGTGTCGTTTTGTCGAGTTTTGTCATTATAATTGTGTGTAATTGATGTGTATCATGCAATGTGCTATCTCTATGAATGTTGTATGACTTGTGTGCTGTGGTGAGATGAAAATACACGAAATACATGTTGTGATTATGAATTGTGGCCGAAGGGCACGTAAATGCAATGTGTTGTATTTGATGATATATGCATGATTATGGTTGCGTATATGTGTGCATTAGAATGTCATGAGTCATTGTATGCCAAGCATCATGATATGCATTTTTGTAATGTCGTGTGCCCATGTGGGGTGTGAGCAACGGTTTGGTTCCAGAGGGAATCCGCTATAACGTCCTGTGCCCGTGTGGGGTGTGAGCGATGATTATAGACGATCGTCTACCCGTGTGGGGTGTGAGCGATCGGGTCGTGTGCCCGTGTGGGGTGTGAGCGATCCATAAACGTCGTGTGCCCGTGTGGGGTGTGAGCGACGGGGAACATCGTATGCCCGACGGGGAGTTACAGTGATGTAACGAGCGATGATTCCAGCAGAGTTCCTGAGTGAACTAGTGATGAGATTGATGGATGGATGGTACCGCATATGCATTGCATAGAGTCGTTGTGTCGGTCTCTGTGCATTTGCATAATTCTTGAATGGATTGATGTTGTGTGAGAATCGTGAATGAATTGATATATGTTGGTGATAATTGTATTGTGTATGATTGGTATTCATTAGTGATGGATAAAGGAGATATGTATTGTGTTGTGTTGTATTTGGATTCTGTTGTGCGTTGTGGTGAGAATATTTTACGTGTGTAATGTTGTGTTATTATATAATTATATGCAATTATATTATGATTGTGTTTCTCACCCTTCTGCTATTTTATAATGCTCTATGAGGCATTGCAGATTAGATTGTTGGAGGTCTTTTGTGAAGCTTAGGTCTTCATTCTTTTGTCGGTCGGCTCTGATATGTGACACCGGGTAGTCGGGGTGATCGAGTGTGATTATTTGTATTATGTAACACATGTTTTGTATTGTACCTGTGTGTCTTTGTATATGACAGATACACTTTGTATGACATATATATATATATATATATATATATATATATATATATATATATATATATGAGATTCAGTACAGATTTTCCGCTTTTATTGTGTATCTGAATTGTGGGTGGTAGGAAATAAGTTCCTCTGTTAATTGCTACCTGATTGTTGCATATCTTTATGGGCAAGTTTATGTGTATTTTGTTTCAAATTGATGTGACCCCCGGTCTATGCTGTGAATGTTTTAAATATACTCTGATGAAATTTTGAATTTTTGTTGCCGCTTTATTAATTGGGGGTATAGATTGGGGGTGTTACACAAGGGCCCCAATCCTTGGCGAGCACCCTATCCTAAAACCACCCATTTCCCCTTAGCATCAATTCCCTTTTATCTTACCTTTTTTCTTCTCGCATTTAGAAGAAAACAAATAAGCTTAGCTAACGTTCATCACAATTCGAATTAAGAGGTTCTCGTTGAGTACAACGGGCGTGAGGGGTGCTAATAACTTCCTCTTGCGTAACAAACTCCCGAACCCAGAATGTGGTTGCGACACATGTTCTTATCCTTTAAAGGTTTTCTTGATATTTTTCTTTCCCTCTTTTGGGATTAATAAAGTTCGGTGTTGACTCTGTCGAACCGCATTTGAAATTCTGGTATCAGACGTGTGATGTTAAGGTGCGATGTCAGAACAACACACTCTGCACAATGGACAAATTAAACAGCAGAAAAACACACCAAATTGTTCACCCAGTTTGGTCTAACTACCTACGTCTGGGGGCTACCAAGCCAGGGATGAAATTCACTACTTGTATAATTAATTTACAGACTCAACAACCCAGTTGACAATCTCCTAAACTTAATTCCTACTAGTGACTTTCTACCTAAGAAACCACTTAGATATGAGAACACTACTCAATCCCTAAAACACTTAAAGAACAACCTATTTGAGAAACCTTGATCCTGCTTTACAACTTTGATCAAGTAACAACTCTCTATTGCTTCACAACTTCTAAGAGAGGACAGAATACGACTCAGCAATTCACCCTAGAATTCTGGTTATACAACTCGAACAAAATACTCAAGACACTCAGCCTATGCTCTTGATCTTCTCTCTGTATTTCTGTACTTTTCCTTTGGTCTTGTGCGCTTTATATAGCTCCTTGAATTGGTCTTGGACTTGCTACAATATCTGACCAGATTTGTTATTTAAAACTGAATATTTAAAACAGATTTTCTCCTAAAATCTTTTTAAATCTTCAACCTTTTAAATCTCCTACAAATCTGCACCAGATCTCCTATGCAGCAGAAAATATCTATCCCAAGATATTCGCATCCAATGAGATAGCTTGCTCTCCACAATTCCAGCTAATACGCAACCCTAACAACATCACAGCCTGATGTTATTAATTCTGCAGATCTGATGTTACAACATCGCCATGTGACATCAGACATCCAACTTCAGCAATTACATACTTAACACAACCCAGTGTTAAAACTCAATGTTGCAGCATCACCACCTTGACATCAACATTGAACATCCTTTGTTTTACCAAAATTCCAGCCAATCCAAGAACTAACAATCTCCCCCTTTGGCTAATTTTGGCTAAAACAATCTCTGCACCTTCAGAGAGTTTAGCAGCGGAAAAACTTCAATCAATAATCTTGAAACCTCCAATCAGCAGCATCAACAGTAACATTTTTTCTTCACAAAACTCTGCTGCTCACAAAAAAAACTTCAGCAGGTATCAGCATGTATCATTATGCTGCAAACCAGCTACAATCTTCAACAGCTGCACACAATTCACTTCAGCATCTAGCACAAAAACTCTGCTACAGCACCATCTTCAACAGCAACAATTTTCAACAATGTTGCTCCCCCTCAATCATGAACCAGCATGGCAGCTGTCAATTACTCCCCCTTAAAATCTGCATCACATTAGCAGCATTTGGCATTCTTTGATACTCTTGACTCTCTTGGCTATTTCTCCCCCTTTTTAGCCACTATTAGCCAAGCTTCAATAGAAGTCCTATTAACTACAGTCAGAACACCCTAGCTCTCATTGTTAGCCTCACAGTTAGCAACCAGGCAAAACAAATCATTGAAAAAAACATAACCAGGTGGATATAACAGCACAATATTCAAATTACATAACCAAGCACACAAGTGCAAAAACAAAAAAAATAAAAAACTACTAGAAGCAAAAGCAAATAAGCTAGTCTTCTTCTGAACTTGCATCATCTGCACTATCTTGTCCTTCATCTTCAGAGTCAGGATGATCATCTTGTTCCAAAGTTTGAATCATCTTCTCAATCTTTTCTTTTCTAGCCAAACTGGTATTAATCACAACATCCAAGTCTTTGCGGGTTGCCTTCAACTCTGCTAGCAAATCAGCCTTGGCAGTTTTCTTCTTGATACCTGCATTTGACGTTGAGACAATATCTGCAACATGACTTCCCATAAACAATTTCTGATGCAAGGATAATGGAGACTCCCTCTTGTATGCTTTATCTGCACAAGTCAATATTCCTGGTTGTTGACTCAGAACGACTCCACTAATGAGAGAAGGAAATGCTATAGGCATTTTAATAGCATTTGTTGTTGCATGTTTTACAGTCTGATCAAATATGTATGTGCCATAGTCAAACTTTTTCTGTGTACCAACAGCATAGATAAGCCTTCCTAATCCCACAACTGTGGTGGTTTTGTGATTCGTGGGCACCCAGTTTGCAGCTCCAATTCTGTGTAGTATAGCATACTTCACACTCAGTTTGCTAGTTGGTAGCTTTTCTTTTAATGGCCATACTCTAACCTGTCCAGCAGTAATTTCCTTGCACACTTCATTATCTGTATCCTCCAGTTCTGTATACTCGGCATCCTCTCTTCCTAAGTAGCTGTTGACAATCTTAGGTGAGAACTCAACACATTTTCCTCTGACAAAGACCTTCATATAATCTGGACTGCTCTTGTCAGAGATATTTACAGGAAAATTTACTATGAATTCCTTTACCAGGCCATCATAGCACCTTGAAAATCCACACACAGTTTTCATTAACCCAGCAGCTTTAATTCCTTCCATCACTTCTTTAATCTTCATGGCTTCATTGCCAATCTCTCTCTCAAGAGCAATTCTCCTTTGGCAAATGAACTTCCACATATAGGCATTGCTTGCACGGTGGAAGGAGATGTTATCCACAGGCACATCTGGGACTTTGTCCGCAATCTTTTTTGCAATAGATTATCTGACATGAGTGATGTTCTGAACATCATCCTCATCATCATGCTCAGACTCAGATTGTTCCACAATCTTCCTCTTTCTTGGATTCACCTCGACCTTACTCCAAGCTTTTGTTGGCCCAACAACAGTCTTTTTCTTCTTATCATCAGAAGACTTCTTTGGAGACGATTCACCCTGATTTTCTCTCCTTGTCCTTAGTCTCTTAGCCAGACCAGGAACTGCTATTCCAGTGACTTCATCATCAGATAAGTCATCAACGTTAATCACATCAGTACTCTTTTCTCCTCCAGGAGTAGTCTCAGGATCCCTACTAGGTGATGTTCTGACATCCCCTTCAACATCCCCTTCACCATGAATATCATTTGCTTCAGTATCAACTTCAACTTCCTTCTCAGCATCTTCGATTACGGAGACAGCTAATCTGTGATGATTTGTAGATTGCATGTCACTCTTTTCTCTTGTACCCTGATCAGCAGCCATTTGTCTCAGGGGTCTAGATATACCCTTAATAGGAAGTCCTTTCTCAAGAATTTTGTCAACGATCTGCCCCATGCACTTATCAACATCTACCTTTTCCTCAACAGTTCTAGGTTTGTCTCCAAATAGCACACTCGTCACAAATGCTTTACTCTCACTATCGTCAAACTTCTTGCGAGTGGATTGATTTGAGGTACTACCTTTTAAAGCTCTTACAGGTTGAAATTTCTCCGGTCTTGTATTTCCTGAGACTGGAAGCATCATAGAGATGGGTTCTACATTTAAAGCTTCTTCCGCAAATCCCTCTTCTGAGGAAACCCTAGCCATTCCTTTTGTAGAACTTTGACACACAGATTTCTTGGACGGAGAAGCCATGAATTCGTTTAGCAAGGGTTGATTCTTGAAGGCAAAGATGATCCGTTGCGAGAATAGGGCTTTGAAGAAGCGTGATGTTGCAACACCAGGAAAGGGGGGTCTGAGGCAAGGAGCTTGATTTTGAGTATCAATGACTTTCTCCCTCCATACACGCTTTTCTTTTAAACGTTTAAAAGAATTTATGTCAGAATTCATTAATTCTGATTTCCCTTTCAGTATTCTTTCATGCTTGATGTTACCATCTGATGTTACAACATCAATCATCACATTACCATATACGCTGACCTTTTTTGGTATCCATTGATAGCAATTATCCTTAGATCTTATACCTTTCATAACAACCTGATTATGCTCATCAGAAACCACACACTCATCTTTAGTGTAGTTAACTTTGTATCCTTCGTCACATAGTTGGCTTATGCTGATCAAATTAGCATTTAAACCATTGACAAACATAACCTCATGAGAGGGACAATGACTGACTTCAACTATCAGAGTTCTGAATCCAGTCATATGCTTTGAACATCCACTGTCAAAGTACCATGTATCCTTATCAACCTGGCTATCTGAGGTGTGTGCCAAAAGACATTTCACTTTCTCCTTAGGAACCCATTGTTTAGCAACTTTAGGTCTTACTTCCTTTGGTTTGCCTTGAGGAGCAGATTGTGGATAACCAAGCAATTTAAAACAAAAGTACTGCATATGTCCAAACCTTCCACAATAGAAGCATCTAACTCTGTCATCTCTGAATTGGTTATATCTTCTACCATTATGATATTGTTGTGGCTTCCACCCATAGTGTTGTCTCTTCCTTCCATAGTTGGAATGTCTTCTTCTGTACTAAGGATGATGTCTTCTAGGCTGTCTCCTATGGTGATGAGGCTTCCTTCTTCCATAGTACTGAGGCACAACATTGTTGAATCCATATCCATACCAGTTTTCCTGATGTTGAGACATCTGATGAGACATGTTCTGTTTGAACCTTGCAGCTTGCATGCTCTTGTGATATTGGGGAGGCATATACTGACTGGCTCCTTGTGACTGCATCTTCCTTTGATGGGTACCATCCTTTTTCTCAACATTCTGAGGCTGAACAACCTTCTTAGGGGTAGAATCCTGTCTCTTTGTTTGAGACATAGGTTGGGACACCTCCTCCTTAGCTCCTGAAGTGCTTGCCACATATCCTATACCAGACTTATCACCAGCCACCTTTTCTGTCTGAAGGATCTTATCAAGTGTGTTTGTCCCACAGCTCAGCATCCTAACAGACTTGGTCATCTGATCAAGGTGAGCTTTAACTAGTACAACTTCATTCTCAAGATCAGCTTTTTCATTTTCAAGCTGAGCAATCTGTTGCTTGTGGCACTTGTTTTCTTGACAAATCTCAGCACTTTTTAAACACAGCTCTTGATAAGTTGATGCCACCTCCTCATACATTATTTCTCCATCACTAGACTCATTATCAGAAACAACTGTTCCTGTTAGAGCTCTAACATGCTTTGCTGACTCACCTTCACTTTCACTTTCAGAGTCAGACCAGGAAACTGTCATGCCCTTCTTCTGCTTTTTCAAGAAGGTGGGACACTCTTTCTTGACATGTCCATACCCTTCACACTCAAAGCACTGAACTCCTTTATCTTGGGCAGTTTTCTCTTCATCCTTCTCTTTTGACTTGCTGGTGTCAGAAGACATGTTCTTGACATTAGGCCTGGAGTTATTGTTCATCCTTTTGAACACTTTGTTGAACTGTCTTCCCAACATAACTATGGCCTGAGATAGATCCTCCTGGGATTCTGAACTCTTTCCTTTTTCTTCTTGATCATTTGACACCAAGTCTATACTCTTTGGCTTCTTTTCTGGTTCTTCCTCATTCAACCCAAGCTCAAAAGTTTGAAGAGATCCAATGAGCTCATCAACTCTCATCTTGCTGATGTTTTGTGATTCTTCAATGGCAGTAACCTTCATCTTATACTTCTTAGGAAGAGACCTAAGGATCTTCCTTACAAGATTTTCATCTGACATTTTTTCACCAAGAGCACTGGATGCATTAGCCAGCTCCAGAACATTCATGTGGAAGTCATGAATAGTCTCATCTTCCTTCATCTTCAGGATTTCAAATTTTGATGTTAAAATCTGAAGTCTTGACATTTTAACTCTGGATGTACCTTCATGAGTGGCCTTCAAAATATCCCACGCTTCCTTAGCAACCTCACAGGTATTGATTAACCTGAAAATATTCTTATCCACTCCATTGAAGATTGCATTTAGAGCTTTGGAATTTCCAAGGGCAAGCTCATCTTCTTCCTTGGTCCTTTCTTCTTCAGGCTTTGGCTTTGAGGTGCCTTCTTTATCTTTGCCAGCATCATCTTTTTCACACGCAACAGGTGCTTTCCACTCTCTAATAATAGCCTTCCATGCCCGGCTGTCCAAGGATTTTAAGAAAGTAGTCATCCTTGGCTTCCAATAGTCATAATTGGATCCATCCAAAATAGGGGGTCTGTTGACGAATCCTCCAACTTCTTTGTCCATCTTTACACCAGAAAGTAACTTCCCTAGATCTCACCCAGAGACAGACAGGATGCCTGCTCTGATACCAATTGAAATTCTGGTATCAGACGTGTGATGTTAAGGTGCGATTTCACAACAACACACTCTGCACAATGGATAAATTAAACAGCAGAAAAACACACCAAATTGTTCACCCAGTTCGGTCTAACTACCTACGCCTGGGGGCTACCAAGCCAGGGATTAAATTCACTACTTGTAGAATTAATTTACAGACTCAACAACCCATTTGACAATCTCCTAAACTTAATTCCTACTAGTGACTTTCTACCTAAGAAACAACTTATATATGAGAACACTACTCAATCCCTAAAACACTCAAAGAACAACCTCTTTGAGAAACCTTGATCCTGCTTCACAGCTTTGATCAAGTAACAACTCTCTATTACTTCACAGCTTCTAAGAGAGGACAGAATACGACTCAGCAATTCACCCTAGAATTCTGGTCATACAACTCGAACAAAATACTCAAGACACTCAGCCTATGCTCTTGATCTTCTCTCTGTATTTCTGTACTTTTCCTTTGGTCTTGTGCGCTTTATATAGCTCCTTGAATTGGTCTTGGACTTGCTACAATATCTGACCAGATTTGTTATTTAAAACTGAATATTTAAAACAGATTTTCTCCTAAAATCTTTTTAAATCTTCAACCTTTTAAATCTCCTACAAATCTGCACCAGATCTCCTATGCAGCAGAAAATATCTATCCCAAGATATTCGCATCCAATGAGATAGCTTGCTCTCCACAATTCCAGCTAATACGCAACCCTAACAACATCACAGCCTGATGTTATTAATTCTACAGATCTGATGTTACAACATCGCCATGTGACATCAGACATCCAACTTTAGCAATTACATACTTAACACAGCCCAGTGTTAAAACTCAATGTTACAGCATCACCACCTTGACATCAACATTGAACATCCTTTGTTTTACCAAAATTCCAGCCAATTCTAAGAACTAACAGCATTTCTTCTGCGCCTTTTTACGCAGGGTTGTATTTTCGATTATGTATTTTTCGAGGTGCGACAACTGACGACTCTGCTGGGGACAATTGCTCCATACAAGAGAGAGTCAAGCCTATATTAGTTCGAATTATGAACTCGTTAGCTTCACTTATTTGTTTTCTTCTCGTTTATTCGTTTATGTGCTTTCCTATTCTTATCTTTGTTGCTATTTTTTATTGTGACATTGTTGGGCTTCTCTGCTTTTGGGTACTTTGCAAGATGGCTCTATACCCGAGTCTGAGTAAAACCCTGGGATTAGGATGGTGGTTGTGTAGTGGAGTCCCACGAGGTGCCTTTCTCATTGGGATGATATGAAAACCCCGCTTAGAGTTGATTCCCTTGGAAATACTATTGTCGTGGTGAGCCTTTGCAATGACAATGATGTTTTCAGGCCTGAATTGATAACTCTAAGGACCTTTTAACCCATTCTTCCATGGTGGTTGGTAATGTTAACTCCTTTTGGGTTAATACGAACGCCCCAATCAGATGAGATCCCTTGAACGTATCATTACTTTGATAATGATATTTTCAACCGCGGTCTATGACTTTGAGATAGCTTTTAGAAACCTTGGAGTCGATGGTTCTGTAGTAGAGACTCACAAGGATGTTATTGTCAGAAGAGATCATTTTGAGGATGTTATTGTCAGATGAGCCTTTGTCGTGGCAATGACATCTTTGAGAAGATCCATGACTCTAGGCACCTACCTATCTTAGAACCTACCAATAGGGTTTCTTTGAGCAGAGACTTTGGTTGTTGACCCGTTACCTCCAGCCAACCTCATAATTGATCGAACCTCCGATCCTAGATCTTACATCTTGCATTACATCCATACATGTCATTGCATTGCATCGGTTATACATCTTGCATTTCATTCGAACATCAGAAACTCATTTTTCCTTCCTTCATCTCCAGTAAATCAAGTTGATTCCTCGACACCAGTACGCAACTCGAGCTAACACTATACGAATGATGGAGCAAATTCAACAAGAGCAAGTCGCCTTCAGATAGGAGTTAGACTTCATCAAAGGCAAGATTGACCAGATTCTCGAAGTTATCACTATGGCCAGAAAGGAAGAAGAACTGCATGAAGCCGCTGCTGCCAACAACAACGTTCCTGTGCAAGGATCTACCTCAAGGATCTCAGTTCATGTTCCCAATCCTATCACTTATGGGATACCAATGAACTTCATTCCTGCAGTTGAAGGAGGCACTTCTCGGCCATTTCCAACATCTGGAGTAACTGTTGGAGCTATTCTATAAGCCCAACTTGCTGTCACTCCGATTCACATCCCTCATGCTGAAGAAAATCTGCAAGATGAGTATGATGAGGTGCAAAACTAACATGCTGCTATCCCAATTGGCAATCCTGCTGCTGCTCAGGATTCTGAAGTCATCAAAATGTGTCGTGACCTAGCTAAAAAACTTCGAGTCATGGAAGGGCATAACTCAACTTCATTGAATGCTTTGGAAATGTGCTTGGTGCCTGATGTTGTTATTCCTCCCAAGTTCAAGGTGCCAGAGTTCTCGAAGTACAAGGGTCTCAGTTGTTCCAACTTTCATCTGAAGATGTACTGTCGCAAGATGGCTGCCATTGCTAGAGACGAAAAGTTGATGATCTATTGCTTCTAAGACAGCTTATCTAGATCATCACTTGAGTGGTATATGCAGCTAGAGCGCAGCAGTGTGCGCACTTGGCCTGAGTTGGCTGATGCGTTTGTCAAGCTATACAAATATAACACTGACCTTGCTCCGAATCGTACTCAACTTCAGAGCATGGCTCAAAAGGACAACGGATCCTTTAAGGAGTAAGTACATCGCTGGAGAGAGTTAGTAGCAAGAGTGCATCCACCACTTGTTGACCGTGAACTGATTGACATCTTCATGGGTACCTTGCAAGGCTAATACTACGAGAAGATGATTGGTAGTGTTTCTGCTGGATTCTCTGACTTGGTGATCGTCGGTGAGAGAATTTAAGAGGGTCTGAAGAGCGGAAAGATCCAAGGAGGATCTAGCAGTCAGACTGGAGCCAAGAATCCTTTCAACAGATACAAAAAGAAGGAGGGCGAAACAAATGCCTTTTGTGCTCAGAAAGGGCAAGCTCAAACAACGCCTGCTCCAATGCTTGTTCAAATCCCTTATTTTCAGTATCCATATGTTGCTCCTGCACAACATGCTCGGATGCCTTATCAGCCAGCTGTTTAAGCTCCAATACCTCAGCAATAGGCTCCTCAGCAACAGACATATAATTAGAAAGAGTATCAGTATCCTCCTCAGAATCAACAACAACAAGTTGCTCAACAGCAGTGTCAGCCTAATCAACAGAGAATGAAGAGGCCAAAGAGAAATTTTGACCGTCTACCAAAGACATATGCTCAGATCTTTTCTAAATTGTTGAAGGATAGGGTGATCACTCCAAGAGACCTAGCTCCTCCAACTATCATTCCTCCATATTATGATGTTAATGCTCACTGCGAGTATCATAAAGGCGCTCTAGGGCACACGATCGAGGACTGCAGAGCCTTCAAACACAAAGTTCAAGATCTGGTCGACTCAAAGTTTCTCACATTCAAAGGGAGGTCTCTGAATGTCACAACCAACCCTATGCGGCTGCCAAGCTAGTGCCAGCATCAAATCAAGTCATTTCAAGTCAAGTTCATCTCCCCGAAGAAGGCAGTCATCATTCCATTCCATTATTTGCATTCTTGTATTTTGTATTTGTTTGTTCAAATACTATTTTCTTTAAACATTGTCGTTTTTATTTGGTTTTCTTAATGTAGTGATTATGCATGTTCTGAATTAGTTATGTCGTATTCACTCATTTTTCCATTTACTGCAAAGCACCGACACATATTTCTCCACTTTACTCTCTTTATCATACTGTTATTTACAATGATTTGGAGGGAGGATGATGAAAAACAAAACACCCATAATTCAAGATGTATGCTTTCAGACAAAATCTTGCCGATGATGTACAGGCATTGTTTCAATCCCCCAAACAGTAGAGAGACAAGGAGTTAATCCCTAGTAAACCCACTTCAAGCCAAGAAGTAGTAGTTTCTTTCGGATCTACAAACCCTTACACTCAACCTGGGGCAGGGTAGTATTCAGTCAATCCAATTACACACTCAAATCACAAGACAAACATCCAAAAGACATGTCGGTTATTCTTCAATAACCATGACTTGGAAGTCACAATCCTCCAACAAAATCAACAAAAGCAAAAGCCTGCTAAGTATAACACCTCAAAAGGAGACTTAGGCAAAAATCAAGGCAATCCTGATGGACCTTAAAAGAGAAATCAGTCCATGCAAAAGTTAGGGATCAAAAGAGGTCCTCAAACCCTCAACAAAAACAAAATAAGATTCAGTGACCACCATATCAGAATCAAAAGGTCACTGACATCCATCAAAAACAAAATAAGGTCACTTCCATTTCGAGCATACCTTGAGTCATCACGCTTACACCATCAACCCTTTTGGAAGACTAACGTGTGCAGAATTAACTGAACGTAGGACTAGAGATCATCAAGAAGAAGGGGTGGGTACAAACAATGTTTTTAGCCTAATATCCTTTATTTCTTAAACCGTGAACCATACCATGTTACAACCCTCGAAAGACCTAATTGAGGCGAGGATTATTCTAAAGGCATACTATTGCAAGGATGCGTAAATTGACTCCCCACATACTTGCTAATCTTCAGCATTAGTGTCATTCTCCTTGCTATATCTTTTACCCTAGCTAAATCAACACAACGCCTGGACTAATGGTCCATTCGTATCACACTATCACAACACTCCAATAAATGACTCTTTTTCAAAACTTGCATGAGCGTTGCATTAAGATTACCATTTGTGAATGAGCAATTTTAACTACAAATCAATGTTAGACATCAAGACAACTCCAACAAGGGGCAATCAAAGAGGAACTTGAACCTTTCAGTGGTGTCGACCTGAATCAGGTCTACCACAACAGCTCAATCTGGGGCAATCCTTCAAAAACTCGTTCAGGGGCAAGTCATCTCAGAGCACATCAAAGCTCAACATCCAAATATCAAATCGCTTCAAAACTGGTTAATCATGGGCAGACCATTACCACGTTCAGACACTGAGGCAAATCATGTCATGGTGACTCCTAAGAGCTTCCATTTAAGGAAACTTCTTTCAAAGACCCTACAGACTGGGGCAAGATCGGTTGCAGAAGGCAGATCCTCTCTGTATTTTCAAACTGGTCAAACAGATCCTTCGAGATAATGGCAATCATCGAGTTCAGAGCAAGAGCATAGTCTTCATGAGCTGATCACATTGCTTCGGTCATTTCTAAGTCATCTTGACCATCAAGCACAGAGTTATGGTTCTCTTAGAATGAACACATGACTTATCAACAAGTGATCAAGCTCAAGGCGTCGAGAGCAAGACCATCTTCGTCAATCATGGCATCTTTAAAGATCTTATGTCAAGGAAATCAAACCCTCCCACCACCCGAAGTCCAATCTGCATTGGCAACTACCAAAAGTCCACCACGCTGGCACCTTCACAAGACATATCCAATCACCCATATGCAATCATACATATCATATACATCATAAGCATCATGTGCATCATATGCCTACAAAATCCAAATTATACTTCCCCAGCACTTGCATCTCAGCGCGTCAGCATTTTCATTGCACTTCCATTTGATATGGAATATCATTACAAAAACAAGCATTAATACATGCACAAGTCAAGATTCGGGATCAATCTCGAGAATCCAAGGTGATCTTCAGCCCATCCATGGGCATCATCTTCAAATTCGTCGGCGTTCCTCATGGAGTTGTTTCAACCTTTTGTTGAAGCCAAGATTTCAAGGTGATTGTCATCCCAGCCAGGGGCATCTTCTTCAAGTCGGTGGGCGTTCCTCACAGAGTTGTTTCAACCTTTTTTTGATCAAGCCAAGATTTTGAGACAATCTTCAGCCCAGCCAGAGGCGTCTTCTTTAAATCAGTGGGCGTTCCTCATGGATTTACTTTAACCTTTTGTTGATGAAGTTGTGATCTCCAAGAGATTCAGTGGGTATTCCCTATTGAGTTGTTATCCTCAACCTTTTTTTGATGAAGTTAACATCCCCAGCTCAGCAGGTAGCTGTTCTCCGAGTCAGTGGGCATTCCCTATTGATTTGTTTTTCTTCAAACTTTTGTTGATGGAATTGTTATCCTCAGACCAGTCGGCAGTTTTCTCCAAACAAAATTCAACCTTTCTCTTAGGTGTTCCCTAGTTAGTTAGTTCCTATCAACCTTTTGTTGATAAGGATGGTGTTCCTCAGTGACCTTCTGTGCTTCAACCTTTTGTTGATTTCTCCATACAAGTCTTACTCATTATACACCCAGCAAACTTGGCCTTTCGTCAATAAATTCCCTATCATCCTTTTGGTGGTAGCCAATCCCTTCAATTCAACCTAACCTTCATCCTTTTGGTGTTGGTAATTCAAAATCGAAAATTTACTATCATCCTTTTGGTGGTAGCCATTCATGTTATTTCAATTTAACCTTCATCCTTTTGGTGTTGGCGTTTCTCAATTGGGAAGTTTCAATCATCCTTTTGGTGGTAGCAACTTGCGTTGTTTAATCTTACCGTCATCCTTTTGGTGTCGATATTCTGTGAACCTTTGGTCTATGTATCATCCTTTTGTTGATATGACAACCTCAAAAATCATTGTGTGCTTACTATTATCCTTTTGGTAATAGCGAGTTGTGACCTCACTTTCATCCTTTTGGTGAAGGTTCGTGTGCGTGTGTTTACTATCATCCTTTTGGTGATAGGTCTGTCATCCTTTTAGTGTCAGATATCTTTCTGTCCACTATAATCCTTTTGGTGCTAGATCTGTCATCCTTTTGGTGTCGGAGTCGTGTGTGTGTGTTTCACTATCATCATTTTGGTGATAGATCCCTCATCCTTTTGGTGTCGGAGTTGTGTGTATTCTCTATCATCCTTTTGGTGATAGATCCGTCATCCTTTTGGTGTCGAAAATCTATGTGTTTGCTTACTATTATCCTTTTGGTAATAACGATTTTTGACCTCACTTTCATCCTTTTGGTGAAAGGTCATTGGGTTGCATGAGTTTTCTATCATCCTTTTGGTGATAGAATCCGCCAGCCTTTTGGGGTCGGAGTCGCGTGTCTTCTATCATTCTTTTGGTGATAGATCCATCATCCTTTTGGTGTCAGAGTTGTGTGTGTTTCTCTATCATTCTTTTGGTGATAGATCTATCATCCGTTTGGTGTCGGAAATCTATGTGTTTGCTTACTATTATCCTTTTGGTAATAGCGAGTTTTGACCTTATTTTCATCCTTTTGGTGAAGGGTCTGTGTGTGTACTTACTGTTAGCCTTTTGGTAATAGCTAGTCGAGTCGTGTGAGTTTACTATAATCCTTTTGGCGATAGATCTG
The DNA here is from genome assembly GCA_022829125.1 of Lathyrus tuberosus. Lineage (NCBI taxonomy): Eukaryota > Viridiplantae > Streptophyta > Magnoliopsida > Fabales > Fabaceae > Lathyrus > Lathyrus tuberosus. The sequence goes on from JALAZF010000110.1 coordinate 12,808,125, forward strand.
CCATCCTTTTAGTGTCAGATATCTTTATGGGTGTATTTACTATCATCCTTTTGATGATAGGTATGTCATCCTTTTAGTGTTAGTGCTTTCTGTTATCATCCTTTTGGTGATAACGACCTTTGCAAGTTATTCAGTATTCCACTTCCTAGGCATTTTCTTTCCTTTTCAGACAAATTTGGAGTCTTCTTTATATCTAATTGACTTCTACCTTGAAAGAATGAATGTTGTAGCAGTTTATCTTACTCGGTTTAAGCCAATTAGATAGGGGCATCTGTCACACCCCGAATTTGTCCTACTTGTACATTACTTTCATCTGTACCTCCATCCACTAACCATCATTAAAAAGAATCAGAAAAAACATGTTGTTCCTGCTTGAGGTGTTGTCAGAGTGAATCAGGTTTTGGACTGAGGTTCATCGATTTTCACTTAATTTGTCAATCAGGCAAGAGTTTGGTTTCATGATCGAGGTGAGGGAATGCGGTTTATGTGGTGTGTGTCTGAAGTTCCAAGTCAGGGATTTTGTGCCATTTCAAATCATTTGTATATGGATTAGGCTGTGATAGGACATGTGCTTCATCTTTAACTGGTTCATTTGAATCAGGGTTTTATGCAGTCTATTGAGATCCATGTGACAAGTCATTATCCTCTGATTTTTTTGCGCAAGAGGCAAAGTCCAATAATTAATTCAGTGATGGATTCATGTCAATTCAAAGTTTTGATTCAAGATGGATTCATTTATGGTTCAATTGGAGTGATTTCGTTTTCAAGCAAAGAATTCAAGAATGTTGAAACTTTATTTTATTGTCAAGATAGTTTCAAATGTCAAGCATGTTTATTCAAGTTCAGAAATCGAGCTCTCAAGTATAGAATTCAAAAGTCAATGTGGGAGGTGCATACAATATTTATTAAATCCCATTATCATTACTAATTACCACAAAAATTCTACAATCCCACCAGCATTCTTTTTTTTCTTCAACTTCATCAAAATAACAAATTGTTTTTTTTATAAAGCCTAATTCACAAAAATGCTACAAATTTATTATACCACAAAAAATCAAAAGTTATTTTTTACAAATTCATAACTAAAAAATAATGTCATACAAAACCAAATGACACTTGCAGCCATACTCATGTCATGTGATACAACCACACATTCACTAAGCCACGGAAGGTTCCTAGGTGCAAATTCACATGCAAAACCTTCCAAATTCACGTAACACACAAAGCCACCACCAATCATGATCCAATTTCAACCCAAAACCAATACACAACTTCAAGCAAGCCATTTTCATCATGACTGTACCTGCACAACAAAACCTTTTCACCTGCCAAAAGCCAAAATATGCCATTCTTTATCAAATGAAGATGCGGAAAAAGGTCATACAAACCATACCACAACACAAATTCACATCATCTATCCAAAGCAACCCCACAAATATCCAACCTGTAGCACGCAAAAGCAAAAAGTAATTACGCCTCACACCATATCTTATGCAAACACGCACTAGCCAAAGAGAAAACTCGCTTCAGCATCGTACAACCTGCACCGAAATACTTGCAAAACACAGCCATAAACACAACCAAAACTTACAACTCGCATACCTCAGTGGATGCACAAACTCGACAAACAATCTACACATATCAATTCAGCCAACGCATACGCCATCAGCTTCACAACCAATTTTAAACTCGACCTCACATCAAGAACCACGTCACTTCACGCACAAAATACGCACGTCAACAAAACCGTTACGACCACGTCACGATTTTTTCTCACAAAGGATCTTTCCCCAAATACCCTCAGTCCCCTCTATAAATTGAGTCTCTTTCTCCCTCATTCCCACAAGCTTGAAAAGCCAAGGATATGCTGCACAAATCCCCCAAACATCCCACATCTCCAACCTCATTCAACCTTCATCGTCTCACCCTCATAAACAACCACACCCCTTTCAACCACACAAAACCCATACAACGAAACAGAAATTAAGATGAGATGAAGAGTAACCCACAACCGAAAATGAACAGTAAAGAAGAAGAAGAAGAGAGAGCGAAAACAAAATCCATAAACCAATTCACCAAATCCGGAACGAATCGAACGAACAAACCTTAAAAGCAGAACGATTGAGACGGAAAGACTAGCGCAACAAGGAGGTCGGGATGATTTACCTTCAACTTTGACCCATTTGCATTTTATTCTTCTGCATTTTTTCTCGTTTAACTGGTTTCATAGTTATTAAAAAATGTGATGTTTCTTTGTTCATATAGCACTTCCTTTGGGTTTTAATCTATGATTGTTTCGATTACCTTAAACCTAAGTCGTGTCCTTTATTTTAATCAGGTAGTTGCAGTTTTAACTTTCATGTTTTTTTTTTAATTTATTAATGAGCTTAGCTTGGGTCGTGTAAAAAATATCCGTGTAGGAGTAAGCCCAATATGACATGCTAATTTCTCTTGTTCTTCTTTATCTGCCAACCGTGTTTGCTGTTATGGAGAAGGTGATGGGCTTATCATAGCCCCCATGATTCCACATATTAACACCATTCATAAGCTTTATGCGCCCCTCTTTCTTCTTTTTTTTTTTCTTCTTTTTCTATTTATATTTTCTTATATTTAACATTTTAATCAATTTTCTTTTAAAAACAAGTTTTTATAATTTAATTTGTTTAAGTTTTCTTGATGATTATAATTTCCCTTTACTTTGATTTTATTTTCGTTTTTATGTTCATTGCATTTTTATTTCAAATTTTTTGGTTGATGAAGTCTAAATATTGCAAATGTCGATTATCGAAGTCGTTAACCTTCATTATTTCAAATCTGTAGTGAGTGATCATCAAGTTCATTTTCTATACTTTGGGATCGTGATAGGCTACATGTAACACCCTCATCTATACCCCCAAGCTATTAAAGCGATAACAATTAATCAGAGTATAATTAAAATTCACGGCATAGACTGAGGGGTCACATCAATTTGAAACAAACATACAATAACCTGCTCATATAGATATGCAACAATTCAGGTAGCACATAACAAAGGAACTTAGTTCCTAACACCCACAATTCATATACAGAATAAAAGCGGAAAATCTGTACTGAAACTCATATATATATATATATATATATATATATATATATATCACATAAAGGGTTTGTCTGTCAAATACAACATCATACGTGTACAATCCAAAAGATACATATATACATAATACAAAATAATCACACTCGATCACCCCAACTACCCGGTGCTACATATCAGAGCCGACCGACAAAAGAATGAAGACCTAAGCTTCACAAAAAGACCTCCAGCATCTAATCTGCAATGCCTCAAAGAGCATTAAAAACAGCAAAAGGGTGAGAAACACAATCATAATATAATTGCATATAATTATATAATAACACCCAATTACACAAACATAATATTCTCACCACATTATACGCCATAATCCAATGACAAACCAACACAATGAATTTTCTCACATATCGGTCATAAAAGCATATCAATCATACACAAATCAATTATCACCAACACGTATATTCATAAATCAACTCATCGATTTCATTCACAATTCCACACACAATCAAACCATTCATGAGTTATGCAAATGCAAAGAGACCGACACAACGACTCTATGCATATGCACATGCGGTACCATCCATCCATCATTTCTCAACACCAGTTCACTCAGGAACTATTGGAACCATCGCTCGTTACTTAGTGTAACTCCCCGTCGGGCATACGATGTTCCCCGTCGCTTTAAGTCCTCTTGGTATAAGGCGCACGACGTTTATGGATCGCTTTAAGTCCTCTATGTATAAGGCGTACGATCCGATCGATTTAAGTCCTCTTTGTATAAGGCACACGATCGTCTATAATCATCGCTTTAAGTCCTCTTATTTTTAAGGCGCACGATCCCATCCGATCACTTTAAGTCCTCTTATTTTTAAGGCGCACGATGTTATAGCGGATTCCATCTGGAATCGATTCGTTGCTCACACCCACTAGGGCACACAACATCACAAGAATACACATCATGATGCTTGGCATACAATGACTCACGACATTCAAATGCACACATATATGCAACAATCTCCATCAACAATAATCATGTTTTGCAATTCAAGCCCAAACCAATGCATTTATTTGCCATACAGCCACAAACCATCATCACACCATCCAAACACATACATCCACATCACATAACATCACACCAGTCATACAGTACATATCACACGCATATTGCATAATAACACGTCAAATGCACACCAATAAAACGATAAAAGTCAATAACGACACATTCCAAATTCCCGACATAATTAAATCGGCCAACAATCTCGAAACCATTAATATAAGAAAGAACATGCCAAAAGCTTTCTAACGCACCAAACCGCGCCTCAAACCGGCTTACGAATTAAAAGTTATAAAGGAAACAAATTGGGAAAAGCTGTCACATTCGCATTGCGAATCTCCTAGCGAGTCCTTCGCTACTTCATTCGCAGTGCAAATGTCCCAGCGAACCAAGTCAGAAAGGAAAATAGCCTATAAAATTCCTAACGTTCGCAGTGCGAACCATCCAGCGAATCTTCGCTACCCCTTCGCAGTGCGAGTTCCCCAGCGAACCAAGTCAGAGAGCAAACAACACAAAATAACCCAAAGTTCGTAGTGCGAACCTCTGGCGAATGCTCGCCCACACCTTCGCAGTGCGAATTGCCCGCGAATGTTCGCTTTCCCCTTCGGTAGGGGATTCGCAGTGCGAACCTGCGAATACCAGAAATCCCAGCAGCGCTGTTACACAACCCAAAATGATATTTTCTCAACCAAAACATTTCCAAACCAACATATAACAATCAGAACCTAGTTTAATCATGGTAACAAGTATTCTACCGCATTTACATCGATTTCCAACCGCGAAAATATCAATTTCTCTCTATCGACCTAGAATCGAATACTATGAAAACACAACAAACAATCCAATACACACATACATAATCATACACAAGCATAGTATAATCGAGTTTCGCACCCTTACCCGATTAAATCGTGTTTAGAAAAGTCGGTTGAATCGGTTCTTAGACTTTCCAAATTTTCTCTCTTTCTCCTTTTCTTTCTCTTTTCTTTCTTCCTCTTCTTCTTCTCTTCTTTTTCTTTCCTTTCTATTTTTCTCTCTTTCTATTCTATTATATGGAAAATATAATATCTACCCAACCAAAAGACCAAAATACCCCTACACTCAAATATCTCGCAAACGCTCCCAAAACGCGATAAAACATAATCACGATCAAAAATAACATATTTTCGAATAAAAGTCAGAAATAAAATAATATAATAATAAAATAATAAAATAATCAAAACGACTCAATTAAATAAAAATAACTTCAACTGGGGCGTTACAACTCTCCCCCACTTAGAAATTTTCGTCCTCGAAAATATTACCTGAGACGAACAACTCTGGATACGACTCCCGCATCCGACCCTCCAACTCCCAAGTCAAATTGCCCTCAGTAGCGCCTCCCCACGCTACCTTCACAAGTGCAATATCGTTGTCTCTCAACCGCTTCAACTCTCGATCCAAAATCCTAACTGGCATCGCCTCAACCGTAAGGTTCCCCCTTACCTCTACCTCGTCCATCGGAATCACATGCGACGGATTCGGAAAATACTTCCGAAGCTGCGAAACATGGAATACATCATGCAAATTCGACAGACTCGGCGGCAACGCCACCCTATAAGCCACAACACCAAGTCTCGCGGATATCTGGTAAGGACCAATAAACCGAGAAGTAAGCTTCTTCGATTTCAATGCACGACCAACACCCGTTACCGGCATAACTCTCAAAAATACATGATCGCCCTCTTGAAACTCAAGATCTTTCCTTCTTCGATCATGATAACTCTTTTTCCTACTCTGAGAAGCCTTCATTTTCTCGCGAATAAGTTTCACCTTTTCCGTAGTCTGCTGCACCAACTCCGGTCCAACCACCGCACTCTCACCAGATTCGTGCCAACACAACGGTGTTTGACATCTTCGTCCATACAATGCTTCAAACGGTGTCATTCCAATACTCGAATGGAAACTGTTATTATACGTGAATTCAATCAATGCAAGATAACTATCCCACGCACCACCTTGTTCAAGAACACAAGCCCGCAACAAATCTTCCAACGACTGAATCGTTCTCTCCGTCTGTCCATCCGTCTACGGATGATAAGCCGAACTCAATCTCAATTTAGAACCCAAAGCCTTTTGTAAACTTTACCAAAATCTCGAGGTAAACCTTGGATCTCGATCAGAAACAATACTTAACGGAACACCATGCAACATCACAATCACACTGATGTAAATCTCAGCCAACCTCTCCAAAGAAAAACTGATGTCAATCGGAATAAAATGAGCCGATTTAGTCAGCCTATCTACAACCACCCAAATAGCATTATGCCCTCCCTGAGTATTCGGCAACCCTGTCACAAAATCCATGGAAATGTTGTCCCACTTCCACTTAGGAATATCCAACGGTTGCAACAAACCACTAGGCCTCAGATGTTCTACCTTCGATTTCTGAGAAGTCAAACACGCATACACAAACAGAGCCACATCTCTCTTCAATCCAGACCACCAGAAAATCTTCTTCAAATCATGATACATCATATTAGCTCCCGGATGTATACTCAAATTACTCCGGTGTCCTTCCTCCAAAATCATCCTTTTCAACTCCGCATCATCCGGAATACAAATTCGACCTCGGAACCTCAAAACACCTTTATCGTCCACTTTAAAGTCCTTATTCACACTTTTCTCTCCAACCGTCGTCAAATCCACAAATTTCACATCCATCTTCTGTTTCTCACTAACCGTCAACAGAAAATCATTAGTAACCTTCAACATACCAAGCCTCACACTGTCAGACGTCACTTCACACACCAAACTCAAATCTCTAAACGATTCCAAAAGTTCTCACTCTTTAACCATCAAAGCAGACATATGCAACGATTTCCGACTCAACGCATCAGCTACCATATTAGCTTTGCCAGGATGGTAATTCAAGCCAAAGTCGTAGTCCTTCAAAAATTCCAACCATCTACGTTGCCTCATATTTAATTCTTTCTGAACAAACAAATATTTTAAACTTTTATGATAACTAAAGACTTCGAATCTTGCACCGTAGAGATAATGCCTCCAAATCTTCAACACAAAAACCACGGCCGCTAATTCAAGATCATGAGTAGGATTATTTTTCTCATGAACCCTCACTTGCCTCGAAGCATAAGCCACCACCTTACCTTCTTGCATCAACACACCTCCTAGATCAATCAAAGAGGCATCATAATACACCACAAATGGTTCATTAGGATCCGGTGAAATCAAAATCGGAGCTGTCGTCAATCTTCTCTTCAGCTCACTAAAACTTTCCTCACACCGAATATCCCAAATGAACGCTTGACCTTTACAAGTTAACTGGGTCAAAGGAAGTGCTAGCTTAGAAAAACCTTCAATAAACCTTCGATAATATCCGGCTAATCCCAAAAATCTTCGAATTTCAGTAACGGATCTCGGAGCCTCCCATTGTAGAACTGCCTCTACTTTAGATGGATCCACAGCAATACCATTACCTGAAATTACGAGTCCAAGAAAACTCACTTCTGACAACCAGAATTCACACTTGGACAGTTTGGAAAAAAGTCTCCTTTCCTTCAAAACCTGCAAAACAATACGCAAATGCTCCGCGTGCTCCTCCCGAGATTTAGAATAAATTAAGATGTCATCAATAAACACAACAACAAATCGATCCAAATGCTCGTGGAAAATACGATTCATGTACACCATAAACACACCTGGCGCATTAGAAACCCCGAACGGCATCACAGAATATTCATAATGACCGTACCGTGTCCTAAAAGCCGTCTTCTAAATATCTTCCTCTTTCACCCTTATCTGATGATACCCTGACCTCAAGTCAATCTTACTAAACACACACGCACCAACCAACTGATCCATCAGATCATCAATCCTTGGAAGAGGATACTTATTCTTAATCGTCACCTTATTCAACTGGCGATAATAAATACACAACCGCATACTTCCATCTTTGTTTTTCACCAATAAAACTGGAGCACCCCAAGGCGACACACTTGGTCTCACAAACCTCTTTTCCAACAATTCATTCAACTGCTTCTTTAACTCAACCAACTCAGATGCCGACATTCGATATGCTGCCATCGATACAGGTCTAGTACCAGGAACTAGATCTATAGAAAACTCCACCTCTCTCTCTGGCGGCACATCTGAAATATCCTCAGGAAACACTTCCGAAAAATCACACACAACCGGAAACACATCAAGTGAAACTTGACTATCCACAGTCAACGATGCAAACACCCCAAACAACTGAGCTTCATCCGCCAAAAGTTTCTTCAACTCTCTGGTAGATAAGAAACTCAAGTCTTCGTCTTCCTCAAGAGAAGGAAATCTTACCAGCTTATGATAACAATCAATATGAACCCGATTGAATTGTAACCAATTCATTCTCAAAACCATATCTAACCCTTCCAACGGCAAACACACCAAATCCATCTCAAAGTCTCTACCATAAATGGTCAAAGGACAACTTAAACAAACCAACGAAGTAGTTACTGACCCCATTGCTGGAGTATCAATAACCATCTCACCACCCGTCAAAGACAATACAAGATTCAAACGCTTCGCGCACTCAGACGAAATAAACGAATGAGCCGCTCCGGTATCAATAATAGCAACTAAAGGCGTATTATTAATAAAACAAGTACCTCTGATCAGACGGTCTGCACTTTAAGTCTGAGTCCCCGCCAAGGCAAAAACTTTCCCACCACCTGGAGCTTGCTTCGGTTTCAGACACTTTGTACTAATATGACCAGGTCCACCACAGTTGAAACACCTCACCACATTCTTCCTCTTGCACTCAGCTGCGACATGCCCAAAACCTCCACAATTAGAACACTTCTTCGTACCCTTCTTACATTCGAACTGACGATGTCCTAATTCACCACACCCAAAACATCTCGGAGAATTAGACATACCTCCTCCACTCGGCCTTCGATCAAAAGTACCCCTTTGCTTACCCTTATCTGCCGGTGTCACATAAGGACCACCACGGAACTGTTGCTTCCCTTTCCTCTCGCTCACAATCTTATAGTGAGTAGAACGAGCTTTACTATCCTCCTCATAAATCCTACAACAATCCACCAAGTCTGAAAACCTTTGAATCCTTTGGTAACCGATTGCCTGCTTTATCTCAGGACGCAATCCGTTCTCATACTTCACACACTTAGAAAATTCCGCAGTCGCTTCAGCATAATGGGGATAAAACTGCACCAGCTCCACAAACTTAGTAGTATAATCAACAACAGACATACTACCTTGTCTCAATTCCAAGAACTCAATTTCCTTCTTTCCTCTTACATCTTCAGGAAAATACTTCCTCAGAAACTCAATGCTAAACACAGTCCAAGTAATCTCCTCCTCTGCAGCTTCCAACACATGACGAGTACTAACCCACCAACCATCAGCTTCTTCCAGTAACATGTGAGTTCCTAGTCTCACCTTCTGATCCTCATCACAATCCATCACTCAGAAAATTCTTTCAATCTCTTTCAGCCAAATTTGTGCACCATCAGGATCATATCTTCCTTTGAATATAGGCGGTTTGTTCTTCCTGAACTCATCATTACCAGCAGCATTAGGTGTACCCTGCACAGACCAAGCCATAGCTTGCATCGTAGCAGCTAAAGCAGCGTCATTCCTACCAGCCATATTCTGTTCATTTCTAATAACAGCAACTATGGTGAAACAAACAGCTCACCGAACCACAAAGACCAACAAGGACTGACACAAACTGACACGGACTGCTCTGATACCACTTAATGTAACACCCATATCTATACCCGCAAGCTATTAAAGCGATAACAATTAATCAGAGTATAATTAAAATTCACGGCATAGACTGAGGGGTCACATCAATTTGAAACAAACATACAACAACCTGCTCATATAGATATACAACCATTCAGGTAGCACATAACAAAGGAACTTAGTTCCTAACACCCACAATTCATATACAGAATAAAAGCGGAAAATCTGTACTGAAACTCATATATATATATATCACATAAAGGGTTTGTCTGTCAAATACAACATCATACGTGTACAATCCAAAAGATACATATATACATAATACAAAATAATCACACTCGATCACCCCAACTACCCGGTGCTACATATCAGAGCCGACCGACAAAAGAATGAAGACCTAAGCTTCACAAAAAGACCTCCAGCATCTAATCTGCAATGCCTCATAGAGCATTAAAAACACCAGAAGGGTGAGAAACACAATCATAATATAATTGCATATAATTATATAATAACACCCAATTACACAAACATAATATTCTCACCACATTATACGCCATAATCCAATTACAAACCAACACAATGAATTTTCTCACATATCGGTCACAAAAGCATATCAATCATACACAAATCAATTATCACCAACACGTATATTCATAAATCAACTCATCAATTTCATTCACAATTCCACACACAATCAAACCATTCATGAGTTATGCAAATGCAAAGAGACTGACACAATGACTCTATGCATATGCACATGCGGTTCCATCCATCCATAATTTCTTAACACCAGTTCACTCAGGAACTATTGGAACCATCGCTCGTTACTTAGTGTAACTCCCCGTCGGGCATTCGATGTTCCACGTTGCTTTAAGTCCTCTTGGTATAAGGTGCACGACGTTTATGGATCGCTTTAAGTCCTCTTTGTATAAGGCGCACGATCCGATTGCTTTAAGTCCTCTTTGTATAAGGCGCACAATCGTCTATAATCATCGCTTTAAGTCCTCTTATTTTTAAGGCGCACGATCCCATCTGATTGCTTTAAGTCATCTTATTTTAAAGGCGCACGATGTTATAGCGGATTCCTTCTGGAATCGATTCATTGCTCATACCCACTAGGGCACACAACATCACAAGAATGCACATCATGATGCTTGGAATACAATGACTCACGACATTCAAATGCACACATATATGCCACAATCTCCATCAACAATAATCATGTTTTGCAATTCAAGCCCAAAACAATGCATTTATTTGCCATACGGCCACAAACCATCATCAAACCATCCAAACACATACATCCACATCACATAACATCACACCAGTCATACAGTACATATCACACGCATATTGCATAATAACACGTCAAATGCACACCAATAAAACGATAAAAGTCAATAACGACACATTCCAAATTCCCAACATAATTAAATCGGCCAACAATCTTGAAACCATTAATATAAGAAAGAACATGCCAAAAGCTTTCTAACGCACCAAACCGCGCCTCAAACCGGCTTACGGATTAAAAGTTATAAAGGAAACAAATTGGGAAAAACGGTCACATTCGCATTGCGAATCTCCTAGCGAGTCCTTCGCTACTTCATTCGCAGTGCGAATGTCCCAGCGAACCAAGTCAGAAAGGAAAATAGCCTATAAAATTCCCAACATTCGCAGTGAGAACCATCCAGCGAATCTTCGCTACACCCTTCGCAGTGTGAGTTCCCCAGCGAACCAAGTCAAAGAGTAAACAACACAAAATAACCCAAAGTTCGCAGTGCGAACCTCTGGCGAATGCTCACCCACACCTTCGCAGTGCGAATTGCCCGCGAATGTTCGCTTTCCCCTTCGCTAGGGGATTCGCAGTGCGAACCTGCGAATACCAGAAATCCCAGCAGCGCTGTTACACAACCCAAAATGATATTTTCTCAACCAAAACATTTTCAAACCAACATATAACAATCAGAACCTAGTTTAATCATGGTAACAAGTATTCTACCGCATTTACATCGATTTCCAACCGCAAAAACATCGATTTCTCTCTATCGACCTAGAATCGAAAACTATGAAAACACAACAAACAATCCAATACACACATACATAATCATACACAAGCATAGTATAATCGAGTTTCGCACCCTTACCCAATTAAATCGTGTTTAGAAAAGTCGGTTGAATCGGTTCTTAGACTTTCCAAATTTTCTCTCTTTCTCCTTTTCTTTCTCTTTTCTTTCTTCCTCTTCTTCTTCTCTTCTTTTTCTTTCCTTTATATTTTTCTCTCTTTCTATTCTATTATATGGAAAATATAATATCTACCCAACCAAAAGAACAAAATACCCCTACACTCAAATATCTCGCAAACGCTCCCAAAACGCTATAAAACATAATCACGCTGAAAAATAACATATTTTCGAATAAAAGTCAGAAATAAAATAATATAATAATAAAATAATAAAATAATCAAAACGACTCAATTAAATAAAAATAACTAAAACTGGGGCGTTACACTACCTTTGATTAATCGACAAAAGTTTGTGATTAAGACGATATCATTCTCTTTTCCTTTTCGTTTGGCACAACTTCTTTGAGAATGATTTACAATATCATTTCTCTATCGTGTTTTAACACAAACATCATTTTTGCGCGGCCTCCTATAGCATGATCTTCGTCATAGATCGTGCTACGATTGCTTAACGCTATAGTGGACCCGATTCATCCGATCAAACAACAATTAACAATTGACAATTAACTTTAATTTTTGCTCAATATTATCTTGCTTTACTTTTCCGTCAATATATCTTGTTCATATTATTATATTGCTCATTTTATTGTTCATATTATCATCATTGTCATATTATTCATCTGTTCATATTATCATCTTGTCATATTCATACCTTGTTCATAGTACTCAAAAATACGCTAAAAATATCGAAACCCTAAAAGACTCAATTAATGGACTGTTGGTTACTTTTCTGAGCAACAAAACTTGGACCTTGTACAAAAACCCTAGCATGGAGATTTTTGTTTGAACTCTTGTTAGTGGCTTAGTTTAGGACACCTCGCACACACACACACCTTCCTCTTGGGCTACCTGACAATGACACCCTTCATTTCGTGCAATTCAGTGTAGCTTACATGTACCCCTCTCCCATTCCGATGTACGCATTTTACTTGCATTTCTTTGATTGTGGTTTGTTTACTAGGAGCACCCCTAAGGACTAGCATAGAATAAACCATTTTCAAACTAATTCTTGATTCATCGTCGAGCTATTTTCAAAACACCCTTGTAAGTCGATTGCTCATTAGCATTCTCCATCAACCTAATGCCTACAATCGCACCTTTCGTTGTGGTTTCATTACTAGGAGCACCCCTAGGGTCTAGGATTGATTCACACCTCTTTTCTAACCCTCGATTCGTCGTCAAGTCATTTTCAAAACAAACTTTTAAGTCGAGTGCCTTTTGCCTCGCAATTAACCTCTTCGCACACAAACGCAAACAAGCCTTTGATCCAACATTAAGTGGATTTTCGCAATCAAGCCCTTGATCCAACATCAAGTTGCATTTTCCAAATCAAAATTATTTCCTTAATCACTTAGATGAAAAAGAGAGAGAGTCGAGCCTTCAACTCACTCTCCCGATTACTTGGGCCCGATGAGCCTTTCTTAAGCTCCGAGTAATCGTCATCTGTTTAATTTACTTTAACTCTATAAAATTCTTTCATAATTAAGGTTGAAAAAGAGAGAGAGTCGAGCCTTCGACTCACTCTCCAGATTACTTGGGCCCGATGAGCCTTTCTTAAGCTTCAAGTAATTGTCATCCAAATAAAACATCAATGCAACAACCTCAGTCGTAGTTCCAAGAACTAGGAATGCTCTGATTCTTCATTCTCGTCTGAATATAAGACACGTAGGCACAAGATTGCGATGATCTTGGCGAGCTACCTCCTCCATTTTCCACGTCTACCTTCCCTCCATCTTCCGTTTTCCTCTTCCTTTCCCGTAGTCTAACTACGAGTGCTCTGATTCCTCATTCTCGTCTGAATTAGTATACGTGGGCACAAGGGCACCAATCCTTGGCGAGCACCCTATCCTAAAATCACCCATTTCCCCTTAGCATCGATTCCCTTTTATCTTACCTTTTCGCTTCTCGCATTTATAAGAAAATAAATAAGATTAGCTAACGTTCATCTCAATTCGAATTAAGAGGTTCCCGTTGAGTACAACGGACGTGAGGGGTGCTAATACCTTCCTCTTACGTAACCGACTACCAAACCCAGAATGTGGTTGAGACGACCATGTTCTTATCCCTTAAAGTTTCTCTCGATATTTTCCTTTCCCTCTTTTGGGATAAATAAAGTTTGGTGGCGACTCTGTCGAACCTCATTTCTTCCGTGCCTTTTGCGCGAGGATTGTATTTTCGATTATGTATTTTTTGAGGTGCGATAATCACTTGTGTTCATATGAATATTTGATCACTTATGTCCACGAACTGGTCAAATGTGCCCAAATGATAAAGACCTGTTATGTCGAGTCACCACTAAGAAAATTCTCTCATCGTTCAATAAATTAATATTGTGTTAGTACAAGGAATAAAAGGATGAGGATCGTTACAAAGAATGAATGGCTAAAACTCTGTAGAAATAGTACAATGTCAACAACTCCATACCCAACAAACAAAATTTTAGCCATGATAAATGATTGAAAATTCAAATTTCCAAGGCCTATTTAAAGTAATAAATTTCAAATTTTGAAGTGGCTGATCCAAGGCTTCTTGTAAGTTCCTGGATTGGCTGGAATTTTGGTAAAACAACAAGGTGTTCAATGTTGATGTCATGGTGTTGATGTTGCAGCATTGAGTCTTAGTACTGGGCTGTACTAAGTTGTGAAGGTTAACTATGTTTGATGTCATGGGTTTGATGTCATAACATTGCACTTAACACTGGGCTGTGTTAAGGTTGCTAGTTGCTGAAGTAGATGTTTGATGTCACATAGGTGATGTTGTAACATCAGATCTGCAGAACTGAAGCTAATGACAGCATGGGCTTGTTGTTATTAGGGTCGCGTATTAGCTGGAATTGTGGAGAGTGTTGACTCGTTGGATGAGAATATCTTGGGCTAGATATTTTCTGTTACATGGGAGATTTGATTGCAGGTTTGTTGGAGAATTAAAAGGTAGAAGATTTAAAAAGATTTTGGGGATAAAATCTGTTTTAAAAGATTCAATTTTTAATTAACAAATCTGATCAAATATTGTGACAAATCCAATCCAAATTCAAGGAGCTATATAAAGCGCACAAGACCAAGGAAGAAGGTACAGAAAACAGATTGAAGATCAAGAGCTGGAGGCTTAGAGTCTAGGGTTTGTTTAGAGTACTTGTAATCACACTATTCTAGGTTGAATAGGTGTTGAATTTTCTGTCCTCTCTAGAAGCTGTGAAGCAATAGAGAGTTGTTGATTGATCGAAGCTAGGAAGCAAGATCAAGGGATCTCAAAGAGGTTGTTCTTTGAGTGTTTTAGGGGATTGAGTAGTGTTCTCATATCTAAGTGATTTCTTAGGTAGAAAGTCACTAGTATAGTATAAGTTTAGGAGATTGTCAACTGGTGTGTTGAGTCTGTAAATTATATCTACAAGTAGTGAATTTCATCCCTGGCTTGGTAGCCCCCAGACGTAGGTAGTTAGACCGAACTGGGTGAACAATTCCTTGTGTTTTCCTATTGCTTATTCTGTCCATTATTGCAGAGTGTGTTGTTGTGACATCGCACCTTAACATCACACGTCTGGTACCAGAATTTCAATTGGTATCAGAGCAGGCATCCTGTCTGTCTCTGGGTGAAATCTAGGGAAGTTACTTTCTGGTGAAAGATGGACAAAGAGGTTGGAGGATTCGTCAACAGACCCCCTATCTTGGATGGCTCAAACTATGAGTATTGGAAGCCTAGAATGACTACTTTTTTAAAGTCATTAGACAGCAGAGCTTGGAAGACTGTCATTAAAGAGTGGAAAGCTCCAGAGGTATGTGAGAAAGATGAGGCTGGAAAGGATAAAGAAGGCACCTCAAAGCCTAAGCCTGAAGAAGAATGGTCCAAGGAAGAAGATGAGTTTGCCCTTGGGAATTCAAAAGCCCTAAATGCTATCTTCAATGGGGTTGACAAGAACATATTCAGGCTGATCAACTCATGTGAAACTGCTAAGGCTGCTTGGGATATTTTGAAGGCTACTCATGAAGGTACATCTAGAGTGAAGATGTCAAGACTTCAGCTTTTAACATCTAAGTTTGAAAGCTTGAAGATGAAGGAAGAGGAAACTATTCATGACTTCCACATGAGTGTTCTTGAGCTGTCAAATGCATCCAGTGCTCTTGGTGAGAAGATGACAGAAGAGAAGCTGGTAAGAAAGATTCTTAGGTCCCTCCCTAAGAAGTATAAGATGAAGGTAACAGCCATTGAAGAATCTCAAGACATCAACAAGATGAGAGTTGATGAGCTTATTGAATCTCTTCAAACATTTGAACTTGGGCTGAATGAGGAAGAACCAGAAAAGAAGCCCAAGAGTATAGCTTTAGTCTCCACTCCTGCAGCAGCTAAAGATGATGAGTCCCAGGAGGATCTGCCTCAGGCTATAGTTATGTTAGGAAGACAGTTCAATAAAGTGTTCAAGAAGATGAACTATAGACCTAGTGTCAAGAACATCTCTTCTGACATCAGCAAGTCAAAAGAGAAAGATGAAGAGAAGATTGCACAAGATAAAGGAGTTCAGTGCTTTGAATGTGAAGGGTATGGACATGTTAAGAAAGAGTGTCCCACATTCTTTAAGAAGCAGAATAAAGGCTTGACAATTTCCTGGTCTGACACTGATAGCGAAGATGAAAGTGAGTCAGCAAAGCATGTTACAGCTTTGACAGGAATTGTTGAATCTGATGATGATAGTGATGGAGAAGTCACCTATGATGAGCTAGCTTCAACCTACAAGGAGTTGTGTTTAAAGAGTGCTGAAGTTTGTCAAGAAAACAAGTTCCACAAGGAACAAATTGCTCAACTTGAGAATGAAAAATATGATCTGGAATATGAAGTTGTTCTAGTGAGATCTCAACTTGATCAGATGACAAAATCTGTTAGGATGCTGAATAGTGGTACAGCCACTCTTGACAAGATACTCCAGTCAGAACAGGTTGCTGGAAACAAAGCTGGGATAGGATATGTGGCCGAAGACAAAGGTACCTCAGAAGCAAGTACTTCAGGTCTAAAGAAGGAAGAGTCACAAACTGTGCCTCAATATCAGCCAAAGAGGCAGAATCTTACTCCCAAGGAAGCTGATGTTTCACAACCTAAGAAGATTGAGAAGAAGACTGGTCATAATCAGAAGAGAAAGCAGCCACAAGGAGCAAGCCAGAATATGCCCCCCCAATATCATAGGAGCATGAAGGCTGCAAGGTACAAACAGAACATGTCAGAGCAGATGTCTCAACATCAGGAAAACTGGTATGGATCTGGTTTCAACAATGCTGTACCTTACAATTATAGGAGGAGGAAGCCTCATCACCATGGGAGACAGCCTAGAAGACAACATCCTCAGTTCAAACAGCACGGGTATGGTTACACTAATGCTGTGTCTCATTATGGAAGGAGAAAGTCCCACCATCATGGGAGACAATCCAGGAAAAAGCATTCTCAGCTTCCTTATGGATACCAGCATAATAGAAGGCAGGCAAGCAATGTTAGGAGAAGACCACATTATGGATGGCAACCTATGCAGTCTCATCAAGGCAGAAGATTCAGAGAAGAAAGGGTGAGATGCTTTTATTGTGGAAGGCTTGGACATATGCAATACTCTTGCTACAAGCTGCATGGATACCCTCAGACACAGAACAGATGGAGAGAATACAGGCCCAAAGTCGTTAAAAAATTGGTACAGAATGAGAAGATGAAGTGCTTATTGGCTCACCTGGCTGACAAAGAAGCTAAAGAAGAAACATGGTATTTTGACAGTGGGTGTTCCAAACACATGTCTGGATGTAGATCCATGTTTGCTGAATGTAGACCGTGTCCTTCTCTTGAAGTGGTGTTTGGTAAAGGGAATAACGGAGTTGTAGAAGGTATTGGAAAAGTAAGAGGACCTGAACTTGACAATGTCTATCTTGTCAATGGTTTGAATGCTAATCTGATAAGCATCAGCCAATTATGTGATGAAGGTTACTTAGTCAGCTACACCAAAGACAAATGTGTGGTAACGAATGAGAAGGGTGAGGTTGTAATGACTGGTGCAAGGTCCAAAGACAATTGTTATCAGTGGATTCCTCAAACTGAAAGCCAGTCTGGTGATGATAAAGAAGATATCAAGTGTAGACATCAGAATGATGAAGGTTCCCTCAAGTTGATGAAGGTCAGAAGAAAAGATGATCTGAAATTAGTCAAGGGCAAATGTTACACATCAGTCCTCACCATTGATGGAAGGATTAAAGGTTCTCAGGAGCTGAATAGAGAAACATCTCTCGAGAGGAAAGATGCTGATGTCTTGACATCTGAACAAATCATCAGAATCTCGCATCAATGTAGTGGTCTGACTGTGAGTAAGTCTAAAAGGCTAGAGATTGAAGAACTCACTGAAGTTATGGGAGATACCAGTGGTAACTATAAAAAATTCTATCATCAAGATCTGAAGAAGATCGATGTCTCAGAAGAAAACCTCCCCTGGATGAATAGCTCTGTGTCGAAAGATACAGATGTCAGAGCAGATGCTGAAACATCTCAAGACAAGAAGAGTATTTCTAGCCTCAAGAAGGATGATGAGCAAAGTGCAAAAATGATTCAGAATAGACTAGAGTCTAAGACTGATCCCAATATGAAAATTGACATGCAGAGGACCTCTGATATTGGCTCTATCAGATCCTGGATTAAAATGTCAAGAATAAATACACATCCTCTAGGATGGAATCATGCTGGTCAAAAGATACAAACTGATCTTGGAAGACTAAGAAGAAGAAAGAGGGGCAAAATCAGATTAGATCTCAGATCTAAGAAGTAGAACAGTCGTAGATCAGTGTTATGTGGAAAGAACTCATGCTATCAACTCTTGTGGAAGAAACGACTGTTGGGCAATCACCATGTCAAGAAAGATGTTACAACATTGCAGAATGTTACTCATCAATGGGATGATGAGCAGGTTGATAGAAAAGATCTGGTTAAATACTCAGATTATTTGGTAAATAAAGAGAAATTAGATGATGAGTTCATGTATGCTAACCAATTTGAGAGCTTAAAATTGGGGAGCGTATTACTTCAAAATTAATTGAAAGATGTTTTATGGTGCAGTTGGCCTATAAGATAATGGTTATTCAACTGCAGATAGTATGGTACATAAAATAGTCTGTTCAATTTTTTAGTGTAGTCTCTCTAAGAAACTCATCTTGGTGCTCTGGTTCTGTTTAATGCAGTACAAATTTCAGCAGTTTAGAATAGTACTGTTAAGTGTTTGGCATGGCAACTGAAAAATCTAAAAATAGGATTTTTATTCAATAGTTGAAAATACAAGATTAGACTACATCCTCATGCCAATCTCCTGCATCCAGAAAAGCCTTCCAATCTGCATCCCATTCATCTTCTGAAGGCTGTTGTTGAGCAGAATGGTTCTTACCAGGCTTCATAGTGGTCACTGAAGTCCTGCCAGTTTTTGTTGCTCCTGTAGAAGGACCTGATGTCGTCTGAGATTTGATCTTCTTCTTCAAAGGGTCTGGTTGTGTATCCTCATGCTTGAGGTTCTTGGTTGGTTCTTTGGAGCTTGATTGACTCATGCTTTATTGGTGTGTTGTGCTGAGCATAGGAGAAAGAGTGGTTTTATAATGGTTTGTTCAAATGCTTGGGTTGTATCGCCTGACCAGTCAAGGGGTTGGAAGTTGTTTTTGACTATGTCATTAATAATGTCAGAACATTGTGCTTGAAGACTACATAGGTCTTGTTGCTACTGACAGTGGGACCAGTATCATGTCACCTTGTAGGGCATTTGATTTGGGATAGTTATCTAATTATGGCTAAAAAGGGAGAGAGTTAATAAATGCTGATGCAGCTGTGGAGGGGGAGTATAGACAGCATAGTTGTGGAGCTGCTAGTGAAGAATTCATAGCAATTGGAGAGTGCAGCAAAGCAGACATCAAGGGGGAGATGTGCTGCACATTGTGAGCTACTGAACAGCTGTGATGCTGGTTCAAGTTTTTGAGGGGGAGCACCAATTGGCTGTTGTCAATAATGAAGATGGTGCTGCAGCAGATCAAGTAATGAAGACTATATGAAGATTGTCAAACTGCTGCAAGTTAATGTTTCAAAATATTGAAGATATTCCGCTGCTGAAGTCTCTGAAGATGCAGAGATTGTTTTAGCCAAAATTAGCCAAAGGGGGAGATTGTAAGTTCCTGGATTGGCTGAAATTTTGGTAAAACAACAAGGTGTTCAATGCTGATGTCATGGTGTTGATGTTGCAGCATTGAGTCTTAGTACTGGGTTGTACTAAGTTGTGAAGGTTAACTATGTTTAATGTCATGGGCTTGATGTCATAACATTGCACTTAACACTGGGTTGTGTTAAGGTTGCTAGTTGCTGAAGTAGATGTCTGATGTCACATAGGTGGTGTTGTAACATCAGATCTGCAGAACTGAAGCTAATGACAGCATGGGCTTGTTGTTATTAGGGTCGCGTATTAGCTGGAATTGTGGAGAGTGTTGACTCGTTGGATGAGAATATCTTGGGCTAGATATTTTCTGTTACATGGGAGATTTGATTGCAGGTTTGTTGGAGAATTAAAAGGTGGAAGATTTAAAAAGATTTTGGGGATAAAATCTGTTTTAAAAGATTCAGTTTTTAATTAACAAATCTGATCAAATATTGTGACAAATCTAATCCAAATTCAAGGAGCTATATAAAGCGCACAAGACCAAGGAAGAAGGTACAGAAAACAGATTGAAGATCAAGAGCTGGAGGCTTAGAGTCTAGGGTTTGTTTAGAGTACTTGTAATCACACTATTCTAGGTTGAATAGGTGTTGAATTTTCTGTCCTCTCTAGAAGCTGTGAAGCAATAGAGAGTTGTTGATTGATCGAAGCTAGGAAGCAAGATCAAGGGATCTCAAAGAGGTTGTTCTTTGAGTGTTTTAGGGGATTGAGTAGTGTTCTCATATCTAAGTGGTTTCTTAGGTAGAAAGTCACTAGTAGAGTATAAGTTTAGGAGATTGTCAACTGGTGTGTTGAGTCTGTAAATTATATCTACAAGTAGTGAATTTCATCCCTGGCTTGGTAGCCCCCAGACGTAGGTAGTTAGACCGAACTGGGTGAACAATTCCTTGTGTTTTCCTGTTGCTTATTCTGTCCATTATTGCAGAGTGTGTTGTTGTGACATCGCACCTTAACATCACACGTCTGGTACCAGAATTTCACTTCTTTACAAGACTTTTGAACTATTGAACAACATTTTGAATTAGTTTTGTAAGCTTTTCAAATCATTGTAATATTAGAAAAGGGCAAACATCTAGACACAAGTACTGCTTATTCATTATTCTTTAACTTCTTTAAAAAATTAAATACTTGTAACCAATATTTATTGAGTTTACCACTTTGTGTGAGTTGTTCTAAACATATACTTTTATAAATTCCTAACTCCTCTATTTGAGTCAAGGAATTCCTACAAGTTGTAAGGTAAATAAGTCCTCTAGTGGGAAGTAGGGAAATCTATGACTAGGTTTTCGTAGTGGTTGTTTCTAATGAGGTACGATTATAGAGGAAATCTCCCGAGTGTGAGGGGATTGAACTTGTCTCTATTTAATTCGTTGAATCAATACATATTGTGCTTGATTTTCTATCATTGTTCTCTTTAATTTCCGCTACCATATACAATATGCTTGAGAATATCAAAAAAGTTTTTAAATCCAACACAAGTAAGCCTGTCGTTTCTTGTGCTTTCTCACCTTTGATTTCATGGGCAGATCATTAGTTTTCCCTTTACATGGATGGGGTACATATTTTCCCATGTTCGTCCAACTCTTTCTTTTTCCACCAAAATTTTCATTTCTTCGAATCACACATACAACATATTCCTCCGACTGTGACTTTGTATCAATATCAAGTTTAGTTAGTGGCACTGCAAATAAGGAGCTCGAGTAAAATGCTCAACTATCGAGTTTCATTGAGTCTAATGCATCCTTGGCCCTTTTAGAGCTCAATAACCTTAAGAAAGTTTCGACTCACTCGTATTCTTCTATCTTTATAACTGCCAATTATTCCTTTGGTTGATATTTACTTTTAGTGGTGAACAAATACCTTATGTATTGTATAATCTATATATTCCTTAAACTCTAAGATGATGTGACATAAAAGATATTTATTATATGTGAACATTATCAACATTGGACTATCAAAGAGAAAAATACCACATCATAAACAAATAATACCATATGCTTAGTGGTATTAAAGGTTGAAAACTAAAGTTGGTTACAATTGCGTTATATAGGGTTATGATACATTCACAATTTGGTATCAATTGAATCATTTGTCAACAACGCAAAGAATTACACAATATATTAAAAGCTAAAGAGGTTTGCAAATACATAAAACAAAAACTAAGCAAATTAAAATGTCACACTAGTTTAGAAAAAATCATCTAAAGGGGTCTAACCTAATGGACTTAGCTACCCATGTTACAAGAAATCACAACAAAATATATAAGATAAAAGTATATTGACACTAAAATCAAAGGGCTTGAATCCCATAATGATAGATCATCAGCCTTCGCCTCCTAGGACTTCAAAAAAATCCTTTTTAGATTTAACTTTTTAACCCTAGACATTGTTGAAATCGTACAATCGCGCCGCACCATGTGTACGGTGTGTCACGTTCCCTTATTTTTCTCGACGTTTCACTTTTCCAATTCTTGTAATGAGCTGCATTGGGTAGCTTGATGCGACATACTCCTTCCGTCTCATAAAAAGTGTCTCATTTGCACTTTTTTTTGTCTCAAAATAATTGTCCATTTACATTACCAATACATCATTTATTATTATTTTTCCACTACTATACCCCTATTGACTAGCTTTCACTTTATCCAACAACTCTATTAACTATATTTAATAAGGGTATTCTAGTAAATAATATTTGTTTTTTCATTAAAACCAATACATCTAATCATTTTCTTAAGAATCGCGCAATGCTCAAATGTGACACTTTTTATGAGACGGAGGGAGTAATATTTCTAGTAGTTTACCAACATTTTTAGCTTCTTAAAAGATCGAGAATTTTGTTGATATCTTCAAACCAATTCTTTTCTTGCAATCTTTGTGTTAAAGTCTCAATCCATTTCTTTCCACCGTAACTTCGACCATAACAACCCGTAGAATTTGTCTAATTATAGTTAAGTTTAACTGATTGAGCTTCCCCAATGATATGAATTTTGATTAAGATGTTAAAAAAACACAAACTATTTGTAAAAATGGAAATTAAAAATAATGTAAAACTTACTAAAGATTATGTAATGATTTGATTATGGATACATGTGCTTGCAAAATAATCAAGAACTGATCCAAGATGGTGAAACTTATGGATAGCAAGATACAAGTCAATCAGTAGTTGGTCAGTTTTGATAAGGACATGATTTTGATGATGACAACACTGAAATTCAAGCAAATTGTCGAAGGTAGCTCAAACGTTTAAAGATGCATATGATTTGACAATGACATGGTTGATTAAGATATCCTTCCAAAACAAGCCAAACATTTGTTTAAAGTCAACTTTGTAGTCCAACTACTCTCAAGTAAAAACTTAGGGTTTATGATCATCAACTGCTTAAGCATTCAACATCTAAGATGATGGTTACTAACACGGAAATGTCTCAAGCCTCATTTAGAAGACTCATGGTTCTTGTGTGATACTAGAATCAAAGATATTGATGTCAAGACTTGAACCTTCAAAGTCTAAAAAAGAGGAAGCGTGAAACCTCGTTTGATCATGTCCGTTTGAGTGATTAGTGTCATGTAAAGACACAAGGTTATTTAAAGAAGTATTATGGCTAAATCACACGCACACACACACATGCACACACGCACACGCACATGCGCGCACGCAGACACACACACACACACACACATACTCACTTACACACACACACGCGCACACACACACACACACGCACACACACACTCTCTCTCTCTCATACAAACACACACACAGTCACACACAGGCGCGCGCGCGAGAAGTCTCGATTTTTAAATTAAAATCACCAAAAAAATATTTTAAGGCCTAGCCAATTGATTATGGGACTGCCTGATTGCTTAGGAATTTTTTTCTAAATTGTCTAATCGATTAGATTTATAGTGAAATCAATTAGATGATATCTAATGGATTATGTCAATCTCTTAAAGATTGGTAACAACGATATGTCTAAACCTTCCATTATGGGCAGCCATAGTCGATAATTGGAATTGCCTAATTGATTAGGTCAATTATTGGGCCCATAGGTTGTTTCTAAATTTACACCATTTCTTGACCTATAAAATAGATCTTTTCTATCTTTTCAAAACATCTAGAAAACTTTAAAAAACCTAACTTTTTATTTCTCTCATCACCTCTCTAAATCATTATTTTTTTCTAACATTTTTTAGCCATAGTGCTTTTAGAGTTTTCTTGAATCTTATTGAGGAAATTATTTTGGGTAAGGGCAATATTTGTAAATTTACCAAGAGTAGATTTTTCTCTTGTGAGCTAAACTAGTGAAATAGTTTTTTTTTGTACTTGGGGGATTTTTCTAAGTTTTTATTTGGTTCGTGAGCTCTACCATTGAAGAAAATATCTCTTTTGGATTTGTGAAGATCAACCAATGAAAAATCTCCGCAGTAGTTCTTGAGCTCAGCTTGGTCAAAAACTCAATCGGTTTAGACAAAGACAGGTGTAAAATAACTCTGTTTCTAAGTTCAGCCTATTATAAAAACTCAGTAGGTTGGAGATCATCCTAGTAGAAATCTCAATTAGGTTCGGAGGATATCCAACTCAAAACTCTATCTTGGTCATCTTGTTCGATTCGGGAGATATCCAACTAAAAACTCCATATCGTTCGAGATAAATCGTGAAAAATATCTGTTTGGATTAGAGACTAACCGCTTGAAGCTTCTCTCGGTGTTTGGATTGGAAACTAACTACTTCAAGCCATTATTTTTTGTTTGCCTAGAAGTTATCCTAAAATCTTTATTTTCTTAAATAAGGGGGTCCGTGGTTTTAACCTGCTAAAAGCTCTCAAACAACAGTGGATACTCTCAAAATAAATTCTTGAGAAAAGTAGGTCATTTGATTAGACCTAACCTCTATAAATCTTCAGCGTCATCCCTCTTTCCTTATCTATTTTATTTTTCACTTAATTTCTTTAATTTGAATTTCTGCTACATATTTATTCAAACATTTTATAAAATGTTTTCAAGTTTTGATTTCAAAAATAATTTTTGTTTTAAATCTGCTATTTTTAAAACTCCACAATTCAACTCTCACATATATACAAAGTCATGTATCTAACATTAATATCATCAAAATTTTAAATTTGAACCTTAATTTGTCGTAACAACGCACATTAGTGATTAAAAATGTAATACCTAGTGTTTACAAAATACGTGATCAGAGATTTTACTGATTATATTATTGTCTTATTTGTTTTGTATTTTTGGGTTGAGGTTAGTTATATTTAACTCTATGGAAAAAAGAAAAAGAAATAACAAAAAAAACAATTGTTATAAAACGAGGAAAGTTTTTTTTTTCTTCAAGCCAATGGAATTAGAAAAGAGAACACGAAGAGTGTTCGATTACAAAGATTACAAGAAAATCACAAACAGGATGAAATTTCCAGCCAACTCTAACTTAGCTATCCTCTTAGAGGATCCATACAAAAAGCTAAAAAGTCAGAGTTGGATTTACAAATATCACCCCCTTAAACCAAATCCAGGTCCTAATTTTGATATCCCAACACAGATTATCCAAACTAAAGTTTTCATTTTTGAAGATAATCTGATTCCTACATAACCAGATACTCCACACAGTAATGAGGCAAATTAAACCCAATTTCAAATTCCCTTTAGATGCATTGCCTATTCCACACCAATCCAAAAAGAAATCAACTCTATTCCCTTTAGATTCTATCCCAAACAGCCGCAATCGGGGCACAGGAGAAACAAAGATGTTCGACGTCTTCATTTTCCTGATCACAAATAACGAGGAAAGCTAAAAGGTGTGAGAGAAGAGTACTTTCAGAACTTTGGATTAGAGACATCCTATCTTGATTTTCATATTATATATATATATATATATATATATATATATATATATATATATATTATGATGTAGAAGATACGGAAAAATGTATGTGGGCGATTTGGTACTAAATTATGTTGTTCTTGTTCTTCATGTACTGGTAATTTAATTTGAGAAACATCTTTGGTCCCTTGAATTTTATGTTGAAAACAAACAATGAGCAATGTTCTAATAGTGTTGTGTTAGGGGTGTGAAAAAAATTGATTATTTTTAACTAAATTGGTATCTAAATTGTTTCACTTTTAAAAATTTAAATCAAATGTTAAAATATAAATTTGGATATCTATTTTGTTATCCAAATATAAATCTATACCCATAATAATAATAATAATAATAATAATAATAATAATAATAATAATAATAATAATAATAATAATAATAATGTGGTTCAGTTATTGGATATCCAAATTTTGTTATGTGTTAAATTTATATGGTTATTTTTTTTCATGTTTCATCATATATATATATATATATATATATATATTATAAACCAAATTTATATTTTAATCTCTTTTAAAGTATATGTCACTTAGGAAATTAAATTTCATGTGATATATTTGAATTTTTTATCCAAATACTACGGGTGTTCGCGGGTTGGGTTGAGTCTAATTTGATTAAATTCAATATCCAACCCGATCAATATTCTTTGGGCTGGGTTGAGTGTTCAACCCGTACTTTTAAGACTTAACTCGAACCAAACCAACTCGTTCAGCAATGGGTTGGATTGGGTTGGGTTCGTGGGTCATCTACTAAATATAATTTTTAAATTCTAAATAAAAAATCAATTTAATTAACACATTTATATTGCAAAAAAATTATAAAAAAATCATAACTTTTAGTATTTATTTTGAATAAAATTTATTGGTTAATATAGAAAAACTCTTTTAAGATTCATATAAAGTTAGAAAAATATACAAATAGTGTAAAGTATAATTTAAAATGTAAGATATATCTCTCTTTGAATAAATAAAGTCGATCTCTCAAATTTGATTTAGATTTAGACTTTTACAATTAATAAAAATTATAATTATATTAAAAAATATATATGCATTGTAAGAATTATGCTAGATAATTTATAAATAAAATAAAATAAAAATAGTGTGACATATCAATGGGTTAGGTTCGCGGGTTCGTGGATTTAAAACTTCAAACCCGTTACCCGAACCAAATACCAATGGGTTTGAATGAGTTGGTTCGGGTTGGACCCATACATGATTGGGTTGGGTAAAAATAAGGGTTAGGTTGGGTTAGGTGAGTGGGTTCGTGGGTTGCCCGTACCCATGAACACCCTTACCAAATACCCTTATTTTTCAACAAAATTTCTAAAATACCCTAGTTTTCAGAATAATTCTCAAAGTACCCCACTTAGGGTTTGAGATTACATAAGGGCGCATGTCCTATTGGCGACCCTTCTTTAGGGCAACAAGGTTGTCGCCAATTGAACTGGAGACAACTCATCAAGTCTCCAATTCAGTTGGCGACCTAGTGCAAGGGACACAACCCTGTCGCCAATTGATATGGAGACAGAGCGTGCTTTGTAATTTTTTTTCACGGTGAAATATTAAATTAATTTTACATTAGTTCAAATATTACATTAATTTTTTTTTGCACGATGAAATAAAATTGTCATTAATCTAATAAAATATTACATTAATTAATGTTGGTGACCGGGTGCATCCAACCAGCCACCGGTTCCACATCCCCTAGGCACCCTCACTCGTTGCACTTGGCCCCCTCGTTCCCCTTGTTGTTGATTCAAAGATGGTTCCCTTAGGATGTCTTGCATTCCCATGAAGTCTTTGGGAATGAAACTGAGCGTGCGACCCATGTCAGGGTAGTTTGGATGTGATGAAGGGGTGATTGGTGTGCGGCCTGGATGATTGAAGGGGGACATTGGTGTGAAGGATTCGTTGGTGAAAGGTTGAAATGGTAGTGGTGTTTGAAATCCATAAGGCTGTTGAGATGGTTGATTGTGTTGGCTAGGGTATGATGTTTGGGCGTTAGGGCTATGGAAAGATGTTTGCCCAATTTGGCTATGGTATGATGTACCCTCGTTTTGGCTGTATCTTGGTGCTGTGTTGGGGGCATAGCCATATTGAGTTTCTTGATAGTAATCATTTTGTTGAAGATGGTATGGGGGACGCTCTTGGTATTGTGGTTGGGTGTATGGCATGTTTGGATGGTTAATGGGTTGGTAATTTTGTTGGGTAGGGGGTTGTGAGTAACATGGCCTTGGAGGTGGGTTAGACGTTGAGGCTTCTTATGTGTAGGTGGTTTGGCGTGGGTCGTATAAATACCTGTCTTCGGAGATAAACCCAGTTGCAGTCGATCTGTACCAAGCCATATACGACACTCAGTTTTTGCATAATCCTTCTAGTCGTCAAAGTTCCATTGGTCATTAACTCTTTTTATATACCATTTACTGATGTCAACAGGCGGATCTGGGATGTTTTGATGCATTCCAAATTGTAGTTTGACACGGTAACTATTGTACATCTCCACAGTTGTGAATCTGATGATCGGGACACATGCAGTCCAAACGGCAGCATCTTCCTCGCTGACTCGATGTAGGTTTTCCATGCCTAGATATGGACACCATATGAACTGAAGAATAGAAAAATATTAGATAGTAAAATATCTGATATAAAAGAAGATAAAATGTTTAGGAGGACTTATATCTGCGGGTGTTAGGTGATCCAAAATGTTTAGGAGAAGTTATATTTGCGGGTGTTTAGGATAAACTGTTTAGGAGGACTTACATTTATTATAACTCATACCCTTAGCCGACCATCTAAAAAAAGAAGTTTAAGTTGAAAATGTTAGACACAATAATTTTTAAGGATAAAAAAAATTAAGTTATTAACTTACTTTTGTGCATACGGGAAGGAAAAGTCGTTGTGGTTGACAGGCGCTAGGGATGGCAATCTAGAACAACCCCAAGCTTGGAGCAAAACAGCGCATCCAAAAAAAGTAGATGCACCTTTTTTGGCGCACTTACACAAAGAGCTATACAAATAAGACATACAAGCGGAACCTCAACTATATTGTCTTGTTTGATTTAGATCTCTCAATAAGGGTATGTACATAATGTCCATAGCAGAACCAGTACTCTCGGGAAATAAAAATAAACCAATAAGAAGCATAAGGTAACACTTGGTTTTCTGTATTTTCATATCTTCTGTAGACTCTGCAGTTAAAATAAAACAGGCGTACCATGCTTTTAGTTGCGAGAGCAAGATACCTTGGCATCTCGAGGTCTCATCTAGCAAGTTGGCACCCAAAAGTTCCACACAAATTGACGGGTCAAGGTATGTTGGTCCATTGACTACCTTACCATCGATACGCAAACCGAGTAACATGTATACATCCTCTAGGGTCAAGGTACATTCACCGGTTGGAAAAAAGAAGGTGTGTGTCTCTTGGCGCCACCTTTCTTCCAAAGCTAGTATGAACTTTGCATCAACCGAATAAGACATGATTTTACTTACATGTCTGAAACCGGCGAAATCAATATACGCACTATGCCAAAGAAGGGCTTAGACAGCGCTTTTTTTGGGCTTAGACAGCGCTTAAAAGCGCTGCCTATTCGACCACTGCTATAAGTAAAGATATCGCTTTACTTAATGAGAAAGCGCTGCTAAATGTCTGATTTAGTCAGCGCTTTTACTTTGAAAGCGCTTTCTGTTTGTCACTTTAGCCAGCGCTTTGTCTTTAAAAGCGCTGTCTAAAGAACCCCTTTAGGCAGCGCTTTGACTTTAGACAGCGCTTTTGGTTATCTTTAGGCATTACTTTAGACGGCGTTTTTCTTTAAAAGCGCTGTCTATTCTCTACTTTAAGCAGCGCTTTTTATTTAAAGCGCTGTCTAATCCCCACTTCAGGCAGCGCTTTTTTCTTTGAAGCGTTGTCTAATGTCCACGAAATTTTTTATATATAAAACTTAAAAAAAGCGCTGTCTGATATATACAATAAATATTTACCAGATTATCACCATATTTTGCACCAGGTTTTCACCACATTTTGCACCAGAATATGCATTTAGAATTTGCACCAAATTTTCATAAATTAGACTGTCAATCCAATAAATATGCACCAAATTTGTCTATTTATATATACATCTTTAATCCAATAATTTATATATACAAAAAATTGATGATATTCAAGCTAAAAAACAACAACAATTCATATATCTTGTTAGCTACAAAAAATCTGATATTCAAGCTAAAAAACAACAACAATGAACTTGTTAGCTCTATCTTCTACATCTGCACATATAACCTGAAACTAAACAACAACAACATTAGACAAAATATAGAAGAAAACAAAGAGGGCATTGTTCTTATCTGATATTCAAGCTGCAAGCATTGCCAAATCTGATATTCAAGCTGCAAGCAATGCCAAAAATGTCAACAAATGATCATGAGTTATTGAATATTGCCAAGTGCCTATGAAAATCAGTATATGATTCCAACCTTCTATGGCCAAGATATCAATCAATATTTGGCAGCACCAACACAATTTATGATTCCAACCTTCTATAACAAACAACAACAACATTGCAACACAATTTAATATACTAATGACGACATATTATCTCATCAAAACTCAAACTTATATATACTCAAAATTCTCATCAATGAAAGAAAGACAATATACCTTATAAAACTCTCAGCTCAATAATGAATTGACACCATTCCTCCTTAAGTTCATCCAATTGATCTTTTGAGTAATGAGCACATTTGAATTCATTAAAGTACTACATAATAATATAACATAATATCATTTAGCTAAAACTATTTAATTATATGAGACATATGTGGTAAATATTAAAATAATTCCTAAGTTAGAAATCCATACCTTGGATGGAATATCTATTCGATCCAAAAGAAGAGTTTCTTTCATAAACCGCAATCTATTCCATTACGCTGACGAGGACAGTACACATGGAAAGAAAATACGGATATATATCAGGATATACCCCTTAACTAGTTTTATCAAGTATCATCACTAATATAATCAAAATTGTGAAAATATACCTCCACTCTAATCCATGTAATGTTGTTGGCTTTGCTCTTTGGAACTTGAATATCTCTTTGTGATCGAAAAACTTGTATAACGCTTATAAAATATAAACGAATATTTAGAACATGTCACATAAATAAATAAATATACACACGAATATTTAGAACAATCTCGCTTACGTATCAATCAACTTCTTCATATCTGGGTATGTTGCTTGATCATTGTGTAAAGAATCTAGATAATATACAATTTCTCTTATCGGATTAATTGCCACCAACAACCAATGTCCACTGTAAGATTAAACAAAGGTTAGATGGAAACTTTCTACACAACTTCAAAACACAAAAAATTATAATAGATGAAGTTAGAATGAAAATCTAACCCATTGCCAGTATTATATGGTAAAAAGAATAACTTTTCTGTATATTTGCTGGCCATAAATAAACCGAGTACATACTGTATGACTTCATCTGGTTTCTGTACGATTAACCATGAGTTGATAGTCATGGGAGATAAGAAAGCGAATCTTTGTTCCAATCCACGCGAGCGCATCAATTTGTCATACAGAAACCTTAAATAAAAACATCATTAACATATTAGACTATTCATTTGAAATGAGTAAATAAATTGTTCAATTAATTAAACAAAGTTGATCGGAGTATACCTAATGTATGTATCGACAACACCGATGCCTATTTCCAAATGTTTAAAAACTTGCTCCATATCCTCTCTACCAATTGTTTCCAAATATTCAAAACCCAAAATACCTTCCTCCATAGGTATAAGCCGAGTACCACCATCCGGAATATCTGTTATAAGTAAACATGTCTGAAGGCACGACCTATACTGAGAAGTAGGTTTTTTTCTAGCCGCGGTCTTCTTAGCAACACCCTTTGTTTGTGTGGGAATGTTGCTAATTTCAGGCATCTTACCCCTACTGAGTTGTTCAATCTCTTTAGCCTGAATCTAAATATCATATAATAAGTTAGGTGAAGTATAAGATCACGAATTAACATTTTCCATGCATAAATATCATATAATTGTGTTGTACCTCTTTTCTCGATGCAACTGACTCGGTTTCCCGCATAATCCCCTTATCATTTGATTTGGATTTTGTTGGAGTCTAACATTACCATGTAAAAAAAATGTACGTAAAATGCCTGTAAAAAAATTGAATACCCAAAGGTTCATAATGGTTTTAAGCTTACCTTATCATCTAGGCAAATGAGGCTTGACGGCCATGCAACAAACGTTCCTATTGCATCTCCCAACAATGTTGCATCCGAAACATCGCTAGGTAGTGGTAATAAGGTATTCCCCTCTAAAACAATATCAATCGATACTTTCAAAAATCCAGTGGGGAGCGGTTTATGGTGAAGCATTTCTCCCAAAGTGTTATGCACTTTTCCCTTGCCAACCATCCGATAAGTCGGTGACGATAAATAGAGTTGACAACGGGAAATGCCCTAAAACCAATAATAAATATGACATTGTTAATGTGTATATATGTCAATTAAATAAATTAAGCTAATTTAATTTCATAATAATATATATAATTACCTCGGGAATATTCAGTTGAAAATTACAATTGATACTATCTTTCTCACTAGTATCTTTAAAAGCTGAAGCTTGATCTCTTTCTTTTTGATCTCTTTCTTTTTCCTTTTTCAATTCACGAACTTCAGATTCTAATGCTTCCAACTTTGCCTGCATTTCTTTATTGCTAGCCGTTTTTTTCTTTAGTTCTTTCAAGGATGTTGGAGTGATCCCATATCCCCTACCCCTCACACGACCAGAATACTCACGAACATCTAATGCTCTACTAAGTAGCCTCCTACAATCATTGTCTTCATCTGGAGATATAGACTGAGATAGAGTCTCCTGAAATTCATATGAATATCAAAAATTTGACTTAATTATATGTTAATAAACTTTTGATTTAATTCAAGCAATAATGTTATACTTACACATTTCTCAAAAATTTGTTGAACATCTTCTTTAACAACTCCATCCTTACCCACACGGGCTTCCTTCCACAAAACATGGTCCGGAAGAGATGTTTCAGAACTTTTCTCCTTTGTTAACTACACATTAAGCCAAATAACATGATAAAAATAACTCATGATGAACAAGTATATCATTGCAATTTATAGATACTTACTATAGATTGTTGTAAGCGTGCATATCCCATACGCCCTTTTTTGTATGGATACGCGGGACTTGATGCTCGTTGCCGATTTATGTCACTTACACTCTCAAATTTTGGGGTTTTTCGTTTGGATTTAAAAGTTTCCCCTTCATGAGGTGTAATCAAATCTGCATATTTCTGTGGAAGCTCTGCATCAATAAATTTTTTATCCGCATCCTTAAGAAACTTGTTTGATAAAAAGATCTAAACCCTCTATGTATTTCTCCGGCCAATCCGAGTATATAATCTTTTCTGGTATCACCAATGTTGAAAGACCTCTACGAAAATCATACACAGAGTGCGTTAGTATAAGTAATTTAAATACATAATCGTCATTAGAAACAAATAACATCACATAAGGTACCTGTATCTCAATTCATATTTTGTCTTTAGCGTCTTTCAACGCTTTGTTTCTCCAATCATCACAAGTAATTGGAACTTCTCTCCTTGCAACTGAACCAAGATAACTTGTCAACATTGAACCATTAGGCTCAATTAGTTGGTTATCTTGACTCCAATGCACATCATGTTTTATGCCTCGATCTCTATCACGAATGAGTCGCTTCATAATTGTAATTCCTCGTCTAATTTCCCTTTCCACTGCATTACCGGTCTCATCTCCATCATGAATAGAATCATCATGTGGGTGATCCTCGTTACTAGCCATCTAACCTGTAATAAGAGATTGTAATAGTTACAATTCCAACGAAAACTCATAAATGTAACGCCTGAATTTAATTAATTAGTTAATTAAATTATTGAAGGATTTAATTATTGGATTTAGACGAAGTTGAGAATTAATCGGAGTAGTTGGATTTGTCGGTATTATTTTAAGAGGCGTATTGGGATTATTAAGTTAAAGTCGGATTTTAGTCGGTTAAATCGGAGGAATAATATTAAGAATAATATTATTTATTTATTGGACTATCTTATTTAATTAACTAAGTTGAATTGTTGGACCATTTGGTTGATAATCGGAATTAATCTATTAAGCCGGGAGTAAGTAGTTGGTCGCGAATTATTATTTCGGTTAATTTTGTATTGAGGAGATTTAATTGATAAGTTGGTATTTAAGTTGGTTTAGTCGTAGAATTATATTAGAAATAATATAATTAAAATATTATTAAGTAATTTCTGAATAATTTATGAATATGTCGAATATATGGTTTAAGTCGTTAAGTTGATAGTCGGGTAAAATTAGCCGAGAAATTAACACTAGAATTAATATTGTATTTTTATTAAATTGATTTTGTGAGAAATAGTACTATTGGGCCTACATTGGGGTTTTTAGTAGTAATTAAGGGTGTGTGAGAACTTAAGCCCAATTAGAAATTAATAATTATAATTCTATTAAATTAAAATAATAAAAAAGAATAGCAGTGAGTGGGATAGCAGTTAGAGGAAAAAGGTTCAGAACGTGAGCATTTGGGGGAAAAGAGAAGAACAAGTTGCGAACAGTGTTCTAGGGGAAAGAAGATGAGAAAAAGTGCTGCCGGTGTGGAAAAATTCAAAAAATTCGAGCTACCTTCGATCCAATCAGGTAAGGGTGGGGTTCGAATTTTATAATCGGGAGAATGATAGTTAGTATGTAGAAATTGGGATTTATATGATTTTTCACTGTGTAGTATTTATTGGATTGAAATTGGTATATTATAGAGACCCACTATTAATTGATAGAGCAATTAGGAACCATGACTCTATCCCATAGCCACTGTAGCGTAGCTTTTTTCCCTCTTTCTGGTACTGTAGCGGTTTTGGATAGTATATGTTAGTTGATTTATATATTAGTTGATTTGATATATTTAGTCTAATTAAAGTTAGGATATATATATTAGTTGATCTGATAGTATATGTATATATATATTCATGGCAGCAACGCATGAACATTTTAAAGAAGAAGAAAACTATCATTTTTTTGTTATATATATTATGGAACGTGGGGCCCGAAGTGATATTGGTGGAATTCACCTTGCTTTCATTTCCAGGCGCAAGCTACACACCTGTAGCATGATTCTGATTAACTTTTTTTATACAGCTAATTACAATTAATAGATAACAGGTCCTAACAGGTAGTGTTAATTTGGTAACAGAGTTGATTTTGATGATAGTAAAAAAAATTTGCAGTATAATCTATTGTAGCAGAAAAATAATATATCGTAGCAGAAAAATAATTAGTGGCAGAACAGGACAGAAAACAGTGCCGGGAGCAAAATTAAGCGGTATATTTAGTTGCCCGGAATCGAATGAAAATTTTTGGGGAGGTTCGCAATAATTAGTAGGCAGTGTGGTTGATTTATTTTGATGAAAGGATGCTGGAAGTTGAAAACAGTAGGAATTTTAGTCGCTCGGTAGAAATTAAGCGGTATATTTAGTTACCCGGAATCGAATGAAAATTTATGGGGAAGTTCGGATATACGAGTAGATACGTGAATGGTGTTTATTTTTGTTAAATTAGGTTGATTGTATGGAATTGTAGGTACAGCTGAATAAACATTATATTAGTTTTATATTATGGTTTCTCTACAAAATCCACTAAGTGATTTAATAGCAGTATCATAATTAATAATATATATGTACTAACCACCACATTTTGGTTGCTTTTAGTAGGTAATAGAATATTTTTATTTAAAGAATTGGTACGTGTCTTTAATAGTAGACCATTTAAGTAGCAGTACCATATTTATAAAACAGTCCCGATTAGCCAAATTAAGCGGAAAATTAGTTGTCCAGAATTTAATGAAAACTGGCGGGATAACTAATATAAATTAGTAGGTATTCTTGGTTGGTTTGTTTTGTGGTAACTATGTCGATTAAGTTGATTTGCAGGTACAGTTGGATAAGTTGTATTGTCCCGATTTACGGGCGAATTATTTAAGTTACAGGTCTTATGACCAATGTTGTTTGAGTTGTGTTGTTGTTGTCTTGTTTATGCGACGTTGAATATGTTGTTAATTGAACCTGCTGATGTTAAATATGTTGTTGTTGATTAAGTTGTAGGTCGGACGACCAATGTTGGATTAAGTTGATGCTATTGATGCATGTTTGAGTTGTTGTTTTCGTTGTTGTTGTTCTGGTTGTTCTTGTTGATGATGTAGTTGATTGTATGCCTTTGATAATTGTCGCATACATTGCATTCATGAGTCGGGGCTGTATGCTCACACCACGTTGGCCTTGATGGCAATGTTTACGTTGGCCTTGATGACAATGTTTAAGTTGGCCTTGATGGCACCTGATTACGTTAAAACGCCTCGATAACCTGGCAATGTTTAAGTTGGGAGCTCTGCTCCAATGGTACCACATGCATGTGCATAGTTGTGTCACATTTTGAGTCGTTGTGAATTTGTTGTTGTTATTGATTCGTTGTTGTTGTGAAGTTGCTGTTGTTGTGAAGTTGTCGTTGTTGTGAAGTTGTTGCTTGTTATAAGTTGCTATTGCTATATCTTGTTGCTTGATATAAGTTGCTAATGTCGTGAGCTGTTGTTGTATATGTTGTTATTACTATAATTTGCATCTTTTATATAAGTTGTTGTTATATGTTTTTATTACTATAAGTTGCTGTCGATACAAGTTGTGGTTATGAGTTGCTGGTTGTTATAAGTTGTGGTTGCTATTAAGTTGTTTATTTCTAGTTGTTGTATGACTGTCGTATGAAGCGGTGAAATTTATATGATTCTAATCTAGTATATTAATTATCATATTTTTGTTTATAATATTCGATATCTCACCCCTTCTGTAATGATGTTACCTATTATGGGTAATTGAGCAGGTACTGAAGAATAGCTGTGGAAGTGAAGTAATTTTATGAAGTCCTTTAGTTGCTGTTAGTTCGAGTTGGTCTTGCTCTGATACGTAGCACTCGGGGGGAATGTTTATGTTGTTGTCTCTAAGTTGTTGTTATTACTAATTGTTGAATAATTATAAATTGAACGAAGTTTTGATCTAGTTGAATAAAGTTGTTAGTTGATTTATAAGTTGTGAATGTCGAATGCTATGTATCACTTTTAAATGAAATATAAGTTGTTTGTTGTTTTAAGTTGAAATGTGGCATTCCATGTTGTGTTGAATTTTTTTTTTAAATACTCTGATATTTTTTTATTATAATTACCGGGTAGATTTGGGGTGTTACATAGTGGTATTAGAGCAGGTCGGTCTGTCCGGCCAATGTTGTCTAATGCTGTTTGTCCCTTAGTACTCGACATGTGTGTGAAACACTGTCGGTACTTGTTTGTTAGTTTCTAGTTGTTGTCTGCAGGTGTTGGTTTGAAATAAGTGGGGGAGAGGCTTGTCTCCCGGACGTGTTGTTAGTATGTAGAAGTTGGTTCAAGGTGATGTTGATTGTAAGAGTGCAAATGTTGTCGAAGCGATGTCGTTGCGAACCGGCGAGAGTATGGACTCATGAATTCGTATCGGTCGAGTTCGAGGTATGTGTATATTATGGAGGGTGAATTGATTGAGATTAAGGAATTATCCCAGAGGAAATGTTAAGTTGGTGGATCAAGTCGGTAGATTAATATGCCTTGAGTATAGTTGGATTAAAGTCGAGTGATTCTCGTAGTGGGATAAAAAGAAAGGATGTTGGTGAATTTTGGAAGCAAGAGAGAAAGATGGAACTTATGTTCATCGATCTCAAATTCTGATTTTTGCAATTTTGGAGCAGCTGTCAGTAAGAGAGGCATAACTTTTTACTCGTGATTAAGATTGAAGAGATTCAGGACTTTTTGGAAAGCTTACGAAATTCCCTACAGTTTGCATATAAGATTTGTCTTCAGGAAGTTTGTGAAGAGGGAGAAAAGTGCGTTTTAATGTTTGGGTCTGATGCTGATTTTTGGAAAATTCTGCATACGGGAATTCTGGACCAGTCCCATTGTAAGGATGATAACTCTTGACTCGTAAATCAGATTTGAGCGATTCTTGAATTTATGGAATCTACACGAAATTCTCTTCATTTTGGAATATGATTTTGTGTTTGGGAGGTCTGTATTGGATGAGAAAAATGTGTTCGAAGTTGAGCGACTATTGCTGAAAATAGAGAAAGATGAAGCTGAGTGCGATATATTGATAAGGAATAAAATGTTGGTATTAGAAAGGATGTGACGGTGTTGGAAAATGCATAGAGCTGTAATTTATGTCGAATGAGAATTATTATAGTGACGATGTTATGAGACGGTGATGTTGAGAGAAATGTGAATGTTGATTTGTGTTGCTAAGAATTTTCACCTTGGTTGAAAGTTGTAATTGGAGCAAACTGAATTAGATCGTTCTCAATGTTGTAGCGATTTTGGTGTTGGAAAAATATTTAAAGTCGTGTTGTACTATGAACGTGCATAAGAGGATGCGTAATGGATTTTGAACGTTTTTGTATCGTTGACGAAGTTGAAACTAAAGAAACTAAGAGTGGCATTGGTAAGCCTTAGAAAGTTGGCGGAGCATTATGCTTACGGACTTTGGGCACAAGTTGAAGTACACTATTGTGTTGGGTACTGATGATTTATTTCACCGTTATG
The DNA here is from genome assembly GCA_022829125.1 of Lathyrus tuberosus. Classification (NCBI taxonomy): domain Eukaryota; kingdom Viridiplantae; phylum Streptophyta; class Magnoliopsida; order Fabales; family Fabaceae; genus Lathyrus; species Lathyrus tuberosus. Next base: position 12,847,036 of record JALAZF010000110.1, read on the forward strand.
GTTGTCGGCTGTCTATTGACAAATTGAGGAACTGATCACCCTTAATCCATTGTTGATAGTAGACGGAGTCATAATTGATGGATAGATGTGTCGTGCCAACTAGTATAGTATGTACGTTGAATTGGTCGAAGTCAAGCCAAGTGCTTGAAGGTTGTTTGTTTTTGCTGATACAAGTTCATATGTTAGAATATTAGTTGAATTTAAGGATGACAGCACGATGCTGTGTTTGATTGATGAGTAGTATGGAAATTTTCAATTGAGACTGGATATTGTGAGAGTTGAGTTACAGGTAGAACAAGAAGTTAAATTATAAGTTGATTTGTAAAAGTGGAGTTTTGGTTGGTAAAGATGATTTATCTTGTTGAATTTAAGTGGACTCAGGTGTCAAATGTTGTTGTAATGTTGTTATGCGCCTAAGGTGATTTTGGGGAACTATGTTGATAAAAGATAATACAGTTGTAGTTTATGTGTCGTGTTAACAGGGAGATCCCAAAGAGTTAAGTCGAAAGCCTTGGTATTATGTCGATTTTGATGATTGGAAGTTGGAGGTCAACTGAGTAGAGTTAGTACCTTGAAAGTAATCAGAGTGCGCAGCGAACGCGTAGTGTATTGCGGTTGTTCAGACGTGAATTGTACCGATGTTGATATTTGGTTACGTTGATGTTGTGTTTAAGTTGGTATTCTTATGTTGTTGTGTTCTGGTTCTTAAACCGGTAAATTCTTAAGTTGGTTACTTCTTGTGTTTCGATGTTAGTTGTCAATTGCATCACTTGGGTAGTATTCGTGTTGTTGTCGCTGTTGAGGTTAAGAACCGTTGTTTGTGTTATATGTGGAGTTGCCTTGCGAGGACGAGATTTGATTACTCGGAAGAATTAAGTTGTTGGAATAGTCGTGTCGGATAAATTTTCGAGGACGAAAATATTCTAAGTGGGGGAGAGTTGTAACGCCTGAATTTAATTAATTAGTTAATTAAATTATTAAAGGATTTAATTATTGGATTTAGACGAAGTTGAGAATTAATCGGAGTAGTTGGATTTGTCGGTATTATTTTAAGAGGCGTATTGGGATTATTAAGTTAAAGTCAGATTTTAGTCGGTTAAATCGGAGGAATAATATTAAGAATAATATTATTTATTTATTGGACTATCTTATTTAATTAACTAAGTTGAATTGTTGGACCATTTGGTTGATAATCGGAATTAATCTATTAAGCCGGGAGTAAGTAGTTGGTCGCAAATTATTATTTCGGTTAATTTTGTATTGAGGAGATTTAATTGATAAGTTGGTATTTAAGTTGGTTTAGTCGTAGAATTATATTAGAAATAATATAATTAAAATATTATTAAGTAATTTCCGAATAATTTATGAATATGTCGAATATATGGTTTAAGTCGTTAAGTTGATAGTCGGGTAAAATTAGCCGAGAAATTAACACTAGAATTAATATTGTATTTTTATTAAATTGATTTTGTGAGAAATAGTACTATTGGGCCTACATTGGGGTTTTTAGTAGTAATTAAGGGTGTGTGAGAACTTAAGCCCAATTAGAAATTAATAATTATAATTCTATTAAATTAAAATAATAAAAAAGAATAGCAGTGAGTGGGATAACAGTTAGAGGAAAAAGGTTCAGAACGTGAGCATTTGGGGGAAAAGAGAAGAACAAGTTGCGAACAGTGTTCTAGGGGAAAGAAGACGAGAAAAAGTGCTGCCGGTGTGGAAAAATTCAAGAAATTCGAGCTACCTTCGATCCAATCAGGTAAGGGTGGGGTTCAAATTTTATAATCGGGAGAATGATAGTTAGTATGTAGAAATTGGGATTTATATGATTTTTCACTGTGTAGTATTTATTGGATTGAAATTGGTATATTATAGAGACCCACTATTAATTGATAGAGCAATTAGGAACCATGACTCTATCCCATAGCCACTGTAGCGTAGCGTTTTTTTCCTCTTTCTGGTACTGTAGCGGTTTTGGATAGTATATGTTAGTTGATTTATATATTAGTTGATTTGATATATTTAGTCTAATTAAAGTTAGGATATATATATTAGTTGATCTGATAGTATATGTATATATATTCATGGCAGCAACGCATGAACATATTAAAGAAGAAGAAAACTATCATTTTTTTGTTATATATATTATGGAACGTGGGGCCCGCAGTGATATTGGTGGAATTCACCTTGCTTTCATTTCCAGGCGCAAGTTACACACCTGTAGCATGATTCTGATTAATTTTTTTTATACAGCTAATTACAATTAATAGATAACAGGTCCTAACAGGTAGTGTTAATTTGGTAACAGAGTTGATTTTGATGATAGTAAAAAAAAATTAGCAGTATAATCTATTGTAGCAGAAAAATAATATATCGTAGCAGAAAAATAATTAGTGGCAGAACAGGACAGAAAACAGTGTCGGGAGCAAAATTAAGCGGTATATTTAGTTGCCCGGAATCGAATAAAAATTTTTGGGGAGGTTCGTAATAATTAGTAGGCAGTGTGGTTGATTTATTTTGATGAAGGGATGCTGGAAGTTGAAAACAGTAGGAATTTTAGTCGCTCGGTAGAAATTAAGCGGTATATTTAGTTACCCGGAATCGAATGAAAATTTATGGGGAAGTTCGGATATACGAGTAGATACGTGAATGGTGTTTATTTTTGTTAAATTAGGTTGATTGTGTGGAATTGCAGGTACAGCTGAATAAACATTATATTAGTTTTATATTATGGTTTCTCTACAAAATCCACTAAGTGATTTAATAGCAGTATCATAATTAATAATATATATGTACTAACCACCTCATTTTGGTTGCTTTTAGTAGGTAATAGAATATTTTTATTTAAAGAATTGGTACGTGTCTTTAATAGTAGACCATTTAAGTAGCAGTACCATATTTATAAAACAGTCCCGATTAGCCAAATTAAACGGAAAATTAGTTGTCCGGAATTTAATGAAAACTGGCGGGATAACTAATATAAATTAGTAGGTATTCTTGGTTGGTTTGTTTTGTGGTAACTATGTCGATTAAGTTGATTTGCAGGTACAGTTGGATAAGTTGTATTGTCCCGATTTACGGGCGAATTATTTAAGTTACAGGTCTTATGACCAATGTTGTTTGAGTTGTGTTGTTGTTGTCTTGTTTATGCGACGTTGAATATGTTGTTAATTGAACCTCCTGATGTTAAATATGTTGTTGTTGATTAAGTTGTAGGTCGAACGACCAATGTTGGATTAAGTTGATGCTATTGATGCATGTTTGAGTTGTTGTTTTCGTTGTTGTTGTTCTGGTTGTTCTTGTTGATGATGTAGTTGATTGTATGCCTTTGATAATTGTCGCATACATTGCATTCATGAGTCGGGGCTGTATGCTCACACCACGTTGGCCTTGATGGCAATGTTTACGTTGGCCTTGATGACAATGTTTAAGTTGGCCTTGATGGCACCTGATTACGTTGAAACGCCTCGATAACCTGGCAATGTTTAAGTTGGGAGCTCTGCTCCAATGGTACCACATGCATGTGCATAGTTGTGTCACATTTTGAGTCGTTGTGAATTTGTTGTTGTTATTGATTCGTTGTTGTTGTGAAGTTGCTGTTGTTGTGAAGTTGTCGTTGTTGTGAAGTTGTTGCTTGTTATAAGTTGCTATTGCTATATCTTGTTGCTTGATATAAGTTGCTAATGTCGTGAGCTGTTGTTGTATATGTTGTTATTACTATAATTTGCATCTTTTATATAAGTTGTTGTTATATGTTTTTATTACTATAAGTTGCTGTCGATACAAGTTGTGGTTATGAGTTGCTGGTTGTTATAAGTTGTGGTTGCTATTAAGTTGTTTATTTCTAGTTGTTGTATGACTGTCGTATGAAGCGGTGAAATTTATATGATTCTAATCTAGTATATTAATTATCATATTTTTGTTTATAATATTCGATATCTCACCCCTTCTGTAATGATGTTACCTATTATGGGTAATTGAGCAGGTACTGAAGAATAGCTGTGGAAGTGAAGTAATTTTATGAAGTCCTTTAGTTGCTGTTAGTTCGAGTTGGTCTTGCTCTGATACGTAGCACTCGGGGGGAATGTTTATGTTGTTGTCTCTAAGTTGTTGTTATTACTAATTGTTGAATAATTATAAATTGAACGAAGTTTTGATCTAGTTGAATAAAGTTGTTAGTTGATTTATAAGTTGTGAATGTCGAATGCTATGTATCACTTTTAAATGAAATATAAGTTGTTTGTTGTTTTAAGTTGAAATGTGGCATCCCATGTTGTGTTGAAATTTTTTTTAAAATACTCTGATATTTTTTTATTATAATTACCGGGTAGATTTGGGGTGTTACAATAAATATTTTTACTGAAACACTGAATTAGCCGACACTCATAAATATACTTGTTACATTTCATTTACAAAATAATGCAATATCACAATATTCTCACAATTCTATTATCTATTGGCAGTTCGTTGTTAATTAGTATTAAATATGTTAATTAATATAGATATGTTGTGATGTTGTTATGTTGTTGATCACGTTGCAGATAGAATGGAGAGATAAGAGAAATGAATTCAAAATGAAAGTAATTCGCTGTGTAAGGAAGACTGAAGAAATGTAATGAATTACAAGACGAGTTTGTTTGAATTTCCTATATTTGCTGAGAGGATTTGTTACAGTTCTTGTAATATTTTTCAGAATGTAGTTAAAATATTAAATGGTATTCAAATGTACATGTTTTCTACTGTTTTATATCATCATGTTCTTGAGCTTCTGTTAATAAGAAGATATTAAACTCTTACATTAAACAATTGCATGAAAATGTAAAGTTATTAAAAGCTTGTTCACATAATTTGAACAAATTTACACTAAAAATTTGGGAACTATTGAGTGCAACGTACCCCATGCCAATATTCAAAGCATAGGATTAGACATAGTTGAGAAATTTGATACACAGAATCATACACAGAGTGAGTTCCTAAATTGATACACATAATCATTCCTAAATTGATGAACACTAAACTAAGCATAAAAATTAAGAACCGAAGCAATCAAAGAAAAAGTATACCGTGAAAAAGCTTCCTCAGATTGTGGAACCCAGGAGCCTCGCCGGAGAGGACGAAGGTGCGTGAGAGGACGGAGGTGCGTGAGAGAAGAAGAGAAGATTTTTTCTGGGTTTAGGGTTTTTCGCGAGAGAAGAGAAACAGTTCTGAGAATAGAAAGAATGAATAGAATCTATTTTTTAATTTTAATTTTAAATGACTTTAGCCAGCGCTTTTGTGAAACGCTGTCTAATGAGTGCTTTTAACAGCGCTTTCGCTTTGTAGTTGGGCCTTTAGCTGCACTTTGAGTAAAGCGCTTTCTAATATGGGCCTTTAGCAGAGCTTCGTACATGGGCCTTTAGCAGCGCTTTTAAGAAGCGCTGTCTAAGGTGGGACTTTTAGCAGCGCTTTTTTAAAGCGCTGTCTAATGTAGGCCTTTTAGCAGCGCTTTTGAATAGCGCTGCTAAGGCGGGCCTTTTAGCAGCGCTTTTACACAATTTCGGACATACTTTTCATGTTTTATTTTTTATTTAACTTATAGCAGCGCTTTTGGAAAAAAACGCTGTCTAAGGTGCGCTGCCTAAAATCATTTTTGGCGTAGTGACGGTTGTATTAGTTTGTCGGGTACAACATATTCATGAAAACGAGACCGAAATCTAGAAACTTTCTGCATAATTATCAAATTAGAAACAAAATAACTAGAGAAATTAAAAAATAATCGACAAAAAAAGAATTAACAAAATAAATAAAAAATAACAAAGAAACTAAAATAAATAGAGACATAAAAATTTAACGCTTACATAATCAACGATATTTGCGACAGTTCCTCTATGCGTTTTACCCAATTATCAACAAAGCCATCTCAAATGATTAAATGTGATAAAGATGATTTACTATGACGCTCTAGATAAATTATGTCTCTGTGCTACAAGTTTGATTCAGATGACTTCTCTGCAAACCTCATGCTACCTTATATAGGGCTTCAGATGACTTCTCTGCAAACCTTCAGCCTGAACCAAGTCGCCAGATGAAATGGCGAGCCTTCATACCCTTAACATCAAGTCGCCATCCCTATTGGCGACTGACCCTATCTGCTGCGTAGCCTGTGCCCTAGCTAGAGTGTGCCTCATGCATGCACAGCATGCTGGTGACACAGTCATTAAAGACTGCACCATGTCGCCATTTCAGATGACGAATTCATTAATGATTTTGTACGTTGTCGCCAATTAATATGGCCCTGTCTTTAACTGCTTTGATGTGTCGCCATTTAATATGGCGAACAAGTTACACATTTATTTTTCTATTTATATGTCTTTGCATGCATGCATGCATGTATGTCCTATCAAACACGCAGAGTTACGTTGTTAATGCACATTACAACGGAGAGACATATGTCTCCGATGTATCTGGTTTTGGTTTTCAAAACACCGCTTTTGTCCGATTCATAGTCAATAGAAACACAAGTTTTTTCCATTTTCACCAAAGGTTGGAATCGAAGTTAGGTCTTGGACCTATATCACAAATAATATATCGAAACCCTGTTTTTTTTTAAACCAACCAAGTTAAGTTTTATCCACTAAAATTGCGAGATGACGAAGATGTAGAAAATATGTTCGTTAGTCACGAACATTCTGGTTTCAACTATATTGAGTTGTATACATTTCTCCAACAAAATATTCCATCTCAACAGTCTCAGATCATAAATCAATCACCATGTGTAGACTAAGATGAAAGCAAAGCAGAATACTCAAACGAAACTGAACCAGAGGTCAACATTATTGATGAAGAAGAAGAATGAAGTGAGGCGCTGGTCAATCATATGTTGAACGTTAACGATGAGGATGACAAAGAATTGCCCATACCTCCAGATCATGTCCATCGTCCGCCTCAACATATGACAGACCTGGACTGGCAAGACGATGATCCATCCGCAGATATATTTCACAACCCGTATATGTGGTCAGGGAATGAATTAAAAGAAGGAGATAAATTTTGTACCAAAGAAGATTGTGTACGAGCCATAAAAAAATTTCACATAGATAACTCTGTTGATTATAGTGTACACCAAACGGATTCGAGAAGGAATGTAATTATTTGTCGTAATCCTCTTTGCAAGTTTTGACTGGCTGCTTCTTACAGAAAGTGAAACGATTGTTGGAAGATAGCTTCCATAGAGCCACCTCATAGTTGCACTGCGACAAATATTGTCCAGGATCACCGAAAGTTAAGCGCAAATTTGATATGTCAAGACATTTTGTCGCTTGTTAGTAAGGATCCTTCAGTCAAAGTGAGTATAATAATATCTCATATCGTGACGAGGTATAATTATACTCCCTCTTACAAGAAGACGTGGATTTCAAGGACAAATACTATTGAAAGGGTCTTTGGCAACTGGGAGGATTCGTACAAGGAATTACCGCGATTTTTGGTAGCCCTAAAGACCTACACATCGGGAAATGTTGCAATCATGCAGATAGTGCCGGCATGTAGGCCAGATGGAACCATTGTTGATGGAAATGTCATCTTCCACCGTCTCTTTTGGTCCTTTCAACCATGCATAAGAGGTTTTGCATTCTGTAAACCTGTTATTCAAATTGATGGAACATGGCTCTACGGAAAATACAAGGGCACCTTGCTTATAGCTGTTGCACAAGACGACAACAGTAATGTCTTTCCTATAGCATTTGCTTTGGTTGAGGGTGAGACCGCTTCTGCTTGGAGTTTCTTCCTTAAGAATCTAAGAACACATGTCACTCCATAAGCCAACCTCTATTTGATTTTAGACAGACATGCTGCTATAGAGAGTGCCTACAATAACCATGATAACGGATGGCATAATCCTTCTTCTACTCATGTATATTGCATTAGACATATTTCACAAAACTTCATGCGTGCAATCAAAGACAGGCACCTTCGCAAACAGGTTGTGAATGCTGGTTACACTCTAACTCAACCAACATTTCAATACTACCTTAACAAAATAAGGATGTCAAATGCAGATTCAGGAAGCTGGTTGTATAACATTCCACTTGAAAGGTGGACAAGAGCTTTTGATGGTGGCTGTCGTTGGGGTCACATGACGACAAACCTTGTGGAGTCCATGAATGGGGTATTCAAAGCAATAAAAAACCTTTCGATCACCGCTTTGGTGAGTTCAACCTATTATAGGTTGGCATCACTTTTTGCAACAAGAGGCGAAAGATGGAGTGCAATGTTAGCATCTGGTCAAGTATACAGTGAAAGCGTTATGAAATTGATGAAAGATGATACTATCAGAGCCAGCACACATGCAGTTACAATCTTTGACCGACATAAGCAAACATTCAGTGTAGAAGAAACAATTGACCATAATGATGAGAGGCCCAATTTATCGTATGCTATCAGGCTAAACAGATGTTGGTGTGACCGTGGCAAGTTTCAGGCCCTCCGTGTACCTTGCTCACATGCCATTGCAGCATCCACACATGCTCGTCAGGATGCTTAGGGCTATCTATCTGATGTTTACAAGGTGATTAATGTTATGAATGTATACAACGAAGGCTTCGCATTGCTACCAATGGAGGATTATTGACCTCCATACCAAGGTGACATAGTTTGGCACAACGATGAAATGAGAAGAAAGAAAAAGGGGCGCCCAAACAACAACCGTATAAGAACCGAAATGGATACCGCTGATAAAATGATAAGACTATGCAATATCTGTCGTCAGCCCGGACACAACAAAAAAATTGTCACAATGTTGGAGGAACATCTGCATCATAATTTAGCTTATCTTTTCATTTGTTGTAACCAAATATTTTCATATATTGATGGGTCTTTGTTACAACAATTTTAACAACAAACACCACTGACACAAACAACTATAACAACAAACAACGATGTTAATATCAAACAACACAAACAACTTAATATATTCCTAATAGATTACAACAATCAAACTAATTTCATTCGGTCAAAAAATGACTTCCATCGCATCTTTGTCAGTCTTCACACGAACCCATCCACGCAGCCGATCAAGTCTCTCGATACTTCGGATTTTCTCCCCTTCACCAACGTCTCCCTCCAACCACCGATTCAGCTCCCTCTTAAGTTGATTGAAACTTTGTATGTTCCAAAACAACATGTCGGTCAGTGGCTTCTCTCGTGAAAAGATGACTTTTCCCAATCGACGACGATACATTTTATGAGTAGAACAAAGTTGTGAGATGAGATATGGAAGTAACTGAGCTGAACACCTCTAATTATAGGAAAATAAATTCAGTTTCTAGGGAGTCTCCACATCAATTGGCGACTCCCTTGTGTCCCTTGCACTAGGTCACCAATTGAATTGGCGACTCGATGAGCTGTCTCCAGATCAATTGGCGACAACCTTGTTGCCCTAAAGAAGGGTCGCCAATAGGATTGACGCCCTAGTGTTATCCCAAAGCCTAAGTGGGGTACTTTGGGAATTATTCTGAAAACTAGGATATTTTGGGAATTTTGTTAAAAAATAGGGGTATTTGGGTAAAAAATTCGATATATTTAGTTTGATTGAGTTGCAGACTTTAATCATAACATGAATATACATAAACTTTTACCTCTTTTTACTATGATTATGTAAATTAATTTTTAATTCTAAATTATTACATATAGTTTAAATTCTTAAGAGTGTTTTGTGTGAAGTTTAAATGTGCAATACTTTTTAAAATTTGTCTAACATTACAACTTTTGTAACATAACTTGTATTTGATCAATTAAAGTATATTCTATAGTTGAATTCATTTTAGTGGATTTAAGTAGGCTTTATAATATATATATATATTATAATTTGATTGCATTCACTGAATTCTTTCTTGTTATTTAAATGAAGGGATTATTTTTGAAAGTGAACCAAAACAAATCTTTATATGTAGAAATAATCTATAGATAAAGATTTGCATTAAAATAAGTTGTTAATAGATCAAATTGAAACATCTTCTATGAAAATAATCAGATATTTACTTTGTCATATACTTTTAACTTTGAATTCACTTTCTCAATGAAAAAGTGTTTGCATACATACTGTTTAAGGAAAATTTTGAATACTTAGATATACCTAGTCACATTATTAGATATATATACCTAAGTTGAGTGGAAATTATAAGAACCGTATTTAAAGTAATTTTTTTTAAATAAAAGTTTTTGACATAAATTAGTTTTATAATTAGTTAAAATAAAAAGACTAGTTAAAAAAAATAAAACTATTTTTGATATAAAATTGATTTTTTTTTAAAAACTGGTTTTAAAACTATTTTTTTATTTATAAAATTAGTTTTTTTTTTAAACTAGTTTTAAAACTATTTTTTTATTTATAAAATTAGATTTTTTAAAGAAAGTAAAAAATTGGTTTTGAGAAAAATCAGTTTTTTAAAAAAACTGGTTATTGTAAAAAAATAGTTTATAACTAAACCAAACCATTTGTAAATCGGTTTTTAAAAAAATAAATTGGTTTTATAAAAACAGTTTCAAGATTCAAACCAAATCATATACATGATTCAATTTGATTTGATTTATAATTCATGCAAACTCCTAAATAGTGTGTATCTGTAAGATGATCAAGGGAACCAGACTAATATCACTTGCACAAATAGAAACATTAGCTGGATTTGGACTCATGCTGTCCAATCTATAGTGGCTGTCGAACAATTTATGTACCTCGTACAAAGTTCTATTAAAATGATCAACTACAACAATAAAATTAAAAATATAACTTATTTCACTCTAGAATTCCTCCACTCAAATCAAGAACAGTTGACATTCTATTTTTTTTTGTGTAGAAAAATTTACAATCATTTATAGAAAATAAATAAAACTATTATTTGTGCTAGAGACAACAAGTTTCGCCAAATGATCATTTGACACTAACATAGAAAAAAATGACGATTTGTGCTAAAGTCATCAAATTTGATCACGATGATCATCTGCATCTAAAAAAAAGAAATTATAATCTAACCCAAAAACAAAATGGGAAGGAATATTTCTGCCGAAGTCATCAAGGGGTTTATCTAATGATGACAATGATGATGAGGAAATGACATTTATCATCAAGAGGTTTCAAAATTTGTCTAACACGAACATGAGGCCAGTTCTCAGGTAGAAGATTTGGCTTCAGAGGAATAAGCTTCATAGATAACAAAGTTGATTAGAAAGGCTGCTTCAACTTTTAAAAGCTAATTCTTTCATAGCTTATTGTCTAGAGCTTCAGAAGGACAAAGCCGAAAAGGGAAGCTTGCAAAAGAATAACTTTATAAGCAAGTTCAAGAAAAGTCTCATGGCAACATGGGATGAATATGATGATGAAGAAAAAGTTGATAAGAATGAAGAAGAAGCCAATCTAGCCTTGATGGCTTCAACATTCTCCAACTCAGAATTAGAAGCTGACTCTTACTCAGATTCAGAGGATACAGATGAGATATTCTCTAAACTTTCTAGATTTGATTTAATTACGTTATGTCAAGATCCTATGGATATATTTCTGGAGAAAGTAAGACATTGAAAATATAAAAAATCAATATGGTCTTATGAAAGATGAATTAAAATTTTCAAGAAATAAGATTGAAGGATTGGAAAGAGCCCAAATTTCCTTGATAAAAGATATGTTTGACAGACATCTTAATGAATATGAATAAGCTCTTCAAGATTTTGTCATAACTGGTTTTAACAAAACCAAATTTGCATCCATGATCTATGGTGTAAGAAGGAGAAAAGGAGAAGTTCTTGGTTATCATCAAAAACCATTTAATCCAGGAACTAAAACCTTGATGAAACCATCAGATTCATCTTCCTCAAGATGTGCTAAAAAGGTTTGTATTCTCATTTTGTGCCTGCTAGTAAAGTAAAGGGTCCAAACCAATCACAACCTATAACTACATAGTTAGAGGTTCTGAAGAAAATCCTAACCTGAGATCTCAAGATCAAAGGTCTTGAATAAATTAGAATCAATGATTCTTAAGTCAAAGGCTCTAAAAGAATCAGAAAATGAGACTTCAAAGTAAAAAGTCATGAAGAAGCTAGAACCTAAGACATCAAGTTAAAAGGTTCTAAAACGTCCAGAACCTAAGGCTAGGACTCATTCAAGATAACAGATGTTTAAATCCAAAGTTTTAAATGATCCAACTCCTTATTACAAAGCTAAGGCTCAAAATAAGAAAAAGCTTATCAAAGCTAACACTAAAGAACCCATTAAAGTATGGGTACCAAAGAGTGAGATTATTGTTGTTGTAGATATGCTTAAAAGAAAAAACAAAGCAACAACTTCTATCCCAGGACAATGGAAGCTTACAAATTATAACAAAAGGAAAGTTTGTGTTCCAAATCCCAATTGAGAAAGAGGAAGAAAATATGGAGTCTAGAAAAAACCATCAAGGAGAGATCACTAGTAATCGGAGAACTGAAGTTGATTAATCAGATGGTGGTGCTTCAGATGCTTAACTAACCTCTAAAGATTATTCACTCAAAAGGGTATCTAAGATGGTTCATGATGGTTATCATTTGAGCAAGGTTGGAACAAAGTTGTCCCTTAAAGAAAAATATCATTAAAAGATCAGAAGATACACAAAAAAGTTCTTATCATAAGTCTCTCTAGGAGTTGGTAGATCAGAAGCTGTAACTCCTTCAAAAGCTTAATGTTCAAAACTTAGGGTTCTGAAGCTAGATGTTAAGAAGCTGGTGATATAGAACCAAACCCAACTTATGAGACACAACCAGAGGAAGCAAGTTTTGAAGAAGCTCATTGCCATTCTCAAGAAGCTCATTGTCACTCTCAAACAAGCTAAATGAACAAGTATAGTTGGTAAAAAACAAAGCTAGATTGGTAGCCCACGTTTGGTCGTCACTTTCATTTTCCACGAAATTTTTCGTTTCTTCAAATCACACATACATTATTTCCTCTGAAGGTCACTCTGTATCATTATCAAGTGTAGTTAAAGGCACTACAAACAAGGAACACAAGTAAAATGCTAAATTATCGAGTTCCACGGAGCCTAATGCCTTTCTGACCCTTCTAGAACTCATTAGACTTGAGAAAGTTTTGACTCACTTGTATTCCTCTATCTTTCCAGCCTCCTGTCAATCCTTTGGTTAAAAATAAACTCATATGATCCTATATTTGAATACCATCCAGTTTTTCCTAACATGATATTTATTTTTAGATGTAAAAAAAACCCTATGTTTGTGGATCTATGTGCTTGCGGGTTATGAAGATGAAAGCTTCAAATCTAAATTTTTGATGATGACAACGTATGGAAATTGTTTTCAACCTCGATGATGATAGTATAACCAAAGAGAGAATCTTATGACTCACCAAAAAAACTCAAGATCATGTACCTGTATAATAAAAAACTATCTAGCAAAAGCCTTGAACTTTTGGAGAAAGAGGTGAAAGCTTTCCAGGTCATGTCTGTCTAAGTAATCTAAGTATTGTAAAAGTAAGGTGATAGCTTAAGAGTACTAAGGCAACACACACATACACACGCACACACACACACACATGCACGCAAGCACACACACACACACACACACACAAGCATACACATACACACACGCATGCACGCACGCACACCCCCCCCCCCCACACACACACACCACGCACGCATGCACGCATACACACCTATCCACACCCCCACACCCACCCACCCACACACCCAACCCCCCCCTCCCCCCCCCCCCCCCCCACACACATATTAAGGAAGCACACCTGCACTTCAATCTACGCGACTTTTCAATATTTTTCTATTTCTTTGGAATTTATCTCTCTAATCTCTCTCTTTTTCTATGTAAAAAGTTGTTTTTCCATTTAAGTGGTCGAAATTGGTCGTTTATATTCTTAAGGGTGTTATACTCTTAAAAGAGTGAGTTTGGTTATTGAGATAAAATCGTCATAAAATCTGTGTAATTAGTTTCTTAAGCTTTTCCAGAAAAAGCTTTGTTTTTGGTTATTGATATAAGCCATAATTCTCTAAACGGTTGGTTGGTTTATCCTAGGGTAAAAGTTGTCATTGGTTGGTGATAAGCCTGTTAAAATATAAAGATCATATTGTATTTAAGTTTCGTGGGTATACCCTTCAAAATCTCCAAAGTTTATAGTCAAACTCTCAAGAAGACCTCTTGGGAGATGACTAGGCTAATGATTGGTTAAACCTATATAAATCTCTTATGCAATTTCTCTAACCGTGTACTTTTATTTCCGCAATTTACCTTCAGTATATTTTTCCGCTTAAAATTACTATTATGGTCTTAATCGAGAAAGGTTTAAAATTAATCATGAATTTTAAATACCACAATTCACCCCCATCTTAGGATGAGAAATGTCTTCAAGCTATTCACTAAACAAACCATCATCCTTCAATGGAGAAAGGTATAGTTTGTGGAAAGAGAAAATGATTGTTTTCATAGAAGGCACGGTTCTTGGTATTTTGAAGGCTGTGAAAGAAGGACCATTTGTCCCTACCCACGAAGTTAATGGCACTGTAGTAGACAAACCTAGATATGATTAATCCAAAGAAGATAAAGAGAATGTCCAATGTGGTTTGAAAGCTAAAAATATAATCACTACGACACTCAGTCTTGATGAGTTTCTGTGAGTTTCTCATTACGAAACTACTAAAGAAATGCAGGACATCCTTCAAATTACCCATGAAGGTACTACTGAAGTAAACAGGGAAAGGTTTGGCACATTAACTAATGAGTATGAACTCTTCAAAATGAAAGCTGAAGAGAACATAAGTCAAATGCAAACACGATTTACCCACATCGTGAGTCATATGAGAACTCCAGGGAAAACATTCTCAAATGAGAAATTAGTCATAAAAATTCTTAGATGCATAAATCGTAATTGGCAACTGAAAGTCACTACGATTTGTGAATCTAAGGAATTGTCGACTATGGACACACACACTTTCTTGGGTAAATTGCAGGAACGTGTAATGAAACTTAAAATACTTGCCACAGATGAAGAAGGAGAAAATAAAAGCAAACGTCTATCACTTAAAACTTAAGAATCCAACTTGTTAGAAAAAATTGGTTAACAAATTCTAGTAATTCACATATTTTAGTAATTCACATATTAACAAATTCTTCCATTCATTCAAACCAACACATGTCATTATAGGATTTGTCAATTTCAAATTAAAACCCAATAGTACCTCTTTGTCACTACCTCTTTCCATTCCCCTCTTTCTCTTTCATGAAACCTCCTATCCATTAACTATATTATTTTATATTAGATATTAATTTATATAAACCTCTTATACCCATTATTTGTGTTATTGATGTGTTAATAATTTCACCTATCAAAATGATACATTAATTAATATAATTTTTAAAATACGAAACATTAAGAGAAACACATTTTTATATTTAAACTTTTATTTACTGATTAATTTTTATTATATAAACAATTTGATTATTTAAGAAATATCTAATTATATATAAAAGAATGTTAACTATTGAAAGAAGTTTTTTAAAATTAAAAGTAATAAATTTTTATTTAAAATCAATAATGCCTCAAATAATTTTATTGATTTTTTGGTCGTTGAAAATGAAGTATTAAATGAGATTAAATATAATAATTTAATGATTGTTTATATAGTTTTAAAAACTTAAAAAATTAAGTTTTAAATTATAAAAAAATATTTTCATAATTTTTATTATTATTAATAATTACAAAAATTTATTATAAAAATTTGCCTTTGGCCTTAATATCTATTGATAAGCACAATGAATACGTGGAACATTATAAGAATTGGTTGAAACAATTCTATATTTTCATTTAATTATTTTTTCTTATTTTGGATCATTGATATCCTTTATCAAAAATAAATTATATTTTGTGTAACCATATTGCAAATTTATAGTTGAAAAATTTTCATATTAAATTTTTGTATTATATATTCTTCATTTAGAATAAATAAAGTTTTGTATATGTATATCACAATACAGTTTTTATTATATTCCAACTCTTATAACTTTTATCGCTGAAGTTCATTATTTTCACGGGACACTATCACCACAATACCTTTTTTTTTTATTTTAACCAACAAAGTATTTGTAAATATTTATAGCTGCTCAATGATATTTGTAAATATTTATAGTTATTAAGCATATTGAATTTATTGAATTTATTATGTTGGTGATTTCTAACATATTTATTTTAAATATTTGCAGTTATTAATGATTTTATAAAAACAATTATATATTAGCAACGATCAAGCCTTATCGAATGATCTAAGATATGAATGAACTTACCCGTGCGGACGCACGGGTCTTCGACTAGTTAGTCATAAAAATTCTTAGATGCATAAATCGTAATTGGCAACTGAAAGTCACTACGATTTGTGAATCTAAGGAATTGTCGACTATGGACACACACACTTTCTTGGGTAAATTGCAGGAACGTGTAATGAAACTTAAAATACTTGCCACAGATGAAGAAGGAGAAAATAAAAGCAAACGTCTATCACTTAAAACTTAAGAATCCAACTTGTTAGAAAAAATTGGTTAATACCATATCCCTTGGGTTTTTATGATAACAAAGTATTTAAAGAACAATTGGGCTTTCTAACATCTATTCGTGTTTGTACAAATATAATTATTAAGACTAGATGAAGAGATGCTTGGAATATCACTTATGAAGACGCTGGCTTTGAATATCACTTATGAAGACGCTGGCTCTGGTGATGATCCAGACTCTAAAGAAGTCAACTCTAATAAAAGCCAGCTTCTGGAGACCCAGACTTTAAAGCTTCTGAAGCCAAGAAGCAAATTCTGGAGTGATCATCCACTAAATAGGGAAGTCTAAAGAAAGTCAACCTCTGAAGCAGAAGCTCTTCATCTGAGGCAACTTCGACAGACTCAGAACTTTTATCACGTGAAGACTTAAGGAAAAATCTATCTCTTTGGTGTTTGAGATTCAATGGAGAATTTCTCATGCAGAAAGGTGCTTTGTTGATATATTTAATCAAGTACAAAGCTAAACTAACCTTTTGGAGAAAGTCTTCAACGTCTATTTTTCCTGTTTCAAAATAAGGAGTTGAGACCTGAAGAAGAAAACTACCAAGCTTTAATACAACACACTGCTATATAGACTCTGAACCTTGACAAACAAAGAGAAGCTACTCTGTCAAATTTTTTATATATATAAAGGTTCTTAAGTCTTAGTGTCTTTCTAAGTTGTATTCTCTCAACACCTCTAATTACATATAAAGTGTAGTTCTTACCCAAATATCTTAATAGTTTGTTTAGAGTAAGAAGTCTCTTTCTTTAGTGCTTGAGCATAGAATATATATATATATATATATATATATATATATATATATATATATATATATATATATATATATATATATATATATATATATATATATATATATATATATATATAATCATGCGCATTCACATCGTTAGCATACGCATTCGCATTTTTCTCTGTGTTTCTTGTTGCAGGATATTCAGGTTTTCCAAGCCCGATTAATCGCATCCTCTCAAGATTATTTCATCGTCAAAACAAGCTTAAAATAAAGGTTTCCATGCTCACTCATCAATTCAAGAGGTAGAAAATCGGAACCGAGACTCCAGTATCACTTCCTAAGCAATTTGGGCAAAAATTGACTGAAGTAACCGGTTAACGCCTGGTGAGTAACCGGTTACTCAGTGCAAATTTGCAGTTCCTGCTGCATTTTTGGGACATCAGTCATGCACTCTCTTTGGTCATTGATTATACTTGATTCTAGCAGTGTGTGGAATATTCTAGACATCTCTAGACATTTTAAGACAGTCCAAGTGCATTTATTCCAATGCTTCACTCTAATTCAAGTGCACTATGTTCCTTGTTTTCCAAGCAATGTGAATCCTTGGATGTTGGAGTTCACCTTGAGATTGGCACCGAGTTGGGTCTAACTAACCGAGTTAACCACCTTGACTCAGTGAGTCAAGTGTAACTAACTCCAACCCTAACTCCAAACCTCCCAAAGCTAAGTCCAAAGCTAGCTCCAAACCTCTCATATTCCAAACCTAAAGTCTATATAAACTCACCTTCACTCATTTTCAAGGACCTGCAAGCAGTTTTGCACAATTCGCTCTCAATTCTCTCTGATTTTTTTCTGCTACATCTTCATCTTCATCCCAATTCTCTTCCAAAACCTCACCAAAGCTCATTTCTACTTTGAAGGATAATCACTTTTACATCAAAAGTGATTATTTCTTGAGCTCAACCTTCATCAATTTTGCAATTCTACTTGGATTTCTGGAGTTATTTTAGCTTGTGGAATTATCTCAAGTATTTGCTTCAACATTCAACGGTTCGAATTAGCATTTTGGAGCTTTATCGTATTTTGCTCGATTTCGACACGTTTCATCACCGAATTGAAGATTCCTCTGGTTTTCTTCAATTTTCTGCATCAAGGACACTTTGCAACAATTACCAAGGCACATCTCCGCCTTGTAGGTTGGTAGATATATCTTTGCTAATTGTTTTGATCGTTTTCGCTCATTTATGATGTAAATTCAATCGTTTTCGGTTCGATTTGTTACGCATTTGCTTAACCTTTAATCTCCATGATTGTTGCTTGTGATGTGTGTTAATTGCACTTACATGATATAATTTTCGTGCACAAATTCTTGATCTAGCATGGATTGGTTGGTATAAGTGATTAAGTGCTGAAAATCACTTTTGGAAAGCTGTTTTTTCTGTTATTTTTGCCACTGTCACAGTGGTAACCGGTTAACACATAGTGAGTAACCGGTTACTCAGTGCAATTTTCACCAAAATACACAAGTTTCAAATAAGTAACCGGTTAACGCGTGGTGAGTAACTAGTTACCACTGTACAGAATAGCCATTTTCTTGCATTTTCAAGCTTGTTTGCCATGTTTTTTTCATTTTAACTTCCATTGATTGTCATGCTTGATTTTATGGATGTTTTAAATGTCATTTAACTTCTGGTAGAGGCATATTCATGAACTTTTGTTGCACACTTTCAATTATTCAAATTGTTCATGTTTTGGCATCATGTGAATATAATCATTCTTGTATTTCTCTTTGATCACCATAGCATGACTTTGTGTTGCATATTTGTTGGTCATTTGGTACTGTTTTGTACTCCCTTCCTTGGTTTTGCATTAAGTTTCATTCTTCATGGATGAGCTTAATTTTGTATAATCAATAATTCCCCCTTTTGCCTTAATGATTTTTCACCCCCTTTGGAAAATTATTGGCATGGCTTTCCCTTTGATTAATTGATCGAAACCATGTTTCGATTAGTTGATCTTTCCCCTTTCCTCTCTTTAGGCCTCCTTTAGAGCTTTCTCTCTAGATCCCCCGTGGAGTTGAAGTTTCGCGATGTGTCTAGCACCGGAGCACTGTACAATTGAAGTTCTTACGATGTTCGTTTCTCCACGCAGGAGCACTGTACAAATTAGAGCTGTTACGCTGTCCGTTTCTCCACGCAGAAGCACTGTACAAATTGGAGCTGTTACGCTGTCCGTTTCAATTTCCGCACTATACTTTGAGTGCTAGAGAATGAATGAGGATGGAGTTGTCATACCCTCATTCTGACTTTTTCTTGGGTAAGGGTGTTGGCCCTCTCGCTGAGAATAGTCACCTCTATCCTTAAACTGTAGTGTTCCTCCATCCCCGGTTGAGTTGATCCCTGATAACTTTTATCTTTTTCAATCTCTCTTTTGATCAATCACCATTTCTCTTGGTTAAAGATCATTGTCTCTTGGGTTAGCACCCAACTCTTTTCTTGCAATCATTGTTCTTTTGATTCCCCTGGAGAGTCTCTTTCCTCTTTCTTCGGTTAAACACAGTTTTCCTGTTAAATACTGAAACCCCTGCGGAGTTTGCGACCTTCTTTTGGTTCGTCTCCCTTTGTTTGGTTAATCACTGCATGTCAGTTAAAACACCAATGTTTGTCTTTTTTCTCAGTTAACCACAGTCCGCCTGTTAAAATACTGAGTTTCCTCGGGTTAATCACCTTCTTTCGGTTAATCACCCTTTTCTTCAGTTAACCACAGTCTGTCTGTTAAAATATTGAGTTTCCCCGAGTTAATCACCTTCTCTCGGTTAATCACCCTTTTCTTCAGTTAACCACAGTCCATATGTTAAAATACTGAATCCCTTTTTTTGAGTTAATCACCTCCCTTTGGTTAATCACTCATTTTTCTCGGTTAATCACAGTTCTCCTGTTAAAACCGAACCCCGCAGTTGGAAACCTTTATTGGTTCGAATACTTGCACCCTTGGGCTAGTAACCTCTTTTGGTTCAATACCCTTTCTTCGTTGGTCAAGTGTTGTTTGTTCAGTCAATACCAACATCCTTTTTGGGTTACGACCTTCGATCGGTCCTACACCCGCTCTTTTGGTTGATCACTGTTTTCTCTGTTAAAACCAATGCTTCTCTATCCCCACAGAGTTGCAATCCTTGTTTCTTCGGTTAACCATTGTTTATCAGTTAACATACCGATGTCCCCTCCGAGTCAAACACCTTCTCTTGGTTCAGCACTCTCTCTCTTGGTTTATCACAGTCCTTCTGTTGACACCAGCCTCTTTTCCCCGCCAGGGTCTTACTCTTTTTTGTCGGTTAACCACTGCAGGCCAGTTAATACTCTGAATCTCTCTTTTCTCTTGGTTATGACACCACCCCTTTATTGAGACCCCCATCGGATTCTTTTCTATACCCTTTGCTCTTACTTTCTTGGTTTCGACACCAATTTCTTTCTGTTATCCCCAACGGAGTTTCTTTCCTTCTTGGTTTTAACACCATTCTTCTCCTAGTCTCTTGTGAAATCGCTCTTACTGTGTGGTCTTCCCCAGTAGAGTTTTTCTTTCACTCTTGCTCTTGGTTTTGACACCACTTCTTTTGTTTTCCTGTTTCTTTCTTGTTTAGTTTTCCGTTCAGTTCCCCGAACTACGGAAGCTCTGATTCTGCATTCTTTTGAATGTCAGATACGTAAGCACGAAACACGATGTCTTGGCGAGCACACTTCCACCCTTCTTTCCTTCTCCATTTCTTCCTTCTTTTCTATCCCCTGGTTCCATGAACTACGACGCTCTAATTTCCTCATTGCACTGTGAGGGTACGTAGGCACGAGGGCCACAATCCTCCGCGAGCACTTTCTTTCTTTTCTTTCTTTTTCCTCTTTCTCTCTCCCTCCTCCTTCTCTTAGCTAGAAGCCTTTAGATAGATAACTCATCCGAGCCTAGAAGCAAGCGAAATGGTTCCCGTCGAGTACGACAGATGCGTTAGGTGCTAGTACCTTCCTTTCGCATAACCATCCCCCTGTTCCCGTTTCTCTTCCCCTTGGGTTTTATCGATATTTTCCCTGTCCTTTAGGACTAAATAAAGTTCGGTGGCGACTCTATTGTTATCTTTGAGTGTGCGATTTACTCAGGATGTAAACCAACCATCTTCAATATATATATATATATATATATATATATATATATATATATATATATATATATATATATATATATATATATATATAAAGGTTCTTAAGTCTTAGTGTCTTTCTAAGTTTTATTCTGTCTACACCTCTGATTACATATAAAGTGTAGTTGTTACCCAAATATCTTAATAGTTTGTTTAGAGTAAGAAGTCTCTTTCTTTAGTGCTTGAGCATTTGAAGTGTCTTGCATGTGTGCCTGAGCATAGAATATATATTATTGTAAATGTGCCTTAAAACCTTTGTTGATGAAGAGAACGAAAACATATTTTGGAGATTGCATTTACCGCAAAAATCAGAAGTTTTAGAAAGTCTGACGAAAAGTAAAAAAAAAATTTGTCGATGAATAGTGTTATCTGTATGGATGAATAGTGACGTCTATACGGTGAATAGTTTCGTCCGTATGGTGAATAGTGTTTTTTAGTTTTCGGGCTTTTTAGATTCGGTTCATGGATCCATGTGATTTTGGGCTTTGTTTGTTGGGTATTTGCTATTATAAATATGTATCTCTTATATGTTTGGTGTGTGACAATCTTAGAGTTTACACCTACAAGGGAGAGCAAGGGGTTAAAGGTATAATATAAGGTTTCAGGTATTCACAAGGAAAACCTTAGAAAAGCAAAGGTTTAGGGAAACCTTTGGAGTTGTTTAAGGTTATTGTGAAACACTGTTACACCTTGGGTTTGAGTGATTCCTATATTGAGAGTTGGAGAGGTTGAGAAACACTTGGGTAGAAAATAGGGTTGTTCTTCGGAACCTGAAGGCGAAAGCTATTTTCTTGTAACTTATTTGTAATCTCTTGTAACAACTTTCTGAGTATAGTGAATTGGAGAGCTGCTCTTTCCCCTAGAGTAAATGGTTTGATCAAACTGGGTAAACAAACCTTTGATTTTTTCTTGCCTTATTCTATTATATTATCTGTGTATGGATTATTATTGCTGAAGACCATTTATTTTGGTTGCTATTGTTCTTTGTCTCACAAATTGATATTTATTTTTGTCGTAATTCACAACAAGTGGTGCGGTGAGCGTGGAGGAAAGAGATATTGTTGACAAGTGAGCACCATGGTTAGTAGATGGAAGATCAAGAAATTTTCTGGTAACAACTGTCGCTCCCGAGGATGTGCATCCATGGTACAAACGCGAAAGTGGCGCGAAAACAGAGTCGCCAGCAATGTGTATTTATCCCAAGAGAGGGAAAGGAAACACTGCGTAAACCTGAGGGAAGGGAAAAGACATGGTCTCGCGGCCAAGAGAAACGAGTAAGGGAGTCGATTACGCGAAGGGAAGGTGTTAGCACCCCACACGTCCATCGTACTCGATGGGATCCACGCTTGTTGTCTCGATCAATGAGTGTCTTCATCTGGAGCTCCACTGCTACTAGAAAGGAGGAGGAAAGGGAACGGAAAAGAACGAAGAAACGAAAAAGAAAAGAAAAAAAAAGAAGTGACTCGATAGGACATCGCTCGTCCTATGCCTACGTATTCCCTCGTGCAATGGGAAAGTCAGAGTCAACGTAGTTCGGACACGGACTAAGGGGGAGGTTGCTCGCCAAGACATCACCGTCTTGTGCCTACGTATCCTTAATCGGACTAGAGAGAGGAAATCAGAGCAGTCATAATTCGACCTAACGAGATTGGTTAGTGTTTTTTATGAGCGACGTTAGATTCGCGTCCGACAGTTAGGGTCGATGCCTGTTTGCGACGAGACGGAAGTAACGTGCCCTTTTTTGAAAATGATTTGAACTTGAACGATCCCGAAGGATAAAAAGATTTGAGTTTATTTTTTTGTGTTTTTTAGACAGAAGTGATTTAAGTTAGTTCATAACTTGCATTGCACCGAAGTCTATGATGTAGGAACGAATGCTTAGCAAATCGTTCCAAGATGGAACGTCCACCAAACACTCTAGAAAAATGAGAGGCAACCCCTCATTCCTCACTTCCCACATGCAAGGCTCATGCACAATACTCGTTAATTTTATTAAGTGTTTTAGAAGTGTTATGAGATGAGAAGAGAAGACTCAAGCGGAAAAGAAAACACTAAGGGGAAACTAAATGTTCCTAATGTTGTCATGCAAAGGTGGCCCTATAGTTGAGTTTGAAAGAGAAACGTCTACCTAAGTTAGCATGCAAAGGGAATCCTAATGCTAATCCTACTCCAAGCTTAATCAAAAATTAAGTTGGACTAGGTAGCTCTAAGGGAATGAATCCAAGACTTAAACAAGTCTTGAGACTCAAGGGAAGAGAAAGAGTGAACGAGATGAAGAAGAAATAGAGGTATAAGATGAGAAATAAGACGGGGCAGCAAGCACATCATTCACATCATACTCAATTTATACCATTAATCATGCTTCAAAAGATCACACAAGAAAGCTCAAGTAAGCAAGTAAAAGCACACAAGAAAGGATGCAAGCAGACTTGCATAAGAAGCACAATTAAACATTATCAAGACTCACACAAAGATGAAATGAATGAGGTAAGATGAAGATGAAACCAAATCAGAATTCAATCCATGTCATAATCATCCAATTCAAACATGTAAGAATGCTTCACATCATGATACATTATGAGCCAAAGAAGCAACAAATCAAATGATAATGATATGCATCATACAAATCAATCCACAATGGTTAAATGAAATGAAAGCAAAGCAATGAACCCAAGGGGCAGTAGAAAATGCATCATCAACAAGCCAAGATCATACTCAAATCAATCAAGATGAATCATTAAGCATCACATTCAAGACATGCATCAAAACTAGACAAAACATTCACTTATATCATTCATGCAAGCCACAAAGGATCATGTGAGGCAAAGAGTGAGAAAATGTCACATAATTAACCCTAAACCAAGAGGATCAGAACCTCTAGCATGTCACTCAAATCAACAAAAGGCCTCATGCATGGATCAGATTACACAAGCAAACATCTCACAAGGTTAGGTCAAGCACC
Organism: Lathyrus tuberosus; assembly: GCA_022829125.1. Taxonomy (NCBI): domain Eukaryota; kingdom Viridiplantae; phylum Streptophyta; class Magnoliopsida; order Fabales; family Fabaceae; genus Lathyrus; species Lathyrus tuberosus. The sequence goes on from JALAZF010000110.1 coordinate 12,871,481, forward strand.
TTAGAGGATTACAGTCAAAACAATGTCAACATAGAAAATCAAGAACAAATAGGAAAATGGACAAATGAAGATGAATCCAATGCCACAAACAAGCTAAGACAGGATGGGATCATACCAAATAATCATCTCAAGCATCATTCAATCACAAGTAAACAAAGGCATCCAAACCATGTCAAGTATCCAAGCATGTTTCAATCAAACTCAAACCACAAGTAGACACCAATCAAAAATAGAAAAATTGTCCAATAAATTCCCAAAAAATAATCAAAGGCAAGTTTAAACATCCAATTAACAAGTTCAAAAAGATTGGAACATAACTAGCTCAATAGCATGTTCAAAAGTGCTCCACAAGTCAAGATATGCACACAACCGAGAAAAGATCGAGGGTCCACAAAAGTTGAATGGAAAGTCACTAAAAGTAACTCAAACCATCACTAAACCAGCAAAAAAATACCCTCATATGATCCCCCACAAGTAACCAAAATATTGGTCTTAAATGATAAGTAAAAGTCAAGAAAATTCCTAACCCTAGATATGGGTATCATTGGAAACTCACCACCAATTAAATTCCAAATAAAATAAAAAAAGAAGTTAAAAAAATAAAAATAAAAATGTGAAAATGAAGTCAACACATTAATTAAACAGGAAAATATTTTTGTATATTTTTTCCATGGTTAGAAATAATAAAACAAAAATCAAATTGAAAATTAAAGAAAAAGAAAAGAAAAAAAAAAGAATAAGAGAAACCAAGGGGGTGTCTCAGCAACATTGCTTCAAGAGCAAATTCGCATGGCTGCGAATTGGGCCCAACTAGTGGGTGCGAAGAGCAATTCGCCTAGGCCCACCTGGCCAGAGCGTCCATCTGAAAACGGAGAGAAGAAGAAAAAACAAAGAGATGTGAAAAGGAAAGTCATGTGCCACACAATCTCCTCATTAATGTGGTGGCACGTCCTCACACGTTGGATCAACCCCCATCACACGGCCATGATAAATCCCAATATTCCACATACATCAGTAAACAAGAAGAAAAAAATGCTGCATAACATGTTCATCAATTGGTCAGCTTTACTTAAAAAAACACTAGCGGACAAAATAGGCGATCACCCAACAAGGACGTGACACGCCTCCGTCTTCCTCCCTCAGCCATGCACAAACGATGCAGCAACATGATATTTGCAGGATGTACACGAAAATGGAATACTAAAAGGAATCAACTTCACAACTCCATATCTCAATCAAAACTCAACGAAATTGAATGAAATCAAAACAAAAAATGTAGATCTAAGTGAGATGAAACAACCCTCACAAGTATGAGGTAAAACGCAAGCTAAATCATAGAGAAAAGTGGGCTCAAAGGTACGGGTACCAAAATATATCCATGAATTCCAACAAGACAACATGTTCAAATACAGACATAAATCATTGCACACACAATGCCTACTATGAGTAGGGCTTCAGCCACACATCAAAGGACCTCAAAGTTTCATAGATTCAACAATGGAGAGTTTTAAAAAAATTACCTAGTGGAGTTATGTACACTGCACCTTGGTTAGAATAGCTTGAGAAACCCAGAAATATTGAACTTCACTCTTCAGAGAATACCAAGCAAACACGAAAATGAAGTAATCTTGAGGAAAAAATAGAGAGCTCTTGAGATGAAGAAGAGGAAAAAAAAAAACAGATCTGAAAATGAAGCCTCCCCCCTTTTGGTTTGGAGTGAGTTAGCTCATATATGGAGAGTTTAGGGTTAGTGGATGGTTTGGAATTGTTGCTTTGGTTCGGAATTGAAAAATGAGTGAAAAATGTACATAGGGTGGTAGGTTCGGGTAAGCTTGGTAAGGAGGGTTTTTGCCTTGGCTTTTGGATTGGAATGAGGTGTGTATTCGTATGATAATGGGCTGGAAACATGTACAAACTTGGTGAATTCAAACAGACCCAATTTGCATTTACCAAAAATGGCCATTTTGTGTAATTATCTCTCTTTCATGGCAGGTGGTGTGTTTAGTTGTTTTGGGTAAATATTGGTGAGAAATAATACATGGTACGCATGGAATAAAGTGGGACATGTTGCTGCATGATCATGTCAAGATTTTGCCCACAACATTACACCAAATTTTCAAGTTTGAGCAACTTGGAGTATGTGACTTTGAATGGTGATATCTTGGTGTGTAAGGGACCATTTCATGAGTTTTTTTTATCACTAGAAACTAGGGAATACCATGAACAAGTTTGGTGTTGGAAAGAAATAGAAATGATGCTTGGAAGTCACGTAAAAATGAGCATGAAGATTGGTGTACCAAGTTGTCTAAAAAAGACTTAGAAAAATTCTAAGTTTTTTCCAATTTTCCAATTTAGAACCTCCATCTTTAGGAAACCATATCTCTCTCAATATTGATCCAAATGAGACATTCTTGTAATGGTTGGAAAGCTAGAAGAAAGCTCTAAAACTTTCATGACAAAAAAATTTCCAAATGGAGCTTGCTTCATAAAGAAATCCGGTCTTGAAAGTAGCAACTAAACCATGCAAAATTTGCCAAAAATAGTAAGTTCTAAAACCCTATTTTTTGCCAAAAATGGAAACTTTCACAAATCTTTCATTTTTGATGATTCCTTGAACATTTCTTGGTCAAATATCTTCCATGGACCATATTTGACTTAAAAATCATGATGTTTACCTCATAAAAGTCAGGGGTTGACTTTTCCACTATACAGTTGACTTTATTCCCAACTCTCCTGATTTTCAATCTTCTGATCAATTGAAACCTTTCTGAACCAATTTGATGGACAATTCTCCAACCTTAGACACTTAGGGACATGAGGAGCACCGTGGAATCAAGTCTTGCCCAAAAAATCAAACATAAACTGATTTTATGGCAAACCCTAGTTTTGGTGCCTTCAGTCTAGGAGGAATCATCACATCCTCCAAATCCCAATTCCTCTGAGTATGATGTGTATCCTGTCTAACAATGATGAGATGTGCCATTTGATGATGATAAAAACTCAAATAACCTGCCCATTGTGGTGTTAAACTCAGGAATCTCAAAACCCTAATTTGAAACATCATGCTAGGAGAGTGTGATTCCCTTGAAATTTCTTGTCAAACTTGATCATATGATGAGGTGATGGACCAGTTGGGATACCCAAAGATCTAGGGCTTCCTTGTGACTCAAGTAATGATGACATCAAGAACCATCTCTCCTCTTAGTCTCTTGGATAGTACACATGAACTTTGCTTGAACCTCTGGAAAACAGCTTCTTCCTCTGAATTAGGTTAGATACCTTGATCCCATGCTAAGAACCAATGATATGCACAGATGCTAATGCAAGAATGAAATGAAACACAAGCCAGTTAGTGCTAAAAGTAAGAGGGCAAATTTTGAGGTGTTACAACAACGACTTCAGGTTGTGGAAAATTAAGATGCAAGCAATTTTAATTTAAGAGAATTTTATCGATGCTTTGAAGAGCGAAGCATTGATGCCTGCAGGGCTTACACAGGTACAAAAGACCGAGATGGTGGATAAGGCCAGGAGTGCCATTATCTTGTGCTTGGGGGATAAATTTCTAAGAGAAGTCTCCAGGGAGCAAACTGCAGTTGCTATATGGACAAAACTTGAATCATTGTATATAACAAAGTCTTTGGCTCACAGGTTGTATCTGAAATAACAACTCTATTCATTCCGAATGGTGGAGAACAAATCCATAGTTGAGCATGGAGGTTGATGAAGCAAGCTTCCAAGAAGAGAATAACAAAGTGGCGTATCCAAAACAGGAAGAGACTATCATTGAATTCCTTGCCAAAAAATGGGATCAGGAGTCATGCTATGCCCTAGTTGCAGTGCAATCTTCGACCAGAAAGCTGCCCATAATCTTGAGGGGGTTAGGAAGGCAAAAGAGAGAAGGGAGCAAAGAACATCTTAGGGTCAAAGGAGTTTTGATCCTAGAAGGTCCTCTTCAAAACAAGTGGGAGGAAAAAAATAGTTCCCAGGGGCTAGACCCAACACCTTCAAACCAATAAGTAATGCGCTAGTGGGAAGCTTGATGAAACCTGTCGAAGGAAAGGAAAAAGGTCAGAAAAAATGGTAGAAGTTTGATGTGAACAGAGGCTCTTCAATAGAGTATCGAAAGGAGTTTAAGACTTCCAATAAGTTGGCTTATGTCTCTGAAAACTATAAAGGGAAGACCCCGATGTCGCGATCTCAATGGAGGAGAGAGTAACGTAGAAAGAAGGCTCTTAGGGAGGCTCAGTCGAAGGACTAAGGAGAATCCGATACTAATGTCCCTACTGATAATAATGGAGGAAATCAAATAAAGATTGCCGAGAAAGTGCCCGTGGGGCGAAAATTGTTTTCCTCTGAAGAGGACAAACATGAAAAGACTGTCGAAGATGATGAAGAAATGACAGACAACTTCGACTCTGAGTCTGATGCTTCTCTCGACATCATAGTCAATGTAGTGTCTGTAATGCCAAGGGAGTTTGACCAAATTATAGAGGTCGAAGATTTAGATGCTTGCACTGAAGCAGAGATGGCAACACACAAGCCTGTGTGCTACTATATCATGAATAATGGGTGTGTTGAAGAGCAGAACGCCTTCTTCGAGCGACATACAGAGGCGATGAAAGGCCACCTAAAGCCTCTCTACATCACTGGGAAGGTGGAGAATGTACCAGTGAACAAGATATTAGTAGACTGTGGCGCAACAGTAAATCTGATGCCACATTTCTTATTGAACAAGATTGGTAAGTATGACACTGATACTAAGCCACATAATATGGTTCTTTCGAAATACGAAGGAAAATTTGCTCTACACTGGGTGTGATACAAGTTGACTTAACAGTTGGGACAATTACTAGGCCTATTGTCTTCATGGTAGTGGAAACAAAAGCCAACTACAATCTGCTCTTAGGACGAGAGTTGATACATGGCATTGGTGCAGTGCCATCTTCGATGCATCAAAGAATCACCATCTGGAGGCCAGATGGCATAGTCGAGAACATTGAAGCTGATTAGGGGTATTTTAAGGCACCAATAAATCATATTGATAGAAGACAGTTCGACAAGCACCTGACTCATATTGCCCCTTGTGGCCCAGCAGATTTTGAGTTTGTCCCAGATGATGAAACATTTTGCTCATTATACTTACATCCCATCGATGGATTTCGTTGGGATAAGGAGGTTCCAGGAGAAAGGCTCCCATACCTTGGCGAGCCTGTAGTAGACCCCACAGGGTGGGGAAGTGAATTCAGTGACAATGACTGAGTTCGAAGTATTGAGAAGAATTTCGGCCTACGTGGCTGAAACCAAATTACAAGCGGCTTTGGAAGCTGCTAATGAATATATGGCCGTCGAGGCCAATTCCGGATTCCACCACGAAGGTCCTGGTAAGGACTTTGACCCAGAGCCAACTGATAAGGTTCAGGGTGTAGAACAAGGCCAGAGGCTTGATGCCATCTATGATGATGAGCCTTTAGGGTTTGAAAAGGATCCGCTGGCGAACAACATTAAGATGCTAACGCAGGATCCATTAGAAGAAATTGACCTAGGAGAGGGGGCAACCAGATGGCCAACATATGTCAGCGCCAATCTTGACCCACAACTTAAAGTCGAAGTCACCCAGTTGCTGCAGGAGTTTAAAGACTGTTTCGCCTGGGACTATGATGAGATGTCTGGTTTGAGTAGAGAGTTGGTCGAACATAAGTTGCCGATTAAGCCTGGGAAGAAGCCAGTCAAACAGAATCCAAGACGGTTTGCCCCAGAAATTCTCTCAAAGATAAAAGAGGAAGTCGAATGACTTCTTCGATGCAAATTCATCTGTACTGCCAGGTATGTTAAATGGTTAGCTAATATTGTACCTGTTATTACAAAGAATGGTTCTTTAAGAGTTTGCATAGACTTTAGAGACCTAAATTCTGCAACTCCAAAGGATGAGTATTCTATGCCTGTGGCAGAAATGCTAGTCGATTCCGCCGCAGGACATGAGTATCTTAGTATGTTAGATGGGTACTCTGGTTATAACCAAATATTCATTGCTGAAGATGATGTCCCCAAAACAGCTTTTCGATGTCCTGGAGCCTTAGGCACCTACAAATGGGTAGTGATGCCTTTTGGCCTCAAAAATGTTGGGGCAACATATCAACGAGCAATGAACTCAATCTTCCATGATTATATAGAGACTTTCATGCAAATATATATTGATGATATTGTGGTTAAGTCTATTTCAGGGAAGAGTCACTTAGGCCATCTTCGATAGTCCTTCGAAAGGATGAGAAGATATGGTCTTAAAATGAATCCTCTTAAATGTGGGTTTTGTGTGCAGGCAGGGGATTTTCTAGGCTTTGTGGTCCACAAAAAGGGGATTGAGATCAACCAGAGTAAGACCAAAGCCATCATGGAAGCGAAAATTCCATCAACAAAAAAGGAGCTGCAATCACTGTTGGGCAAGATTAATTTCTTGAGAAGGTTCATATCGAAATTAAGTGGAAAAACGCATGCCTTTTTACCATTACTTCGATCCAACAAAGATGGGTTTGACTGGGGGCAAGATCAGCAGGAAGCCTTCAACAAGATCACGGAATACCTGAGTCATCCTCCAATTCTTTCACCACCTTGTAGGAATAGGAGTATGAGATTGTACATAGCTGCATCAAACAAAACCTTAGGGAGCATGATGGCTCAAGAGGATGAGAATGCGTCGAAAGGGCCATTTATTACCTTAGTAGAGTTTTAAATGATGCAGAAATTAGGTATAGTAAGATCGAAAAATTATGCTTATGCTTGTATTTTTCTTGTACAAAATTAAAGCAATATATAAAGCCAGTTGATGTGTATGTTTCGTCTCATTTTGATGTTATTAAACATATGTTGTCTAAACCTATCTTGCATAGTCGAAGTGGTAAATGGGCATTAGCATTGACTGAGTATTCTTTAACATATAATCCTTTAAAGGCAGTTAAAGGACAAGTGGTAGTAGACTTTATAGTCGACCACTCCATAAATGAAAGCACTGTGAATTACGTCGAACTGGAACCTTAGAGGTTATACTTCGTTGGCTCTAGCCACAAAGATGGAACAGGCGTAGGCGTGCTAATTATTTCGCCTGAAAAAATTCCAACAAAATTCAAGTATAAGGTCGAAGGACTTTGTTCCAACAACGAGGCTGAGTATGAAGCCTTAATATATGGGCTTGAAATTTTGTTAGAATTGGGGGCAACTCGAGTCGAAATAATTGGAGACTCAGAGTTGTCATAAAACAAGTTACAAAGGAGTGCAAATGTGTTAAGGAAAATCTTATCATGTACTTTGTAATAACCAACAGACTACTGAAGAAATTCGAAGTGGTAAGCATTCGACACATACCTCGACTAGAGAATCAAGTGACCAATGACTTGGCTCAGATTGCTTTTGGGTATAAGGTTTCGAGGGAAAATTTACAAGAGGCAATCGAAGCTAGAGGTAAAGTCGTGGCTGTTGGATTGTGCGCATCAGATTTAGAAGTGACAAAGCTTGGATACGCTGATGATGGAAATTTTGAGATTTTTGTGATAGACAGCTTGACAGACAAGGACTGGAGGAATCCCATAGTCGAATACTTACAGAATCCAACAGCATCCACAGAGAGGAAAGTTAGGTATCAAGCTCTAAGTTATGTACTTCTAAGTAATGAGTTATTTAAAAAGACCCCTGAGGGAGTCTTACTTAAATTCCTAAGTGAATCAGAGGCATATCTTGCCCTTTTGACTATCCATAGTGGGGCATGTGGGGCACACCAAGTAGGTTATAAGATGAAATGGTTATTGTTTCGACAAGGCATGTATTGACCTACTATGCTAAAGGATTGCATTGAATTTGCCAAGGGCTGCAAGGAATGTCAAGTTCATGCTGGCATACAGCATATCCCTGCAAGTGAGCTGCATTCCATAGTGAAACCATGGCCTTTTAGAGGTTAGGCTTTGGACTTAATTGGAGAGATTCGACCAGCATCATCCAAAAACCAGAGATACATTTTGGTAGGTATTGATTATTTCACGAAGTGGATCAAAGCAATACCTTTACCAAATGTGGATCAAGAAGATGTGATCGAATTCATTCAAATATATATCATTTACAGGTTTGGAATCACATAAACAATCACAACAGATCAAGGATCAGTCTTTACTGGTCGAAAGATGCAGGAGTTTGCTAAAGAGATGGGTTTCAAACTCTTAACCTCTACACCTTATTATGCCCAGGCTAATGGTCAAGTCGAAGTAGCTAATAAAGTGGTGATTGGTTTGATTAAAAAACATGTGGGAAAGAAGCCTAGAAATTGGCATAAGACATTGGACCATATCCTCTAGGCATGTCGAACCTCTCCCAAAGAAGCCACTAACACTACTCCATTTCGATTAACTTTTGGTCATGATGCAGTGTTACCTGTCGAAATTTACCTTTAATCAACGTGGATCCAAAGACATCGTGAAATCCCTTATGAGTCTTATTGAAATATGATGCTAGATGAGTTGGTGGATTTAGACGAAGAGAGACTTAGCGCTTTGGAAATGTTAAAGAGACAAAATAAAAGAGTCGAGAAGTCTTACAATAAGAAGGTTAAGACCAAGACCTTTTCGCCTGGAGATTTGGTTTGGAAGGTAATCCTGCCTATGGATCGAAAGGTCAGAGCCTTGGGCAAGTGGTCCCCAAAGTGGGAAGGCCCATTTCAAATTACGCAAGTATTTTCTAATGGGGATTATGAAGTCGAAGAAATAGACAAGGATAAAAGAATCCTGAAAGTAAATGGCAAGTATTTGAAAAAATATAAACCATCACTTCAAGAAATCAAAATTGCTAAAGAATAATTCGACGTAAAAATAAAGACGGAGCCAACAATGGTATTCATGAAATGCCAAAGTGGCTTAGAGTCATTACATAAAAGCCTCAAGGGGCTATGGAACAATGTGTTTAAAAGAAAAATTACAAAGAAATTCAAGTTAGAAAGGGAGATTCTCTTTCATATTCAAGTACTTCGACTTCTGGAGTCCGAGTCGCCTTTCACACAGAGCCTTGTCAGATCTTAGGCGCACAACTTCTCTCTCCAGTTGTTGAGCATCCTCAGTAAAAGTTATGGCATTTCCAGCTCTTTCGATAGGCCCGAATCATCAAAAGCAGACAATGCAGCATTGCACTTTTTGGCCTTTGAAATCTTGACTCGAAGCTTTTTGATCTTTCACTCCCAGGTGGCAATGTTTTGATCATTAGAGGAAATCTCCTGCTTGTTCTTTTCTTTGGTTGCCTCTAGTTCTGCTACCTTATTCTCAGAGTCAGTGGCAGTAGCCCAAGCAGCAGCCTCACTTCCACACTTGGTGGAAATTGCCTTCTCAATTTGAGGCAGGCGCTTGAGATCAACATTGACCTGGTCAATCATAGTGCCAAGTTCTAGGATGATGTTGGCAGATTCTGGAGAAATAGAGTGGATGTCTACCTATTCAAGGAGTTTCTTCAAGGAGATATGAGTGACATTGTCCATCTGCAGGAGTGTGAAAAGGTCACCTTTAAAGATCTTCTCTTTGATCTTTAAAAGGATATTGTCCTCAGGCTTGCTCGAAGTTGGATCTCCCGAAGTAGTTGATGCACTAGGAGTCTTGTCAGAAGAACTCCCTCGACTGCCAAGAAGGATCTTTATGTACTGTCGAGGGTTGCTTGGCTTCAGGGCATCAAGTTCTTATTCGGTGAGGCCTCCCCCATACACAGTCGAGGTTGCCTTGACTTCAAGAGCATAATTAGTTGCTGGAGCAGTGGTGGTGTCGACAGGGATCGACTCTTTAACAGGTCATTCGTCAGTCTTCTTCTCCTCACCTTTCCCTTCCTCTTCTTCATCCTCATCCATTTTGTCATCATCGTTGCCATCAAGTTCAGATTAGTGCATTATCTCATTATCCTTCTCCTCCATTTCTTCACTCCCCTCTAGTTCAGCATTTCCAGCACCGACAGTCTCGTCCACTGGTGAGCCATCATTATCATCGACCAAGGTCGTATCTGCATCCATGGAGACGGTCCCTGGATTTTCTGTTTCAAGATTCTGCTGACCATCGTCTTCCTCGTGGTCGGAGCCATCTGTTTGAGACTGCTGAGTAACAGTCTTTGTAGGCGAAGGGGGAGCTGTTTCAAAGCCGGGTGTAGCGGCAAAATCGTGAGTGTAAGTTATTGATTAACTTAACTCGAAAAGCAAGAGTTGCCACCGCACTTTTATTTTATCCAAAAAGGAAAGGAAAAAAGAGCGAACAAAACCTACACAAGCTCTACAATAAGAATAAGTGAAGAGAGTCCGGGTTCGGGGGGTTGGTTACGCAATGGGAAGGTGTTAGCACCCAAAACGTCTATAGTACTCTATATGAGCCCTTTGAAATATCTACCGCTTTTGGTCTGAAAAACGTTTGCTTGAAAAGAGATTGAGGAGATGAGAAGAGAAATTGTTTTTAAGATTTTTGTGTTTGGAGAGACTTGTCGTCTCATGCCTACGTACCCACGGTGTGCAATGTAGGATCAAAACCCCGTAGTTCGTGGTACAAAGAATGAAAATTTGTTTGTTTTGGTTGTTTTTAAATGTAAAGACAAGTCGTCATTTCCAAGCGAATATTTCCGCTTAAGGAAATGAATCATGTCTAAACTTATGAAAAAGTTAAAGTAAAAAGTGCACGAGGGCAGAAAAAAGAGTGATGAGTTTGATGTTTTTTAAGTCTTTTGAAAAAGGTGTCAATATGCTTATGTAGTTTAGCATTTGATTAAGAAATGAAAAGAAAAGAGTAAAGTCACTTGACAAAGTCAAGGTTTGTTTATGAAAGCGGTGATAGTTTGAAATCAAGAAGGTTTTGAAAAAGAGAGAGAGTTTTAAAAATTAAAGAATGGGGAGGTGAAGAAGAGACTATCCTAAAGCATAAAAGAAAAGCTAAGGAAGAGAATAGCCTAACCACACAAGTATGCTTCCAAGTCTTCGAACCATAATTCCAAAGCAAAGGGAGAAATGTCCTAAGTTCTAAGTCCAAGGTTCCAAGAATTGCATTGGATGTCCAAGGTCTAAGTTCAAAGCTCCATGTCCATTGCAAAGGATAGTAACCATAGTCCAAGATTAGAATCACAAGTTTGTTAGAGGTTTTGGCCTTTATTAATGTTTTAGGTCCAAGTGGACAAAATGAAAAAGGCATAAGCATAAACATGTGTCCAACGGACAAAGGAAAAATTGCGGAAACATAAACATGAAATGAAATGATAAAATGAAGCATAAAAGTAAAAGAGATAGGGTGCGAGAAGTAATTGTAAAGAAATTAGTACAAGAGTAATGTTAGTAAGTTAGTGATTAGTAGTTAAAGTTAGTGATCAATTATAATTGAATAATTGCACTTAGGCAAGATTAATGAGAACTCATTAGAGGATTGATAAGACCAAAGCCTCCTAACAACAAGTTTCATAAGTTTTGAACCAAAAGACAAATAATCAACTATTTTTTATATTTTTTTTCGAGGCGGGACAAATTTTGGTCTATGTTAAGCGCACGCCGAGTAATTTGTTCGAGCAATTACCCTACGAATGAGGTCGGCCATGAGATGTATGTGTTAATGCACGCGAGATGAACGATATATGGATCGTCATCCTAAAGCGATGCCACACGAAAAGAAAAGGTGGTAATGATCTCGTCTCGATCAAAATTCAACAAAGGAATTTCAAGATCACTTCAACTTTCATCGATCAAAAAGAAAATAGATGAAGAAAAGTGGATCTAAAAATTATGATCCACACAACCAATTAAAAAAAAAAGAAATAAAAAGTATAAACCAAATGAAAAAAAGAATTAAGATATTTTTCCAAACAACTTTTTTTCAAGAAAGTTTTTCATAACAAAATTCAAAAATAGTAATAAATCCAAAAATAAAATTAAAAAAAGTGTTAGAAAGAAAAATTAGAAAAAAAAAAGGAAAAGGAAATGGTAATAAAAAGTGAGGGAGGTGTGAAATTGGAATGGTGGTAGTGTAGTAATGAGGGGCGGACGGGCCAAGGCCCAAATACTACATATATTTTTTTTTAAATAAAAAAAATTGAATACAAAGTAACAAAAATCAGAAAAAAAGAAATAGCAATTGTATCTTCTTCTTCTTCATTTTCACGGACACTATTCACCATAGCCATGGAAGTGCAAATTCCACACGGCGGCGCGACGAGACTCGGAAGTTGCTCGGTTGTGATCGAAACTGAAGGAGGATCTCGAATATACCATTGATTTCATGTAATGGTATCTCTATCAACCGAATCGGAACCGCGAAAGTTCGATGAAAAAGTTCCAATTACCTTCAAATAATGGTAAGAATCACAATTCTTTTTTCTTCTTCTGAACCACACGAACTTTGTGATGTTGTTGTTGATGTGTTGTGAAGTTAGATGATGTTAATGGCATGACGTAGATGTTGATGGCGTTGTGATGAATGAATTGTTAAGAAATTTTGAAGTTGTTTGAAGATAGAAGATGGATTGGAGATGGTGATTGAAGCTTGAATTTGATGAAGGTTGATGAAATTGAAGTTTGAAGGTGAAGGTTGAGGGTGAAATTTTGCAGCAATTTTTTGGCTCTATCAAGCTTGATTATGAAATGAGAGGAAGTGTGCTTTTATAGATGAATTGGTGAGAAATTGGAATGAAATTGGTGTTATTCCTTGCCGTTTCGCATTGAAGCTTGTTGCATTTGGACTTGCGGTGCTGAATGTGTGATGCGAACCAAGTTATTTATGATCTCTTTTGCTGCATTTTGTGTTTAATCTCGCGTTTTGCGGTTTGGTTCATGAACGGCTTGGTGAAGTCGGAGCTGGCTTGGAAGTTGGAAGCTTGGCTGGGAAGGCTTGTAGTCGTGTGATGGAAGTGGCATGTGAAGATGTGTGGCTGGGATGCTGTATCATGGAGGCTGGGGCGTGAACATGGCGTGATGGCTTTTTTCTCAATCAATTTTTTTTGTAATGGTAAATGGGCTGAATTAATACATTTGGTTAAATGGGCTCTATTGTTTCTTTTTGTAATGAATATGGTTCAGAAAAAAAATTGGGTATGGATAATGAAATATTAGGATAATGGATATTGGAATGTGAATGGGAATTGGCTCAAAAAATGGATTATAAATGGATCATAAATGGATTTTTGGGATTTAAATGGAAATGGATTTAGCAAGATGGATATGGATTTGGAAATTACAAAAATGGATAATTGGAAATTGGATATTGAAATAAAAAGGATTTAAGGAAATGGTTATTGACTTTAGATGGAAATTGAATTAGAAAAGGGTATGGTTTAGAAACAAAAATGGTTAATAGGAATTAGATTTATGAAAATGGATAATAAATGGTTTTGGTAGTAAAATAAAAGGATATGGATAAATTGGTTAAAAATGTGAAAAATGGTTTATGAAGTGGATCATGGAATTGAATGGATAGCCAAGCTCTATTTTTTTAGCCCAAAACCAAACTTGAATTTTTTTCACAAGCCTCTGATAAACATACAGCTACCACTGAACAAGCCACAACCGAACAATAGCCATTTGAATCTGACTTTCTGAACCCAAAACTCACATGAACCACTGCTTGATAAACTGAAGAATCTCAATCACAAGACATCTTGCTTTTGAACAACCACATGTCACTTGAAATTAGGCCCTTGTCTTTGACAAACCTGCACAACACACAGAGAGAAAAACAAGCAAACGACAGCATATTTTGGTTAGAGGTTAGCTAAACAGAAACAAGTAAGCAACAGAGAATCACACAGGTGCTCAGGAGAAACACAACCTGTGATCTTGTTTGTGGTATGGGATGCAAATGAAATGAGTGAAATCTTAGGGGTAAAAATTAGGGTCTTATAGCTGCCCCTATTTAAGTTTCTACAATCAGGAGATATGAAGGTTGAAAACTTCGTCTCGACAAGATTGAAGATACTTAAATACAGAAAACCGAATTTTTAGCCATAAGATGTCACAAGATGATATGAATGTAAAGGATGAAACAGACTGCGGGGAAACTTGAAACAAGGGATACGGTAAATTGAGGGAGATGACGTGAAAAGACACGCCGGGGGACACAAGCTAATTCTGGAGGTCTGTCAAGGTGACAAGAAGTATCCATCGATAGTTGGAAAGAGATGGACAAGACCCTAGGAAGACAAGTAGTAACATCCAAGAATAGCATTGGATAGAAACTACAAACGAGACAAAAGGGATGTCGAAAGATGTCCAAGAATGGCATTGGACAGCAACAAGAAAGTTTCTGGTAAAAACAGCAGCGTCATCCAAGAATAGCATTGGATGGAGGTGGAAAACACTCTGTTGGGTAAGATATCCAAGAATGGCATTGGATAAAGGCTATGCAACATTCAAGAATGGCATTGAATGAGGCAACAACAAGCATGAGAGACATCCAAGAATAGCATTGGACTCAGCTGAGGAAAAGATATCCAAGAATGGCATTGGACTTAGCTGGGTAAAAGGTGTCCAAGAATGGCATTGGACTCTGTTGAGGAAATTATATCCAAGAATGGCATTGGACAGAAGAAATCACAACATCCAAGAATGGCATTGAATGTAGTGAGAAAAGTTCTGGAAAATATATCAGAATTATCCAAGAATGGCATTAGAAAAAAGGTTCACGATATCCAAGAATGGCATTGAATAAAGTGAGCAAGGACCTTCAGGAATGGCACTGAAAGGTAAAGATAAACTCATCCAGGAATGGCACTGAATGAACAGGTAAATCACTTCATTCAAGAATGGCATTGAATGACAGTGAAAAAGACATCCAGGAATAGCACTGAATGCAAAGGAGAAAACTCATTCAGGAATGGCACTGAATGAACAGGTAAAACTTTCAGGAATGACACTGAAAGTAAAGGTAAAAACTCATCCAGGAATGACACTGAATGAACAGGTAAAACTTTCAGGAATGCCACTGAAAGTAAAGGTAAAACTCATCCAGGAATGGCACTGAATGAACATATAAAACTTTCAGGAATGACACTGAAAGATATCCAAGCAGATGTAATGGGGATTACTGAAGAGAGGCAAAACTTCCAGGAATAGCACTGGGAGAAACAAGAGGAACAAGGTATCCAGGAATGGCACTGGAAAACAAAGAAGACATCCAGGAATAGCACTGGGTGAAAAGACAGGTAAACGACAACATTCAGGAATGGCACTGAATGAAAAGGCAGGAAAAAGTTTTGGTAGGTGCCAAGTAAGTTGGACTTTAGATCACAAGGTAAGATGTTGAAAGCAACAGGACCTCGGAAAAATGCATATGAGCACGAAGCACACTTCGAGCTATGAAAATATTTCTATGTATGATATGTAAATGATTTATGTATGCAAATGCAGATGATAGGGACAACTGAGATAGACTCTTTTGTGAGGGAAAAATGGAACTCTGATTCCTCAACACAGGGAACACTGCCCACTCTGCTTGGAGAGAAGATGTTGAACACATCTCTGTCACACTTATGAATTGTATCAGGCTAGTGGTCTTTTGAGGAAAGACATCTTGAGGATTCTTGAAGAAGACTGCCCCAGATTGATTGACTAATGAGGATAAACTGATCATGGCTTCAGTTCTTGAAATGATTGTTGAGAAGGCTAAACTCAGCATGGGCCTTGAAAGTGATCTTCTGGTTAACCAATTCTGAGAATAACTTGCACTGAGCAACAAATCTTGAACTGATTCACAACAGGCTTTGGAAGTAGTGTGCCCCTGATAGGATCACTGACCAAGTTTCTCAACTGTTTGAAGTTTTCTTAAATGAGGAAAGTTTGCCTGCAAATAGGATTATTCAAACAAACATGGTAATTTTAATGCAAAGCTCAATGCAATTTTGAAATAAAAAATCATTTTTGGAATGATATTATTGATGTAAAGAAAAATGAATCACTTGTCAAAACACGGTGGTTTAGACATGCAAAGTGAAAGAGAAAGCAAAGGTATGAAATCAAAGCAAATGATTGGAAACAAACTTAGGAGTCAATTTACGCAACCTTGCTGTAGTATGCTTTCAAAAGAACCCTGGCTTCAATTAGGTCTTTTGAAGGTTGTAACGTGGTCTGGTTCACGGTTTTTGAAACAAAGGATATAGGCTCAAAGTTTATTTGTACCCAACCCATTCTTCGTGATGATCTCCAGTCCTATGCTCAGTTAATTCAAACTATGCATTCGGGTTCCAAGAGATTTTGGAATTGCAACACAATTATGATGATGGTTCAAGGACCAAGGGATTTTTGAGATGGCAGTCACTCTTTCTTACAACATTTTGTTGTTTTTGATGAGGACCTTAGTCAACTCATTTAGCTTTGAGGATTTTGGTAACCTCTTGATTTTTATTTTGTTATCCCTAACTTTTGCCTGAACTGTGTCATTTGAACTTACAGTCAGCGGGATGCCCCAATTTTTGCCTAAGTCTCCTTCATAGGTTTTGACTTAACGGGCTTTTCATTTGATTTTTTTATTCTCTTTTTTTTTGAAATATAGTGACTGCCTGGCTTAATGATTACGGTGAACCATCATTGGCTTTTGATTTGAAAGACATCTTCGACACTTCTTTGATGTGTGCGAAGGAAAGCTTGTGATTGTGACCTTTATTGGAAAGTATTTTGCATGCACAGTTAAATTAACTGAGAACTACCCATCCCCAGGTTAAGATTGCGGGTTTTTCGTACAGAAGGAAACTCCAACTTCTAGGCTCGAAGGGGTTGACAAAGGATTAACTTCCTTATTTCTCCAGTGTTTGGGAGTTGAAACAATGCCTGTATATCCTTAGTCAAGTTTTAAATTGAAAGCATACAATCCAGCAATGTTAGGTATTTCGCTTTCATCATCCTCCCTCCAATCTTTGCATAAACAAAAGCTTAATAAAGAAAGTGAACAGGAGATATAATTTTGTTTTGTGAAAAAGAAACCATAAAGATGCACACAGTGGATATAAATGAATTGAATCAAAACATTGCAATGCTCATTTCATTGAAATTACCATGAAAGTAAAAATAAAGTTCGAAAGCAAACAATCAATACAATAAAAAAAATGCAAACAGAAAAAAACAAGGCCTGGTGATTAATCAGCAACAAGGATGAACTGTCCTGTCTGAAACACTGGCTTTAGGAGATGATCCGTTTGAACTGACTCAAACTTCACTTGGCATGCTCTCTGACTTCTTCAATGTATCCAGGTTCTCCCTGACTTTCAGATTGTGGACCAGCAGCATGGTACACGAAAGGATTCTCAGGAATAGCTTGAGCAACAGAGTTCACAACAGGCTGAGGTTCAGTGAACAATCGAGCTGAAGATACTGGCGAGACAAACACAGGAGTAGTTGCAAAGGGTGGCGAGTAATTCAGAGGTAACCCAAATTCTGGCCAAGTAGAAGCTGGTTGCTGAGTCAGTGGAGGGTCAACAGCAGCAGTTGATGTTTCAATAATCACAGTCCTCATAGGTGGTTCATCTCTAGCAATCAGAACTTGCAGCATTTCTGTGAGCTTGGTCATACCGGCCTTCAACTCATCAATTTCCATTCTGATTTTGGCGTTGTGTTGTTCTTGATTTTCCATTCTCAATCTGACAGCAGCTCTAGTTCTGTAGTTGTGTTGAGGAAACAGCTTGACGGTGAACAGGTAACTGAAGAAGGAGACAGTTGAAGTGAGTTTCTAAGACAACTGGGAAGAAATGCATATGTATGCTCTTGGATGCAAGAATGCATGAATGCAACAACCACAAACAAGATCACTTGAAGCACACAGGTTCAAAGGTTCGCTCTGAAGAGAGCACCGGAATACCAGGTTGATAAGTTCACACTGATAAGAAATCCAAAGTACCGGGCATGTTGGAAGTCAGGGTTTCCTGCAAACCTGTAAACACCCGCCCATTCTCACATGTGGGTACTAAAAAGCCGGGATCCTCAATTTCAGATTCTCGATTTGAGAAGCAATAGTACATTTATCCCTCGAGGTACAATACTATCGCCAAACAAAGAGGCCATCCACTGATTCCCCCAAAAAAGGAGGGGTCATCCTAACAGGTCATCCAGACTTAGCAGCTCTTCCAGATAGCTCTACCATCGTGGGAAATCCACAACGCAGAATTCTCTAGAGAGAACCACATCCTGATTGTGTTTCATATTCCCTCCTCGGACCGAGATGGAACGCGAGAGGATATGAAACACGCTAATCATAAGTGCACTCAGGCCTGGGTATTAGGCCTATCTCTCAGAATATCCCAACCAGAACAGACAGATAACAAGCAAGTCAGACAAAAAGCAATAAATAAATCAAAGTAGGCTAAACCCCTTAAAGGATGGACCAGCAAGAGGTCAATCTGTCCCTAGCAGAGTCGCCACTTTTTTGTAGCGGCAAAATCGTGAGTGTAAGTTATTGATTAACTTAACTCGAAAAGCAAGAGTCGCCACCGCACTTTTATTTTATCCAAAAAGGAAAGGAAAAAGAGCGAACAAAACCTACACAAGCTCTACAATAAGAACAAGTGAAGAGAGTCCGGGTTCGGGGGATTGGTTACGCGATGGGAAGGTGTTAGCACCCAAAACGTCTATAGTACTCTATAGGAGCCCTTTGAAATATCTACCGCTTTTGGTCTGAAAAACGTTTGCTTGAAAAGAGATTGAGGAGATGAGAAGAGAAATTGTTTTTAAGATTTTTGTGTTTGGAGAGACTTGTCGTCTCATGCCTACGTACCCACGGTGTGCAATGTAGGATCAAAACCCCGTAGTTCGTGGTACAAAGAATGAAAATTTGTTTGTTTTGGTTGTTTTTAAATGTAAAGATAAGTCGTCATTTCCAAGCGAATAATTCCGCTTAAGGAAATGAATCATGTCTAAACTTATGAAAAAGTTAAAGTAAAAAGTGCACGAGGGCACAAAAAAGAGTGACGAGTTTGATGTTTTTTAAGTCTTTTGAAAAAGGTGTCAATATGCTTATGTAGTTTAGCATTTGATTAAGAAATGAAAAGAAAAGAGTAAAGTCACTTGACAAAGTCAAGGTTTGTTTATGAAAGCGGTGATAGTTTGAAATCAAGAAGGTTTTGAAAAAGAGAGAGAGTTTTAAAAATTAAAGAATGGGGAGGTGAAGAAGAGACTATCCTAAAGCATAAAAGAAAAGCTAAGGAAGAGAATAGCCTAACCACACAAGTATGCTTCCAAGTCTTCGAACCATAATTCCAAAGCAAAGGGAGAAATGTCCTAAGTTCTAAGTCCAAGGTTCCAAGAATTGCATTGGATGTCCAAGGTCTAAGTTCAAAGCTCCATGTCCATTGCAAAGGATAGTAACCATAGTCCAAGATTAGAATCACAAGTTTTTTAGAGGTTTTGGCCTTTATTAATGTTTTAGGTCCAAGTGGACAAAATGAAAAAGGCATAAGCATAAACATGTGTCCAACGGACAAAGGAAAAATTGCGAAAACATAAACATGAAATGAAATGATAAAATGAAGCATAAAAGTAAAAGAGATAGGGTGCGAGAAGTAATTGTAAAGAAATTAGTACAAGAGTAATGTTAGTAAGTTAGTGATTAGTAGTTAAAGTTAGTGATCAATTATAATTGAATAATTGCACTTAGGCAAGATTAATGAGAACTCATTAGAGGATTGATAAGACCAAAGCCTCCTAACAACAAGTTTCATAAGTTTTGAACCAAAAGACAAATAATCAACTATTTTTGATATTTTTTTTCGAGGCGGGACAAATTTTGGTCTATGTTAAGCGCACGCCGAGTAATTTGTTCGAGCAATTACCCTACGAATGAGGCCGGCCATGAGATGTATGTGTTAATGCACGCGAGTGAACGATATATGGATCGTCATCCTAAAGCGATGCCACACGAAAAGAAAAGGTGGTAATGATCTCGTCTCGATCGAAATTCAACAAAGGAATTTCAAGATCACTTCAACTTTCATCGATCAAAAAGAAAATAGATGAAGAAAAGTGGATCTAAAAATTATGATCCACACAACCAATTAAAAAAAAAAGAAATAAAAAGTATAAACCAAATGAAAAAAAAAATTAAGATATTTTTCCAAACAACTTTTTTTCAAGAAAGTTTTTCATAACAAAATTCAAAAATAGTAATAAATCCAAAAATAAAATAAAAAAAGTGTTAGAAAGAAAAATTAGAAAAAAAAAAGGAAAAGGAAATGGTGATAAAAAGTGAGGGAGGTGTGAAATTGGAATGGTGGTAGTGTAGTAATGAGGGGCGGACGGGCCAAGGCCCAAATACTACATATATTTTTTTTTTAAATAAAAAAAAATTGAATACAAAGTAACAAAAATCAGAAAAAAAGAAATAGCAATTGTATCTTCTATTTCTTCATTTTCGCGGACACTATTCACCATAGCCATGGAAGTGTAAATTCCACACGGCGGCGCGACGAGACTCGGAAGTTGCTCGGTTGTGATCGAAACTGAAGGAGGATCTCGAATATACCATTGATTTCATGTAATGGTATCTCTATCAACCGAATCGGAACCGCGAAAGTTCGATGAAAAAGTTCCAATTACCTTCAAATAATGGTAAGAATCACGATTCTTTTTTCTTCTTCTGAACCACACGAACTTTGTGACGTTGTTGTTGATGTGTTGTGAAGTTAGATGATGTTAATGGTGTGACGTAGATGTTGATGGCGTTGTGATGAATGAATTGTTAAGAAATTTTGAAGTTGTTTGAAGATAGAAGATGGATTGGAGATGGTGATTGAAGCTTGAATTTGATAAAGGTTGATGAAATTGAAGTTTGAAGGTGAAGGTTGAGGGTGAAATTTTGCAGCAATTTTTTGGCTCTATCAAGCTTGATTTTGAAATGAGAGGAAGTGTGCTTTTATAGATGAATTGGTGAGAAATTGGAATGAAATTGGTGTTATTCCTTGCTGTTTCGCATTGAAGCTTGCTGCGTTTGGACTTGCGGTGCTGAATGTGTGATGCGAACCAAGTTATTTATGATCTCTTTTGCTGCGTTTTGTGTTTAATCTCCTTGCGTTTTGCGGTTTGGTTCATGAACGGCTTGGTGAAGTCGGAGCTGGCTTGGAAGTTGGAAGCTCGGCTGGGAAGGCTTGTAGTCGTGTGATGGAAGTGGCGTGTGAAGATGTGTGGCTGGGATGCTGTATCATGGAGGCTGGGGCGTGAACATGGCGTGATGGCTTTTTTCTCAATCAATTTTTTTTGTAATGGTAAATGGGCTGAATTAATATATTTGGTTAAATGGGCTCTATTTTTTCTTTTTGTAATGAATATGGTTTAGAAAATAAAATTGGGTATGGATAATGAAATATTAGGATAATGGATATTGGAATGTGAATGGGAATTGGCTCAAAAAATGGATTATAAATGGATCATAAATGGATTTTTGGGATTTAAATGGAAATGGATCTAGCAAGATGGATATGGATTTGGAAATTACAAAAATGGATAATTGGAAATTGGATATTGAAATAAAAAGGATTTAAGGAAATGGTTATTGACTTTAGATGGAAATTGAATTAGAAAAGGGTATGGTTTAGAAACAAAAATGGTTAATAGGAATTAGATTTATGAAAATGGATAATAAATGGTTTTGGTAGTAAAATAAAAGGATATGGATAAATTGGTTAAAAATGTGAAAAATGGTTTATGAAGTGGATCATGGAATTGAATGGATAGCCAAGCTCTATTTTTTAGCCCAAAACCAAACTTGAATTTTTTTCCACAAGCCTCTGATAAACATACAGCTACCACTAAACAAGCCACAACCGAACAATAGCCATTTGAATCTGACTTTCTGAACTCAAAACTCACATGAACCACTACTTGATAAACTGAAGAATCTCAATCACAAGACATCTTGCTTTTGAACAACCACATGTCACTTGAAATTAGGCCCTTGTCTTTGACAAACCTGCACAACACACAGAGAGAAAAACAAGCAAACGGCAGCATATTTTGGTTAGAGGTTAGCTAAACAGAAACAAGTAAGCAACAGAGAATCACACAGGTGCTCAGGAGAAACACAACCTGTGATCTTGTTTGTGGTATGGGATGCAAATGAAATGAGTGAAATCTTAGGGGTAAAAATTAGGGTCTTACACCGGGTTTGTTAATTTCACCTAGTGAACTCATTCCAGAGCCCAAATCAGAAGTGGGATGGTATGTAGGCTCACATTGGCTATTCAGAAGAGTGGCTGGAGAAGGAGGCATATCCACTGCTGGCTTTGAGCCACTTGCATCAGCCTGAATCAAATCGAAGCAAATTAGAGCAAAAGGAAACAAGGTAAATAAGTGGGCATTTCAAAAATTGAATTGATAAGTTACCTTGACACCTTCAGCTTCAGGGCTAGAATTATTGCTTTCAGCATGATATGCGGCTGGTTTAGAGGCAGCCTTAGAAGAGGCTTCTGCAGCACCACTGGTAGTGGTTGTCTTTTTGGAGACCTTAGCCGTTTTAGGCTCAGATTGGCCACCAGCAGCATCTGCTTCTTGGCTTAGTCTTTTCCTCTTCTTTGTCTTTAAATCTTCAGGAGGAGATTGGTTATCATCCTTTGAATCAATGACAATTTGGGAAGTGCCCTTTTTTGACTTCCTATGAGGTGTCGGAGGTAGTTTGCGGGAAGCCTGAAGTAATGAGAAGCATTAGGGGAAAGAAAGACTAATTATTGAAAAGAAAAGGTGTGTGACGTACCTTGCTGCCTTCACCCTTTGCTTCGACCGACTGCTGAGGTGTGCTTTTCTTGGGTACAGCTGCAAAACAAACAAAGTTACCACAAGTTAGTAATGATAAAGTTCAAATGAAAGAACATAAAATCGAAGAATCCAAACCTTCATGTATTTCAGATTCGATGCGAACATCTTTGATACCGATATGAAGGTTTCCTTTGAAACTGTCTAGCGTATGCTTAGTCGGAACCACCCGTTGAGCCTTGGGTTTCGACTGCTGGCGAAGGATCTTTATAGAATCCCCACAGATGAACCAGTCTGGAAATGGATGGGCAAGAGCCACTCCAAAATCAGCAGATGGCAATCGAGGAGTCTTTGGAGGAAATGGTTCGAAAGCCACTGCATAGCATTTCTCAGGAGGAACGTATGAAGGGATTTTCAAACTCTCCATTTTCTTTAAAAAAATTTCCTTCAGTGTAACTACGGCGTCGCGGATGTTTGACTAATGTCATCTGGTCGATAAATAGTTTCAAAGTATTTCTGGAAAGCTTGGATTTCTTTGATGTGGGTAGATTTACCTTTCTTGATCTTCTCCTGCACATCAACAAAAGCTTGGTCAATCAATCGGGATAAGCTAGTAACATCAAGGAATTCTTCATTGTATTGTTTCGACTACCAGTCATAGAACTCTTGAGTGCAGATGTGAGAAGGTTCGAAGTAGACAGGAGTGAGGACTGATCTGTGAGCATGTCGAGCTAGGTGAGTCGAACTCTCTAGGGAGTCATAGCTAGTGTGGGGAAGGATCACATGGATCTTCTTTTCATACAGACACTTGGGCAAAGTTTGGACCATGCCAAATTGTCGAGAGACAGGATTCGGTTGGTAGGCCATCAAAGCTGTTTGGCCCCTTAGAAGGTTGAGTCGGTGAACAATGAGTCGAGGGATTAGAAAGCCCTCCCAGACAAGCTTCGATTCTGCCTCATGCTTCTTGAATGCGGGAGGGAAGGCCCTAGTGGACCATTTAGGATCATACTTTCTTTCTGCAAATGGGGCCATTCTTGGTGTAAATTCATATCGCTTGGCAAACATCTTGATAAAGCCAGAGAAGGACGCCCTAAGTGTCTGCCCTTCTTTGCTAGGGGTTATCTTCACCAGTCGAGTCCATTCGACTCGCCTCTCCTTGATTTCTGTAGCTTCCTCGTCGACAATCCCTTTGTTAGGGAGACTAGTTTCAAATGTGGCATTAAGCCAAAGCTGGAGCAGCCAGAAGGGTCCTAACAACAGGATTTTCCCATTGGTTTCTTGGTCTTTCAGTCGACCAGCACCTTCACTTAAAGACTCATACAAACTAGCCAATATCATTTCACTCAGGCAAATGCCTCGATTCAGGTGCAATTGGTTGGCCAGAGTTAGGTATTTCCTGGCCACTTGCAGAGATTTAGTGCAAAATACACAGCGAGAAAGCCACATAGCCATAAATTCTATGTGCTCTTGATCGTCGACTGTGTCAGTTTGTTTGTCATGGTAATGGTTCATAAAGTGAGTGTAAGTATGTTTGGTGGTTGAAAACCTTATGGTGTCTTGAGCATCTACCTCAGGGTCATAAACTAGTCCATGAGGTTTTAGACCTGTGATAGCCGCTATGTCAAAGAGGGTGGGTGTCATCATCCCACAAGGGAGATGGAATGTATATTGGGTGTTATCCCAAAAATACAAAGAAGAAGCTAACAGAGTCGGACAGTAAGCGGGACCTGTCTTCGACATCATAATCAGGTCATATATCCCTATTTTCTTCCAAGTTTCTGCTTTGACTTTTTCTACTTTGGTTAACCAGTTTAAGTAGAGGTCAGCATCTTTGAAATATGGGGTTGCCCTAAACAACCTAGACCTATCATTCAAGTATTTTAAATCTATGCGTTGCATAGCTACATTGTCATGAGGTGGAGCTATTACCTTAGCCTTGTCTTTTTGCCCTAAGGGTTTAGTTTTACGATATGAAGGGAAGAAATCACTAATGGCTGTGTAATCTACACCTAAAGTAGATAAAGGACCAGATAAAGCTAATGGTTTACCAGAAACTGTAACAGGAATCAATACCTGAGACTCGTAGATATGCCTTTTTTTCTTCTTTGAGAGGTTCTGGGATGAATTACTGATTCTTCACTACTTTGGGTCCACTCAATGTAGCAAAGGGAGGAAGTAGTGGTATGCTCTTTGGCCCTTTGACCTTCTGAATTTTCTTTGGATCTTGAGTAGTAGTGTTTGAAGACGCCATTGTTGAGGACTTGGAGAAAATGGGTTTACTGAAGGTGAAGAGTTGAGAGTGTTTGAAAGAGAAGAAAGTGTTTAGTGAGTACTTTGGAGTTGGAAAAGTAAAAATAGTTTCTGAAGAAACTATTTATAAAGTGTTTGGAAGTACTAAAGGGTCACTAATCATCATTAGGGGCTAAAAGTTAGTGGGACAAGTGTCCTCCCAGGAGCAAAAGTAGGGGCGGTGGTAGTTATTACCTATGCCCACGATCTCCTAGACCCTAGGAGTGGTGATGATGGTCTGGGATTTGATATGATTTCCGAGGAGTTGTTTTCATAATTGGCCATGACGAC
This sequence comes from Lathyrus tuberosus, assembly GCA_022829125.1. Classification (NCBI taxonomy): domain Eukaryota; kingdom Viridiplantae; phylum Streptophyta; class Magnoliopsida; order Fabales; family Fabaceae; genus Lathyrus; species Lathyrus tuberosus. Next base: position 12,896,751 of record JALAZF010000110.1, read on the forward strand.
ATAAATGTGATTGAAAAGAAACTGAACAGTTTCTTGAGATGTGGGTTGGTCGGTTATGTTGACACCTATGTGGGGTCGAAAGATGGCGTCGAATAGGACACTATCAAAAAATTACCTTTTTCTTCAGTACTGTCAAAAAGGACATTTTTGGGGGGTAATTTGTTGACTCATAAATTCGACGCCCATATATAGTTGGAAGTGTTGATTGGAATGTTAAACTCTTAAAGAGGTTTAAAGGAGTTTTCCACTGGATCTTCATGATAGGTTTAAGTTGAAGGTGTTCACACAAGGAAATGATACTTTTGGGACTTAGAAAATATTTTTAAGAGTTGAGGAAGTCACCTTCGACCGAGAATACTGATGATGTCCAACGCTAAGAAATTCAAATTCAAATAAAGGATGAAGTAGTTACTCTTGTTCGCTCCTGATAAAGACAAGTGGCGTACATCCAAGGGACAGAAGCATGCAGCGCGACACTTGTTATATGTTAATTGTTTTAGGCAGTTGACAGCAGTTAGTTTTAGTATTATAAATAGGGTTTCTAGCAATAGAATTCGGTGTGTTGTGTTCACTTTGTACAAGTTACTTCAAATTTACTCAAAGTATCCGCGTGTAAAGAAAAGAGTCTTGTGAGAATGTACGTGATGTAAACACCATTTATCTTTTCAATGCAATTTACTTCAATCTTCCATTAAGAACTTATCTTTTATTTGACGCATGTTTCTGCACTTTGTCTTATTTTCATACTTTCGACCTTTACTGTATACCTTCGACCCTCTCCTTTACATTTTCAGCCTTTCAACTTAACATTTTTAAACGTCTTTTAAATTATATTTTCGAGAAACCTTTCTTCATGAACACTGTCAAAGTGTTTAGTTCTTTAGAATTTACTTTAAACCAATTATTAGCACATGTCCTAGGATCAATCTGATCGATCCTGTGAGTCACCAAAGTTAGATTTGGAAGATCAGCGGTTGTTTACCAATTTTCACGGTAAACAGGTCTGCTGCCAATTGAACCTTGTCGATGATGTAAGGCATTGTTTCAATTCCTAAACACTGGAGAAATAAGGAAGATAATCCCTCGTTAACCCCTTCGAGCCTAGAAGTAGGAGTTTTCTTTCCTTACAAAAAACCCGTTATCTCAACCTTGGGGTGGGTAGTTCTCAGTTTAACTTGGGTATGTATTCTAATGCAAGCGCTTCATGCAAGACACCAGTGAACTCTCTCAAATCAAATGAATAAATGTTGTACAAAGCGACAAATAAGTAAGGATCGTTATGAAATCCTTACCCGAAGAATGAGCCGAGTCCCTTTCAAGGCAAAAGCTAAGAAAGATAGCAAAGACAAGAAAAGGTCTCAAAACCTCAGCAAAGACAAGAAGAGGTCTCAAAACCTCAGCAAAGACAATAAGAGGTCTCATAACCTCGGTGAAGACAAGAAGAGGTCTCATAACCTCGGTGAAGACAAGAAGAGGTCTCAAAACCTCAGCAAAGACAAGTAGAGGTCTCAAAACCTTAGTAAAGACAAGAAGAGGTCATCAAATCCTCAACAATAAAGGACAATCAAATGTTGTAAGGGAGTAATGACTGCCCTAGGTGTCTGAATCTTCGCCAGCTGTCATCGATTCAATTCCTAGCATCTAGGAACCTGAATGTATAACCTAAGTTAACTGAGCGTAGGATTGAAGTTCATCACGAAGTTTGGGTGGGGACAAATAAACTTTGAGCCTTTATCCTTTGTTTCATGAGTCGTGAACTAAGCCACGTTACAGCCCTTAAAAGACCTAATTGAGGTAAGGTTATTTTGAAAGCATACTACAACAAGGTTGATTAACCTGACTCCTAATGATCTTTGCTAATTGCGTGTGTTGATCACTTAATCTGTCATTCCGTAAATGATTAGATCCGTGTTGTGTTTGATTATTTAATCAATCCACTGTGTGTGTTTCATCAATAAAATTTGATTTCAAAAGCTTGCATGAACTTTGAATTAAGATTTCCAATTTTTAATGAACAATACTTGTTTGCAAGACAATTCAATACCAAAGGAATCCCAACAAATGCAGCCAGCTAAGGAATTTGACTTGATAAAGGAAGCTCAGCCTGGGGTAACCAAGTGTGAGGATTTGTTAATCAACCATCCCAAGAGTCGGTGAATCAGGGGCAGAACTCTTCAAAATTCAGAATATTGGGGCAAGCCTTCTTGAGGTAGCAGAACTCTTCAAAATTCAGAATATTGGGGCAAGCCTTCTTGAGGTCATCTTATGACAAATGTTTCAAGGCAAGAATTTCAATGACCCTCCAACAGGGGCAAGTTTGTTTCCCATTCGTTACTACAGCAGTCTAAGGACTTTGTACTGCTAATACAGTTGAACTGGGGCAGTTATGTCGAGATTCATGAATCTCTTCAAGAGTTTGAAGATATTGAAGCATCTGGTATGCCAATTCTTCTGTAAAATCCTTTTGATGACTTATCCTCACGGACCAGTTAATCAGAAGCAGTCAAGTCGAGATTAGACAAATCTCTAAAAGGCCAATTAGGTTGGGGCATTTCCTTCTCAGGTCAACCAGTTTGAAGAGCAAGTCTAAAGGACTTTGTATTGCAAATACAGTTAAAATGGGGCAGTTATGTCGAGATTCATGAATCTATTCAAGAGTTTGAAGATATTAAAGCATCTTGTATGTCAATCCTTCTGTAAAATTCTCTTGGTATTTTCTCCCAACAGACCATGTAATCTAGGGCAGAGAAGATTTTAAGATTTCCTGTTGCAAGAGCCGTTGTTCATTATGATGATCATCATGCAAGATAGAATGCAAAATTACTCAGTTCTTTTGAAATCCTTTGCCAGTTCCCCAGTAAGATGATCTTGGCAATTCTCCATGGATTTCCTCCTCCCGTAAGGAAATCAAGCTCATGATGGCAGTCCTAGTGAAGTCATGATGTTGTACCCCGTATGGATTACTCCTTTTCCTCAGAGAAGTTTGTGATCTTGAAGTAAAGTTGCTGATCCTACTTATTCATTCCCAGCGAGAGTCCAATCTGTTGAGGTTGGCTGGGTATCCTTGTCGAGATGTTTATTTCATCTCCAGTCTCGCTTCCTTTGTCTGTTTTGTCAGCATAAGCATAAGCATAAGCATGGCATGTATGCATAACATCTTAGCATTTTTGCTACCCTTTCTGGTGTTTACCTGTTTTATTCACTTTGGCTTTTATCTCCCCAAGTGAATGGGTTTGTCTATTCTCTCCAATAGAGTTGTTAGCCCTAGGCATAAAGTGCCCATCCTTTCTGAATTCCCCACAGAGATAGATTCTCGTGGATGATGGTTGGTTCAGTTATCTTTTCCACATTTGAATAAGATAAATCCCCCTTTGAGTTCATTCCTCAAGAGTTGGAGTTTTGTTTGACCGTTTCTTTCTAGCTTGTCCCTAGATTGAACTTTGGTCCCTAGCAAGTGTTACTTTTGAGCCCAATTTAAATGTGCATTTATTTTGCACAAGGTCTTACAGGAAGAATCTTTTAACAGATCCTCATTGAGGACATAATCTTTCTCCAGCAGTGTTGTGATAATAACATCTCCTTGGAATGTATACCCAGACAATAAGTGGCAATCTCTTTCGAGAAGCTTATCTGTCTTTGGTGTTATTCAACTTTCTGCAATTACAACTTGGTATTCCCCTAGAAATTTATCAAAAGGAATTAGGTTGAAGACCTTACAAATGGTTTCTCTTTATTTGAGTTACCCCTTTAAAAGGATTTTATTACAAGTGACTATTTAAACATCAGGTCAAATGTGAACCTTGTTCAGATATGAACCTAAACCTCAGGTCAGATATGACCTAAAGTCCAGTGTTTCCTGGCAAACCAACTCATATTGGTGTCTAAAGTCCAGTGATTGCTGGCATTGTTTGTTTCAAGTCAGATATGAACCTAAAACTCAGGTCAGATGTGAACCTAAAACCAGGTCAGATATGAACCTAAAGTCCAGTGTTTACTGGCAAACCAATTCATATTGGTGTCTAAAGTCCAGTGATTGCTGGCATTGTTTATTTCAAGTCAGATGTGAACCTAAACATCAGGTCAAATGTGAACCTTGGTCAGATATGAACCTAAACCCAGGTCAGATATGAACCTAAAGTCCAGTGTTTCCTGGCAAACCAACTCAAATTGGTGTCTAAAGTCCAGTGATTGCTGGCATTGTTTGTTTCAGGTCAGATGTGAACCTAAACATCAGGTCAAATGTGAACCTTGGTCAGATATGAACCTAAACCCAGGTTAGATATGAACCTAAAGTCCAGTGTTTCCTGGCAAACTAACTCAAATTGGTGTCTAAAGTCCAATGATTGCTGGCATTGTTTGTTTCAGGTCAGATGTGAACCTAAACATCAGGTCAAATGTGAACCTTTGTTAGATATGAACCTAAACCCAGGTCATATATGAACCTAAAGTCCAGTGTTTGCTGGCAAACCAACTCATATTGGTGTCTAAAGTCCAGTGATTGCTGGCATTGTTTGTTTTAGGTCAGATGTGAACCTAAACATCAGGTCAAATGTGAACCTTGGTCAGATATGAACCTAAACCCAGGTCAGATATGAACCTAAAGTCCAGTTTTTGCTGGCAAACCAACTCATATTGGTGTCTAAAGTCCAGTGATTGCTGGCGTTGTTTGTTTCAAGTCAGATGTGAACCTAAACATCAGGTCAAATGTGAACCTTGGTCAGATATGAACCTAAACCCTGATCAGATATGAACCTAAAGTCTAGTGTTTGCTGGCAAACCAACTCATATTGGTGTCTAAAGTCCAGTGATTGCTGGAATTGTTTGTGTCAGGTCAGATATGAACCTAAAACCCAGGTCAGATGTGAACCTAAAACCAGGTCATATATGAACCTAAAGTCCAGTGTTTGCTGGCAAACCAACTCAAATTGGTGTTTAAAGTCCAGTGATTGCTGGCATTGTTTAAAATCAGGTCAGATATGAACGTAAACTCAGGTCAGATATGAACCTAAACATCAGGTCAGATATGAACCAAAACTCAGGTCAGAATAGAACCTAAATCCAGGTCAGATATGAACCTAAAGTCCAGTGATTGCTGGTATCGTTAAATTCAAGTCAAATATGAACCTAAACCCAGGTCAAATGTGAACCTAAACCAGGTCAAATGTGAACCTAAACCTCAGGTCAAATGTGAACCTAAAACCAGGTCAGATATGAACCTAAAGTCCAGTGATTGCGGGCATTGTTTGAAGAAGGTCAGATTTGAACCTAAACCTCAGGTCAGATATGACCTAAAGTCCAGTGTTTCCTGGAAAACCAACTCATATTGGTGTCTAAAGTCCTGTGATTGCTGGCATTGTTTGTTTCAAGTCAGATATGAACCTAAAACTCAGGTCAAATGTGAACCTAAAACCAGGTCAGATATGAACCTAAAGTCCAGTGTTTACTGGCAAACCAATTCATATTGGTGTCCAAAGTCCAGTGATTGCTGGCATTGTTTATTTCAAGTCAGATGTGAACCTAAACATCAGGTCAAATGTGAACCTTGGTCAGATATGAACCTAAACCCAGGTCAGATATGAACCTAAATTCCAGTGTTTGCTGGCAAACCAACTCATATTGGTGTCTAAAGTCTAGTGATTACTGACATTGTTTGTTTCAGGTCAGATGTGAACCTAAACATCAGGTTAAAGATGAACCTTGGTCAGATATGAACCTAAATCCAGGTTAGATATGAACCTAAAGTCCAGTGTTTCCCGGCAAACCAACTCAAATTGGTGTCTAAAGTCCAGGGATTGCTGGCATTGTTTGTTTCAGGTCAGATGTGAACCTAAACATCAGGTCAAATGTGAACCTTTGTTAGATATGAACCTAAACCCATGTCAGATATGAACCTAAAGTCCAGTGTTTGCTGGCAAACCAACTCATATTGGTGTCTAAAGTCCAGTGATTGCTGGCATTGTTTGTTTCAAGTCAGATGTGAACCTAAACATCAGGTCAAATGTGAACCTTGGTCAGATATGAACCTAAACCCTGATCAGATATGAACCTAAAGTCTAGTGTTTGCTGGCAAACCAACTCATATTGGTGTCTAAAGTCCAGTGATTGCTGGAATTGTTTGTTTCAGGTCAGATATGAACCTAAAACCCAGGTCAGATGTGAACCTAAAACCAGGTCATATATGAACCTAAAGTCCAGTGTTTGCTGGCAAACCAACTCAAATTGGTGTTTAAAGTCCAGTGATTGCTGGCATTGTTTAAAATCAGGTCAGATATGAACGTAAACTCAGGTCAGATATGAACCTAAACATCAGGTCAGATATGAACCAAAACTCAGGTCAGAATAGAACCTAAATCCAGGTCAGATATGAACCTAAAGTCCAGTGATTGCTGGTATCGTTAAATTCAAGTCAAATATGAACCTAAACCCAGGTCAAATGTGAACCTAAACCAGGTCAAATATGAACCTAAACCTCAGGTCAAATGTGAACCTAAAACCAGGTCAGATATGAACCTAAAGTCCAGTGATTGCGGGCATTGTTTGAAGAAGGTCAGATTTGAACCTAAACCTCAGGTCAGATATGACCTAAAGTCCAGTGTTTCCTGGCAAACCAACTCATATTGGTGTCTAAAGTCCTGTGATTGCTGGCATTGTTTGTTTTAAGTCAGATATGAACCTAAAACTCAGGTCAAATGTGAACCTAAAACCAGGTCAGATATGAACCTAAAGTCCAGTGTTTACTGGCAAACCAATTCATATTGGTGTCTAAAGTCCAGTGATTGCTGGCATTGTTTATTTCAAGTCAGATGTGAACCTAAACATCAGGTCAAATGTGAACCTTGGTCAGATATGAACCTAAACCCAGGTCAGATATGAACCTAAATTCCAGTGTTTGCTGGCAAACCAACTCATATTGGTGTCTAAAGTCTAGTGATTACTGACATTGTTTGTTTCAGGTCAGATGTGAACCTAAACATCAGGTTAAAGATGAACCTTGGTCAGATATGAACCTAAATCCAGGTTAGATATGAACCTAAAGTCCAGTGTTTCCCGGCAAACCAACTCAAATTGGTGTCTAAAGTCCAGTGATTGCTGGCATTGTTTGTTTCAGGTCAGATGTGAACCTAAACATCAGGTCAAATGTGAACCTTTGTTAGATATGAACCTAAACCCAGGTCAGATATGAACCTAAAGTCCAGTGTTTGCTGGCAAACCAACTCATATTGGTGTCTAAAGTCCAGTGATTGCTGGCATTGTTTGTTTCAGGTCAGATGTGAACCTAAACATCAGGTCAAATGTGAACCTTGGTCAGATATGAACCTAAACCCAGGTCAGATATGAACCTAAAGTCCAGTGTTTGCTGGCAAACCAACTCATATTGGTGTCTAAAGTCCAGTGATTGTTGGCGTTATTTGTTTCAGGTCAGATGTGAACCTAAACATCAGGTCAAATGTGAACCTTGGTCAGATATGAACCTAAACCCTAATCAGATATGAACCTAAAGTCTAGTGTTTTCTGGCAAACCAACTCATATTCGTGTCTAAAGTCCAGTGATTGCTGGCATTGTTTGTTTCAGGTCAGATATGAACCTAAAACCCAGGTCAGATGTGAACTTAAAACCAGGTCAGATATGAACCTAAAGTCCAGTGTTTGCAAGCAAACCAACTCAAATTGGTGTTTAAAGTCCAGTGATTGCTGGCATTGTTTAAAATCAGGTCAGATATGAACGTAAACTCAGGTCAGATATGAACCTAAACATCAGGTCAGATATGAACCAAAACTCAGGTCAGATATGAACCTAAATCCAGGTCAGATATGAACCTCAAGTCCAGTGTTTGCTGGCATCGTTAAATTCAAGTCAAATATGAACCTAAACCCAGGTCAAATGTGAACCTAAACCAGGTCAAATGTGAACCTAAACCTCAGGTCAAATGTGAACCTAAAACCAGGTCAGATATGAACCTAAAGTCCAGTGATTGCTGGCATTGTTTGAAGAAGGTCAGATGTGAACCTAAACCTCAGGTCAGATATGACCTAAAGTCCAGTGTTTCCTGGAAAACCAACTCATATTGGTGTCTAAAGTCCAGTGATTGCTGGCATTGTTTGTTTCAAGTCAGATATGAAGCTAAAACTCAGGTCAGATGTGAACCTAAAACCAGGTCAGATATGAACCTAAAGTCCAGTGTTTAATGGCAAACCAATTCATATTGGTGTCTAAAGTCCAGTGATTGCTGGCATTGTTTATTTCAAGTCAGATGTGAACCTAAACATCAGGTCAAATGTGAACCTTGGTCAGATATGAACCTAAACCCAGGTCAGATATGAACCTAAATTCCAGTGTTTGTTGGCAAACCAACTCATATTGGTGTCTAAAGTCTAGTGATTGCTGACATTGTTTGTTTCAGGTCAGATGTGAACCTAAACATCAGGTTAAAGATGAACCTTCCTCAGATATGAACCTAAACCCAGGTTAGATATGAACCTAAAGTCCAATGTTTCATGGCAAACCAACTCAAATTGGTGTCTAAAGTCCAGTGATTGCTGGCATTGTTTGTTTCAGGTCAGATGTGAACCTAAACATCAGGTCAAATGTGAACCTTTGTTAGATATGAACCTAAACCCAGGTCAGATATGAACCTAAAGTCCAGTGTTTGCTGGCAAACCAACTCATATTGGTGTCTAAAGTCCAGTGATTGCTGGCATTGTTTGTTTCAGGTCAGATGTGAACCTAAACATCAGGTAAAATGTGAACCTTGGTCAGATATGAACCTTACCTAAAGTCCAGTTTTTGCTGGCAAACCAACTCATATTGGTGTCTAAAGTCCAGTGATTGCTGGCGTTGTTTGTTTCAAGTCAGAGGTGAACCTAAACATCAGGTCAAATGTGAACCTTGGTCAGATATGAACCTAAACCCTGATCAGATATGAACCTAAAGTCTAGTGTTTGCTGGCAAACCAACTCATATTGGTGTCTAAAGTCCAGTTATTGCTGGCATTGTTTGTTTCAGGTCAGATATGAACCTAAAACCCAGGTCAGATGTGAACCTAAAACCAGGTCAGATATGAACCTAAAGTCCAGTGTTTGCAGGCAAAGCAACTCAAATTGGTGTTTAAAGTCCAGTGATTGCTGGCATTGTTTAAAATCAGGTCAGATATGAACGTAAACTCAGGTCAGATATGAACCTAAACATCAGGTCAGATATGAACCAAAACTCAGGTCAGATATGAACCTAAATCCAGGTCAGATATGAACCTCAAGTCCAGTGTTTGCTGGCATCGTTAAATTCAAGTCAAATATGAACCTAAACCCAGGTCAAATGTGAACCTAAACCAGGTCAAATGTGAACCTAAACCTCAGGTCAAATGTGAATCTAAAACCAGGTCAGATATGAACCTAAAGTCTAGTGATTGCTGGCATTGTTTGAAGAAGGTCAGATGTGAACCTAAACCTCAGGTCAGATATGACCTAAAGTCCAGTGTTTCCTGGCAAACTAACTCATATTGGTGTCTAAAGTCCAGTGATTGCTGGCATTGTTTGTTTCAAGTCAGATATGAAGCTAAAACTCAGGTCAGATGTGAACCTAAAACCAGGTCAGATATGAACCTAAAGTCCAGTGTTTAATGGCAAACCAATTCATATTGGTGGCTAAAGTCCAGTGATTGCTGGCATTGTTTATTTCAAGTCAGATGTGAACCTAAACATCAGGTCAAATGTGAACCTTGGTCAGATATGAACCTAAACCCAGGTCAGATATGACCCTAAATTCCAGTGTTTGCTGGCAAACCAACTCATATTGGTGTCTAAAGTCTAGTGATTGCTGACATTGTTTGTTTCAGGTCAGATGTGAACCTAAACATCAGGTTAAAGATGAACCTTGGTCAGATATGAACCTAAACCCAGGTTAGATATGAACCTAAAGTCCAATGTTTCCTGGCAAACCAACTCAAATTGGTGTCTAAAGTCCAGTGATTGCTGGCATTATTTGTTTCGGGTCAGATGTGAACCTAAACATCAGGTCAAATGTGAACCTTTGTTAGATATGAACCTAAACCCAGGTCAGATATGAACCTAAAGTCCAGTGTTTGCTGGCAAACCAACTCATATTGGTGTCTAAAGTCCCGTGATTGCTGGCATTGTTTGTTTCAGGTCAGATGTGAACCTAAACATCAGGTCAAATGTGAACCTTTGTTAGATATGAACCTAAACCCAGGTCAGATATGAACCTAAAGTCCAGTGTTTGCTGGCAAACCAACTCATATTGGTGTCTAAAGTCTAGTGATTGCTGGCATTGTTTGTTTCAGGTCAGATGTGAACCTAAACATCAGGTAAAATATGAACCTTGGTCAGATATGAACCTAAACCCAGGTCAGATATGAACCTAAAGTCCAGTTTTTGCTGGCAAACCAACTCATATTGGTGTCTAAAGTCCAGTGATTGCTGGCGTTGTTTGTTTCAAGTCAGAGGTGAACCTAAACATCAGGTCAAATGTGAACCTTGGTCAGATATGAACCTAAACCCTGATCAGATATGAATCTAAAGTCTAGTGTTTGCTGGCAAACCAACTCATATTGGTGTCTAAAGTCTAGTGATTGCTGGCATTGTTTGTTTCAGGTCAGATATGAACCTAAAACCCAGGTCAAATGTGAACCTAAAACCAGGTCAGATATGAACCTAAAGTCCAGTGTTTGCTGGCAAACCAACTCAAATTGGTGTTTAAAGTCCAGTGATTGCTGGCATTGTTTAAAATTAGGTCAGATATGAACGTAAACTCAGGTCAGATATGAACCTAAACATCAGGTCAGATATGAACCAAAACTCAGGTCAGATATGAACCTAAATCCAGGTCAGATATGAACCTAAAGTCCAGTGATTGCTGGCATCGTTAAATTCAAGTCAAATATGAACCTAACCCCATGTCAAATGTGAACCTAAACCAGGTCAAATGTGAACCTAAACCTCAGGTCAAATGTGAACCTAAAACCAGGTCAGATATGAACCTAAAGTCCAGTGATTGCGGGCATTGTTTGAAGAAGGTCAGATATGAACCTAAACCTCAGGTCAGATATGACCTAAAGTCCAGTGTTTCCTGGCAAACCAACTCATATTGGTGTCTAAAGTCCTGTGATTGCTGGCATTATTTGTTTCAAGTCAGATATGAACCTAAAATTCAGGTCAGATGTGAACCTAAAACCAGGTCAGATATGAACCTAAAGTCCAGTGTTTACTGGCAAACCAATTCATATTGGTGTCTAAAGTCCAGTGATTGCTGGCATTGTTTATTTCAAGTCAGATGTGAACCTAAACATCAGGTCAAATGTGAACCTTGGTCAGATATGAACCTAAACCCAGGTCAGATATGACCCTAAATTCCAGTGTTTGCTGGCAAACCAACTCATATTGGTGTCTAAAGTCTAGTGATTGCTGACATTGTTTGTTTCAAGTCAGATGTGAACCTAAACATCAGGTTAAAGATGAACCTTGGTCAGATATGAACCTAAACCCAGGTTAGATATGAACCTAAAGTCCAATGTTTCCTGGCAAACCAACTCAAATTGGTGTCTAAAGTCCAGTGATTGCTGGCATTGTTTGTTTCAGGTCAGATGTGAACCTAAACATCAGGTCAAATGTGAACCTTTGTTAGATATGAACCTAAACCCAGGTCAGATATGAACCTAAAGTCCAGTGTTTGCTGGCAAACCAACTCATATTGGTGTCTAAAGTCCAGTGATTGCTGGCATTGTTTGTTTCAGGTCAGATGTGAACCTAAACATCAGGTAAAATGTGAACCTTGGTCAGATATGAACCTAAACCCAGGTCAGATATGAACCTAAAGTCCAGTTTTTGCTGGCAAACCAACTCATATTGGTGTCTAAAGTCCAGTGATTGCTGGCGTTGTTTGTTTCAAGTCAGAGGTGAACCTAAACATCAGGTCAAATGTGAACCTTGGTCAGATATGAACCTAAACCCTGATCAGATATGAACCTAAAGTCTAGTGTTTGCTGGCAAACCAACTCATATTGGTGTCTAAAGTCCAGTGATTGCTGGCATTGTTTGTTTTGGGTTAGATATGAACCTAAAACCCAGGTCAGATGTGAACCTAAAACCAGGTCAGATATGAACCTAAAGTCCAGTGTTTGCTGGCAAACCAACTCAAATTGGTGTTTAAAGTCCAGTGATTGCTGGCATTGTTTAAAATTAGGTCAGATATGAACGTAAACTCAGGTCAGATATGAACCTAAACATCAGGTCAGATATGAACCTAAAGTCCAGTGTTTGCTGGCAAACCAACTCATATTGGTGTCTAAAGTCCCGTGATTGCTGGCATTGTTTGTTTCAGGTCAGATGTGAACCTAAACATCAGGTCAAATGTGAACCTTTGTTAGATATGAACCTAAACCCAGGTCAGATATGAACCTAAAGTCCAGTGTTTGCTGGCAAACCAACTCATATTGGTGTCTAAAGTCTAGTGATTGCTGGCATTGTTTGTTTCAGGTCAGATGTGAACCTAAACATCAGGTAAAATGTGAACCTTGGTCAGATATGAACCTAAACCCAGGTCAGATATGAACCTAAAGTCCAGTTTTTGCTGGCAAACCAACTCATATTGGTGTCTAAAGTCCAGTGATTGCTGGCGTTGTTTGTTTCAAGTCAGAGGTGAACCTAAACATCAGGTCAAATGTGAACCTTGGTCAGATATGAACCTAAACCCTGATCAGATATGAATCTAAAGTCTAGTGTTTGCTGGCAAACCAACTCATATTGGTGTCTAAAGTCTAGTGATTGCTGGCATTGTTTGTTTCAGGTCAGATATGAACCTAAAACCCAGGTCAAATGTGAACCTAAAACCAGGTCAGATATGAACCTAAAGTCCAGTGTTTGCTGGCAAACCAACTCAAATTGGTGTTTAAAGTCCAGTGATTGCTGGCATGGTTTAAAATTAGGTCAGATATGAACGTAAACTCAGGTCAGATATGAACCTAAACATCAGGTCAGATATGAACCAAAACTCAGGTCAGATATGAACCTAAATCCAGGTCAGATATGAACCTAAAGTCCAGTGATTGCTGGCATCGTTAAATTCAAGTCAAATATGAACCTAACCCCATGTCAAATGTGAACCTAAACCAGGTCAAATGTTAACCAAAACCTCAGGTCAAATGTGAACCTAAAACCAGGTCAGATATGAACCTAAAGTCCAGTGATTGTGGGCATTGTTTGAAGAAGGTCAGATATGAACCTAAACCTCAGGTCAGATATGACCTAAAGTCCAGTGTTTCCTGGCAAACCAACTCATATTGGTGTCTAAAGTCCTGTGATTGCTGGCATTATTTGTTTCAAGTCAGATATGAACCTAAAATTCAGGTCAGATGTGAACCTAAAACCAGGTCAGATATGAACCTAAAGTCCAGTGTTTACTGGCAAACCAATTCATATTGGTGTCTAAAGTCCAGTGATTGCTGGCATTGTTTATTTCAAGTCAGATGTGAACCTAAACATCAGGTCAAATGTGAACCTTGGTCAGATATGAACCTAAACCCAGGTCAGATATGACCCTAAATTCCAGTGTTTGCTGGAAAACCAACTCATATTGGTGTCTAAAGTCTAGTGATTGCTGACATTGTTTGTTTCAGGTCAGATGTGAACCTAAACATCAGGTTAAAGATGAACCTTGGTCAGATATGAACCTAAACCCAGGTTAGATATGAACCTAAAGTCCAATGTTTCCTGGCAAACCAACTCAAATTGGTGTCTAAAGTCCAGTGATTGCTGGCATTGTTTGTTTCAGGTCAGATGTGAACCTAAACATCAGGTCAAATGTGAACCTTTGTTAGATATGAACCTAAACCCAGGTCAGATATGAACCTAAAGTCCAGTGTTTGCTGGCAAACCAACTCATATTGGTGTCTAAAGTCCAGTGATTGCTGGCATTGTTTGTTTCAGGTCAGATGTGAACCTAAACATCAGGTAAAATGTGAACCTTGGTCAGATATGAACCTAAACCCAAGTCAGATATGAACCTAAAGTCCAGTTTTTGCTGGCAAACCAACTCATATTGGTGTCTAAAGTCCAGTGATTGCTGGCGTTGTTTGTTTCAAGTCAGAGGTGAACCTAAACATCAGGTCAAATGTGAACCTTGGTCAGATATGAACCTAAACCCTGATCAGATATGAACCTAAAGTCTAGTGTTTGCTGGCAAACCAACTCATATTGGTGTCTAAAGTCCAGTGATTGCTGGCATTGTTTGTTTTGGGTTAGATATGAACCTAAAACCCAGGACAGATGTGAACCTAAAACCAGGTTAGATATGAACCTAAAGTCCAGTGTTTGCTGGCAAACCAACTCAAATTGGTGTTTAAAGTCCAGTGATTGCTGGCATTGTTTAAAATTAGGTCAGATATGAACGTAAACTCAGGTCAGATATGAACCTAAACATCAGGTAAGATATGAACCAAAACTCAGGTCAGATATGAACCTAAATCCGGGTCAGATATGAACCTAAAGTCCAGTGATTGCTGGCATCGTTAAATTCAAGTCAAATATGAACCTAACCCCATGTCAAATGTGAACCTAAACCAGGTCAAATGTGAACCTAAACCTCAGGTCAAATGTGAACCTAAAACCAGGTCAGATATGAACCTAAAGTCCAGTGATTGCGGGCATTGTTTGAAGAAGGTCAGATATGAACCTAAACCTCAGGTCAGATATGACCTAAAGTCCAGTGTTTCCTGGCAAACCAACTCATATTGGTGTCTAAAGTCCTGTGATTGCTGGCATTATTTGTTTCAAGTCAGATATGAACCTAAAATTCAGGTCAGATGTGAACCTAAAACCAGGTCAGATATGAACCTAAAGTCCATTGTTTACTGGCAAACCAATTCATATTGGTGTCTAAAGTCCAGTGATTGCTGGCATTGTTTATTTCAAGTCAGATGTGAACCTAAACATCAGGTCAAATGTGAACCTTGGTCAGATAAGAACCTAAACCCAGGTCAGACATGAACCTAAATTCCAGTGTTTGTTGGCAAACCAACTCATATTGGTGTCTAAAGTCTAGTGATTACTGACATTGTTTGTTTCAGGTCAGATGTGAACCTAAACATCAGGTTAAAGATGAACCTTGGTCAGATATGAACCTAAACCCAGGTTAGTTATGAACCTAAAGTCCAGTCTTTCCCGGAAAACCAACTTAAATTGGTGTCTAAAGTCCAGTGATTGCTGGCATTGTTTGTTTCAGGTCAGATGTGAACCTAAACATTAGGTCAAATGTGAACCTTTGTTAGACATGAACCTAAACCCAGGTCAGATATGAACCTAAAGTCCAGTGTTTGCTGGCAAACCAACTCATATTGGTGTCTAAAGTCCCGTGATTGCTGGCATTGTTTGTTTCAGGTCAGATGTGAACCTAAACATCAGGTCAAATGTGAACCTTTGTTAGATATGAACCTAAACCCAGGTCAGATATGAACCTAAAGTCCAGTGTTTTCTGGCAAACCAACTCATATTGGTGTCTAAAGTCTAGTGATTGTTGGCATTGTTTGTTTCAGGTCAGATGTGAACCTAAACATCAGGTAAAATGTGAACCTTGGTCAGATATGAACCTAAACCCAGGTCAGATATGAACCTAAAGTCCAGTTTTTGCTGGCAAACCAACTCATATTGGTGTCTAAAGTCCAGTGATTGCTGGCGTTGTTTGTTTCAAGTCAGAGGTGAACCTAAACATCAGGTCAAATGTGAACCTTGGTCAGATATGAACCTAAACCCTGATCAGATATGAATCTAAAGTCTAGTGTTTGCTGGCAAACCAACTCATATTGGTGTCTAAAGTCTAGTGATTGCTGGCATTGTTTGTTTCAGGTCAGATATGAACCTAAAACCCAGGTCAAATGTGAACCTAAAACCAGGTCAGATATGAACCTAAAGTCCAGTGTTTGCTGGCAAACCAACTCAAATTGGTGTTTAAAGTCCAGTGATTGCTGGCATTGTTTAAAATTAGGTCAGATATGAACGTAAACTCAGGTCAGATATGAACCTAAACATCAGGTCAGATATGAACCAAAACTCAGGTCAGATATGAACCTAAATCCAGGTCAGATATGAACCTAAAGTCCAGTGATTGCTGGCATCGTTAAATTCAAGTCAAATATGAACCTAACCCCATGTCAAATGTGAACCTAAACCAGGTCAAATGTGAACCTAAACCTCAGGTCAAATGTGAACCTAAAACCAGGTCAGATATGAACCTAAAGTCCAGTGATTGCGGGCATTGTTTGAAGAAGGTCAGATATGAACCTAAACCTCAGGTCAGATATGACCTAAAGTCCAGTGTTTCCTGGCAAACCAACTCATATTGGTGTCTAAAGTCCTGTGATTGCTGGCATTATTTGTTTCAAGTCAGATATGAACCTAAAATTCAGGTCAGATGTGAACCTAAAACCAGGTCAGATATGAACCTAAAGTCCAGTGTTTACTGGCAAACCAATTCATATTGGTGTCTAAAGTCCAGTGATTGCTGGCATTGTTTATTTCAAGTCAGATGTGAACCTAAACATCAGGTCAAATGTGAACCTTGGTCAGATATGAACCTAAACCCAGGTCAGATATGACCCTAAATTCCAGTGTTTGCTGGCAAACCAACTCATATTGGTGTCTAAAGTCTAGTGATTGCTGACATTATTTGTTTCAGGTCAGATGTGAACCTAAACATCAGGTTAAAGATGAACCTTGGTCAGATATGAACCTAAACCCAGGTTAGATATGAACCTAAAGTCCAATGTTTCCTGGCAAACCAACTCAAATTGGTGTCTAAAGTCCAGTGATTGCTGGCATTGTTTGTTTCAGGTCAGATGTGAACCTAAACATCAGGTCAAATGTGAACCTTTGTTAGATATGAACCTAAACCCAGGTCAGATATGAACCTAAAGTCCAGTGTTTGCTGGCAAACCAACTCATATTGGTGTCTAAAGTCCAGTGATTGCTGGCATTGTTTGTTTCAGGTCAGATGTGAACCTAAACATCAGGTAAAATGTGAACCTTGGTCAGATATGAACCTAAACCCAGGTCAGATATGAACCTAAAGTCCAGTTTTTGCTGGCAAACCAACTCATATTGGTGTCTAAAGTCCAGTGATTGCTGGCGTTGTTTGTTTCAAGTCAGAGGTGAACCTAAACATCAGGTCAAATGTGAACCTTGGTCAGATATGAACCTAAACCCTGATCAGATATGAACCTAAAGTCTAGTGTTTGCTGGCAAACCAACTCATATTGGTGTCTAAAGTCCAGTGATTGCTGGCATTGTTTGTTTTGGGTTAGATATGAACCTAAAACCCAGTTCAGATGTGAACCTAAAACCAGGTCAGATATGAACCTAAAGTCCAGTGTTTGCTGGCAAACCAACTCAAATTGGTGTTTAAAGTCCAGTGATTGCTGGCATTGTTTAAAATTAGGTCAGATATGAACGTAAACTCAGGTCAGATATGAACCTAAACATCAGGTCAGATATGAACCAAAACTCAGGTCAGATATGAACCTAAATCCGGGTCAGATATGAACCTAAAGTCCAGTGATTGCTGGCATCGTTAAATTCAAGTCAAATATGAACCTAACCCCATGTCAAATGTGAACCTAAACCAGGTCAAATGTGAACCTAAACCTCAGGTCAAATGTGAACCTAAAACCAGGTCAGATATGAACCTAAAGTCCAGTGATTGCGGGCATTGTTTGAAGAAGGTCAGATATGAACCTAAACCTCAGGTCAGATATGACCTAAAGTCCAGTGTTTCCTGGCAAACCAACTCATATTGGTGTCTAAAGTCCTGTGATTGCTGGCATTATTTGTTTCAAGTCAGATATGAACCTAAAATTCAGGTCAGATGTGAACCTAAAACCAGGTCAGATATGAACCTAAAGTCCATTGTTTACTGGCAAACCAATTCATATTGGTGTCTAAAGTCCAGTGATTGCTGGCATTGTTTATTTCAAGTCAGATGTGAACCTAAACATCAGGTCAAATGTGAACCTTGGTCAGATAAGAACCTAAACCCAGGTCAGACATGAACCTAAATTCCAGTGTTTGTTGGCAAACCAACTCATATTGGTGTCTAAAGTCTAGTGATTACTGACATTGTTTGTTTCAGGTCAGATGTGAACCTAAACATCAGGTTAAAGATGAACCTTGGTCAGATATGAACCTAAACCCAGGTTAGTTATGAACCTAAAGTCCAGTCTTTCCCGGAAAACCAACTTAAATTGGTGTCTAAAGTCCAGTGATTGCTGGCATTGTTTGTTTCAGGTCAGATGTGAACCTAAACATTAGGTCAAATGTGAACCTTTGTTAGACATGAACCTAAACCCAGGTCAGATATGAACCTAAAGTCCAGTGTTTGCTGGCAAACCAACTCATATTGGTGTCTAAAGTCCAGTGATTACTGGCATTGTTTGTTTAAGGTCAGATGTGAACCGAGACATCAGGTCAAATATGAACCTTGGTCAGATATGAACCTAAACCCAGGTTAGATATGAACCTAAAGTCCAGTGTTTGCTGGCAAACCAACTCATATTGGTGTCTAAAGTCCAGTGATTGATGGCGTTATTTGTTTCAGGTCAGATGTGAACCTAAACATCAGGTCAAATGTGAACCTTGGTCAGATATGAACCTAAACCCTGATCAGATATGAACCTAAAGTCTAGTGTTTGCTGGCAAAACAACTCATATTGGTGTCTAAAGTCCAGTGATTACTGGCATTATTTGTTTCAGGTCAGATATGAACCTAAAACCCAGGTCAGATGTGAACCTAAAACCAGGTCAGATATGAACCTAAAGTCCAGTGTTTGCAGGCAAACCAACTCAAATTGGTGTTTAAAGTCCAGTGATTGCTGGCATTGTTTAAAATCAGGTCAGATATGAACGTAAACTCAGGTCAGATATGAACCTAAACATCAGGTCAGATATGAACCAAAACTCAGGTCAGATATGAACCTAAATCCAGGTCAGATATGAACCTAAAGTCCAGTGATTGCTGGCATCGTTAAATTCAAGTCAAATATGAACCTAAACCCAGGTCAAATGTGAACCTAAACCAGGTCAAATGTGAACCTAAACCTCAGGTCAAATGTGAACCTAAAACCAGGTCAGATATGAACCTAAAGTCCAGTGATTGCTGGCATTGTTTGAAGAAGGTCAGATATGAACCTAAACCTCAGGTCAGATATGACCTAAAGTCCAGTGTTTCCTGGCAAACCAACTCATATTGGTGTCTAAAGTCCAGTGATTGCTGGCATTGTTTGTTTCAAGTCAGATATGAAGCTAAAACTCAGGTCAAATGTGAACCTAAAACCAGGTCAGATATGAACCTAAAGTCCAGTGTTTACTGGAAAACCAATTCATATTGGTATCTAAAGTCCAGTGATTGCTGGCATTGTTTATTTCAAGTCAGATGTGAACCTAAACATTAGGTCAAATGTGAACCTTGGTCAGATATGAACCTAAACCCAGGTCAGATATGAACCTAAATTCCAGTGTTTGCTGGCAAACCAACTCATATTGGTGTCTAAAGTCTAGTGATTGCTGACATTGTTTGTTTCAAGTCAGATGTGAACCTAAACATCAGGTTAAAGATGAACCTTGGTCAGATATGAACCTAAAGTCCAGTGTTTCCTGGAAAACCAACTCAAATTGGTGTCTAAAGTCCAGTGATTGCTGGCATTGTTTGTTTCAGGTCAGATGTTAACCTAAACATCAGGTCAAATGTGAACCTTTGTTAGATATGAACCTAAACCCAGGTCAGATATGAACCTAAAGTCCAGTGTTTGCTGGCAAACCAACTCATATTGGTGTCTAAAGTCCAGTGATTGCTGGCATTGTTTGTTTCAGGTCAGATGTGAACCTAAACATCAGGTCAAATGTGAACCTTGGTCTGATATAAACCTAAACGCAGGTCAGATATGAACCTAAAGTCTAGTGTTTGCTGGCAAACCAACTCATATTGGTGTCTAAAGTCCAGTGATTGCTGGCGTTGTTTGTTTCAGGTCAGATGTGAACCTAAACATCAGGTCAAATATGAACCTTGGTCAGATATGAACCTAAACCCTGATCAGATATGAACCTAAAGTCTAGTGTTTGCTGGCAAACCAACTCATATTGGTGTCTAAAGTCCAGTGATTGCTGGCATTATTTGTTTCAGGTCAGATATGAACCTAAAACCCAGGTCAGATGTGAACCTAAAACCAGGTCAGATATGAACCTAAAGTCCAGTGTTTGCAGGCAAACCAACTCAAATTGGTGTTTAAAGTCCAGTGATTGCTGGCATTGTTTAAAATCAGGTCAGATATGAACGTAAACTCAGGTCAGATATGAACCTAAACATCAGGTCAGATATGAACCAAAACTCAGGTCAGATATGAACCTAAATCCAGGTCAGATATGAACCTAAAGTCCAGTGATTGCTGGCATCGTTAAATTCAAGTCAAATATGAACCTAAACCCAGGTCAAATGTGAACCTAAACCAGGTCAAATGTGAACCTAAACCTCAGGTCAAATTCGAACCTAAAACCAGGTCAGATATGAACCTAAAGTCCAATGATTGCGGGTATTGTTTGAAGAAGGTAAGATATGAACCTAAACCTCAGGTCAGATATGACCTAAAGTCCAGTGTTTCCTGGCAAACCAACTCATATTGGTGTCTAAAGTCATGTGATTGCTGGCATTGTTTGATTTAAGTCAGATATGAAGCTAAAACTCAGGTCAAATGTGAACCTAAAACCAGGTCAGATATGAACCTAAAGTCCAGTGTTTACTGGCAAACCAATTCATATTGGTGTCTAAAGTCCAGTGATTGCTGGCATTGTTTATTTCAAGTCAGATGTGAACCTAAACATCAGGTCAAATGTGAACCTTGGTCAGATATGAACCTAAACCCAGGTCAGATATGAACCTAAATTCCAGTGTTTGCTGGAAAACCAACTCATATTGGTGTCTAAAGTCTAGTGATTACTGACATTATTTGTTTCAGGTCAGATGTGAACCTAAACATCAGGTTAAAGATGAACCTTGGTCAGATATGAACCTAAACCCAGGTTAGATATGAACCTAAAGTCCAGTGTTTCCTGGCAAACCAACTCAAATTGGTGTCTAAAGTCCAGTGATTGCTGGCATTGTTTGTTTCAGGTCAGATGTGAACCTAAACATCAGGGCAAATGTGAACCTTTGTTAGATATGAACCTAAACCCAGGTCAGATATGAACCTAAAGTCCAGTGTTTGCTGGCAAACCAACTCATATTGGTGTCTAAAGTCCAGTGATTGCTGGCATTGTTTGTTTCAGGTCAGATGTGAACGTAAACATCAGGTCAAATGTGAACCTTGGTCAGATATGAACCTAAACCCAGGTCAGATATGAACCTAAAGTCCAGTGTTTGCTGGCAAACCAACACATATTGGTATCTAAAGTCCAGTGATTGCTGGCGTTGTTTGTTTCAGGTCAGATGTGAACCTAAACATCAGGTCAAATGTGAACCTTGGTCAGATATGAACCTAAACCCTGATCAGATATGAACCTAAAGTCTAGTGTTTGCTGGCAAACCAATTCATATTGGTGTCTAAAGTCCAGTGATTGCTGGCATTGTTTGTTTCAGGTCAGATATGAACCTAACACCCAGGTCAGATGTGAACCTAAAACCAGGTCAGATATGAACCTAAAGTCCAGTGTTTGCAGGCAAACCAACTCAAATTGGTGTTTAAAGTCCAGTGATTGCTGGCATTGTTTAAAATCAGGTCAGGTATGAACGTAAACTCAGGTCAGATATGAACCTAAACATCAGGTCAGATATGAACCAAAACTCAGGTCAGATATGAACCTAAATCCAGGTCAGATATGAACCTAAAGTCCAGTGATTGCTGGCATCGTTAAATTCAATTCAAATATGAACCTAAACCCAGGTCAAATGTGAACCTAAACCAGGTCAAATGTGAACCTAAACCTCAGGTCAAATGTGAACATAAAACCAGGTCAGATATGAACCTAAAGTCCAGTGATTGCTGGCATTGTTTGAAGAAGGTCAGATATAAACCTAAACCTCAGGTCAGATATGACCTAAAGTCCAGTGTTTCCTGGCAAACCAATTCATATTGGTGTCTAAAGTCCAGTGATTGCTGGCATCGTTTATTTCAAGTCAGATGTGAACCTAAACATCAGGTCAAATGTGAACCTTGGTCAGATATGAACCTAAACCCAGGTTAGATATGAACCTAAAGTCCAGTGTTTCCTGGCAAACCAACTCAAATTGGTGTCTAAAGTCCAGTGATTGCTGGCATTGTTTGTTTCAGGTCAGATGTGAACCTAAACATCAGGTCAAATGTGAACCTTTGTTAGATATGAACCTAAACCCAGGTCAGATATGAACCTAAAGTCCAGTGTTTGCTGGCAAACCAACTCATATTGGTGTCTAAAGTCCAGTGAT
This sequence comes from Lathyrus tuberosus, assembly GCA_022829125.1. Taxonomy (NCBI): domain Eukaryota; kingdom Viridiplantae; phylum Streptophyta; class Magnoliopsida; order Fabales; family Fabaceae; genus Lathyrus; species Lathyrus tuberosus. The sequence goes on from JALAZF010000110.1 coordinate 12,919,201, forward strand.
TGCTGGCATTGTTTGTTTCAGGTCAGATGTGAACGTAAACATCAGGTCAAATGTGAACCTTGGTCAGATATGAACCTAAACCCAGGTCAGATATGAACCTAAAGTCCAGTGTTTGCTGGCAAACCAACACATATTGGTATCTAAAGTCCAGTGATTGCTGGCGTTGTTTGTTTCAGGTCAGATGTGAACCTAAACATCAGGTCAAATGTGAACCTTGGTCAGATATGAACCTAAACCCTGATCAGATATGAACCTAAAGTCTAGTGTTTGCTGGCAAACCAATTCATATTGGTGTCTAAAGTCCAGTGATTGCTGGCATTGTTTGTTTCAGGTCAGATATGAACCTAACACCCAGGTCAGATGTGAACCTAAAACCAGGTCAGATATGAACCTAAAGTCCAGTGTTTGCAGGCAAACCAACTCAAATTGGTGTTTAAAGTCCAGTGATTGCTGGCATTGTTTAAAATCAGGTCAGGTATGAACGTAAACTCAGGTCAGATATGAACCTAAACATCAGGTCAGATATGAACCAAAACTCAGGTCAGATATGAACCTAAATCCAGGTCAGATATGAACCTAAAGTCCAGTGATTGCTGGCATCGTTAAATTCAATTCAAATATGAACCTAAACCCAGGTCAAATGTGAACCTAAACCAGGTCAAATGTGAACCTAAACCTCAGGTCAAATGTGAACATAAAACCAGGTCAGATATGAACCTAAAGTCCAGTGATTGCTGGCATTGTTTGAAGAAGGTCAGATATAAACCTAAACCTCAGGTCAGATATGACCTAAAGTCCAGTGTTTCCTGGCAAACCAATTCATATTGGTGTCTAAAGTCCAGTGATTGCTGGCATCGTTTATTTCAAGTCAGATGTGAACCTAAACATCAGGTCAAATGTGAACCTTGGTCAGATATGAACCTAAACCCAGGTCAGATATGAACCTAAATTCCAGTGTTTGCTGGCAAACCAACTCATATTGGTGTCTAAAGTCTAGTGATTGCTGACATTGTTTGTTTCAGGTCAGATGTGAACCTAAACATCAGGTTAAAGATGAACCTTGGTCAGATATGAACCTAAACCCAGGTTAGATATGAACCTAAAGTCCAGTGTTTCCTGGAAAACCAACTCAAATTGGTGTCTAAAGTCTAGTGATTGCTGGCATTGTTTGTTTCAGGTCAGATGTTAACCTAAACATCAGGTCAAATGTGAACCTTTGTTAGATATGAACCTAAACCCAGGTCAGATATGAACCTAAAGTCCAGTGTTTGCTGGCAAACCAACTCATATTGGTGTCTAAAGTCCAGTGATTGCTGGCATTGTTTGTTTCAGGTCAGATGTGAACCTAAACATCAGGTCAAATGTGAACCTTGGTCTAATATGAACCTAAACCCAGGTCAGATATGAACCTAAAGTCCAGTGTTTGTTGGCAAACCAACTCATATTGGTGTCTAAAGTCCAGTGATTGCTGGCGTTATTTGTTTCAGGTCAGATGTGAACCTAAACATCAGGTCAAATGTGAACCTTGGTAAGATATGAACCTAAACCCTGATCAGATATGAACCTAAAATCTAGTGTTTGCTGGCAAACCAACTCATATTGGTGTCTAAAGTCCAGTGATTGCTGGCATTGTTTGTTTCAGGCCAGATATGAACCTAAAACCTAGGTCAGATGTGAACCTAAAACCAGGTCAGATATGAACCTAAAGTCCAGTGTTTGCTGGCAAACCAACTCAAATTGGTGTTTAAAGTCCAGTGATTGCTGGCATTGTTTAAAATCAGGTCAGATATGAACGTAAACTCAGGTCAGATATGAACCTAAACATCAGGTCAGATATGAACCAAAACTCAGGTCAGATATGAACCTAAATCCAGGTCAGATATGAACCTAAAGTCCAGTGATTGATGGCATCGTTAAATTCAAGTCAAATATGAACCTAAACCCAGGTCAAATGTGAACCTAAACCAGGTCAAATGTGAACCTAAACCTCAGGTCAAATATGAACCTAAAACCAGGTCAGATATGAACCTAAAGTCCAGTGATTGCTGGCATTGTTTGAAGAAGGTCAGATATGAACCTAAACCTCAGGTCAGATATGACCTAAAGTCCAGTGTTTCCTGGAAAACCAATTCATATTGGTGTCTAAAGTCCAGTGATTGCTGGCATCGTTTATTTCAAGTCAGATGTGAACCTAAACATCAGGTCAAATGTGAACCTTGGTCAGATATGAACCTAAACCCAGGTCAGATATGAACCTAAATTCCAGTGTTTGCTGGCAAACCAACTCATATTGGTGTCTAAAGTCTAGTGATTGCTGACATTGTTTGTTTCAGGTCAGATGTGAACCTAAACATCAGGTTAAAGATGAACCTTGGTCAGATATGAACCTAAACCCAGGTTAGATATGAACCTAAAGTCCACTGTTTCCTGGAAAACCAACTCAAATTGGTGTCTAAAGTCCAGTGATTGCTGGCATTGTTTGTTTCAGGTCAGATGTTAACCTAAACATCAGGTCAAATGTGAACCTTTGTTAGATATGAACCTAAACCCAGGTCAGATATGAACCTAAAGTCCAGTGTTTGCTGGCAAACTAACTCATATTGGTGTCTAAAGTCCAGTGATTACTGGCATTGTTTGTTTCAGGTCAGATGTGAACCTAAACATCAGGTTAAATGTGAACCTTGGTCTGATATGAACCTAAACCCAGGTCAGATATGAACCTAAATTCCAGTGTTTGCTGGCAAACCAACTCATATTGGTGTCTAAAGTCTAGTGATTGCTGGCGTTGTTTGTTTCAGGTCAGATGTGAACCTAAACATCAGGTCAAATTTGAACCTTGGTCAGATATGAACCTAAACCCTGATCAGATATGAACCTAAAGTCTAGTGTTTGCTGGCAAACTAACTCATATTGGTGTCTAAAGTCCAGTGATTGCTGGCATTGTTTGTTTCAGGTCAGATATGAACCTAAAACCTAGGTCAGATGTGAACCTAAAACCAGGTCAGATATGAACCTAAAGTCCAATGTTTGCTGGCAAACCAACTCAAATTGGTGTTTAAAGTCCAGTGATTGCTGGCATTGTTTAAAATCAGGTCAGATATGAACGTAAACTCAGGTCAGATATGAACCTAAACATCAGGTCAGATATGAACCAAAACTCAGGTCAGATATGAACCTAAATCCATGTCAGATATGAACCTAAAGTCCAGTGATTGCTGGCATCGTTAAATTCAAGTCAAATATGAACCTAAACCCAGGTCAAATGTGAACCTAAACCTCAGGTCAAATGTGAACCTAAAACCAGGTCAGATATGAACCTAAAGTCCAGTGATTGCTGGCATTGTTTGAAGAAGGTCAGATATGAACCTAAACCCAAGTCAGATATGAACCTAAACATCAGGTCAGATATGAACCTAAAGTCCAGTGATTGCTGGCATTGTTTGAAACCAGGTCAAATGTGAACCTAAACTCAGGTCAAATGTGAACCTAAACTAGGTCAGATGTGAACCTAAACCTCAGGTCAAATATGAATTTAAACCAGGTCAGATATGACAAAAAACCATGTCAGATATGAACCTAAAAGCCAACTCAAATTGGTATCTCAGCCAACTCAATTTGGTATCCAAGTCTCGTGTTTATTGGCTGCCTAACTCAAATTGGTGTCTAAGTCCAGAGTTTAATGGTTGGCCAACTCAAATTGGTGTTTACTGGCATCATTTCAAATATTGATACTGAGAGTCCAGTGTTTACTAGGGTGTAATTTCTGAGTACAATCATTGTTGGCATTTTAATCTTATCCCCAGCAGAGGTTCGGTCATTATTAATAGTCATCTTACCTTGACCTCATAGCCATTTTACCTTGACCTCATAGTCATAGGTTACCATATTGGCCTCATAGCCATCTTCCACCCCTGACCTACTAGTCATAGGTTATCATCTTGGCCTCATAGCCATCTTCCCTTGACCTCAAAGTCATAGGTTACCGTATTGGCCTCATAGCCATCTTTCGCCTTTGGCCTCATAGTCATTCATCTATCATAACTTAGAATTAGAGAGTTCTTGAACTCTATATGAGTATCTTACTCATTCCCCTTGGAACTTTGGCCATAGTCAATGGTTCCTCATCCTTAGTGAGGTGAACTACCAATGCTCTGATTCTTTAGTCAGGATACGTAGGCATAAGATGCGACGTCTTGACGAGCATACTTAGTGTATATAACCATATGTCTTTACCTTTACCTTTAGCCTAGATTCCTTTAGCAAGCAAACATAACATAACACATACAAACAAGAGGTTCTTGTAGAGTACTATAGATACTTAGGGTGCTAATATCTTCCCTTAGTATAACCAACCCCCGATCCCCGATCTCTTAGTTGTGTCTTTACATAACGCAATTAGGGTTTTCTTCGATCTTTACCCTTTCCTTTGGATAAATCAAAGCACTTGTGTAAACACTTTCATTGTAATCTTTTTGATATTATTTTTTTCCTCAAGTGCCTAAGTGTTTAGTCTGTATACTTGAGATGGCTAAGGTGTTTTCTAACACTTAGACAAGCTTTTTGTAATCTTTCAAGATTAGTGGATTAAGTCCTTATTGAAGGCGATATCTCCTTGGCGGGTGGACAAGACGTAGCCTCGTTATAGGATAACTTGTATAAACCAAATGTGTTACTTTGCTTCTTGGTTTATATATCTTGTTTGTGTGTGTGTGTAAAGAATTTGTCTGAAAAAGTTTTGAAAACCCCAATTCGAACCCCCTTTCTTGTGTTTTTCTCTACCTTCATGCACCATATCTAATAACAATCATAACAGAAAATATTCAAAAAATATCCTACTTTAACTATGAAATGATATGAAAATAAACTTCCGGCTGACATTCGACAAAAATTTAGAAATGCATTTCCTAACGCATCATTCATTTTATCTGAGTAAAACCCAGATTAATGTAGGTAACGAGGAAGGAAATACATGTATATTACCTTAAATTCCATGTTCTTTTGCTCCTTTTTTATGTGCAAAAAAGAAAGATAAATAATATTTTAAAGTGAAAAATTGATTGAGTGTGGAAGGAGGTTTTTGTAGGGTTTTTCAACAAAAATGGTGTTTTTTATCATCAATGAAGCAAACATGCATGGTTTCATTAAACTTCCCGCTTGGCCTTTTTGGAAATGCATTTTCAGAATTGTCAATGACATGCAAAGGTGACATTTTATCAAATTTTTGTTTGATGAATCCGGAAGTACACTTCCGTATTTATAACTGAGTTGTTAAATGAACAAAATCATTGAAGGGATACATCCAAAGATACACATCCGGGCTAATTTTTGAAAAAAATAGGGGTGTGTCTCACTAAGGACATATTTTGTTGTGAAATGAATGCATCAAAAAATATATTTTTAAATTGATATAATCATTTTTGAATTTTTATAAGATGTTTCTCCACCCTTAGAGTGGAAAAATTAATTGTTTTTCACCTAAATGGTTCATATGATCTTAGTAGCTTAAATTAAATTGATACATTGAAAACCTTCAATAATATTCTTAAAAGATTACTCTTTAACTTTTTAATTAAAATCGTTATCATTCTAAATAAAAAATTACTGAACAAATAACTTCTTCAAGTTGTTTTCAATTTTCAACGAACATATTCTAACATAATAATATGTTGCTTAACTATGTTGTTACATGCACTATCTATATTTTGTTTAACTTTTGTTCAAAAGTTTATTGTTGTGTGAAGTGCATTCTTCGTCTCATCCTCTGAGCTAATTTCGTTCTCAATTTTTCTCTTTGTCCTTAAAGTGTCTATGAAATATGTTTCTTAACTATGACTAAACTAATTGTATGTTTATGTTCCAAAATTACGTTATATAAATTATGAATCATAAAGTTCATATGAGGTCCCTTCCAAAAATTTCAATTGATTGCTCATGAGTTTTCAATTTATATGCCTATAGTGACATCTTATTGGATCTCTTCATCATATGTATCTCATATCATTAATGTCCAGTATTTGAAGTAGTTTTAATGATATGTGTGGTTTAGCATGTTATTTATCGAATTCTTGCATGAAAAATGCTTTTATGCTTTCATGTCGTCTGTTTATTGTATTCTTATATTGCAATCTTTTTATGACAAATATAATTTGGTTATTATGTTGTTATATTGGGTTGTGTATTTATGTTTAAGTTTCATTTTCAATTATGACATGATTCTATGTGAGTGCTTGTTTTAATTGATCCATTTAATTTTTGCAACGCCTCTGAGTGCGTTTAATTCTATATGTTGTTGTCTAATGTTCATGATGCTTCTCAAGTTTTTCGTCTTTGCCTCTTTTTGATGTTGTCAAAGGGGGAGAAGCGGGAGCTTTGCCAAGACATCAAGAGTGCCTAGTATTTTTTCCATCAAGAGTGCCTAGTATATTTTTCCATCATAAAAAAGGGAGAGTATGTGAGTGCAATATGCTCTTAAATATACTTTGAATGATGTAAAAACTAGGTAGCTTAGATCTCTGTGTATTTGGAACTTACAATCTTTGTTTAAATGTGCATCATCATCATAGAACATATAAGACTAGATTACATAAGCTATCACATGCCAAAATACGAGTTTTTCATAAAAAGTCATCCATGGGTAGATACATCTTTTGTATGGGTCGATACATACTGAGTGCAATTTTCAAAGAATTTGGATCTACCTCTAATGGGTCGATACAAAGGAGAAATGGGTTGATACATCCTACGAATGGGTTAACTCATTCTTCGTTAGAGTCGACCTAATCTAAAAGGTGTTTTCAAGGATTTGCCAGCGAGGAATGGATCGATACTTTAAGCCAATGGGTTGACTCTCTCGTGTTTGGACTCCACTCATCCTGAAACATGTTTTTTGAAATTTTGCCACTGCCTTCAATGTATTGACTCAGTTTAGTCCCCTATTGACTCATTCAGCTGATGTATTGACTCATTCCAAATTAGAATCAATATATTATGTACCAAACTTTAAAATGTTCATATTTCTACGAAAAATGAAACCTGATATATACAAAGAAATTCTCATCATCTTCAACCTTTCTTGAACCATTCATCAATTACACATAACCATTTTTGAATTTTTAATTATCAAGACAAGATTGATAAGGTCCAATTTAGGATTGTGTAAATACTTGGATGGTTTGGTTTCACAATTGAAAGACTTGGGGAAAGATTTCACAATTTGGATTCAGCCTAGTGAAAGCTTTGAAGAATGGATGGTTTAGTCAAAGGAGTAGTGGTAACCGGAGGATCATATTGGAGATCTTATGTGACTTGATCTTGCTAAGATCAAGGGTAGAGAATGAGCTAGGATCAACATCAAATATAGGGTTTAGAGGTTTGAGTTTCTACTACTTCTCTTGTAAGTTGATATTGCAAAGGTTAATTACAATATCTTAATTCGATTTTGAATTAAGGGCAGACATATCCATAGTGAGGAAAATTGGGGAACTCCCTAAACAAATCTTTGTGTTCTCTCTCTCTCTCTCTCTCTCTCTCTCTCTCTCTCTCTCTCTCTATTTATTTTGAGAACAATTAGTGTGTAACTTGAATTGTTGAAAATTCAGGTTATGTTGAAGTGTTTAAAACTGTTTCTGTGAAACCATTAAAATATAAACCATTGCGATTGATTTTTATTAACTTTAACATAAAGAGAATCAAGCTTGGTGTATTGCACCCCAAGTGTTCGATAAAATTACTATCGACTAAGTGCTCGACAAAATTCCTTAGTTAAGTTTTATTTTACTTGTCATTGGAAATCGTTTATCTTAAGTGTAATTTATATTCAAAAATATAATATTAAACTTTTTGATTGGCTTTTCTCATCTTTGGCATACATTATACTACGGGTACGCATATCCAATTCTACCAATAACGGTTCGGATAGACGAGACTCCATTCGGATTTGCTTCCACTTGCCATAGAAAAATACCATTCAAAACAGAATTTTAATAAGAAATTTTTCATTATGCGATCTATTTAACCCCCCCCCCCCCCTCCCCCCCGGTTCTAGATCGTTACCCTCGTCTAACAAGGAAACCATGAGTAAGAACATGAAAGATTCCATGAAAATTTTAGAAATGAAAATTGGCCAACTATCTCAACAAATAGCAGTGCAACCTAGCTCAAGTGGGGGATTTGTTGGGAATATGGTAGACAACCTGAAGTATGAGAGTTGATGTGCTATTAAGTTGGGAGACACAATAATTTCCAAAGTAAGAAATCGCAGGAGTGAGAGAAAAATAGAGGGAGAAAACTGAGAAAACTGGTGAAGACACTAGGAGAGAATACACATTTGGTGAACTAATTGATAAAAACTCACCTTTGAGAAGAACCAAGAAGATAATTCTGAACGAACCAAATATCAAACTTCCTTACTATCTGAAATTACCTTATTCGATCTTAAAGAAAAAACCAGAGTACTAAAGTAAGAATGTCAGTTGAAGAAGTCCATGGATAATGTCACTAAGCATCCAGTCAACGTTCCTCTTTGTTAATTTGTATAGAAAATGTCGTGTTGTGCAAAGTTCAAGAGAGATTTATTAACTGGAAGAAGGAGTCTGAATTATGATAAGAAGATATCTTTAACAGAAGAGTGCAATGCAATTATCCAAAGGAAACTTACCCCAAAGCTCAAAGATCTAAGGTGATTTACAATTCCTTGTACAATTTGTAAGCTAAAGAAAGAGCAAGCACTATGTGATTTAGGGGTAAGCATCAACTTGATTTCTCTTTCCATGATGAAGAAGCTTCATGTGGCGATGTTAAGCTAACTCATATAACCCTCACATTTGAAAATCAATCCATTGTGTATCCTTATGGTGTGCTTGAAGATGTGTTAGTTAAAGTGGATGATTTGTTATTCCCAATTGATTTTGTTATTCTCGACATGGACGAAAATGCAAAAATACCTCTGATTCTTAGAAGAACTTTCTTTGAAATAGGTAGAGTTGTGATTCATGTGGATTTAGGTGCATTGATATTGACAAGTCAAGATAAGAAGGTAACTTTTAATGTGTATGAAGAGATGCACCATCATGATAAAAATTCGCAGTGCTATCGTGTTTATGTAGTGGAAGAAGGGTATTCAAAAGATGAAAATTCAAATTTCCTTGAAACGAAATATCATATCCCACATAGCATACTCTCTTGAGAAAACAACCAAGACCACCTCATCTAAATTCTAGTTCTTTATCTAGTATGAAGAGAAGCCTAGAAGAGTGTTGAGAAAGAATATAGGAACACACTTAATTTAAAGGAAAGAAATATGATTAACTACATGCATAAGGTCAAACTTGATTTCTAACTAATTAGATACACTGATACAAGTTTGGAAGAATCTCTTGATTAGAGGATCAAACAATCAAGCTAAAGACCTTAAATAGCGATATGTGGGAGACAACCCCTGAATTGGTGTTATTTAGCTATAGTTTATTTTGTCGTTTTTGGTTTATGCTTTCCCTTTTGTGAACTACATGTGCTTTATTTAATGAATGAGTTTGTTGTTGTTGTTGTTGTTGTTTCTTTCAGTTAACGATGTGCTACTTTATTAATGTAAATTTTAAAAGCAACATGAAACAAGTCACCCGAAAAAAATGAAAGAAAAAAGTTGATCATTATAGAAGTTCCAAAGGCAGATAGAAAGTTAATGAAGAAAGGGGATAGCCAAATGATTTGTATTCAATCTCTAGACACCTCAACAAGTAAGTTTTGAGCCAAATATTCCATTGTTTACTTTTCGTTCTTATGAGAGTATTCGTACAATTGTTGTTTTCTAGAATTTGCTTTATTTCTAATTTAGTCTATTGGTATGACAATTACACACTGAGATACTTGTTTATAGAAATTCTAAGCCTTTTTAAACCACTATGTTATGAAATATTTATATCCATTATTTAAACACTTTGAGCCCGAGCCTTTTCTTCGATGATTTAGCCTAAAATGTATCCCATTTGACTCGAAAGATTAAATCTTTTCACTCTCATTCGAGTTAGGTAGAAAATTTAGTCTTATTGTTTGATAAAAAAGAATAAGTTTGGAGATGCGGGTTACGATACTAAAGTAAGTGGTTATAAAAAAAATATAAAAAACAAAGAAGTTAAATTAGCTTTTACACAAAAAAAAAAAGAATTTGAATGAAAAGAACCATCAAATTATTATTCTCTAGTACTGTTGATAAGGTAAATTGTTATGTACTCCCTCCGTCCCAAATTATAAGACGTTTTGAGCTTTTCACACAAATTAAGAAACTTAATTATTACTTTATGGGAAAGACAAATTATGTATAACTTTACAGTAATGTCCCTCATAATTATATAGGAGAGGGAAATTAAAAGAGTTGAAAGAATAAATAATAATAAATATTTGAGGGTATATTGGGGAAAATGTCATTTATATTGCATTGGGAATGTAAGGTGACTTATAATTTGGGACAAATTTTTTTAGCAAAGTGATTTATAATTTGGGACGGAGGGAGTAAGTTCTATGATGACCTAAGATAAAATAGGTACACAACTCGATGCAGGGCATCATTTACTTAATGAGGAAAGGAAAGTGCATAATATAAAATGTTAAAAACATAAATTTACTTAAAATCATATTAATAAAATGTTCAAAATATCATTTTGATTAAAATTATATTAATAATTAATCGAAATTGAATATAGTTCTGTTTTTATTAAAAAATTTATAGGATACATCGTGAGATTTTTTTTTTACCTAAATGGCTCATATGGTCTTAGTAGCTTAAATTGATACATTAAAAAACTTCAATAATATTCTTAAAAGATATTAGTCTTTAACTCTTTAATTAAAATCGTTATCAGTCTAAATAAAAAATTACGGAACAAATAACTTCTTCCGGTTGATTTCAATTTTCAACCAACATAATCTAACATAATAATACAAGATTGATAATATATTGTATTTTATTGCCATTGAATATGATAGTATAATTTAATAATATATTCCACAACGTAATCCTTCCACCAAATTCAATGAACATTATTATGATTTTAGATCAGCAAAATCCTCCAACCAAAATCATTCCAATGAATACCAAATAGAAACATGACAAATCAGACCTAGCAGTTGTATGGCATTGGCAATGGCATGATGAGTGCACATAGTTCGTCACAATTCACGAATACAACATTTTTCTTTGGAAGACAACGACATCAAAGACAAAATATGCGTGAGTGAGGGGTTAAGTTTGTTAGTGATATATGATAGGGTCAAACATCAAAACTTTTGTTACAAGGAATCATATCTCAGCCAAAAAAAAATATTAAAACACGACAATGTTTGAAGATGTTTTGTGGAAATGGAACTGAATCAAAACAAGGTTGAAATGTGCATGTAGGAGAATAATGATAAATCGTACTCGCACCCTTGTCCTAATTCAGCAACCACATATTTTAATAATTATAAATACTCTTTCGGTTCTTTTTTAATTGTTATTTTTTTATTTTTTATGCATATTAAAAAATTCAATAATTATTATTATTTTTTAGACTATAATTTTTCTTTTGTCTATAATATCCCTAGTTTTTAATTATTTTAATATATATTTTTCTATCTCCATAATAAATAGTTAGAGGCAATTTTGACAAATCTATAATCATTATTACTTTAAATTTTGAAAACGACATTTTAAAAAGAACAAAAAATTATTTCAATAGTGACACTTATAAAGGAACGGAGAGAGTACTATAGATAGATAGGTTGATTCTCATAATCAATTAATAATTATATTTAATTTATATATTGTATTAGGTTATTAAAATTAATTATAATAATTGAACTATTTTTTAAATGGTTATAAACAATAAATGAATCAGTTGACTTTTCACACAGATTTAGAAAAAAAAGGAATAAATGAAAGAGAGAATTATATTTTCATTAAAGTACCTTTATGATGTATTAGAAAAAGTAAAAGTAATATTAATTAGAGAGTAAAATAGGAAAAATTGTATTAAAAATTGAAATAGATCATATATTTCGAAATATTTTTTATTCCAAATGTATCACTAATTGTGAGACGGATGGAGTATATATTCAATGCATTGAATAAACATCATATTCTTAAAAAAAATTAATTATTTATGTTTTCAGTGAATTGTATATACATATTTTTAGAAAAAATCTGTCTTTTTAGTCTTGTAAAGAATGTTCAATTTATCTTTTTAATCTCTTAACGAGTATTTCGGAGACACTCGTTAGCATTTCCCATTAGTTATTAACCGCTTATATTTATAATTAGTATTGATTTAAATTCTTTTAAAAACATTTTTTTAATATGTTATTTTTTGAAAAAAAATACTTTTGTTTGTTTAGAAAAAATAAACTTTTCCAAAAATTAAAAAAAAAACATAATTTTTGTTTTTGAAAAAATAATAGTTTTTTCAAATGCAACTTTCTTCCAAAAAAAACATTTTATAAAAAAGTTTTTTTTCATAATAATAAAATTCTTTTAAAACGTTATTTATTAAAAAAAATTTAAAATATTTTTTATGATTTAAAATATATATATATATATATATATATATATATATATATATATATATATATATATATATATATATATTATTTTTATTTTTGTTTTGAATATAGTTGTTCAAAATATAAATTCACTTAAAATCATATTAATAAAATGTCCAAAATATGAACTTGATTAAAATCATACTAATAATTAATCGAATTTGGATATTTGAATATGAATATGGTAAATTCAGATAACTGGTTAATTTGAGTACCTCTAATCAATAATACCTCTCTCATAATATACTTCATTCAAATTTTATAGTTTTTGAAATAATTGTACTCTCAAAAAAGACAATAAAAGACAAAGAATCCTTTTGTCGAAACCCCGAAACTTATATAAAAAGAACCACTCAACAATTTAAGGTGTCACTTCGACAACCAACAAACAAAATTTTCAAAAATATTTAAGAATATGCTGTGGAAATTAATATAATAACAACTTCAAATTGAACTTCTCAAATAAAGTATTAAACTTTAACATCACAACTCGACACCAACTCAACACATAACAAAAACGTCTCATCCCCAATGTTACAAGATCAGAGCAATAAACCACTAAAGTACAATAGAATGATAAATAAACAAAGGTAAGCTCCAAGAAGTTATCTTCTACTACAACAACAAAACTCTACTCTTGATTATCTGCAAGAGGTCCTTGGTGGGCAACATAAAGTAAAAGGGGTGAGAATAAACTTCAATATAAACGACGTAAAGAATGTAGGGGTATATAAACACACAACACATCATGCATTCAATACACAAACCACACCATTACAATCTCACACCTTTTATCATAATATATACATATGCATGCAATGTGACTCACGACGTCGACAATATGCATGTGGTACCGATCAACGATGGTTCTTCATACGAATCGGGTTCACCTTTTTTAACCTCGAGTCCACCCTTCTAGACTCGGGACAATTATGATCTACCTTCTAGACTCGTAACTCGCCTCTTTCACAACAACGACACAAATGATATATGGCATGTAATTTATGCAATAATAATAACCACATGTTCATGATACCCCTTTGAACCATAAACAACATGTAACATAGCAACAACGTAGTTCTCCATTTTGAAACTGTTACACCCTGATTTTTAACAGCGCTAGTGTATTTTCAAAAGTTACTATTCCTCGAATAAAATGATAAATGGTTTTCTTTGTATGAAAAGAGAGGGTTTTTTTTAAAACACTACAATTCGTTTATATACATAGCTGCACCATTTTTAAAACATAAACATACTGTACATATATACCACGAAGCGTTAAACGAGATACAGATAATGGTTATGTTACAGGACATAAAAACATAGATAAAGTTCTCGGCAGACACTCACGCAGGAGAGCTGCTCCAAGGAGAGGATTTCGAACCAGGTAGTCATGTGATGAGAATTCTTCGTCCAGTACTAACTACTCCTATCAATTTAAATATTTCCTTCCCTAACTAGGTCGATCGATCCCTAATGGCAACCACAGTAACCACCCGCACCAGCTCCGCGTAATCCATCGCAAGTGCTTCTCAAGGTGTGTTCGGATCCATCCCTATCGTATCCGGGTTCATACTCGTACTCGGAGGGGTCCTCCTCCTCAGTGTCGTCCTCCTCTCCCTCACAGATGATGGCCTCGAGTGGCAGCACGTATGTTGGATCAATAAGAGGAAGCTCGTCTAGGGAATAGACGTCACGGGTGAAGGTCGGGGGTAATCCTAGTGACATCCCTAAGTCTAGAGGAGGCATGGGTATGTCAGGAAAGGTCGGCCATCCTCCCTCAACTGGGGCGTACGAGGGTCCAGGTGGGGCGTAAGGGTAGATCGGTAATCCGTAGCAATCAATCTCCCCTGAGAGGAAACTGGAAATGATCAACGAAGATGGAATCGGAAAAGTTATCGCTCGGCGTGACATGGTGGTCTTTGGATCCTGTCCCACGACAGCAGTGCTCTCCATCACTTTCCCGATGTATGACAGTTGTCCCAGGGTCGGGTTGAATTCCCAGGACGCGTCAGTCCCTGTATCAGGAAAGATAAATTTCGTCGTCTTCGACGGTGGCATCTCCCCGGGTCCCGGAAGCGTCATAATTGATTAGCGTATAGCCCACACAATCCACTAAAAGGGTCATCAATCCAAAAATAACAAATATACAAGAGCGGAGCAAAAAGCATAAACAGAGGATACATTATACATGGCTAGAGATCTCATTCTAGCACATGTATATACACATTCATAACAATAATACATATAGCAGAATTAAGACTCATTCCTAATGCAATGTCTATGTGTCAATGCTTATGATTCCGGAATATCAATCCCTTCGCAAAGGGTCGTGGTCTCGCTTCAGGATTTAGCACCACTAAGATGATAGGTATCGCAGACCCATCAATCAGACTCAATGATCCACTTTGGGATAAGGTGGTTCTCTCACAGACACACACCCCGTGCCACCTCTCCGTTGTACACCTCGTGACTCATCTCCGGTAGCCACGTAACCATGAAATGAATGAGCATACCATTCCCAAATACACAGTTCAACATATATGTAACATCACCATATGTAATAAATCATCTCATGCATCAAATCTTCACACAGATATATAACAGGTATTCACCTTCACAATTAGGCACCTTCAAAATAACACATGATCAAAAACAGAGCAGGTATAAAATATATTTCTATTAGTGGAAAAAGTATATAAAAATAGAAAGATGCACTTACTGTCACAACAGTCGTGCGGATTGATATTTTGTCGGTCGGTCGATCGTACACCTTTATCCAAAATGAATTAAATTAGAATGAACTAATAAACTCGTAGTCATCCGATTTATTTTTCTACTTAATCAATAAATTAAGTTTTTTTAAAATCATTATTACTAGATTTTTCTAAAAATAATGTATTATATATTTTCTTTACTGAAATACCAAGCACGAAAGCGTTAACCCGACAAAATCGATATTATTATAAAATTACGGGTGTTACAATACTCCCCCCCTAAAATAGTTTCGTCTTCGAAACTAAGTGTCTGTTAACAAGTCTGGGTATTTCTCTCGAATTGCGCTCTCAAGTTCCCACGTTGCATCACCAGTGGTTTGGTTCCAAATTATTTTTACTAATGGAATTTCCTTATTCCTTAGCAGTTTCATCTTTCTATCCTCGATCCTAACGGGTACTTCTTCAAATGATAAGTTGTCTTTAAGCTGAATAGTGTCTGGTTTGATTACGTGAGAAGGGTCTGGAATGTATTTTCGTAGTTGTGAGACATGGAATACATCATGCATGCCAGACAAATAGGGTGGTAACACGATTCGGTAAGCCACGGGTCCAATCTTAGAAGTTATTTGATAGGGTCCAATAAACTTTGGAGTTAACTTTCGCGTCTTGATTGCTCTCCCCACCCAGTGGTGGGTGTGACACGGAGGAACACATGGTCTCCTTCTCCGAAATCCAATGGCCTACGTCTTTTGTCAGCATAGCTTTTCTGACGATCTTGTGAAGCTTTCATTCTTTCCCTAATGCTTTTAACCTTTTCTGTAGTCTGTTGAACAAACTCTGGACCTACCATCATACTCTCACCATCTTGATACCATCATAACGGCGTTTGACACTTTCGTCCATATAGAGCTTCAAACGGAGCCATTCCGATACTAGTATGAAAGCTGTTGTTGTAGGTGAATTCAATCAAGGGTAGTATGTCATCCCAACTCCCTATATCATCCAATACGCATGCCCGTAGTAAATCCTCTAACGTCTGATTCGTTCGTTCTGTTTGTCCATCTGTTTGTGGATGATATGCCGAACTTAATCTGAGCTTTGTTCCAAGTGCCTCATGTAACGCGCCCCAAAATTGTGAGGTGAACTTTGGATCTCGATCCGACACGATGCTAGATGGCACCCCATATAGTCTAACAATCTCGGAAATGTAAATTTCCGTATACTTGGCTACTTTATAGGTGGTCTTTACAGGTAAGAAATGAGAAAATTTGGTCAAACGATCGACAATTACCCAAATTGAATCATGCATTCTCTGAGTTTTAGGCAATCCGGTGATAAAATCCATTGAAATGCTATCCCATTTCCATTCGGGAATGTCTAAAGGTTGCAACATTCCTGCTGGCCTTTGGTGTTCTATCTTCGCTTTCTGGCAAGTCAAACATGATGCTACATAGTCTGCCACCTCCTTTTTCATTCCCGGCCACCAATAGTTTTGTCTCAAATCTTTATACATTTTTGTGGCTCCAGGGTGAATGCTGAGTTTGCTCTTATGGGCCTCCTCTAAAATTAGCTTCCTTATCTCTGCAACATTGGGTACACAAATTCTCTCGTTGCACCTTAAGATATTATCTGGTCCTACCTTAAAACCGGGCGCTTTTCCTTGTACCATCAATTCTCTTTTCTCTTCCAAGAGTGGATTATTCTGACAGTTTCGAATGTCTTCCAAGAGTCCATTTGAGATCTTTATCATTCCACATTGAAGAGTTTTATGTCCAAGTTTTACGTCTAGGTTCATGTCTCTGAATGTTTCCCATAGTTCTTGTTGTTTGGCCATCAGTGATGCTATTGCTAGGATACCCTTTCTACTTAGCGCATCTGCCACCACGTTTGCTTTTCCTGGGTGATATTGTAATGTGAAATCATAGTCCTTCAAGGTTTCCATCCATCTTCTCTGTCTCATGTTTAATTCCTTCTGATCAAACAAATACTTCAAGCTCTTATGGTCGCTGAATATCACGAACGTACATCCATAGAGATAATGACGCCAAATCTTTAGTGCAAACACTACAGCTGCAAGTTCCAAATCATGAGTGGGATAATTCCTTTCGTCGGTCTTTAATTGTCTCGAAGCATATGCTACCGCCTTTCGGTGCTGCATCAATACGCATCCTAATCCTTGATGAGATGCATCGCAGTAGACTTCGTATGGCTCTTCAGGTTGCGGCAGAATCAAAATAGGCGACGTCGTAAGTTTCTTCTTCAACAACTGAAAATTAGCTTCACATTTCTCAGTCCAAGCAAAAGGTTTATCATTTCTAGTTAGTTGAGTTAATGGAGCTACTATCTTTGCGAATCCTTCAATGAATCGTCGATAGTATCCAGCCAATCCTACAAAACTTCTTATGTCTGTGACTGTCTGAGGTTGTTTCCATGCGAGCATGGTTTCAATCTTTGCCAGGTAGTCATGTGATGAGAATTCTTCGTCCAGTACTAACTACTCCTATCAATTTAAATATTTCCTTCCCTAACTAGGTCGATCGATCCCTAATGGCAACCACAGTAACCACCCGCACCAGCTCCGCGTAATCCATCGCAAGTGCTTCTCAAGGTGTGTTCGGATCCATCCCTATCGTATCCGGGTTCATACTCGTACTCGGAGGGGTCCTCCTCCTCAGTGTCGTCCTCCTCTCCCTCACAGATGATGGCCTCGAGTGGCAGCACGTATGTTGGATCAATAAGAGGAAGCTCGTCTAGGGAATAGACGTCACGGGTGAAGGTCGGGGGTAATCCTAGTGACATCCCTAAGTCTAGAGGAGGCATGGGTATGTTAGGAAAGGTCGGCCATCCTCCCTCAACTGGGGCGTACGAGGGTCCAGGTGGGGCGTAAGGGTAGATCGGTAATCCGTAGCAATCAATCTCCCCTGAGAGGAAACTGAAAATGATCAACGAAGATGGAATCGGAAAAGTTATCG
The DNA here is from genome assembly GCA_022829125.1 of Lathyrus tuberosus. Lineage (NCBI taxonomy): Eukaryota > Viridiplantae > Streptophyta > Magnoliopsida > Fabales > Fabaceae > Lathyrus > Lathyrus tuberosus. The sequence continues at coordinate 12,937,460 of JALAZF010000110.1, forward strand.
CTCGGCGTGACATGGTGGTCTTTGGATCCTGTCCCACGACAGCAGTGCTCTCCATCACGTTCCCGATGTATGACAGTTGTCCCTGGGTCGGGTTGAATTCCCAGGACGCGCCAGTCCCTGTATCAGGAAAGATAAATTCCGTCGTCTTCGACGGTGGCATCTCCCCGGGTCCCGGAAGCGTCATATGTAACGCCCCGATTTTGATTATTCCATTATTCTTGAGTCTTTTAATTTAATTGGGTGATAAATTATTTTATTTGTTAAATTGGTGTGTTAAATGTTATTTTACCGTTTTCGAGAGTTTTCGGGGAAATTAGAATGGAGAGTATTTTAGTCTTTTCTCAATTAATTATAAGTTAGAAATTTTGTGGAATTAGAATTGTGTGAGAAAAAAATGAATTAAATTGATTTAGTGGAAAATGAGAGAAAAGAAATAGAAAAGAAAGAAAATAGAAAGAAAAGAGAAATAGAGAGAAATAGAAAAAAGATAGAAAGAAAAAGGAGAGAAAGAAAGAAGAGGAAGAGAAAAGAAGAGGAAAGGAGGAAAAACTTAGAAATTCATCAAGATCAATCAATTAGCAAGCTTGGAATCCGGGTAAGGGTGTGAAACATTGTTATCTTATCAATGTATATGATTATGTATGAATTGTTGTTGTTGTTGATGAATTTTGTGAGTTTTAGGGTATAACCCATTTTTGAGAAATTGATTAGAAATTGATCCAAATGTATTAAAACTTATGTTGATTGTGTTCATAGTTGTTTATACATGATTGGTATGTATTGTTATACATCAAATTGGCATTTTTCTGAGTATTAGGTGAAGATTTGGATGATTGGGGAGTGGAAAACGCAGAACTTCGTTCTGCAGAATTTTTCTGGGTATGCTCTGGCCATACGCGTAAGGGGCATGTCCATACGCGTATGAGCCAAGGCAATACGCGTATCATTGGCTTATTTTTGGGCCAATACGCGTATGAATATTGGCATTACGCGTAACAGGGGCGAGCCATGGGCCAATACGCGTATGGGATTTGGAACGAGGAATTTGTGAAGGAAATGGGTTCTGTCCGTACGCGTATGGACATGGGTGATACGCGTATGGACAAGAGGAATGTAAAAATGGGATTTTTCAAAATGTCGTTTTCGGTTTCGTCCGTAACTTTTGTTCCGAGTATCCGATTTTTACATTCTTGGTGTCGTTGGAAAGGTATTGAGTTGTACTTTCTTATTATGATGTTTTGAAAATCGTTAGCCAATTTAATTATGTCAGAAAGTCGGGAATAGTGCTATTTAGCGACTTTTACCGTTTTGACTGTGTGTTTGAATGTGAATCATACAATAGTGCATTGATGTGAATGTATATAGATTGTATGTGATTGTATGAGATGAATGCATGAATATATTGTGAATATGTATGCATTTCAAGAATGTCTTTTGAGTCATTTTGCATGTGAAGCATCATGATGTGCATTCTTGTGTTGTGCGATTCTAATGAGAATCCGCCGTAACGTCGTGTGCCCATGTGGGGTGTGAGCGATGATTACAAATGATTGTGTGCCCATGTGGGGTATGAGCAATCGGATCGTGTGCCCGTGTGGGGTGTGAGCGATCGGGTCGTGTGCCCATGTGGGGTGTGAGCGATCCATAAACATTGTGTGCCCATGTGGGGTGTGAGCAATGGGTGAACATCGTAGGCCCGACGGGGAGTTACTTCGGTAACGAGCGATGGTTCCAGCAGAGTTCCTGAGAGAACTAGTGATGATTGAGTCGGTACCGCATTGCATTTGCATAGAGTCGTGAGTCGGTCTCTATGATTTGCATTTATCATCTTTATAATGATGTGTTGTTGAATGAACATAATTGTGTATGTTTATACGGAATGATTGAGAAATGTGAAAGTGTGCATGATGAATATACTTGTTATATATATATATACATTGTGAGGTATATAGATGAAAATGTGATGAATTGTGGTGAGAATGTGTAATATGTGTATTTTTATGTTAAGATATATATAATTGTATGCATTGTTATTATGATAATATTTCTCACCCTTCTGCTGTTTTATGATGCTCTATGAGGCATTGCAGAGTAGGTATGCTGGAGGTCTTTTTGTGAAGCGTGTCTTCATTCTTTTGGTCGGTTGGCTCTGATATGTAGCACCGGGTAGCTAGGATGTATATTATTCTTTTGTGATACATTTGCATATGTATCTTGCTGATGAATTTGTGTATAAACATGATGTAGCTAGTGATTCATACTGGATGATGTACATATGTGTTGTTCTTCAATATTTTAGATGTTTCCGCTTTTATTCTAAATATTGAGATGTGGGTGTAAGGACAAAGTTCCTCTGTGGCAAGTTACCTCACTGTTTCATATCAATATAATGAGCAGGTGTTGTATGTATTAATTGTGTGTATGATGTGACATGCCTCTTTTATACCATGTTTTAATCGTACTCTGGCGAATTTTTATATTTTTTTATATATGTGCCTAAATGATTTATGTGATTATTTGGGGGTATAGAAAGGGGGTGTTACATCAAGTGGTATCAGAGCCAGAGTTGAGTCAGTTGTGTCTGTCTTGTTGTTGTGTTGGTTGAACTGTTGTTTAACCTTGTTGTCATTTTTGGGAATAATCAGAAGATGGCTGGTAGAAACGACAATGCGATGGCTACTGCTTTGGAAGCAATGGCTAGGGCGGTGCAAGGTGCACCTAACGTGAATGCTAATGACGAGTTCAGGAAGAATCAACCACCGATTTTCAAAGGAAGATTTGATCCCGATGGAGCTCAATTGTGGTTGAAAGAGATTGAAAGAATCTTCAGAGTGATGGGCTGTGCGGAGGAGAATAAGGTGAGGCTTGGGTCTCACATGCTGAAGGAAGAAGCCGACGATTGGTGGGTCGGTATGCGTGAAGTTCTTGAGGTGGATGATGAAGAGGTAACTTGGAATTTATTTCGTACTGAATTTTTGAGGAAGTATTACCCTGAAAGTGTGAAGGGAAATAAGGAGATGGAGTTTCTTGAACTGAAACAAGGTAGTATGTCTGTGGTGGACTATACTGCTAAATTTGTGGAGTTGGTTCAATTCCATCCTCATTATGCTGCGATTACTGCTGAGTTCTCAAAGTGTATTAAATATGAGAATGGTTTACGTCCTGAGATCAAACAAGCTGTGGGATATTAAAGGATAAGGAGGTTTGCGGATTTGACGGAATGTTGTAGAATCTTCGAAGAAGATAGTAAGGCTCGTTCTACACATTACAAAAGTTTGAATGAGAGGAAGGGGAAGCAACAAGCTAGAAGTGGACCTTATGTGACACCCGTTGATAAGGGTAAGCATAGGGGAAGCTTTGATAGGAGGTCTGGAGGAGGAGGTTCCGGTGTTGTTAGGTGTTACAAATGTGGTGATATAGGTCATAAATCTTTTGAGTGTGGGAAGCCTGTAGCGAAATGTTCTAATTGTGGTGGTCTTGGGCATGCTGCTACAGATTGTAGAAGAAATATGGTGAAGTGCTATAATTGTGGAGAAGTGGGTCACATTAGTACTAAGTGTACTAAGCCGAAACAAGCTCAAGCGGGCGGAAAGGTGTTTGCATTGGCGGGGACTCAAACTACGAATGCGGACCGTTTGATTAAAGGTACATGCTTTATTAATAGTACACCTTTAGTTGCTGTTATTGATACGGGAGCGACTCATTCGTTTATTTCGTCTGAGTGCGCGAAGCGTTTGAATCTTGCGTTAACTGTGATGGGTGCTGAAATGGTTATTGAGACTCCTGCTTCAGGGTCGGTAATTACATCTTTGGTGTGTATGAGTTGTCCTTTGACCATGTATGGTAAAGACTTTGTTATGGATTTAGTATGTTTGCCGTTGGAGGGATTGGACGTAATCTTGGGTATGAACTGGTTGCAATTTAACCGAGTTCATATAGATTACTATCACAAGTTAGTAAGGTTTCCTTCTTTAGAAGATGATGAATTTGAGAGTTTCCTATCCACTAAAGAGTTGAAGAAACTTTTAGCGGACGAAGCTCAATTGTTTGGTTTGTTTGCATCATTGTCGGTGGAGAGTAAAGTTGAGCTTGATGTGTTCCCAGTGGTGTGCGAATTTCCAGAAGTGTTTCCGGAAGATATTACGGATGTACCGCCGGAAAGAGAAGTTGAATTTTCTATTGATCTAGTTCCGGGTACTAGACCGATTTCGATGGCACCGTATCGTATGTCGGCATCGGAATTGGTAGAATTGAAAAAGCAATTGAATGACTTGTTGGACAAGAAATTTGTAAGGCCAAGTGTTTCTCCTTGGGGTGCTCCGGTATTGTTGGTAAAGAAGAAGGACGGGAGTATGCGGTTATGCATTGATTGTCGACAGTTGAACAAGGTGACAATTAAGAACAAGTATCCGCTTCCAAGGATCGATGATTTGATGGACCAATTGGTTGGTGCGAATGTTTTTAGCAAGATTGATTTGAGATCAGGATACCACCAGATTCGTGTGAAAGGAGAGGATATTCAAAAGATGGCATTTAGGACACGGTATGGTCATTACGAATATTCCGTGATGCCATTCGGGGTTTCTAACGCGCCGGGTGTGTTTATGGAATACATGAATCGTATTTTTCATGAACAGTTGGATCGTTTTGTGGTTGTGTTCATCGATGATATTTTGATTTACTCTAAGTCTCAAGAGGAGCATGAAGAGCATTTGAGAATTGTGTTGCAAATTTTGAAAGAGAAACAATTGTATGCTAAGTTGTCGAAGTGTGAATTTTGGTTGTCGGAAGTAAGTTTCCTTGGACATGTTATTTCCGGTAGTGGTATTAGTGTTGATCCATCCAAGATAGATGCGGTGATGCAATGGGAGGCTCCTAGGTCGGTTACGGAGATTCGAAGCTTTTTAGGCTTGGCGGGTTATTATCGGAGGTTTATTGAGGGATTTTTGAAATTGGCACTTCCTTTAACGCAATTGACTTGTAAAGGAAAGGCTTTCATTTGGGATATTCATTGTGAAGAGAGTTTCAATGAGTTAAAGAGAAGGTTGACAACGACTCCGATCTTGATTTTGCCTAATCCTAATGAACCATTTGTTGTGTATTGTGATGCTTCATTGACAGGTTTAGGTGGTGTTTTGAGGCAAGATGGAAAAGTTGTGGCATATGCTTCTAGACAATTGAGAGTGCATGAAAAGAATTATCCTACACATGACTTGGAGTTAGCGGCGGTGGTGTTTGTTTTGAAAATATGGAGGCATTATCTTTATGGTGCGAGATTTGAAGTTTTTAGTGATCACAAAAGCTTAAGATATTTATTTGATCAGAAAGAATTGAACATGAGACAAAGGAGGTGGCTAGAACTTTTGAAGGATTATGATTTTGGTTTGAATTACCATCCGGGTAAGGCAAACGTGGTGGCCGATGCCTTAAGTCGGAGGTTGTTACATATGTCCGCATTGATGATGGAAGAATGGGAACTTTTGGAAGATTTCAGAGATTTGAGTTTGGTTTGTGAAATGACGCCGAGGAGTGTGCGACTTGGTATGTTACATGTTACGAATGATTTTCTTGCAACGGTTAGTGAAAAGCAAAAGTTGGACTTGAAATTCGTTGATTTGATGTTGAATGAGAATGAGGATTTCAAGGTTGATAATTATGGAGTTTTGAGATTCCGTGGTCGTATTTGTATTCCCGACGACGCGGAGTTGAAAAATATGATTCTAGAGGAAGGACACCGAAGTAATTTGAGTATTCATCCGGGTGCGAATAAGATGTATCAAGATTTGAAGAAGATCTTTTGGTGGTCCGGTTTAAAGAGGGATGTGGCTCGATTTGTGTATGCATGCTTAACTTGTCAAAAGTCTAAGGTGGAACATCAAAAACCAAGTGGATTTATGCAACCGTTGGATATTCCGGAATGGAAATGGGATAGTATATCGATGGATTTTGTTACGGGATTGCCAAATACGCAAAGAGGTCATAATGCTATTTGGGTAATTGTTGATAGGCTTACTAAATCTGCTCACTTTATTCCAATTGATATTAGTTATCCTTTGGAGAAGTTAGCCGAGATTTATGTTCTTGTGGTTGTGAAGTTACATGGAGTTCCTAAGAGTATTGTATCGGATAGAGATCCAAGGTTTACATCGAGGTTTTGGGAGAGTTTACAAAAGGCTTTGGGTTCTAAGCTAAGATTGAGTTCGGCTTATCATCCGCAAACGGACGGTCAAACCGAGAGGACGATTCAATCGTTGGAGGATTTATTGCGTGCTTGTGTACTCGAGCAAGGTGGTGCTTGGGATGGTTATTTGGCGTTGATTGAATTCACTTACAATAACAGTTTTCATTCGAGTATAGGTATGGCACCATTTGAGGCTTTGTATGGCCGGAGATGTCGAACACCTTTGTGTTGGCATGAAACCGGCGAGAGGACGATAGTTGGACCGGAAATGGTACAACAAACAACGGAGAAAGTGAAGTTTATTCGGGAGAAGATGAAAGCTTCTCAAAGTAGACAAAAGAGCTATCATGACAAGAGAAGGAAGGATCTTGAGTTTCAAGAAGGTGACCATGTGTTTTTGAGAGTTACACCAGTTACTGGTGTGGGTCGTGCTTTGAAGTCGAAGAAGTTGACTTCTCGTTTTATTGGTCCGTATCAGATTACTTCACGAGTTGGTGTTGTGGCTTACCGTGTGGCGTTGCCTCCGAACCTTTCGAATTTGCATGACGTATTCCATGTTTCGCAACTTCGGAAATATGTTCCGGATCCGTCACATGTTATTCCTATGGACGAGGTTGAAGTGAGAGATAACCTTACGGTGGAAGCTTTACCGGTTAGGATTTTGGACCGCGAAGTTAAGAAACTAAGGGGCAAGGATATTGCGCTTGTGAAAGTAGCGTGGGGAGGCGCTGCGGAAGGCAATATGACGTGGGAACTAGAGAGTGGGATGCGAGAGTCGTATCCGGAGTTATTTGAATCAGGTATTATTTTCGAGGACGAAAATTTCTAAGTGGGGGAGAGTTGTAACGCCCCGATTTTGATTATTCCATTATTCTTGAGTCTTTTAATTTAATTGGGTGATAAATTATTTTATTTGTTAAATTAGTGTGTTAAATGTTATTTTACCGTTTTCGAGAGTTTTTGGGGAAATTAGAATGGAGAGTATTTTAGTCTTTTCTCAATTAATTATAAGTTAGAAATTTTGTGGAATTAGAATTGTGTGAGAAAAAAATGAATTAAATTGATTTAGTGGAAAATGAGAGAAAAGAAATAGAAAAGAAAGAAAATAGAAAGAAAAGAGAAATAGAGAGAAATAGAAAAAAGATAGAAAGAAAAAGGAGAGAAAGAAAGAAGAGGAAGAGAAAAGAAGAGGAAAGGAGGAAAAACTTAGAAATTCATCAAGATCAATCAATTAGCAAGCTTGGAATCCGGGTAAGGGTGTGAAACATTGTTATCTTATCAATGTATATGATTATGTATGAATTGTTGTTGTTGTTGATGAATTTTGTGAGTTTTAGGGTATAACCCATTTTTGAGAAATTGATTAGAAATTGATCCAAATGTATTAAAACTTATGTTGATTGTGTTCATAGTTGTTTATACATGATTGGTATGTATTGTTATACATCAAATTGGCATTTTTCTGAGTATTAGGTGAAGATTTGGATGATTGGGGAGTGGAAAACGCAGAACTTTGTTCTGCAGAATTTTTCTGGGTATGCTCTGGCCATACGCGTAAGGGGCATGTCCATACGCGTATGAGCCAAGGCAATACGCGTATCATTGGCTTATTTTTGGGCCAATACGCGTATGAATATTGGCATTACGCGTAACAGGGGCGAGCCATGGGCCAATACGCGTATGGGATTTGGAACGAGGAATTTGTGAAGGAAATGGGTTCTGTCCGTACACGTATGGACATGGGTGATACGCGTATGGACAGGAGGAATGTAAAAATGGGATTTTTCAAAATGTCGTTTTCGGTTTCGTCCGTAACTTTTGTTCCGAGTATCCGATTTTTACATTCTTGGTGTCGTTGGAAAGGTATTGAGCTGTACTTTATTATTATGATGTTTTGAAAATCGTTAGCCGATTTAATTATGTCGGAAAGTCGGGAATAGTGCTATTTAGCGACTTTTACCGTTTTGACTGTGTGTTTGAATGTGAATCATACAATAGTGCATTGATGTGAATGTATATAGATTGTATGTGATTGTATGAGATGAATGCATGAATATATTGTGAATATGTATGCATTTCAAGAATGTCTTTTGAGTCATTTTGCATGTGAAGCATCATGATGTGCATTCTTGTGTTGTGCGATTCTAATGAGAATCCGTCGTAACGTCGTGTGCCCATGTGGGGTGTGAGCGATGATTACGAATGATTGTGTGCCCATGTGGGGTGTGAGCAATCGGATCGTGTTCCCGTGTGGGGTGTGAGCGATCGGGTCGTGTGCCCATGTGGGGTGTGAGCGATCCATAAACATTGTGTGCCCATGTGGGGTGTGAGCAATGGGTGAACATCGTAGGCCCGACGGGGAGTTACTTCGGTAACGAGCGATGGTTCCAGCAGAGTTCCTGAGAGAACTAGTGATGATTGAGTCGGTACCGCATTGCATTTGCATAGAGTCGTGAGTCGGTCTCTATGATTTGCATTTATCATCTTTATAATGATGTGTTGTTGAATGAACATAATTGTGTATGTTTATACGGAATGATTGAGAAATGTGAAAGTGTGCATGATGAATATACTTGTTATATATATATATATATACATTGTGAGGTATATAGATGAAAATGTGATGAATTGTGGTGAGAATGTGTAATATGTGTATTTTTATGTTAAGATATATATAATTGTATGCATTGTTATTATGATAATATTTCTCACCCTTCTGCTGTTTTATGATGCTCTATGAGGCATTGCAGAGTAGGTATGCTGGAGGTCTTTTTGTGAAGCGTGTCTTCATTCTTTTGGTCGGTTGGCTCTGATATGTAGCACCGGGTAGCTAGGATGTATATTATTCTTTTGTGATACATTTGCATATGTATCTTGCTGATGAATTTGTGTATAAACATGATGTAGCTAGTGATTCATACTGGATGATGTACATATGTGCTGTTCTTCAATATTTTAGATGTTTCCGCTTTTATTCTAAATATTGAGATGTGGGTGTAAGGACAAAGTTCCTCTGTGGCAAGTTACCCCACTGTTGCATATCAATATAATGAGCAGGTGTTGTATGTATTAATTATGTGTATGATGTGACATGCCTCTTTTATACCATGTTTTAATCGTACTCTGGCGAATTTTTATATTTTTTTATATATGTGCCTAAATGATTTATGTGATTATTTGGGGGTATAGAAAGGGGGTGTTACATCATAATCTATTGGCATATAGCCCACACAATCCACTGAAGGGTCATCAATCCGAAAATAACAAATATACAAGAGCGGAGCAAAAAGAATAAACAGAGGATACATTATACATGGCTAGAGATCTCATTCTAGCACATGTATATACACATTCATAACAATAATACATATAGCAGAATTAAGACTCATTCCTAATGCAATGTCTATGTGTCAATGCTAATGATTCCGGAATATCAATTCCTTCGCAAAGGGTCGTGGTCTCGCTTCAGGATTTAGCACCACTAAGATGATAGGTATCGCAGACCCATCAATCAGACTCAATGATCCACTTCAGGATAAGGTGGTTCTCTCACAGACACATACCCCGTGCCACCTCTCCGGTGTACACCTCGTGACTCCTCTCCGGTAGCCACGTAACCCTGAAATAAATGAGCATACAATTCCCAAATACACAGTTCAACATATGTGTAACATCACCATATGTAATAAATCATTTCATGCATCAAATCTTCGCACAGATATATAACAGGTATTCACCTTCACAATTAGGCACCTTCAAAATAACACATGATCAAAAACAGAGCAGGTATAAAATATATTTCTATTAGTGGGAAAAGTATATAAAAATAGAAAGATGCCCTTACTGTCACAACAGTCGTGCGGATTGATATTTTGTCGGTCGGTCGATCGTACACCTTTATCCAAAATGAATTAAATTAGAACGAACTAATAAACTCGTAGTGATCCGATTTATTTTTCTACTTAATCAATAAATTAAGTTTTTTTTAAATCATTATTACTAGATTTTTATAAAAATAATGTATTATATATTTTCTTTACTGAAATACCAAGTACGAAAGCGTTAACCCGACAAAATCGGTATTTACATAAACTATCACCACAATAAATAATGATTATGTACTCTCCACATAATTAATCATCAATCATCATAACAATTCATTTTGAATCAAGGATACATTCACAACATTAGACCTAAATAAAACATTATATTCATATATTTAATTCACATCCAGCTTCCTAAATTATTATTGGAGAAAAGTGTTACGTGTTAGCTTCTCAACACTTCGAATCGCGCCTAAAACGGAGTCGCGAATCTCAAGTTATGATCAAAACAATATTTGACTAAAATTACTCAGGTGCAATTAGGGGTGAAAATAGGCTAAGCTTGGCTAGGCTTTAAAAGGCCTGAGCAAGACCTACGATAAACTTACAAGGTCTGAGCCTGACCTATGGCCTACTATAGGCTCTTTTTTTTTTTGGTCTGGCTGGTCTTAAGGACTTTTAAAAATTTTGTTTCTTATTAAGGTTTTCAATTAATCCATATTACTTAAGTCTTCTACGTCGCTCTATATATGCATATATAGGCTGACCTATTTAGCATTTTTTCTAATATATATGTATATGTAGGCCAACCTATTTAGCATTTTTTCTAATATATATGTATATATAGGTCACCATATTTAGACTAATTTTAATATATATGAAAATATAGGCCGACCTATAAGGCTTCATAAGTTTTTTTAATAGCATAAGCCTGACCTATTTAATTAAATAGGCTTTTAAAAAAGCCTAAGTCTGACTTTTTATTTAATAGGTCTAGCTTGGCCTTGCCTTAAATAGGCTAGACTATATGCCCCCTCAGGCTGACCTGACTTATTCTCATCCCTAGGTGCAATCAATTGAAAGGGACCATCAATCAATTGTTCTCACTCCCAGGCTTATTTGTCACGTTTTTAACAGCATCAATCGATTGTTATCACCTATCAATTGATTATTCTCACTTTTCTAACAATTCTATTTCTTTTATTTTTCACATATTGGCTTGACACAATTGATTGATTCTCCCAATTAATCGATTAATTACTTTCAATTTTTCAAAAGTTTATAAGGGTCAATCGATTGACACTATAGTGCAATCAATTAACATAAGCTATTTTTCCAAAAACACCATTTTTACAGCACGTTCAGCAAAACCAATTATTCTCAAAACCCACCCAAACACACCCTAACATGCTATAACCACTTATTTTAAAAATCTAACACCTTATATCAATCATCTATTATTACATCCTAAACCTATCAATTAACATCTAATTTCACTAATTTAACACCACGAACAATGCATCGTGAAAATCACCTTCATGTTCATCATCACCAACATAACACATCAACAATGACAATGGCAAAATCAGATTTCACATACTAATTTCTGAAATCATTACATCACGAGTACATAGTCACACATCAAAATCATCATCATCCGAATCAATTTCTCATAATAATACATCGAGTTTTTCAAAAACACAATAATGGAGAAAATGAAGAGGAGGTTGAGGATCTCTCTTTACCCTTCCTAAATTACACCAATATACGAAGTAGTCCCCCCACCCCCTCTTACCTGAATTTTCAGTAAAAACTTTTCAACAATGGTGGTTTTCTTCTTCCTCCTCAAAGCACTAGCCTCTCTCAAGCCTTTGCCTCTTTTTCCCCAAACTCAATTTCACGATTAGTGAAAACATAACTTCTCACACTTCTCCCTTTTTAATAGAAAATCTATTTCCCTCATATAGGTTGTTCCTATCCTATCCTCACTTATCTCCCAAATCCCCACTTTACCCTTACTACCTTATTTTTTTATTTATTTTATAATTAAATCTAATTTTCATCAAAATTATATTAATCAATTATTATTTATAATTTTCCTTATTTTTCTAATACTTATATTATTTCAATTATTCTCCTCACTATAAAATTAATTAAAATTCTCATTAATTCTACCACTCTCACCAACACAACCACATGCCACATACCACACGCATATTCACCAAAAATAAACCAAAAGCATATAATTCACTTAAGAACTTAAATAAAATGTAACTAAATTTAATTAAATAAATTAATTAAGTTCATAGTGTTGCAGGGTGTGCCACTTAGTTTGAGCTCAGTTCATAAATAGATTTTTATGGCGAACACTTTAGTATCTTCTAATTTAAGTTGGCATCATGTTTTCTAGACAAGAACCAATTGATTTTAAAATAAATAAATAAAAAAATATGATATGAAATTAAATGATTAAGTAAGAGATACATATAAATTTGTTTTTTGTTTTCGGTAAAAAAAAGTGATTATCTTTTAGGCTTATACAAATAATTTCATATATGTATTTTTTTTGTTTTAAAATAGTTATCAATTTAGAATTTCAAGGTAATATATTTTTTTTACTAATATACTATTATTTATTAAGTTTCACTCAACTTAACTAGGGATGATAAGTTATATGAATTGAATTGATTTTGATTAGGATGGTAATAAATAAATGAAAATATTTCATTAATCCAATAACAATTTATTAAAATTTATTAAAATTTCTTTAATGAAATAATCTAGTTTATCCATCAAAATTCAATAATCCATTAATAATCTATTAATTGTTTTTACAAATATTTATTATTGAAAATTAGTAGTTGTTCTACTAAAACTCGCAGGCCTAACCACTGTTCAACCAGAGCTTACTCTGGCTCGATTATAGTTGCCCTGCTACCTCGAACTTCCCCAAATGAGGAGATTTTAAAGTCATCGAACTAGGTTATTCTTGAATCATTTGGTTATCAAAGTAATTTTGTAATATATTTATTTTTACTTTTTTCCCCCATATTTTATATAGAGAATGAGTATTAAGAACAACAGACAAGAAGATTACCCCATTACACTAACACATTATAACTAGTGACATGAAGATTACATCACCTGCTAGGCGATGAGGTTGCTTGTCGCTCTCTTTTAGATGAGGATAAATCCGCTCATTTAGATCCATGTTTGCTCCGCGAGTTAGACTGGGCAGTTTTGTAGTGTGATTATATGAGCTTGCAGGTATTGTCAAGGTGATCTAATATGGTGAAGTTTATTCATTATAAAGTTACAAGTACACTAAGTAGTTGTTTCGATTTTATGATGACAACACTTGATATCAAACGATATACAATGAAGTCATATCTGTTAAAGATATATCAAGTAGTCGAAGATACCTAAGATGGTTAACTAAGTTATCCTTTTAAAGATCAAGTCATCTCTTTGAAGTCAACATTATGGTCAAACGTTATTCAAGTGAAAACTTATGTTTCAAGGTTCACTGATGGTTTATCATCTTAACACTCTGATTATGGTAATCAACTTGAAGATATCTCAAGCATCATCAAGCCCGAAGATGTAAGCCTCTTGTGCGATGCTAAACTCAAAGATAATGATGCCAAAACCTGTAACTTTAGAGTTGTTGAAGAGAGGAAGTGTGAAACCTCATTTGGTCGTGTTCGTATGAGTGACCAGTGTCTTGTAAAAACAGAAAAGTATATTTGGAAATATTGTGGAAAAATCAGACACACACACAAACTTTGAGAAGCGCTCATATTTTATTTAAGCTGGTTCGAATTGATTTTAAGGCCTAACAACCTGATTAGGGGAGTGTCTTATTGATTGGAAAACTTTTTTCAAATGAATAATGGATTCGACCTAATAACCTAGTCAGTTATTTTCTCTTTATTGAGTTTAAAATCGATTGGGTCAGTCTATTAATGATTTGTAACAACTAAATATCAAAACCTTCCATTTGTGTCTTAAATAATTGATTATTGGGAGTCAATAATAGACTGTCCAAATCAATTATGGCATTGACTTTTCCCATAGATTATTGATAAATGTAAACCACAATTTGGCCTATAAATAAAAAAGTTTCTCTTCGCTTTATTTCATCCAGAAAATCAGCTTTGGTCTCATGTTCACATCTCTCATTATTTTCACTAAATCTCTCATTTTTATCACATATATTTAACCATAGTGCTTTGCGAGTATTATTGTGTCTAAAGGAGGATCACTGTTCTGGATGAGGGCTTAATTTTAATTTACCAAGAGTGCATTATCTCTTGAGTAAATATTCCTCTATAAGAGATTGTTTGGTTGCGAGATAAAATAGTAAAAGCTCTTGTTTGTTTTTGGGGATTGTCTTAGGAAGTCTCCTTTTGATTCGTGAGTTTCGTCAATCAGTAAATCTCTCTATTGGTTTCTAAAGAACAACCATTTAAATCTACACAATGTTTCTTGAGTTTAGCCCAGTTAAAATCTCTATCGGTTCAAGATTATCTTATGTAAAATCTCATTTTGTTTCTGAATTCATCCTGGTGTAAAAGCCCATTTGGTTCGAGATTAGCCCGTGTAAAATATCAACTCAATTAAAGGTTAACTTGTGTAAAACCCCGGTACGATTCAGAGCATATCCAACTCAAAAACCTATTTCGGTTTGGAGGATATCCTACTCAATACTCTATCTTAGTTTAAGATCATCGCGTGGAAAATATTTGTTTGGTTTAAAGGATAACCAATAACCTTGTTAATTGTTCAGTTAGAAGTTATCCTTTAACTTCATTTCCTTGTATAAGAATGTTCGTGAGCACATCCTTCAAAAAGCTCTCAAGTTTTTGGATACTCTCAAGAATAATTCTTAGGGACAGAAGAAGGTCATTTTATGCCTAACCTGCATAAATCTTTGTTGTCTTTCTCTCTCTCTCTCTCTCTCTCTCTATATATATATATATATATATATATATATATATATATATATATATATATATCTATCTCTCTCTCTCTCTACTTTATTATCTTTCCTTTATTTTTGTCTATTCTTTTATTTCGCTGCATATTTAGTTCTTTGTTTTACAAAATTTTTTAAAAATATGATTTTTCAAATGATTTTGTTTTCAACCAAAGTTTTTTCAAACACTACTACAAAACGCCCAAACAACAACGCTAGGTTTACAACGGCATCCTATACACCGTTCTTATAGTGCGTACTGGATGCGCGCTCATTATTTTAATTAGAAATCTCAAGGGTATAATAACGGTTGTTATAAAAACCGTGGTGATACAATCTAGCTATCATGGGTTCGAACCTCATCGCCCTCAAATAGTTTATCCCTTTGACGTAAATGCTCCCTTTTTAAGTTTTATTAATATTTAACTAAAAAATAATAATGATATCACGACGGCTTTTTCTTAAAACCATTGTTACAAACTGTTATGTATTTTAAACACCAAGTATATATCAATTTATCCATTGAAAAAAGAAACAAGACGAAACAACCCTAACACCAACGCCATCACCATTGTTGGGAAGAAGACAACATGAACAAGAAAGTGTTTTACTTTAAGGTGTTGCAATGTCACATTTGAAGACAAAATCATCCAAAGGTGTTTCTACGTCTTCTTCCAGTGTAAAATCTCGATCTGGAAATTTTTGTGGTTGTGATGGTCGTATGGTTTCGTATCAATGCAAGAAGGGACAAAATAAAGGAAGTGTTTTTTGGAGATTTCCATTTTGGAGGAGCGATGAAACATGTAATTTGTTCATATGGGATGAAGACGTGGGAGAAAGAGATGGAAATGACGATGAGAGCATTATGAAGTCAGAGTTGGAAGATGTGGGCTATCTGAAGGTTATGTATGAGGATTTAAAGAAAAAGAACAAGAATTTGAAGAACAAACTGAAATCAGAAATATTTTCTGGAAATATCAAGATGTTATGTTTTCTTGTCTCGTTTATGTTTAATGTTTACTTTGTTATGAAATGTAATAGTTGAATTAGGGTTTGAATTACATTGTTGATGTTTAAACTGCAGATGCATTGTGAATTACATTGTTGATGTTTAAACTGCAGATGCAATAAGTGAGAAGTTAAGGCACACCTTTTCTTTTTTATTTATTTTAAAATTCACAAATAAAAAGGTTATCACTACGGCTCTCCTGGTTAACCGTAGTGATATATTTATAATAAATAAATACCTATCTATACGGTTTTTATTTATTTTAAAATTCACAGATAAAATGGTTATCACAATGGTTATTCAAGTTAACCGTAGTGATATATTTATAATAAATAAGTACCTATCTATACGGTTGTTATTGTTAACGGTTGTGAAATAGTTTACCCATATATAAGCGAAATAAATTTCACTTAATTGACAGTAACGACGTTGCCTTCAAAGTGAAACCCTAGAACCTATTTTTTCTCTTCATTTTCACCATTAGCCGTGAATCTTGTGCTTCATACATTAAGGTATTCTTCTTCTTCCATCTATTGTTAGATATTTCCCATTATCTCATTTGTGGATTGTTATTTTTGTTGATTGTTCTTATTTTTTCATATTCGTTTTCACTACCTTAACAAATACCATGCTTTGGAAACTTCATAATGTTTGCGTAGCTATGGAAAAAAGTACAAGAAGCATGAAGCTATGATAGAAACTTCATCCACCTTGTACTTTTTCTTCATATCTACATGAACAAGATGTTAGTAAATGAAGAATCAACACTGTAAGCAAACTTTATCTAGTTCAACATCATAATTGATTCTTGTTCCGCGATTAGTTTCATTAAAAGGTGCGTTATTCTTGTTCCTCTCTTTACTCTTTACTAGATTATGGTTTTAGGGTTTGTTTTCAACTGAGGATGCTCATTTTTGAAGTTTGCTTTGTTTCCTTTCAGGTTAAGGGGATGATACAGGGTGATGATGCTGGTGGAAGCAAGCGTATTATATCAGTTTATAATTTCTGGATCTGGTATAGAATGTTGTTTGAGTTTATTATATTCTATTTACATTGTTTGTTTCACTAACCCTCACTTAAAGTTTGCTGGTGGTAGCAAGCGTATTATATGAGTTTATAATATCTTGATCTGGTATAAAATGTTGTTTGAGTTTATTATATTCTATGTAGATTGTTTGTTTCACTAACCCTCACTTAAAATACATTGAGTTAATTTGACATAGATACTTATAATCTACAAATTAAGTTGTATTTGAAAACCAACTTAAACAAACCAATGTTGTTTTCTGATTGCATGCCTCTCATCATTTATCTCATGTTCTTTTATATATAGATTATGGTATAATGATCTGGCTCCTTAGATGCATCACCATCTTCCATTATAGTTAAATCAAAGATGAGGCAGATTATCCAATGTCTTGTTGATCTTATGGAAATTTAACTATAATCAAAGATAGCGATATATTGAAGGAGTCAGATCAATGAGCCACAATATATGTAAAAGAGCATGAAATACATGATGAGACGAATGCAATCAGAAAACAACATTGGTTTGTTTAAGTTGGTTTTCAAGAACAGTTTAATTTTCAGATTATAGACATCTTCATCAAATTGAATCCATGTATATTTATTTAGTGAGGTGTTTGGAAAACAAGCAATCTACATTTAATATAATAAACTTAGGGTACTTACAACAACGGTTATCTATTGTAACCGATATCATAAGTAATTTATGTTTTATATAATTTCGCTGCTGATGGATTTCGAACCCAGAACCTAAGTGTATGTATCGTAACAGTTTATTATCATAACCGTTGTGATATATGGCGCGCGTCCTGCCTTTCAACAATGGTTTCTAGACCGTTGTAGAAACAACGAACTTACAACGACAATCTACATAACAACGCCTTCGCCCGCGTCATTATATGTCATTCCCAACCATTGTTAAATGGGTTTTTCATAGTAGTGAAACCTCCACAATTCACCCCCTTTTGTGTATGGAGTCATATGTCCAACAAGTGGCATCTGAGTCTTACTCTTGTTTAAAGACTAATCATCTCCTGGGGAAGATGAATTCTAACACTTCTTCTAACAAGAGGACTTTCCTAAACACACCTCCACCATTTAATGGTTTTAGATTTAACTTATGGAAAGCTAGAACTAAAATTTTCATTTTAAGTATTTATCTTGGTTATGGGAAACAATAATCAATCGTTTGTTTATCACTACTCACTATGTTAATGGTGAAGTACTAGATAAACCTGACTTCCTTTAGACCAAAGAAGATAAGATAAAATTAGAATTTTATTTTAAAGCTAAAAACTTTTTGGTTATGTCTTTAAGTGTAATTCTTCCAGGGAAATGTGAGACACTTATGAAATAATTTATGAAGTCTCTTTAAGTATCAAACAAGAAGGAATCAACACACGAGACAGAGAAGTTGAAACACTATATGAATGTGAATGTGATATTTATAAATGGTTTCCAACCATTAGAAATATTGGAAGCCATGTTATAATATTCATAGCTAACAAAGATCTAAGAGTTAAGAATTGGAATTAGAAATATAAACAAATCCTTAAATCGAGTGATGTAAATATTTTCAACTTTCAAGAACAATTAAAGAATGAGGAAATTGTGAAGGAACCCAACGAGTTGTTCAACTATTGAAAGATGGAGGAATGAACTTAACGAATTATGAACGATCATTAGCAACTTCATCAAAGAACTCTTTTGTAGAAAAAGAAGAGAAGTCAACTTCTGCAATTTCATTTGAAAGAACAATCTCAGTAGACAAATGATCCTCAGAATATTCATCATCTCATAATGGAGCAACTTCATCAAGAATATTTTCTTCAATCAATGAGGAATATGAATAAGCTTCATCCAATGGAAGTAATTAGTTAGCACGGTGAACCTTTTCAGCATATCAAGAATACTTTCATGGGGTAGCTTTTTCAACAATTCTTATTCTTGAGATAAAGTGTTTAATTTTGATCTTTTTACTTTTTCGGTTACTTCGTGTGTTACTTCCAATGTATCCCAAATTTCTTTGGTTGTTTTGCGATTTGACACTCGGAAGAGTTCGTTCATTCCTAATATCGATGCAAGTATGTTCTTTTCCTTCTT
Organism: Lathyrus tuberosus; assembly: GCA_022829125.1. Lineage (NCBI taxonomy): Eukaryota > Viridiplantae > Streptophyta > Magnoliopsida > Fabales > Fabaceae > Lathyrus > Lathyrus tuberosus. The sequence continues at coordinate 12,956,581 of JALAZF010000110.1, forward strand.
GCCATATAATACTTTCTTTTTGTCCTCATCATTCCAAGAGTCTTTCACCTTTAGATATTCTACATTATATATGATAATTGTTGGAGTGAATGGTCCATTTTGAACAACATTCCATATTTCTTCTCCTTGTGCTTCTAAGTATATTTGCATGTGAATCTTCCAAAAGTTATGCATAATAATCACCAACGAAACATGGAGGTTTGTTGTTGATGTTAGCATCTGCTAAGAACGATTTTGCGGAAGCCATATATCTACCTAGATAGAGGAACAAGTTAACTTAGCCTGCTCGAATGCAAATTGTAACTACATAGTACAACCTAAGAGGGGGTGAATTAGATTTTATGAATTTTTCTTATTATTTTTTAGATGTTCTTTGCTTTATTTTTTCAGAATTGCAATGATGAACTTTAAACAAAAGTGAGGAAAAATAAATAACATAAATGTAAATAACACAAGGATATATCCTAGTTTACCTTATCAATCAAAGGTACATCTAGTCCCTTCACACCTTGAAGGATTTTCCACTATGTTAGATCTTCGTACAAGTCTCATACCAAGACCTCTTTTTCAATCTTATAACATAAACACCAAACCTATGGTGGACTTTGAATCTACCCTATTTCAAGAACCTTTTCACAAGCATCAATACTATGGTGGATTTTGATTCTCCAAAAATTAAAGAACCTTTTACAACGTAAACATAAAATATACCACTTTCTATTTGCAAACACGTTTATAAAGTACACACACTTTTTTTACATATTAAGTCACCACATACTTGGTGATCTATAAAAAATACTATAACAATTTTGAATATATGAAGTTGTTCCTAAATTTATTTCAATAGATGAATTGATCTTCTCTTTCAATGTACAATTCAATAATATATGAACCTTAAGTGCTCAGAAATTTGAATGAAACTTTTTCAATGATATGAAAGTTTATGCACAAAATTTCATTTTTGTATGAAAGAAGTAATTTGAAAACAAATGTATTTGGCATTAAAAACATCCTAAGAAACTTCTATGAATTGATGCAAAAGTTTCAGACATCTCTATAAAGGCTTACAATAGTTTAGAATGATAATAGTTAAACGTATACCTGATTTAAAAAGTACAGAACAATTTTAAAATTTAAAAAATCATTAGAAATACGCTAATTATTGCAGTTTTAACTGCCACAATTTAACAAAAACAAAATAAATTCAATTTTAAATAATGGTTCAAAAATACGTAAATTACGACCGTCCCAACTACCACAATATAGGAAAAACAAAATAAGTTCAAATATAACTGGCATAATCAATGTGCAATCAATTGCATGAATAATGCAATCGATTGAATTCAAGTAAAACTTGACTTTTTGATTTTTAAAAGACTTGGCATGAAATGTCTTGATGCATGAATGTTTTGAACACCTAAAGCTTTATATATAGTGAATTTACATTGAATACCTTTCTTCATGATCAAACTATCTTTTACCAACCTTCAATGACTTGTGCAATCTTGATGCTTGATTTAGATACACTTCCATATTTTTCTTCTTTTAAAATCTTTTGTATTCATCAAAACTAAATAAGATAGATGATGAACATCTTTTTCATAATACATTGGGTATACAAGATAAAGTCTTGTCTGATGGAATTTGATGACCCGAATACTTATGATCAAAGTTTGTTCGTCAATGATATATTTTAACGGACTTGATCAAAATATGTTTGTTGATGGTGTATTTTAACAGACGTAATCAAGGTGTTCTTATTGATGGTGTATTTCAAAGACGCAATCAAGGTTCTCCTTGTTAAGCGTCTTTCTCAACATCTATGAGGATCTGTGATGAATATGTAACCTCTACGTATGTTAACATGATAAAATTGTAATGGACTTATTAGTCTTTTGGTTTTACCAACTCTCATATCAAACAATTCGCAAAGAAGGATTTAGATGTTGGTTTGTTAATCCCATGAAAAGGAGAGTTTCCTTAAGTAACTTTAGGGGTTAAAGTGGTACTCTTTTTAGAGTTTTAAAAATATTAAAACTCCGATTAACCCTATAATAAGTTGTTTATTAATTGCTTAGCCAATTAAAATTATTTTTTCTAACCCTTGGTTAAATTGTTTTTAAAGCATCGATGGTGGTACTCAATTGTTGTTAGCATTGATGGCAATGCTCAATAGATGTCTGTTGGAATCGATAGTGGTTTTCAACAAGTGCTTTGTTAAAGCATCAATTGTGATGCTTGATTGGTGTCAACATTGATAGTGGTGCTCAATATTGTGGTTGTTGGTATTGACGCTGGTGCTCACCAATCTTGATATTTTTTATGATTTTGGAGTCTATTAATTAAAGGTGATCGTATTGCTCCAAATGATGCTTAACCAATTCATGTATCAAGCAATTCGTGGAAATGTACTTTTAACAATTGCTAGTCGTTCCCTCTTAAGGGGGGCTCTTCTCAAGTTATCTTGAAGTTTGAGGTAATACACTTAATATAGGTTGAATAATCGAAAACACATATTAACCCTCTAAAAATTTGTTTATTAAAACTCCTAGTCATTTAAATCATTTCTACTAACAGTTGTGGCATATACATTTAGGTAAATAACATTTCATCACAGTTAATATAAATAACCGTTGTTGAAAGTATCCAGAGTTTATTATATAATATGTAGATTGCTTCTTTTTCAATAAACCTCACAGCAACATACAACCATTCAAATTGATGAAGAAGTATATAATCTGAAAATTAAACTATTCTTAAAAGTCAACTTAAACAAGCCATTTTTTCCAAATTGCATGCGTCACATCATTCATTTCCCGCTCTTTAACATATAGAATGTGGTTCAATGGTCTAAGTACTTCATGACATCAATTCCTTCTATTCTAGTTTAATTTGAATAATATCAATACATTATTAGTCAAATTAAACTATAAGAGAAGATATGGATGTGATGAAGGAATCACGTCATTGAACCATATTTTATATGTTAAACAGTGTGAGATGAACGATGAGACAAATGCAATTCGGAAAACATTAATTGATATAAGTTAGTTTTCAAATACAACTTAATTTTCAGATTATAAGTTTCTATGTCAATTTAAATGAAATCTATTTTCACTAAAGGGTTAGTGAAACAAACAATCTACATAGAATATAATAAACTCAACTTCAACTACTGTGCAATGCATAATAATTTAAAGAATAAAACATTGCTAAGTCACAAGAAACTTCTTTCTTGTGACTTAGCAATGTTTTGTTCTTGTTCTGAAAACATTAATCAACAACAACAACTTACAACAACATTTATCAATAACACAACAATATACGACAAATAAAAAAATAAGGTTCAAGAATGCAAGATATAATAAACAAAAACAAAAACAAATTCTGAAGTTCTGAGAACATTAATCAACAACAACAACAACAACATACAACAACATAAAATATAATAAAATGTTTCAACAACGCACCTTTTTTGAAACTAATCGTGGAACTGGAAGAAGTTATGAAGTACATCTAGTTTATGATGCTATGAAGAAGAAGTACAAGGTGAATGAAGTTTACACAATAGCTTCACATTTCTCGTATTTTTTCTTCATATAAACACAAACCATATGTAGCATAGGCAAAGTGTGCGCTTTGTTAAGGTGGTGAAGACGAATCTGAAAAAATTAGAACATTCACCAAATGAAAAAATGAGAACCCATTTTTAACAAGAAACGTAAACGAAATTGAAGCATAAGTTTAATGAACGAACCTCAAAACTCAAGGTAGCGATGGGTGAAGATGAACTTGAAGGTTGAAGTACGTTTAAATAGTGACATGGAAGTTATGGTTATGTTATGAGAGAGAAGAAAGTGGACTATGTTAGGGTTTTCTATTGAGAGAAATGGCTATTATGTACTGAACGATAGATACTTTCGCTTATATACTAAAAACTATCATTTTTCGTCACGATTGGCATAGAAAAACCGTGATGCAATTTTCAAATTTAAAAACGGCTGTATAGTAAATATGTGGTTAAATAACTTTCAATATTTTATTTATTTATGAACTTAATGGTGAGAGAGTTATTTAATGTTTTTATTGTTATTATTCATTAAAGGAACAATATCCCTTAGCACTAAAGGAATCTTCCCAATCTCTGACTCACTCCTCACTACCCACATCTGAGTCGTAGTAAGAAGTCTTCCTCAACACCTTTCTCTTCTTCTTCTTCTTCTTCTTCTTCTTCATCATCATCATCTTCTTCTTCTTAGCCTTCCTCACCCTCAGCGCATCCCTAACAACAGTCGAGGAAGATGGCTGGACCTCCTCGGTTATTTACTGATGGTGTTGTACTGTGGTGGTTATTTGGTTCTCAATAGTGACTTCTGTTGACCTATTTCTCTTAGAATTCTAAGATGGAGAACTCATGTTGTTATAGCAAGGAAGTAAAGAAGAATAGTTTGAAGAAGTGGAAATCTATTATATGAAAGTGTGCATTTATAGAAGAGGTTGAACATGAAACATCTGATGATTTATTACTTGCAATGATTACTTCTAATGGTTGATATTCTTGAATGACTTGCGACCATCTTAAGAAATGAAGAAAATTTTCAATCATCAATGTAGTCGTTTTTCTCTTTTGGAAAGAGCAAAGGTTGTACAACGGTTGAATATTAAAATCGTGGTTAAATAGTTTTTAATTTTTTATTTATTTATGAACTTAAGTGACACGCGCTTTTTGTAATAGGAAAAATGGAAAAAATGAGTTGCTGGGATTCGAAGCTTGTAACACTTACTTTATCACCATGGTTGTTTGCCTCAGCTGTGATTAAATAACTTTCAAAAAAATAAACAAAAAATATATATCAGGCTCATCCAGTTTGCGATATTACAACATTGGAAAGTCTAACCGTAGTAGTATTAGTATTACCGAAGGTGTATTTTATAGTGGTGTAAGCCTAATAAAGTACAGGTGTGTGTGCGTGTGTGTGTGTGTGTGGTGTTCCCCATGCAAGGATATGGAGACTCAGAGTCATTAGTATTTTTATAACAATTGCGGGTGGTTAGGGATTGCCCACGATAACGAGAAGCCATGTACGGTGGTATTTTGATGTAGTTTAGGAGTCATGCTCACGTGAGGTGAGAGGCTTTGCTGATGATCGATGATGCTTGAGAGCAAGAGTATGGTTACGGTCAGCCGTGTGTTAAGATCGTAGTAAGCATTGTGCTCTTTAGGGTGTAAATAATGATCTCTATTAATTAGGATTTGTCCTTCTCCCTTTGAAGGGAGATATATTTATAGAGGTCTCTATGGCCTAGGTTTTTCTTGGAAAGGGTAGCTCCCCACTCAATCAATAATGTACCACTGGATTTCTATTTCAAAGGGAAATGTGGTTTAGTTAATGACCATGATTTTCTCTCAACCCAAGAAACATCTTATCCCACGTTGAGGCGAGGTGATACCTCCCTCTAGACGACCTTGTATTGTCGCGTCTTCTAGGGCCGGTCTAAAGGCATCTCCCTAAACGGGGCCTTTTGTAAACATAACACTACATAGTCCCTTAAGCACAAGGCCTTTGGTAGAAGACAAAGTGTTTTTAAATCACGACATATGGGAGTATTCGAGAACCGGTAATTCCACTCATGAGGTCTTAGCTATCCTGGAAAATCTAGGGTCCTTATCCATAACCATTTGTTATCCGTATGAAGATACATTAAGTCTCTCACACGAGAGTTTGGTTAGCATGGACAATCTAAGTCTTCCAGGCAAAGTTCTATATATCCCAGCTGACTATAAATCCTCAGGCAAGACATTTTTCTTACTTGGGAGAGACTTCCATTGAGCCCTCAAGAAAGACTTGTCGTCAAGTCTTTCAAGCTGGATATATGTCATGCTTCTTAGGCATGATTCTTGAGCCTTGTCCCGCTCAAAGAGACACTAAGCCCATCAGGCGAGAGAATGTGAGAAGTCAACTTAAACCCATGTAGAGACCAAACACATAAAGGTGAAGACGAAAAAATGGTCAAAGTTAGCGTGATAGTGGAAAGAATACTGGATGCATGGAATACTATAATAAATTCTTCCATGCAAGAATTATATGCCGATGTTGTTTTACTTTTCAAGGTGTGTGAGAAATATCCAGATTTGTTGAAATATGTTGAAAGTATAATTATGGACCAGGTGAATGAGAAAATTGTTTGTGCTTGGACCGATCTGGTTAGACACCTTAGAAATACAACAACTAATCGAGTTGAATCTGCCCATGCTACACTGAAGAATTGGTTGCGAAATAGTAATGGTGATTTGTGTAGAGATTGGAACTATAGGAACCAATCATAGATATAGATTTAAACAAAAGTCAAAGAAGGAACCATTCATAGATATAGATTTAGTTGACGACACATGTTTCATTTCATTTTAGTTTTTATTTAACGATATATTTATGTCGTTAGACATGTTATGTAGTTCGGAAATAGTAAGGTCCATACTGATAAAATAAAACTTGTATAAATATGGGTATCTCATCTCATATTTTTAACAAAATCACATTACACAAGAATGAGCATATATTCGCATGTCGCATTTAAGGTCACTGAGTACACCTCTCTTGTTGATCTGAAATCCATATTAGAGAATCTCCTAGAATACTCAGACAATCAAAAAGTTATCAAACTCGAGTACCGTTCACCCTCGATTGACAACAGAGGAAACATTCAGTTCAACAAGTTTGAGTTTAAGACCAATGAAGATTTAAGGGTGGAGAACGTTTCACACTCACAAAATAAAAAGGTTTGATCGAGCTAGATGCAAAAATTGTGAGATCCATCAATTAGATATTTTGAAGATGTTGAAACATCCTACTTGATGATGAAATGTATTGTTCGATTTATGTTAACGATTATCTATATAATGTTTCGTTTTATATGTATTTCATAACAATGATCGATTTTATCTATGTTTCTGCATCTGTTTTGTTTTTTCCATTTATTTCTGCATTTGTTTAGAATCCAGAAATACACTTCCATAAGGTACACGAATATGCATTTCCGAATTAAATTTAGTCATAGAATAAGGATATGGCTAAAAAGCGAATGTATTGTATATGAATGAGATGCGTCTAAAGATGTATTTTCGAATTCTAAGGGTAGTTTTGATTTTTTACAGGGGGGGAAAGCAATATTTAGGATGTATAAATCAACTTAAAAAAAAGTTAGTCCGTGAAAGTACTTGCTCATGGGCTAATGAGTGTCGAATGGCAAAATATTGAGAATTTATCCTGCCACCCTCAAAGTTTGATCTGACACCTCCATATAAGAGATATTATTACCTTTATTCTCTTATTAAATATTTTTGGTAAATGTTTGAAGAAATACTAGAGTTTTTAAAATGCTCGATAATTTTCCAGAATTTTAAAAATTGTCAGTAGTTCATATTTGATAGGAAACAAAATTACACTATTGGATTTTTCGAAATGTTTTGAAATGTTTTGTAGTTTATCAGATTTTTTGAAAAATTCAAAAACCTAAAAAATATTTTGAAAAATCTGATAAACTTCCAAACATTTCGAAAAATTCGATAGTGTTAAGTTTTTTATTTTCGCTTATCAAGTATGAATTAGGAATTTTTTCAAAAATCCAGAAAATTACCAAAGATATCGGATTTATAAAATCTCACACATTTATTTAAAAAAAAAACGGGTAAAAATTTATACCGAACTTTTAAATATATTATCGGATTTTTCAATTTATACAAGATTTTTTTATTTGTTCTGCCGAATTTTTCGTCTGAGTTTTTTAATAAAATTTTGACAAAAATAACATAAATATTATAAAAATACGTAGGATGGCGGCAAAATAAATTCTTCAAAATATTGATTCACCCAATATACAAGATAGTCCAAGACTAGTAACACACTTGTGTAGAATAGCAACGAATCCTATTCATATTAATTTGATAAAACGTGGTGCACCACTTGTTCATGCTATGCTGTTAATGATGCCTTCTTTCTTACACAAAATAAAAGTGAGAAAAAAGAAGTAGCACACAGACGAATAAATTAATGTAGTGATAAAGCCAGACAGTGAACTGTTCCTTCATCTCCCTGCATGTGTCACTAATAGCTTTTAGTAAAGACTGTTATTTAAACGTTTCATATGTAAACATAATTAGAGAATCAAAGGTGTAAAGTGTTGTCAAGAAATAGGAAAGATCCCGTTCTGTTACTCAATCACCCACTATTATAATATCTGGACTCACTTTGTTCGTGTGATATTTTTGTGGATCCGATAATTATATTCACTATATTGTGCAGTTTTATTGGTACAATTTATTGGAAATTCATCTAAATCTATGGAGAATTTCACTACAATCTTAATGAACAAAATTCAGTCTTTTTGATTGAGTATTTCTCTTGTTTTTCACTCTTCACTCGAGTGAATCAACCAATCTTAATTGTAAGATTTTGCTGCTGCACAATGGTAATGAAAGATGAAAAAAAAATTGAATTTGGGAAGAAAGAAGTTTAGTGTTTAACGAAAGAAGGAAGAATTTTGTTCAATTGAGGCACTTGTTTCTGCAGAGTTTCTCCCTGCTTCTCAAATTGAGAATTTTATTCAACTGTGCAACTGCACTTCTGTTGTGTTACAATTCATAATAGGGATACTCTCTATTTATAGGTTGAATTTGCTTGCACACCAAGCAAACCCTAACTAACTCAGTTAAACAAAACAAATAAAGTTAAGTCTAACAAATATGTCGAAGACACACATTTCAACATTTCAACAAACATACAAGTTCGACAATTTCCTTGTTTCTATCGAGCAGCCTACTTCGACACAAGGAATTACAATTCAACACACCACTTAATTCTTTGTGTCTAAGTTATCTACATTCATCATAGACCTTAACTTCTTGAACACTTCGACCAACACTCCTTTTCGTCATGATGTCTAAAATCTAATTCTCAGTTCTGCAGTGTTCCAAGTTCAGCTTCGCTTCTGCCACTTACTATCGAAGATAATTGAACCTCATTTCGATGTGCTTTCTTCTTCCATGCATTATTGGATTCTTCGCCAAATTGATAGCTGACATGCTGTCGACCTTCATGGTAATTGCTCCATGATTCTTTCCTATAATCTCTTCGACAAGATTCACCATCCACGTTACTTGACATACACAAAGAGAAGCAGCCATGTACTCTGCTTCACATGACGACAATGCTACTACTAGTTCTTTTCTTGAACTCTAAGAAACTGGTGCACCACTTAACATAAACACATAACCAACTGTGGATTTTTTATCCTGAGCATCACTACACCAACTTGAGTCGCTGTATCTCACTACGTTGCATTCTTTTCCTTCATGAGTTGTAGGAAATGAAATTCCATAGTCGAGAGTTCCTTTTAGATACCTTAGTATCATCTTCGTCACTGCTAGGTGCGATACCTTTGGCTTCTACACGAATCTGCTCACCATACCTACATTGTATGCTAGACCGGGCTTTGTGTGACAAAGGTATCGAAGTGATCCAATGACTCTTTTGTACTGCGTTGGATCGACATCATCTTCATCTGTGTCTTTCGACAATTGCAATCTGGGCTCAACTAGAGTTGAAGTTGGGTTGCATTCTTACATCTCAAACCTCTTGAGTATTTCGCGCATATCTTCTTTGATGCATCATTAAGCCTCTCCTACTCCTGTAGAATTCGACACCAAGGAAGTATGAGAAATTTCCCCAGTCTGACTTTTTAAACTCCTCACTTAGGTCATGTTTGAAGTCTTCAATATTCTTCTTGCAACTTCATGTTATCAACAGGTCATCGACATAGAGACATAATATAAGAAATTCACTATTGTTTCTTCTTACATATACTCTATGCTCAGTTGTCCACTTCACAAATTCCTTCTACATCAGAAAGCTGTCTATCTTCTTATTCCAAGCTCTTTGAGCTTGCTTAAGTCCATACTTGGCTTTATGCAACCTGTATACCTTGCTTTCTTCGCCTTGTTTCACAAATCCAATTAAATGTGCAACATAAAATTCTTCATCTAAGGGGCCCTTCATGAATGCACATTTCACATCCATCTGACATATGTGCCAATTGTTCATGTTTGCTAGACCAACAACCACCCTGATTGTTTCAATCCTAAAAACAAATACAAAAACTTTGTCGAATTCGATTCCTTCTTTCTGAAGAAATCTTTTCGCCACAAGTCTCTCCTTGTGTTGAGTTTCTTCTCCTTTGGGATTCAACTTCACCTTGTATACCCACTTCATATCGATTGCCTTCTTGTCTTTAGGCAATTCGACAAGTGACCAAGTGTTGTTGACTTCAATGGACTTCAGTTCCTCATTCATTGCTTTCACCCACATCAAATCCTTCAATGCTTCTATTATATTTACTAGTTCGACATCTGCATATAAAGCATAGTGTACTAGCTCACCTTCATTATCGAACTTCATCATAGAACAAGTTATGATTTCCACCAAAATTAAGTTATACAATCTGGAATCCAAAACTAGACAATGGAAACCAGACTGTCTGACACTCAAGTAATGAACTCTGAAGGAAATACTTCTGTATCCAAGCTATTGCATTCTGGATAGTTACCTCAACTATTCCAACCACACTTATGCCTTATGGGAAGAGAGTAACCAGACTTCTGTCTGAAGAGAAAGTAGTAACAACCAGGCTTCTGCCTTATGAGAAGTTATTTGTTTTATGCTGGTTTAAAACTTTTATATGTGTTAAGATTATTTTAAGTCTTAAATTATGGGGGAGCTTACAAACCTAATTCTGACATTCTAATCTGAAAAATAATTTTTAATAGTACAAAATTCAGGGGGAGCTTACAAACCTCACTCTGATGTTTTTATGGGATTAAACCTCGTAAAAATTTTCATCAAAATACATGGTTTTGTCATCATCAAAAGGGGGGAGATTGTTAGAACAAGATTTGATTCTGCATCTGGCCTTTAGTTTTGATGATTACAATACATTGTTTCTTAGAGAAAAATTTTGTACACTAATGGTTTTTGTGTCTAGTGTGTAGCTTTTGCTTAACATGTTATGACTCTGACGTTTTGACGTGTGACATCATCAAACTCTGGAATTAACACACTCTGACTCTGAAGAAATACAAGTACTTTACAAGATGATGTCAAGTTTTTGAAAGCTCTTAGACAATGATTTTGAAGAACGTTTGTGCTAAAGCATCTGAATGTGACTCTGATTAAAGATCCTTTGAAGGATTGTCTACCTTCAAGATTTTGCGCTCAAGTTCTGAAGATTATGAAGAACAAGATCTGAAGACTCTGAAGACCTAGTTCTGAGGAACTGTGTTAAGTATCTGAAGACTAAGGTTCTAAAGATTCTCTCAACCCATCTCTTGATCCTTATAAACATGATTCAACATTATTTTATCAAAAACCTCTAACGATTAGAAGATAAGATCAAAAGGTTTTGCATCAGGAAAATTGTACTCAGTACAAGATCATCTAACTCTCCACTACCCTGATTTTGTGGGCGAAGGACAATACTATTGTACCATTTGCCTCCTATTTGCAAACTGTTATGAAAGAGACAACTGAATTGTGATATTCTAATTCTATCCTCCAATGGATCTTTTAACTGCCTATACAAAGGAGACTTGAAGATTGGAAGAAGTAGCCGATACTAATCATGCTATTGAAGATACACACTTTGCTAAAGTAAATATTTTTTGTGTGTATATTCTTTGTAAACACGGAAAGAGTTTTGGGTCGTTATTTGTGTGAGACTTTCATTGTATTAACTTGTATAATCTACTTTCTTAGAAGCACTCTTTGTAAACACAACTTGTAAATCTCAATGTTGTTTGAGTGGTTTTTCTTGAGTAACTAGGATTTAGTTAGATATACTCAAGAAGACAAAGAAGGTTAGTCTTTGTGGTGTATGTAATTTGTTTCGGTTATAGTGGATTAAGTCCTTATTGAGAATGCAAAATCACCTTGGTATGGTGGACAAGAGGTAGCTTCGTTAACAGCGAACCAGTATAAAATTAACTTGTTATTTTTATTGTTCGTTTTATTACTTGTTGAGTTGGTTTTGAAAAATCTTTGGTTTTTAGAAACCCCATCCCCCCATTTTCTTTGTGTTTCTCAAACATATGATTCGATGTAATCTGCTATAATTTCTATTGCAATAACTCTCTAATTAATATTTATATAGTTCTATTAGTGTTTAATTCTTTCTCCCATATACAAATTGGGAGATCGATCTAGAGGGAAATGAGACTCAATCGACAATATGTTTATCCAATTGGTAGGATTATGCTCATTCACGTTGCGATGTGAATAATCTTAGACATTATTATAGTCTTATGTGCAATTGTACATTCTTTAGTTGTGGTATGGGGATAATTTCCTCTCAATCCTTGGGAGGCCACTACTAACGAATGAGTGATTTTGTGGTAAGGGGATACCTTCATCTTATGACGTGACAGGTTACTACTAATAAATCCATGCTTTATATTTATAGGGTGACATGCCTCTCAGTTCCTGGGAAGACGTAAAGAGTAAGGGTAATAACAAGTCAGAGTTTTTATATGAGTAGTTATAATAATTCTAACATTTAGGGGTAGATAATTTAAAGAGGAACTTAGTCACTTTTATTCATTTAGTTAAGTCCATCGAATATTTTGTTAGTTTAATACCTAGAACTCAAATTAATAGTGTTCAATGCACCCCCGTTCTGTTACTCAATCACATACTACCATCATATGTGCATTGTCCTTGTGCGATGATACACACACTCCTTGTGGATACTATAATTACACTCACCACATTGTAGGTTTTTTGGCACAATTACTACAACTTTTTTCGTTCAACACTATCGTTGTGTTGTCCACCGGTACCTCAAAAATTGAGGAGGTCTTTGGCTTCGAATAACATGAGGAAGAAGAAGGAGATATTGAAAAATAGGCTCAACAATATCCTTCTAAGTGAAGGGAGACTGAAAAACATATTGATGCACCGTAAGTGCAGGGCTATGCAAAGTAGTAGAAAGATATCGAACATATATAGAGAAATCGAAAATATGAAAATATGAGTTTAGTTAAAATTAACTTATTATAAAAAAATAACTTAAATGAAAATAGGTTATTTACAAAATTACTTAAATTCCAATTGAGGAAAACAGGACCTAAGGTTATGGTTCTCACTATAACACAATCGCACGATCCAAGTCACTTCTATTACAAGAACTCCGCATAAATTATAAAAAATAGATAAATGTGGGCAAACCTACTAGAAGGTGCGAGAAAGACACAAGAAGGGGGGGGGGGGGGGGGGGGGGGGGGGGGAGGGGTTTGAATTGTGTATTTACTCTTTTGACAACTTTTCGCTTCTTGTCGTTAAAGTACTTAGGACAACATCATAGTTCGTTGAGAGACTCTGACTGGCAAAGTTACTTTCAGGCTTGCTATGCGTGAAGCATGAGAACCAACAAGAGTCTGAACATAAACTACATTTCTCAGAACTTGCAGTGCGGAAGCTTATCAGAGTTAAGCTGCAAGGTTCTGACTTGCTTATGTAAGGTTCTGATACTCAATATATAGACATAAATAAGCACATTAAGCATAAGAGTAAAGGACACACGATATATCCTGGGTCACCATAGAGGCTAATCCAGTCCACCCTCCTCAGGTGATTTCGCCTTGAACACAAGGTCTTAATCCACTATAATCAATCTCGATTACAGATACACAGGCAACAGCCGGTGACTAACCACTTGCACAGCCGCACTGTGACTAACATGCAATGAACCGTTCAGGGATTCAACTTAATGAATATAACGAACATTGACCTGCAGGTTCCAATCTCGCAAGATCTACTGCTAGGCTTTCACAGCTAGACGTTCAGGGATTCATCGCAATGAATATAACGCTACTGACACTATTTCAGGCTTTTCCCACAATGACATCTCGCCATTGTCTTCTCGAGTCTCCGGTCATACTGACCACTCAAGGAATCCTAATTCACCAAGAATTAGTTTAACTGGAGATTACAATATTGCTTCTTAACAAGCAGATTACTCCTAAGTTTAAGTACAAAAGAACACACAAGTGTTCAAGCAAGATGTGAGCAGCATCTCCTTGCTTATCCTAAGAAACTACAAAGATGTATAAAGATTTGACAGTTGTTGACATCTTGTAGATCTTCTTCTTCTTTGTCTTCTTGGGTAACCAAGCTTTGAGCAACAACTCCTTCCTTCAGATCTTCAATGTAGTGTTGACGATAAGGTGGTTGATGACTTGACGGATTTAAAATGTTGTCTTCTTCATCAACAACTTCTGTACCAATTCATTGTTGTTGTGTTGAATGATGATCTTTAAGCTTCAACAACAATGGCCATGTGTAAATGGTGTTAGCTTTGGATATTCTAAGTGTTACAACGAGAACTCATCGTTGTTGCTATCTTCACACAATGACTTCATCAATTCACCTTTGATAGAATGAATCGATTTCTTCAGAAGCGAGAACTCTTTCCTTTAAATAGCCCAGTAGAAATATAGCCATTTGAAATACTGTTGGCTGTTGGAAAAGAGACGTTGTGTAATAATTAGCTGTATTGACACATCTCCTTTTTACTGTGGGAGAAGTGACGGGATATATCTTTCTTGGGCGCCGTGTATAGTTACTCACAACGGTAACATGTGACTTCTGAACTTCAGAGGCTTCTGATGATTAATTGATGAAGCATGAGTAGAGTCTTCTTAACAGGATATCTGATACGTCAAGTCTTCAGTCATTTGAAGAAGTCCATTAGGAATCAGTCTTCAGAACTTCAACACTTGTCTTTAAGCACGTTATCCTTTACTTCTTCAAGTCTTCCAAAACTTCAGAACTTGTCCATTAGGAATCTGTCTTCAGAGTCTTCAATACTTGATCTTCAGAACCTTAGTCTTCGGAACACATAAGTCTTCAGAGTCTTTCTGCACTTGGTCTTCAGAGCCTTCCGCCTTCAGAACTTCAAGTCATGAGAGTCTTCAGCACTTCGGTTCTCTTCTTCAGAAGCTTCGCAATCTTCAGAATCTCGACCACTTTCAGAGAGCATCCACAAGAGCATTGCATCAGCAATATCAACATCCTTGGATCTGACTGATCACGATCAGATACAGAAGCGTTCTTGCTTCTTGCGACTTGTGTCACACATAGTAACTTCGCATATTATCAATTACGCTCATCTGGCTGGTGCTTGTTGGATCTGATATTTTCTATAATTATGATCTGCACACAACACACGTTAGAACATAAAATGGTTCTTTCACAAATACGTGTTGTTATCATCAAAACATAGATTGACTTGTAGAGACAACTCTTGCTCTCACAATCTCCCCCTTTTTGATGATGAAAAAACCAAATATTTTGATTGAACATTTTATACAAGGTAATCACCAAACAAAACATATTCAGAGTCTGGAACAACAGCTCCCCCTGAATGTGTTATCCTTAAAGTTTTATCTGTGACCATCTAGAATCTTATATGATCCAAAGATATACAGAATAACAACTTGAGTTGCCAGAACGAAGAATAGAAAATGACTACTTCTCTATCTTGTCTTTAAGAAAACAGAGAATCTTTAGCATCTGGACTAGTTCATCAGAACTTCCATCTTCAGATCTTCAGAACTCAGTTTCCTTTTGTAGTTGTATCAGAGCTTGTAATCTTCAGAGACTTCTGAAGCATTTCTACCTTTCAGAAGATTCATTTAAGCACAAGCAGATCAGTTCTTATTTGATAACATAGGCTCGCTATTCATCAGAGACAAACACCATCTTTTAAGAAACTCCCCCTGAGTTTCATACTTTGTGAAGATTTGAGATTTTGCAATTGGATCTTCAGGGCAGTCTCCCCCTAATTTCTATAAGTCAGATATTGGGATCTTCAGAATCATAATTCAGGATGGTAAGATTTTAATCACCAATGTGGATCATGACTTTTTCAGGGTTTGACTTTTGAACACAAGTCTTCATCTCAGAACCTTGTTACTGTCAAAACTCAGTGGTTCATCAAAGCTTGATTTTTGATCAGATACCAATTGAAGGTTAATTTTTGTGATCTATCAACGCTTGATTCTAAAACTGTCACACATGTTTTAATCTTAGTCTGATACTGAATTATACCAGAGTATGTTGTGTTTGATACCAAGTGAAGGACTTCTTCTCATACCACTTGGAAGGTATTTCCTTAGTGTGCTGAAATGATACCAATGAAGGTATTTTGATAATAATCCACAGCTTTGTTCTGATTGACGAGTCTGGTACTAATCTTTGTGTACTGAGTCTGATACCAAATCATTTTCATTTTAATTGGTTCCTGGTAGACATCAGAACTACTTGTTCTTAGATCTTCAATCTGGATCTTCAGCAGTTCTTTGACTTCTGATTTGCATAGTTCTTCTGAGTAAGCATCTTGAAATGTATACTTTGTCTTGACTGCTTTCAGAGTTTTCCTTCTTCTTCTGAGTCCTAGACAACTTCTATCATATGATCGATAATTCATAATAAAGTTCTTCTTTCTTGACCTGTTCCTGTTCTTAGAATGCCTAGTGAACTTGTTTAGAGTTCCTCGGATAACATCAAACAACAACCGTTAGAAGTAACGTATTTTTATATTTTATATGAGTACTTTGTTTGAGTTCTGCACTTTGTTCTTCTTTCAGATTTCCTTTTCTCAATCAAAATCATTATATTTCTCCCCCTTTTTGACATCATCAAAAAGTTATAGAGCATCTAGGAATATGATAGTGAACATAAATAGACTCAAAAGATATTATCATTAAAGCATTAATCATACGAAGGTTGATATGATAAGAAACAGTTCTAGTGATCAATATCTTTAGAGATTAGTTATAGCATTAACACAGAACCACAAAATGATTTTAACATATAAGGCATAGGTTAAGCTTAATCATAAAGGTAAACAAAACATAGACCTAATGATGATGGGTTCCTAAGGATTAGACTAAAAGGAGTCTAATGATGATGAGGAAGATGAGAACGAGCTTTCAGAACCATTTGTTCTTGAGGTATGCAGCTTTTCTTCTGCTTGAGTGACAACCAATTTCTTGCTCTTCACAGTTTCCTTTGAGATCCATTCATGGAACTCAGTCCATATGTTTCTCATTCTTAAGGGATCTATGCTTGAATTGGAAGCATCTATTAAGTTCTGAATTTTGTTGATGATGTTAATGCATCATTGGACAGTCTTTGATTCTAATGACCATCGTTAGATAATGTTTTTTTATTTAAGCAATGTAAGCATCTCAGAGAGTGATAAAAATTTAAGTTATGGATTTAATACTGATATGATTATAGATGATAAAACAGGAAGCAGCATTGATTCATAAATTAAAATGATATAGAGCCATCAGCATAAAACTACACAAAACAATTTGAGATACACTAAGATTTAAAGCTTAATCATCAAAATCCTCTATTTTATCCACTTGTTCACATCTGGTCTCTTCTGGTGAGGATCCAGGTTAAAGCCTGCTTATTAATCCCCCGGCCTTTTCTTTCCAAATTATTTCAGATATTATTCTCCCATATGGAATGTAGGCATGCATCTGATTCCTTGAGGTTCTGATAGAGTGTCTCATGTGGTTAAAGATAGTCTTGGGAAGGTCTATTCTAACGTGATGTGTTAGAAGAAATACGAGGATTTTGTCGTCATGAGTCATAGTGCTTCTCCCAGATGCGCATGGATGAAGGTTGGTCAGTGAAAATTTGAACCAAGTTTTTGGAGTAGGAAGGAGTTTCTCAGGATTATTCGGTTCGAATGGAACTGAATCATCAAACAAGATTCTACATCTCTCCACCATGCTTAAGTCAGATTGAAAGTGATCAATCGTGACTCCGTCGGAGACACACCCAATGATTTTCTCTATCGAGGCAACAGAGATAGCAATGGGGTGATAATGAACCTCAGACCAGATGGTGTTTCCATCAGTGCTAACCCTAGCATAATTCCAGAATTCTTTAACAACATTAGTAAAGATTGGGCCATTCAGTTGGGAGTAATAGCACTGCCAATACTGAGCTTGCATGCTTCTTATTATCTCTAAACCATCGTTTCTGAGACGGGAGATGTTGGGTCTTTTCTCTGAGATAACATGTAGATTTTCTTTTCTGCCTAAGAAGGTAGGACCATTTCTTTGGGAGTTCATCATCTTGTTGAAATGAGAGTTTTATTAGAATAGGAGTTTAGATTTTGAGGATGAGTCATGCAAAGGAAAAGTCCAACTATTTATAGGCGAGTTAAAGTGAAGAGAGATTGACTGGTTTGGTGCAAAGGATTTGTGTTTACTATTTCCTAGGTAAGTTATGATTACTTAGGGTATACTAAGGGTTGTATCTGTATGGGAAAAGAAAAACGGAGTAGTTACTAATTTATTTGGGAAGATTTAATGTGTTAACAACTGTTTTACAACGAGTGTCCAAAGGGCTGATAAGTTAATAATGACGATTTCTTGAGCCACTAAAAGATCTTTCAAATATCTTTCGATAGATAATATCAATTAATGCTTTGTCAGATACTTGATTTTCTTAATTTTAATTAATGGTTAGTCATGAGAGAATCTCATATTCTTAGAATAACAAAGAAGAGATATTTCATTGATTTAGATGATAGGCTTGGCACTTCATTTACCCTAAATCGTTTAGAGACAACCTGAATACAACTACCTAGATAAAATACGATTAAACCAAAACATAATAAAGTCCAGACCTAGATTAAACAGAGATAGTTTTTCTAGTTGCTAAAAATTCCACATTTAGTCTTCAACAAGCAGTTATCTGGAAGGCTTTCAGGACCATCTTCTTTAATTTTCTCTTTGATCATGTCCACAATTCGATCTCTAAAGAAAATCTCAGATAAAACTCTTCCATAAGGAATGTAGGACTTTGTGAGGTTTCTAGACTCAGAGATGGTTTTCCAGAGACAGTTGAAGATAGTGTGTGGTAGATTTATTTGAAATTCATTCATTAGTAAATAAATGAATTCATGGTCATGAAATCTAAGTAAGTCATGACTTTCTCCTCTGGGAAGAAAGTTGGATAACATGAGCTTGTACCAAGCTTTGGGAATGGGTAGGAGATTTTCAGGATTGAAGGGTATGTATCCTAAAGTTAGGTCATGAAGGGATGTAAAAATTTTAGCAGCAAAAAATTTGTTTTTGTCAAAGTCAACATGGATTCCAACATTCTCACACCCAGTCGCAAGCATGACTGAGAACAGATTGATGGTGATTGGGATTTCAAAAACAAAGGATATGATACACTTGCTTTCAAGATCAAGATCAGCATGTTTCCAGAAATCCTTAACAAGATTTTCGTAGATAGGTTTTTCTAGCATCATGCAGTATCTAGTCCATTGTTTAGTGTGCAACACATCTGCTAGACTGCAAGCAATGTGACTCGGAAGAGGAGGGGTGTTGATTACAAACTATTTTTCAGGAATGAGTTCAAGGAGGTCTTGGTTTCCTAGAAAGGTTAGTGGAGGCATGATGATGGATGAACAAAAAAGTTTTGACCCTTATGGTTTATGAAATAAGGATTTAGGCATGAAATTATTTGACGGGGAGAAACTTATTTTTAAACACATAAATAGATAGGATGAGTTGTGCCTAGTCTAGAGAAAACATAGATCAAGAACAAGAAAGATTTTATTAAGATTTCTAAAGAGCTAGTGTTGTCAGAGATATGTTATGATTACCCAAGATGTGCAATTAAAGTTACTTTTGAGTGCACGTATAGTCAAAAGATTTTTCTTATAAGACAGGAATATTTCAGATCATATATTTTTAGTTTTAAGTGAAAGGAGTCGTACCTTGGATATTGTGAAATCTCTATAGTCATACCTTGTGTTTAGTTCTGACTCAGAACTGCTGATCATCATCTTTCTGAATTTGTTTGCATCTGAGTGACTTGCTGCTGGTTTCCACATTCTTCAGGGGTTTTCCTTTGTGTTCTGACTTCAATGATAAGCTTCTGATCATTAATTATCATTTCCTGCTTCCTTCTGAGTGTCTTGTTGAACACTTGTTGATTCTCTCAAAGATCAAAGTTTGAGGTCGACAGACATTTGACATTTCTTCCATTCTGATCTTCTAGAATCATATTCCAGATGATTATGTAATTTTCTGTTTATTCGTCTGACATTTGAGACCAACCAATCAGAGATTCTGAATCTTCATTGTCAGAACAGCAAGCTTCCATCAAGCTTTCTGGTTTTCAGAAGATCAATAAGTTTTTAGCTTAATCATGAACTATTATGAGCTAAGGAAATCGATTGCCATTTCATAGCTTCATTTGACTTTGTTTCTCCAGACACACACAAAGTTAGTTCAGAACCAAGTATCATGAAACATGTGGTTAACATGTAGCATAGTTTGCATGATATTTTCTTTATCTCACAATGCTGATATTTCTTGTCACAGAAATAGTCCATCATGAATTAACAGCATATCTACTTCTGAACAGAATGTTAACTGATTTCTTCTTTCTGAAGGACATCAGTAACTTAAATTCTTTTTTACTTTAAGTAGAACACTTAAGTGTCTGGTTGTCATCTTCTGATTCCAGTGCAAGAGAGATTATGAATAACTTATCAGATAGTGATCTGATTACTAACATTTGATTCACCTGAGAGATAGTTTCAAGTTATCAGAACTTAGTTATGCTGATTCAAACAAAACTTAAGAGTTCATTCTTGATCAAGTATTTGATGAATCTGTGAGAATCTTCTTCCTGAATATTCTTTCAGTTTCCTACAGAGCTTCCAAGAAAACAATATCCAGTTCTTTAGTTTTCTGAATTCTGCACACTTCATTCTGAAGTTCAGCATCATAGAACAACAATCTTTCTTCTTTACACGAAGAAGTTCTGAATGAGTTTTTATACGAGAAAGTCAAGGGTGGACCTAATCCGTTTCTTGAAAACATCTCAAAAACTCATAAAGAATTATTCTTCAGCAAACAAGACTTCTTGTTTTCTGATGATTTCAACTTTGAGCAAATATGTGGTTCATCCACACGCATCTTCCAAGATAGGCATTCAACATATACTACTTCTTATCTGATGAGTCTATCTTATCAGCTGATTCTTCAATCTTCATTAAAACTTTAGCGAGAAAGATTTAGTTGTTTGAGAGCTGCAAAACTTCCAGAATCAGTGATTTGCTCAAATACTTAGATTGATAACAATTTTGTACACAATCATCTTCTGAACTGTTACAAAAATTGTAAGTGGATTTCAATCTCACCCAGAGTATTTCTACGCACCGCATCCGGATCTTTTTCTGACACTTTTAAGTGTTTGATATCCATCAATAACAGAACCGGAGCTCTGATACCAATTGAAGGTGCGGGAAAGACACAAAAAAGGGGGGTTTAAATTATGTATTTACTCTTTTGACAATTTTCGCTTCTTGTCGTTAAAGTACTTAGGACAACATCAGAGTTCATTGAGAGACTCTGACTGGCAAAATTACTTTCAGGCTTGCTATGTATGAAGCATTAGAACCAACAAGAGTCTGAACATAAACTACATTTCTCAAAACTTGCAGTGCTGAAGCTTATCAGAGTTAAGTTGCAAGGTTTTGACTTGCTTATGTAAGGTTCTGATGCTCAATATATAGACATAAATAAGAACATTAAGCATAAGAGTAAAGGACACACGATATATCCTGGTTCACCACAGAGGCTAATCCAGTCCACCCTCCTCAGGTGATTTCACCTTGAACACAAGGTCTTAATCCACTATAATCAATCTCGATTACAGATGCACGGGCAACAGCCGCTGACTAACCACTTGCACATCCTCACTGTGACTAACATGCAATGAACCGTTCAGGGATTCAACTTAATGAATATAACGAACATTGACCCGCAGCTTCCAATCTCGCAAGATCTACTGCTAGGCTTTCACAGCTAGACGTTCAGGGATTCATCGCAATGAATATAACGCTACTGACCCTATTTCAGGATTTTCCCACAATGACATCTCGCCATTGTCTTCTCGAGTCTCCGGTCATACTGACCACTCAAGGAATCCTAATTCACCAAGAATTAGTTTAACTCGAGATTTCAATAATGCTTCTTAACAAGCAGATTACTCCTAAGTTTAAGTACAAAAGAATACACAAGTGTTCAAGCAAGATGTGAGCAGCAGCTCCTTGCTTATCCTAAAAAACTACAAAGATGTATAAAGATTTGACAGTTGTTGACATATTATAGATCTTCTTCTTCCTGGTCTTCTTGGGTGAGCAAGCTTTGAGCAACAACTCCTTGCTTCAGATCTTCAATGTAGTGTTGAAGAGAAGGTGGTTGATGACTTGACGGATTTGCAATGTTGTCTTCTTCATCAACAGCTTCTGTACCAATTCATTGTTATTGTGTTGAATGATGATCTTTATGCTTTAACAACAATGGCCATGTGTAAATGGTGATAGCTTTGGATATTCTAAGTGTTACAACGAGAACTCATCGTTGTTGCTATCTTCACACAATGACTTGATCAATTCACCTTTGATAGAATGAATCGATTTCGTCATAAGCGAGAACTCTTTCCTTTAAATAGCCGAGTAGAAATATAGCCGTTTGAAATACTGTTGGCTGTTGGAAAAGAGACGCTGTGTAATAATTAGCTGTACTGACACATCTCATTTTTCCTTTGGGAGAAGTGACGAGATATATCTTTCTTGGGCGCCGTGTACAATTACTCACAACGGTAACATATGACTTCTGAACTTCAGAGACTTCTGATGATTAATTGATGAAGCATGAGTAGAGTCTTCTTAACAGGATATCTGATACGTCAAGTCTTCAGTCATTTGAAGAAGTCCATTAGGAATTAGTCTTTAGAACTTCAGCACTTGTCTTTAAGCACGCTATCCTTTACTTCTTCAAGTCTTCCGAAACTTCAGAACTTGTCCATTAGGAATCTGTCTTCAAAGTCTTCAATACTTGATCTTCAGAACCTTAGTCTTCAGAACACATAAGTCTTCAGAGTCTTTCTGCACTTGGTCTTCAGAGCTTCCGCCTTCAGAACTTCAAGTCATGAGAGTCTTCAGCACTTCGGTTCTTTTCTTCAGAGGCTTCGCAATCTTCAGAATCTCGACCACTTTCAAAGAGCATCCATAAGAGAATTGCATCAGTAATATCAGCATCCTTGGATCTGATTGATCACGATCTGATACAGAAGCGTTCTTGCTTCTTGCGACTTGTGTCACACATAGTAACTTCGTATATTATCAATTACGCTCATCTGGCTGGTGCTTGTTGGATCTGATATTTTCTATAATTATGATCTGCACACAACACACGTTAGAACATAAAATGGTCCTTTCACAAATACATGTTATTATCATCAAAACATAGATTAACTTGTAGAGACAACTCTTCCTCTCACACTACTTTCTCCAGCGTATTTCCCTATCGATGACGAATAGTTCGTTTGCTTTTGCACGACCAAATTATTCGTCAACAATTTGTTACTTTTTCTTAGCTATATAATTTTCTCAAATTCGTCCAAGCACTTTCATTGTATTGGACTCGGTTGTTTAAAAATTTACGCTCTGGTATCGATAAATATCCTTTCAGACTATGGTCGATACTTGAGAACACCTTACTTTCGTGCATGAGTTGGAATGCATGAACTCATATTATAAAATAGTTTAAACTAAAATTCTCGTAAATGATATATAATAGATCATACTAGAGGTTATAAGATGATCCTCATAACCTCTAGTCCTTAATGGATAACTCACTAATGGTGTGGGAAAACAAAATCAATACCATGATTGAAACTCAAACTTTTGTCAATACCATGACAAAGATGGTGGGTAATATAGAGACTACTTTGAAGAGTGTGAAGAGGGTTTGCGAGGAGGAGGTGAAGACCCTGACATAAAAAATTAAGGAGCTGGAAGTGGAATATGATAGTGATGTCTATATGACTAGTCCAGTGATGCAAGCTTCCTTTGACAGCGCTCTGAACCAGGTGGAGTTTTTCTATCCATAAATGAAGATTCCTCAAGTCAAACTCGATGTGGAAAATAATGTTTTCAAAGGGAAATTGATGGCTTTTAATGAAGATCCATATTCTTGATCGTAAATTTATATTTTTTGTTGTTTTCTAATGTGGTGTTGGCTTATGGCCTCATTTGTAAATGTAATTATTGAATCATTTCGACTCTTTGATTAGCTTTTAACTGGTTTTTAGATTTTGACTATTTGATTAGATTCTAACGGTTTTTAGACCATTTAACTTTTATGGATGATTTTTATTTGATATGCGTGAATGATTTTACGGCATCATTTATCCTCGTGAATGATTATATTTCATCATTTATCACTGTGAATGATTTTATTTCATTATTTATCATTGTGAATGATTTTGGTTCATCATTCCTCTTTTTATATAAAACTCTTTCTTCCTCGACCTCATCATGGTCGGTTCGGAAATTGGTCTTCATCTTTAATGCTCTCGGGATTAGGCCCAACCAATGGTTTGTTCCATTTCCCTGCTCCCGAGGTGAAAACTTGGTTTGAGGCTGACATCATTGAGGTTTCACCTCTCGTGCTCTAGAGTGGATAAATACTAATTGGTGTGTGCTTGGTGATAATAATGTTCTACCTTTTCTCAATCTTTCATTGGAAATAATACTCATACAATTTAATGGAAATTATTTCATTATTTTATGAATGACATTGCATTTATAAAGTCTCGTATATTTAATATTTATTTAAACATGAAACAACTTAGTTGGAATAGAGCTTTAATTGGTGGTGTTGTGGGTCCTTGGGATGATTTTCTCGGAAATGGTTTCATGAATGTAAGATCCATGGCCCATACTAGCCAAGACTCGTTATTTCCTCTAACAACAACCATGCATAGCATAAGGCTACAAGGTTGGGAGCTCAGGGGCTTGACCTTCCTATTATACTTGATGGTTGTGACATACTTTAAGATGGTGCTTGTGAGGTCAGTTGAGCATCTTATTCCATCTAGAAGATATAATACTTCTTTGATGTCTTAAAAATTGTTTTCCTCTAAAAGAAGGTGTGTCATCCTCTAGCTGGGTTCTCTAACTTCGACTAGAATAACAGCTTCAGTCCCATAGGTGAGCCTAAATAGATTTTTCCTATTATGGAATGAGTCATAGTTTGATATGCCTAGACGGCATGTGGAAGATCCTCAACCCAAACTCCCTTTAATCCTTTGAGTCTCCTCTTTAGTGCTCTTAATAGGACTCAGTTGGAAGCTTCATCTTTTCCACTAGTATGAGGGTGTTCCACCGATGTAAAATGATGTTTGATTTTCAAGTATTCAATTGTCTTATTCATATTCTTGTATGTGAATTTAGTTATGTTGTTAGTGATAACAAATTGAGGGGTTATGTACCTCGTGAGGATACTTAACTTAATGAGTTTTTGGATGTTGTTTGCAATTATTTTTACTAGGGATTCTGCTTCAATTCACTTAATGATATATACTACTGCAACCATCTGAAAATTTAGTTGCTCAGGAACTAATGAGAAATGGTTAAGGATTTCTATGCCCTAATGGGAGAAAGTCCATGATACCATTAGTAAGTTAAGTTTAGTCGGAGGAGAGAGATGGGTTTCTTCATGCTTTTGACACTCTTTGTATTTGTTCACATAAGTTTTGGCATCTTGAACCATGTGTCATACCCTAATTTTTGACCCTGAGATTTTATTTTTCGTTTCGCATCGTCTGCATAGCATATCACACATTTCATCATGCATAATACTCAATTTTTCAGCTGGAATAAACTTGTTGGATTTACAGACAAACCGATCTAAATTTATTTCAAAATCTCACCAAACGTTGTATTTTTCCAATATGTTTATTTCGCGCAGATCATTTTGGTGCATTCATTTTATTTTTTCGAGCTTTTGTTTTGTCTGACATTTTATTTGTTTTTTAATTATTTTATTTTTTAGTTAAATAATAATTTTAATTCATTTATTTAGATATTTAAATTTAAATTCATTTTAATTATTTGATTTCATTTTATTTTTATTTTGTCATCAATTCTTCCCTTTTATAAACAAAAACATGATTTTTAATTCTTTTTATTCTTGTCTTATCATAAAAAACAAAAAAAAAACATGATTTTTAATTCCTTTTATTCTTGTCTTATTATAAAAAACACAAAAAAATGATATTTAATTCCTTTTATTCTTATCTTATTATAAAAAATACAAAAACATGATTTTTAATTCTTTTTATTCCTGTCTTATCATAAGAAACAAAAAAACATGATTTTTAATTTCTCTTATTCTTGTCTTATTATAAAAAAAAACACAAAAACATGATTTTTAATTCTTTTTATCATTCTTGTTTTATTGTGGAAAACTTAGTGTAATATATATATATATATATTACCCTAAGTTTTCCACAATACAACAAGAATGATAACCTTTGTGTTAGTGAAATTTGTGTGTATGCTTCCACTTGTCCCCCCTTTGGCCTTATGCAGTGCATATATATATATATATATATATATATATATATATATATATATATATATATATATATATATATATATATATATATATATATATATATATATGCACTGCATAAGGCCCTTATATATATATATATATATATATATATATATATGCACTGCATAAGGCCAAAGGGGGGACAAGTGGAAGCATACACACAAATTTCACTAACACAAAGGTTTCAAACCACATGCAATATACCTGTAAACACTTAAAAACAACAACATCCAGTGAGCACCGTCGAACTAACCATAATTTTCCGACACAAACCATCTGCCGTCGAGAAACATGAGAATAAGGTGAAGATACAGTGAGACGCGAGTGTGAGGAGGGAGAGAAATAGCACTTCCAGGTTCTTTCTTAGCTAACTTTTTCTTTCTTTGAGTTTTAAAAAAATTTGACTTTTTGCTTTTATATATTTGTTCTTTTTAAGTTAATTGGAATTTTGTTTTTGTGTCTGTCGCTCCCGGGATTTTCATCCAAGTACAAACGCGAAAGTGGCACCGAACAGAGTCGCCAGCAATGTGTATTTATCCCAAGAGAGGGAAAGGAAACACCGCATAAACCTGAAGGAAGGAAAAAGCATGGTCTTACGACCAAAAGATCTGGGTTCGGGAGTCGGTTACGCGAGAGGAAGGTATTAGCACCCCCTCGCGTCCATCGTACCCGATGGGATCCACGCTTGCTTGTCTCGATCAAAGGGTGATAGAAAAGAATACTGGAAAGGAACTGCTAATGGAAGGGAAAGAGAAAGAGAAACAAATGTAGGGAAAATAAAAGAAGTGCTCGCATGGGCCCTACCCCACTGCCTACGTATCTCATCGGGAACATGAGAATCAGAGCGACGTAGTTCCCCTCACTAGGGATGGATTGTTTGTGTTTGTTAGAGAACGGCTGACGTTCTAGCTCAGGTGTTGCAGGCTCGCTGGTCCGAGTGCGTTACCATCTTGCAAGAGAACAGAGTAGAAGCACGTTCGTACGCTAAGAGTGAATGAGGTGAGAAAAGAATTCCCGAAGGAAAGACGTTATTGTTTGTTTTTGTCTTTTAGAAAGAAGTGTTTTGTTATTTGTTTGCATATGATAGTGTATCTGAATCTTAGTCATCGGAATGTGTACATCCTCACATTCCAAGATGGAATGGGTAAGAAAGCACACTAAGAGTGAAGAAGACCCCCACACTTAGTTCCAATTGTCAAGGTTCAAACACACTAGCATACTTGTGTTTATTAAGTGTTTTGTTGATTAAGAAATGAAGAAGTGTTTTTTATTATTTGCACCTTCAACAAGTATTGCATTTAAGTCCCTCATACAAGATCAAATGTTTAACACATTGACCCAAGATGGGCTATATGCTATACATTCTAAGATTATAAGAGAAGACCCCTTATAATCTTTTCTTTATATGAAAGGCCTAAATGCAATAAATGCCTACCTTTATTATATGTTTTGAATTTTCTTTGAGATGAGAAAAGAGACTCAAGAGAGGAGAAAAGGTAAAACCTATATGGACTAAGACTCAATCCTAATTGATTAGTTAAGGGAGTGATCCTAAAGGTTTGTGAGGTTTCAACCTAAAGTCTAAAGAAAGAAAGAATTAAACAATTCACTTCCAAAGTAGAAGATGAATTGTAATTCACAAAGGGAAATTAATGAGTTATTAAAAGAAAGCACATAAGTGCTTAGCAAAACACAAAATGGAATTGTAAAAGAGGAAGGATAGAAGTTGAATGTGGATTCCTTATCCACACTCAATTGAAACTTACCAAGGCCCCTACATGGTTAGCACAATCACTTACAAGTAAAGTAAGAAAGTATAATGAACAAATCAAATTCAAACAAATTGACAAACAAAGTAAAATGAGATTAAATGCTATACATGCTTCCAAGTCAGAATGTAACTCATATTTACACAACCTAATGTTATCCTAAATGAGCATACCAAATCATGCAAACAAAATCTCAATCCAACAAGAAGCAAAGAAGAAAAGGTGAAGTGATGTGAATGTGGTTCATACTTGTGAAACAAGTGACTTAAGGAGCAAGATAAACATCAAACATGCAAAGATGAAACCCAAATGTCACAATAAGAAGTCAATTAACATGCTATACATCCTCAAACAAAACCACAACTCATGGCACAAGTGCCTTCATGATCAAGCAAACCAAACATGAGGCATGCATTCACAAAATGAACAAGTTAAACTTCATGCTTCAAAAAAATAGCAAACATGCTTCAAAAATTATGACTTTCACCAATCAAACACCTTGAACACATGCCATTAACATATCAAGTCCACAAGCAATGAATCAGAACCAAAGTCACTCAACAATTAGGTCAAAGTCCCATGGAAGTTTCATGCATTCATGCTCAAAGCAACACATCAAAAGTCATCCAAAAAAGACTTAAAAATCATCTCATAAATCTCAAACATACCTCAACATATTGTGACCACAATGCAAAAAGAAAGGCATCAAAATCAATTTTTATGATCAAGAACAAAAATGCACAAAATCATATGTCACATTAAGTATGCATACAAATGGAAATTCAAAAGAAATAATGGAACAGGGGCAAAATGGTCATAAAATCAGAAAATAAAATCATGAAAAATTTCCTAAATGTTTTAAGAATACGCATGAATTTTTGTAGAATTTTCCAATATCATTTGATATTTTTAAAAATCAATTATGAAACGTGTAGCAAAAATGAAAATAAAATATGAAATGCAATATGAATGGGGGTGCAACCATAGCAAATCCATAGTTCAATTTAATTGGGCTTGAAAACATGGGAGGTGTGGATAGTATTCTGACTAAGTCCATTACACGCGCAATCCACAATAACTATCATGCTCACTCAGTCAACAAAATTGACTCATCAATAGCCATTGGATCAAGTCAAGTCAAACAAGCAGTCAAAGTATATGCAATCAACACACACGCGTGAGGGAACACGTTACCTACGGTGTACTGCGTTACACAAAGTTTAAAAATAAAATCAGAATGAGCATGTGAGAGGCATGTGCGTTTTTATGTGTTGTCACCATTGTGAGCATTAGATCAAACGAAATCAACGGCTGTGACTTAATCTGGCATGCAAAACCCTAATGTAACCTCACCGGCCGGAGAGGGACCTCCGGTCACCTTCTCCGGCCACTCTCCGGCACTGTAAATATCACATGCTTCCAGAAATCAACAAACTAGGTATCAAACGAAAGCTAATCTCATGAGGAACACAAATTCAGCAACAAAATTCACAGATCAAGCATGAATAAAGAGAATCAAAGAAGAGAAACTTTGCCCTAAGTTTCAGTTCTAAACTCCTAAGGAGCTCTATCAACTAGCCAGCTTCACATAGCTTCTAATAAGCTCAAACAACACATCAACAAGTCAAAACAGGATAAAATCGTGCAATTAAAGTTTGAGAAATTTTGAAACCTGAAATTGGCGAACTCTTGAATCAACAGAAAACCAGAGATGAGAGATTGATCTTTGAGCTTCCTAAGAGCAAAATAAATGCTCTGAACCTTTGGATTTTGAAGACAATGAACTGAGATTCCAATTGGAGAAGTTGCTGCTCTCGATAGCTTGCTCTTACTTCAGCTTGTTCTTGATCAGAAATGTTTGATGATGAACAATTGATGAAGATCAAGGTGAGAACGTGTGAAGAACTCGTGTGAAATCAGAGAGAGAATGGAGAGAACTCTGAGAGAAAAGTGAGAGCAGTTTGGAGTGAGAGTGAAAAATGAGAATCCCCTTCTAATTGTGCAGAGTTTAGCTTATATAGTTGAGGTTAACTCCCAACCAGTTCAGTTAACAGTTAGAACTCTAGTTAAAATGAGTTAGTTAACTGAGTTTGAGTTAACTAACTGAGTTAGGTGGTTAATGGCACGAGTTGGGGAAGTTTGGTTAGAGTGTGGAGTGATTATGAGATGATATGGTGAGGATGAGAGTGAACCAGTGGTGGTGATGTTACTATCAGTGCAGCAGCCTGGCTTGTACCATAAGTTTTCTTATTTCCTCTTTGATGTAAGGCTATGTATGTGTAAGGTGGTGTTTGTTCAAATGAGGCAAAGGTTGGGAGTGTGTTGAGAATGTACGCGTGTGACTTAAAACATGATAACAACAACAACCTTCTGTTTTTTAATTTTGTGACAGTTTGTAACCAATGTAACAATGTAGGTTTGAGGGTGGATTTCTCTCATGTTAGTGGATGGTTTGAGGAACTTTTGATGTTGTTGGAAAGAATGATCACAATACAACAAGTTTGGTTTGAAAATGAAAGTGAAAGGATGCCTCAAACATGCCTAAAAATGACCATAACCAGATGGAAAAACAAACTGATGTATGGTCGAGCAGTTTGTGGCATGGCATGACAAGTTGGCCTAATGACTTTCAGTTGTGTTGACCAAACTTTGAGCTATCTCAACTCCTTATCCTTTGATCACACAAAAAAAATCATGAACATCAATCTTGAAGATCTCACATAGATGAACAACTTTCATGTTGAAAGATTTTTCATTTGAAGCCTTTAACCATGAGAAAAATGAGTGGACATTTGGCCCACCAACTGTTTGTTAAAATGATTGCGCGCGTGACCTGAAAATCTTGGTCATGACCTAGTTCTGAACCTACTTTCCTCCAACTTTGATCAATCATATCTCTCTCAATTTTTATCCAATGGAGATGTTCTACACATGGATTTGAAGCTTAAAACAAGATCTTTCATTGAGGCAGAGTGGATTTTTCATTTGGTGCTCCAAATTTAAATGGCCTTGGTTCAAATTCTGATGCAAAATGGCCAAAACTTGCTATTTTTAGTAACCCTTCTTCATCCAAAAATGGCAACTTTCCACATCTTGATTTTTTCATGATTCCTTTGGAGTTTCTTGATCAAATTTTGTACATTGGACATATGTAACATGAATTTCATGAATTTGGCCTCAAAAAGTCAAGAGTTGACTTTTTCCTCTGATTATTTGACTTTGCCCCAATTTCTCTGATTCTTGATCTTTCTTCCAATTGAACCACTTCTAAAACCAATTGAGATGCAATCTTCCACACATATACACTTAAGAACATGTAGAATACCATGACAACAAGATTTGTCCAAAAAATCAAAGATTCCCTGATTTAATGTGAAACCCTAGTTTTGACCCCCTTTGGTTAGGAGGAAATTGCACATCTTCCAAATCCAAATTCCTCAGAGTATGTTGTGTATCCTCTTAAAGGATGATGAGAAATGCCACTTGAGAATGATTTTGAATCAATGAGCTATCTCTTTTGAGGGTTTTCCTTCAATTTTTGAACCTCTTGCATGATGAAAGATGTATTGCTTCAATCTCCCATTGGATTTCACTTTCTTGAGATTGTGGATGATCAATTGAGGTAGTATGAGACATGAGAGACCTCTTGGCTTGTCTAGAGCCAACTTGATTGACCTTTTTGTGCTTTGAATGATCCCTTGATTGTCCACCTTCCACCTGATCACATGCCCTGATGGTATGAAGGATGCCATGCTTCATTTTTCTATGTTAAATGCAATGTAATGTTAATGAGATGGATATGATATGATAAATGATAATGCCATGCTATGATGCCAAAAGGGAAGAGCAAATTTTGGGGTATTACAGCTGCCCCTATTCAAGCGCTGTAGACCTGAATGCCTGAAAGCAATTGCTTTCGGACTTTCAAGGTATATAGTGATTGAATACCAAATATAACCAAAAATTTGCTCTGGATGATGAAGAAAAACAGGGATATAAACCCAACGAGACTGCTGGATTGAATCTTCGATGAAACGTCGGAGAGATCTGTCTTTTGAACGACGCCAGACGACTACTGGCTTGCCACACTGCTGGTGGACTTTAATACTGTCTTTTATGCAATTCCAGACGACTACTGGCCTGCCACACTACTGGTGGACTTTGGAAATGTCTTTTTGAACGACGCCAGACGACTACTGGCTTGCCACACTACTGGTGGACTTTAATAATGTCTTTTATGCAATTCCAGACGACTACTGGCCTGCCACACTACTGGTGGACTTTGGACATGTCTTTTTGAACGACGCCAGACGACTACTGGCTTGCCACACTACTGGTGGACTTTAATAATGTCTTTTATGCAATTCCAGACGACTACTGGCCTGCCACGCTGCTGGTGGACTTCAATAATGTCTTTTATGCAATTCCAGACGACTACTGGCCTGCCACACTACTGGTGGACTTTGCAGCTTCGTGCCACCCGAAGATGGACTTTTGCCAATCCACTGTTGGACTTTTGCCACCCGAAGACGGACTTTTGCCAATCCACTGTTGGACTTTTAGAATATGCCACCCTTAGATGGACCTTTCGCCAATCCACTGTTGGACTTTTGCCACCCGAAGACGGACTTTTGCCAATCCACTGTTGGACTTTTGCCACCCGAAGACGGACTTTTGCCAATCCACTGTTGGACTTTTAGCTGCTTTGCCACCCGAAGATGGACTTTTGCCAATCCACTGTTGGACTTTTAGAATATGCCACCCTTAGATGGACCTTTCGCCAATCCACTGTTGGACTTTTAGGATATGCCACCCTTAGATGGACCTTTCGCCAATCCACTGTTGGACTTTTGGAATTTTAAAATCGAATTACTCTCTGCCTCCGCGCCAGACATCTCTGCCGACTCTGCTGAGGAACCACAATCAATGATTTAATCTCGGAGACTCCTAAAAGGATAATATCTCTGCTGGCGAATGGATGAACAATCCGTCTGCTTCGAATTGTCAAGCTTGCCAAAAATAAATTGGACTTTAAGATATGAGGGAATGACGACTCTGGCAGGAATTATTCCATCTGTTTGGGGCTGGATTCTAGTCACAGCAACTCCGCTGGGGATGAGAATTTTTAAATGACGTCCTGCTGGGGAAATGAGCCATTAAAACTCTGCTTGGGGATTTATTCAACCTAAGATCCTTTATAGGGATTATCAACCTTCTGACCCGGCTGGGGAAAGGCTGTACCATCCTTGTTGAGGAATAGATTCTGTCGATCTGATAAACCTCTGCGGAGAGAACAACAACTCAGCTGGAAGTTGCTGACACGATTCGATGCTGACCTCTGTGGGGATACCATGACCAGAGATACGATCTTGCTGGGTATCAGGGCTACTCTGCCAGGGATATGCAAATCCTGGTTAGAACATTCTACTGCAACTTGCTAGAAAGAGTCCTTAGAGATCTGTTGGGGAAACCCAAAGCACATCCACAGTAGTCTGCTGGAGAATATGACTGTCAAGCTTAGGATGAGTACCACAATGCACCATGTTAGGCGAGCTTTCCTTTAGACAATTCCGTTGGGGATGACGAGTTTATAACAAACTCTGCTGGAGAAAACTGCTTTAAAGCGTCTCGTGCTGGGGAATGCCTTTTGAGAGGATTTTACAGAAGACCAACTATCCTCAAACTCTACTGGGGATGATCAACACTTCATGCTGGGGAAACAACCATACCCCATGCTTGGGCAAACCAACAATTTATCCCCGAAGAAGATGTCATAAGAGGATCTTACGGAAGATTTAGCTTCTTCAAACTCCTGCGACTTCGCTGGGGATAATGACCATCAGTTTCGGTGTCGATGAGACCACACTTTTGGGGAACCTGTGACCGTTATCGACACAGAAAAGCTTGTAGCTGTTGGAAGTACTGAATGAGAGAATCGACTTAATAAGATACCACGATACCCAGTTGTGCTCAATTCGTTGATATCGAGTCGTCATGACCGACCGTCGACCCAATGATGGACTTAATCAGTGAACATTGTGACAAAAAGGGTGACCACCTTTCTCGAACATGATTGCCCCAGTCTTCTGCATGGAAGTAAGTGATTACTCGTCTAGAAGACATGATCCCGTGATCTCGCAAAGGCTTCAATTTTGCCTTTGAGCCTAGTATGAGGCTGCTACCTGCAAGCAAAGGATATGCACATATACCCCGTGCGAGATATGACTTCTACAACTGAGAAAATCTAACTCTGAACCACCACTTGTTGGGGAGAAAGGTTTGCATGCAATCTCTTGCTGGAGAACATTATTAATGAAGCCTACTGAAGACGGGGACCAAAAATGCCTTGGGTTGGAATGCCCCTTAGTTTCACTCCTTTTGGCTGATTGAATACATATGCATGACCAACCATTTTTCTTCACTTGCCCCAGACCAACATGGTCCACCGGAAGAAATTGTCCCAAGAGGATTTTACAGAAGACTTGACATCCAAAACGCTTCAATGTCTTCAAACTCTCGTAGAGATTCGTTGGATCTCGCCGTAACTGCCCCAGACCGCATTACTTAGAAGAAGTCATCGCATGAGGATTTTACAGAAGACTTGGCAAGCTCAATGCTTCAGTGTCTTCAAACTCTTGTAGAGATTCGTTGGATCTCGACGTAACTTCCCCAGACCGTATGGACTACAGAGGAATTCGCCTTGAAAAGATTCATGAACAATCTCATACCACCGTGGGATATTCTGTCCCAGTATTCTGAACTCTGGATAGGCTGATTAGTCGTTTGGATGGACTAACTTCTCGTGCTCTTGGTATAGCTTGCCTCAGTATGACCCTTGAAGTGGTTTTGCCCCAGTTTGGCTGAACTCTGAAAAGATTTCTCGACGTAATTGGCTCAGACCGGCTACACCTTAAAGAGATGATTCGACGTGACTGCCCCGGATCGACTACGTCTTAACACAACTTGTTGGGAAAGCTCCTGCTCAACAAAGTTTCCTAAGGAGGTACCACTGGACGTGACTGCCCTTCGGGAGTTTTAGGATTCTCAACTCGGCAAGATTAAACTTCTGGACTGGATTTCCATATGTAAACTTCTTTTGATGTCAAACAAATGTATGCAAGCAGAAAATGTTTTATTTTGAGAATGAAAATTCTAACGCAACACACATGTTAATCTCGAAGTTTTACTGAAAAGATGTCGCAAACCCTTTGTGAGCGGATCACGGGTTAGGATACGACATTAATTTTTGAATGAAAGAATGCAATGCACATGCAACACCAACAAAGATCTTTTAGCATAACTCATGGGAGTCAGGAACACTATCTCTTGGTAGTATGCTTTTGAAATAACCCTGTTTCAATTAGGACTTTTGAGGGTTGTAACGGGGCCTGGTTCACGGTTTTGAGAAAAAAGGATTTATGGCTCGAAGTTTATTGGTGCCCACCCACTCTTCGTGATGTTCTCCAGTCCTACGTTCAGTTAATTTGCCCAAGCGTTCGCCTCTCAAAAAGATTTTGTGATCTTTAAGGAAACCATGATACTGATGGTTTGACACCTAATGAGGCTTTGGATTGACAGTCACCCCTTTGTCTTTTGTCCATAGTCACACGACTTTGTTCTTGCTCGAGGATTTTCTTTTGTAATCCTTTTGTTTTTCGCTTTCACATTCTTTTGCTTTTTGATCCCTAATTTTTGCCTGGACTGATTCTTTTGAATCTTTAATTTCAGAGTCCAGCGGGATGCCCTAACTTTTGCCTAAGTCGCTTGTTTTCAAGTTTCAACTTAGCGGGCTTTTTTCATTTTTTCATTTTTTTTTATTCTTTTTCCTTTTTTCTTGAACAAATCGTGTGACACTGGCTTGTCTTGACTTGATTGGAAAGGTCGTGACTGCCTCACTCTTTGATTGTTGATGGATAACCATTGTGGTTTCACATCTCTTGCCCTCTTGACGGTGGAATAGAAGGTAATGGATCCTCAGATGCACACTCCTTTTGAAATTTGAATGCTTGGTCAAATTAACTGACGCCTACCCTGCCCCTGGGTTAAATGTGAGGGTTTTTCGTACGAAAGAAACTCCTACTTCAAGGCTCAAAGGGGTTAACGAGGGTCTATCTCCCTTATATCTTCAGTGTTTGGGGAGCTGAAACAATGCCTGTACATCCTCAACAGGGTTTTTATTCAAAAGCACACAATTAGAGATTTTTGCGTTTTCAGATCGTCATTCTCCCTCATAGAGTTTGAGCAAGAAAAATGGTATTGCAGTATACATTAGCATTAAATGAGTAAACACAAATGAAATTCTTCAAGAAAACATATTCATTGCATTAAAATCCTCATACCAAATACAAACAAATTTTAACATGCGAACAATGTCTGAACGAACAAATAAAGACTACATATGAAAATGCAGCAAGGAAAATAAAGATTGTCGTTGTTGAGGAGGCTTGGCTCCGTCTAGACTGACCACTTCTGGTGATGTTCTTGTAACTTTGAGCACTCACCATGGTACAGAAGCTTCACCTTGTGGGGTACCGTCTGGGGTGATAACCTTTGAGTCAATCAAATCCTGCACCTTGTGCTGGAACACATTACAGTTATCAAGTGTGTGCCCAAACGTTCCTGAATGGAACTCACAGCTAACACTCATGTCATAGTCCGGAGGAATGGGGTATGGCACGGGCATGGCCCTTCTCAGCTGGATTTGCGAACTTTTGAGCAAACGAGCCAACAACTGACTGTACGGAATAGGAATAGGATCAAATGTCCTCTTGGGCTTCCTTGGTCTGAGTAGCCTCCGCTGCTGATAATCTTGCTGCTGCTGGTTCGGGCGCCCAACCTGGCCCTGCACTTTCCTTTTTGCATTCGGCTGAGGCACAAATAAGGGTTGCTGACATAGGTCTTCTGCAACACAGGGTTGTGGAAGAGATCCCTGACGCGAGGTAGACCCTTTGGAAAAGGAGAGAGTCCTCAGTTCCCTTGCAACAATGGGAGTGACATCACTTGGTTTACCAGCACCAACTGATGCAAACTTGATTGCCCCTGAATCAATTAGCTCCTGGACTTTATGCTTGAACCTGGTACAATTCTCAACATTGTGACCAGGTGCCCCAGAATGGAACTCACATCTAGCCTTAGCATTAGGTCCCAGAGGAATCTTCGTGGGCAACGGTCCCAAACTAACACACTCAACCAGCTTGAGCTCGAGCAAGTAAGAAAGCAATTGCGCGTACGAAATCGGAATGGGATCGAACTTCCTCTTAGGCCCCTCTGACTTAGGATCCTCTTGAAAATTAGGAAGTGACTGCTGATGAGAGAGCTCTGAACCTTTAGCTTTCAGAGGAGATTCACGAAGCAATCCATGATCTAGAGCATATCCCAAAGAGATGGGAGGAGTAGAGACTTCTGTTGTGGAAGCAGGCACATGATCATTTTCCTTTTTTAACACCTTATTCAAGATTTCCATGACCAGGCCCATTTGAATCTTCGTCTGGTTGACTTCCTCCCTCAGTAGTTCCTGACCTCGGGACAGCGCCTGAATGTCCCCCATAAAATGCCCCAATTGGGCCCTCACCCCAGCCAAATCCTTCTGCATTTGATCCATGATTCTTACTTGATTTCTTCGCGTCGAATATCTGTGAATATGATTCTCAGCTATACTGCCTGAAACCAAATAAAGGTTAGAGACCCCGCAACGAGTACCTGAAAAGCAAGTAACAAAAAATGCAAAATGATATGCAATGCCATGCAATGCCATGTTTGTCATTTCCGAGGTGCTTTATACCCTGATTCCAATCCAACCACAGAAGTCTGAAGACCAGAAATTGTGATATAAAGAGACGTGTCGTGGTCATGAACTTGTGTGCAGCTATCTGATAAGGAATAATTCTGAATAAAACTGCTCATACTCATTCAACAAAGTATTCAAGTACATTTAAGAAAGGCTCATCCGCGAATGCAATACAAGGAAAAATGGATCCATCAACAAGCCTGATGGTAACCATTAACAACAAAATATAAGGAAAAGAACATCAGTCTGACAATTCCACATCCTTCAGCTTATCACTTGAGTATTTGATTTCCTCAAAAAGTATACGGGTACGCTGGTGATTCGGCTTTTCAATCATCTCTTTGATCAAGACATCCCTTTTCTCAAGAGCTTCAGTTAAAGAACCCATATGCAGCATCAGAGCTTCGTCATCACACACTCCTTTGTGTCTCTTTATGCCGGCTTGCGTCTTGAGTATCTCCCTTTCTATCATGACTTCTTCAAGCTCTTTCTTGGTAATCTTCAACTGGCTTCTAGCTTCTTCTAACTGTTCTTGACTTTTATCGAGACTTTCCCGATACTTTCTCCTCTGCTCATGTGCCTTTTTAAGCTCCTCGTCTTTAGTCTTCGACTGATCCTTTAACTCGGCATTTTCAATTCTGACTTCATCCCAAGCTTGACGAAGTTGAGCTAATGAATCCTTGCTTCGGGCTAAAGCCTGTTTTGTAATCTTGTGAGCCTGACTAGTGTCATCTGCTCCCAAAGTAAGTTTCCGAAAGTACCGAGCTCGGTCATCAAAATCTTCCTCTTTGTCAGCCAAGGTTTTTTCCGCTTTCAAGGCTCTCTTTTCCAACTCTTTGTTGTCGGCTAGAGCTTTCTGAAGACATCTGCTCATTCCAGAATTCTCTATCTGCAACTCTCTGACCATTTTCTTCCACTTCTCACATTCTTCAATAGCCACCATAGTGGGTTGTTCTGGCTGTGCTGAACATAAAAGAGGTCCCCTTGAAAAGGGTAAAAGCAATTCCTTTACTTTCGTCTCAATCCACCTGTCATATTCAGGATAAGATCTACAATCTCCTTTTCCAAAAACTGCTTTTCCAATTTTGTGCTTATCTTTCCAAGCATTCACTACTTCTACCACCTTTGCATCTTTAGTTCCTGTAAAGAATAAAGATTCTTCCACATCTTGCTCTGTAGGAGGATCCCTGGAAGCATACCCAAACTGTCGGATGGCCAAAACTGGATTATAATTGATCCCTCCTTTTCTGCCAATCAAAGGCACATTTGGAAAATTTCCGCATCTTGTGACAAGCTCTATTCTCAACAACCGGTGATCAAACCATACAATGTTATCAGCAGTTAAACTCATCAATCGTTTAGACCATTTCGCCACATCTTTGGTTTCCACAAAGGCACCTGTCTGAGGCAAATGCTTGAAAAACCAATGACTCAGCAGTGGAGTACAACAACTAACAGATCCTCCCCTCCTTTTCTCATTCTTATAGTGCACGGAATGATAAAAATCTCCTAACAAAGTAGGGACTGGATTTTTAAGGACAAAAACTCTCGTTGCTTGCATATCCACAAAGTCTTGCTGATTGGGAAAGAAAACTAGGCCATATATGCAGAGAGCCAGAATGGAATTGTAAACCGTCCAATTTTTAGCACTTGCAGCCTCTTGGGCCTGTCCAGACAGAAATTCTAAATGAAATCCGCTAACTCCATTTTTACTGCTCACACCACTCTTTATCACTGCCTGATCCATTTGTAAAGCAGCAGCAATTTCTTTTACGCTGGGAGAACTACCAGAGAAGAATGGTATTGCCGACGTGATCGGAATTCCCAAAATAAATGAGAATTCTTCCAGTGTTGGCATCAAAATGTAATCTGAAAAAAGAAAGCACCTCGACGAAGGCTCGTAGAACTGCAGCAGAGTGTGCAAAGCATCATGCTCATACTTGGTGATTGTACGGACCATCCCAACCAAATTCCCGTAGCTCTTCTGAAACCTATCAAGAATACCCGGACCAGCCATATCTATAACTTTGAGCAATGAATCCAAAACAGGATCTGGAAACTTGTAAGACACATTGTTCTTTCTCTCGGCGACGATCTCTGTTGAACCCATGGATTGGAATCAGAAATGTATTATGCACCTGAAAATGACAAACATAACTGTTATGATATGATAATGCAATGCAAAAGGGCATGTGATCAGGTAATCAAGTGTCGGTGTCTGTATTGAACTGTGTGCACTGTGTCTCTGTACTGAGTCTGGCGATATCTGAGATGAACACTTAAATCACTGTCATAGGATACAATGTCTGAAACCATCATAGAATCACAAGTAAGGTAGGTAGGAGGCTGGGTTTCCTGCAAACCTGTAAACATCCCGCCCATGCTCACATGTGGTTCTTAGAAAATAAGGCTTGTCAGCTTCAGAGGTTTGAGAAGCAATAGCACATTCAGCCCGTAGGATACAATGTTATGCCAATCAAAGAGGTCGTCCACTGACTCCCCTTAGAAAATAAAAGTCATCCTATGCAAGTTCCAAAGTGGGCCCTCGGGTGCGAATGGGTTTGCCACAGAATGTGGTCTGCCATTGTCACCACTAAAGAGGGATATTTCCACTAAGGTCCTCATGATCGGTCACTAGAGTCGACAGCTCTCTAGATCTACATCCTGGAATACGCAAGATGCGCATGCCACGACGTGTCCCAAGATAGCCTCGTCTAGCTGTGAATTTCGTGAACACCCAACGCACTCCAAACGGCACGTAGGTCCCACTACTCTCCACTCTAATTCTAAGTGTATACTCAAGCCTGTGTAATGGGCTTATCTCTTAGAAATCCCATCCCGCCAAACAGACAAAACAGTGTAGCACAATATAATATATGATATGTAATGCTAAAATGCAGTAAATACTGTAAAGTAAATAAACAGCAAAATAAAGCACAACAGAAAACACCCAATGAAAGAAAAGCAAACAAGCGCTAGGATTGACTCGCTTAGGATGGACCAGCAATAGGTCAACCTCTCCCCAGCAGAGTCGCCAGCTGTCGCTCCCGGGATTTTCATCCAAGTACAAACGCGAAAGTGGCACCGAACAGAGTCGCCAGCAATGTGTATTTATCCCAAGAGAGGGAAAGGAAACACCGCATAAACCTGAAGGAAGGAAAAAGCATGGTCTTACGACCAAAAGATCTGGGTTCGGGAGTCGGTTACGCGAGAGGAAGGTATTAGCACCCCCTCGCGTCCATCGTACCCGATGGGATCCACGCTTGCTTGTCTCGATCAAAGGGTGATAGAAAAGAATACTGGAAAGGAACTGCTAATGGAAGGGAAAGAGAAAGAGAAACAAATGTAGGGAAAATAAAAGAAGTGCTCGCATGGGCCCTACCCCACTGCCTACGTATCTCATCGGGAACATGAGAATCAGAGCGACGTAGTTCCCCTCACTAGGGATGGATTGTTTGTGTTTGTTAGAGAACGGCTGACGTTCTAGCTCAGGTGTTGCAGGCTCGCTGGTCCGAGTGCGTTACCATCTTGCAAGAGAACAGAGTAGAAGCACGTTCGTACGCTAAGAGTGAATGAGGTGAGAAAAGAATTCCCGAAGGAAAGACGTTATTGTTTGTTTTTGTCTTTTAGAAAGAAGTGTTTTGTTATTTGTTTGCATATGATAGTGTATCTGAATCTTAGTCATCGGAATGTGTACATCCTCACATTCCAAGATGGAATGGGTAAGAAAGCACACTAAGAGTGAAGAAGACCCCCACACTTAGTTCCAATTGTCAAGGTTCAAACACACTAGCATACTTGTGTTTATTAAGTGTTTTGTTGATTAAGAAATGAAGAAGTGTTTTTTATTATTTGCACCTTCAACAAGTATTGCATTTAAGTCCCTCATACAAGATCAAATGTTTAACACATTGACCCAAGATGGGCTATATGCTATACATTCTAAGATTATAAGAGAAGACCCCTTATAATCTTTTCTTTATATGAAAGGCCTAAATGCAATAAATGCCTACCTTTATTATATGTTTTGAATTTTCTTTGAGATGAGAAAAGAGACTCAAGAGAGGAGAAAAGGTAAAACCTATATGGACTAAGACTCAATCCTAATTGATTAGTTAAGGGAGTGATCCTAAAGGTTTGTGAGGTTTCAACCTAAAGTCTAAAGAAAGAAAGAATTAAACAATTCACTTCCAAAGTAGAAGATGAATTGTAATTCACAAAGGGAAATTAA
Organism: Lathyrus tuberosus; assembly: GCA_022829125.1. Taxonomy (NCBI): domain Eukaryota; kingdom Viridiplantae; phylum Streptophyta; class Magnoliopsida; order Fabales; family Fabaceae; genus Lathyrus; species Lathyrus tuberosus. The sequence goes on from JALAZF010000110.1 coordinate 12,998,931, forward strand.
TGAGTTATTAAAAGAAAGCACATAAGTGCTTAGCAAAACACAAAATGGAATTGTAAAAGAGGAAGGATAGAAGTTGAATGTGGATTCCTTATCCACACTCAATTGAAACTTACCAAGGCCCCTACATGGTTAGCACAATCACTTACAAGTAAAGTAAGAAAGTATAATGAACAAATCAAATTCAAACAAATTGACAAACAAAGTAAAATGAGATTAAATGCTATACATGCTTCCAAGTCAGAATGTAACTCATATTTACACAACCTAATGTTATCCTAAATGAGCATACCAAATCATGCAAACAAAATCTCAATCCAACAAGAAGCAAAGAAGAAAAGGTGAAGTGATGTGAATGTGGTTCATACTTGTGAAACAAGTGACTTAAGGAGCAAGATAAACATCAAACATGCAAAGATGAAACCCAAATGTCACAATCAGAAGTCAATTAACATGCTATACATCCTCAAACAAAACCACAACTCATGGCACAAGTGCCTTCATGATCAAGCAAACCAAACATGAGGCATGCATTCACAAAATGAACAAGTTAAACTTCATGCTTCAAAAAAATAGCAAACATGCTTCAAAAATTATGACTTTCACCAATCAAACACCTTGAACACATGCCATTAACATATCAAGTCCACAAGCAATGAATCAGAACCAAAGTCACTCAACAATTAGGTCAAAGTCCCATGGAAGTTTCATGCATTCATGCTCAAAGCAACACATCAAAAGTCATCCAAAAAAGACTTAAAAATCATCTCATAAATCTCAAACATACCTCAACATATTGTGACCACAATGCAAAAAGAAAGGCATCAAAATCAATTTTTATGATCAAGAACAAAAATGCACAAAATCATATGTCACATTAAGTATGCATACAAATGGAAATTCAAAAGAAATAATGGAACAGGGGCAAAATGGTCATAAAATCAGAAAATAAAATCATGAAAAATTTCCTAAATGTTTTAAGAATACGCATGAATTTTTGTAGAATTTTCCAATATCATTTGATATTTTTAAAAATCAATTATGAAACGTGTAGCAAAAATGAAAATAAAATATGAAATGCAATATGAATGGGGGTGCAACCATAGCAAATCCATAGTTCAATTTAATTGGGCTTGAAAACATGGGAGGTGTGGATAGTATTCTGACTAAGTCCATTACACGCGCAATCCACAATAACTATCATGCTCACTCAGTCAACAAAATTGACTCATCAATAGCCATTGGATCAAGTCAAGTCAAACAAGCAGTCAAAGTATATGCAATCAACACACACGCGTGAGGGAACACGTTACCTACGGTGTACTGCGTTACACAAAGTTTAAAAATAAAATCAGAATGAGCATGTGAGAGGCATGTGCGTTTTTATGTGTTGTCACCATTGTGAGCATTAGATCAAACGAAATCAACGGCTGTGACTTAATCTGGCATGCAAAACCCTAATGTAACCTCACCGGCCGGAGAGGGACCTCCGGTCACCTTCTCCGGCCACTCTCCGGCACTGTAAATATCACATGCTTCCAGAAATCAACAAACTAGGTATCAAACGAAAGCTAATCTCATGAGGAACACAAATTCAGCAACAAAATTCACAGATCAAGCATGAATAAAGAGAATCAAAGAAGAGAAACTTTGCCCTAAGTTTCAGTTCTAAACTCCTAAGGAGCTCTATCAACTAGCCAGCTTCACATAGCTTCTAATAAGCTCAAACAACACATCAACAAGTCAAAACAGGATAAAATCGTGCAATTAAAGTTTGAGAAATTTTGAAACCTGAAATTGGCGAACTCTTGAATCAACAGAAAACCAGAGATGAGAGATTGATCTTCGAGCTTCCTAAGAGCAAAATAAATGCTCTGAACCTTTGGATTTTGAAGACAATGAACTGAGATTCCAATTGGAGAAGTTGCTGCTCTCGATAGCTTGCTCTTACTTCAGCTTGTTCTTGATCAGAAATGTTTGATGATGAACAATTGATGAAGATCAAGGTGAGAACGTGTGAAGAACTCGTGTGAAATCAGAGAGAGAATGGAGAGAACTCTGAGAGAAAAGTGAGAGCAGTTTGGAGTGAGAGTGAAAAATGAGAATCCCCTTCTAATTGTGCAGAGTTTAGCTTATATAGTTGAGGTTAACTCCCAACCAGTTCAGTTAACAGTTAGAACTCTAGTTAAAATGAGTTAGTTAACTGAGTTTGAGTTAACTAACTGAGTTAGGTGGTTAATGGCACGAGTTGGGGAAGTTTGGTTAGAGTGTGGAGTGATTATGAGATGATATGGTGAGGATGAGAGTGAACCAGTGGTGGTGATGTTACTATCAGTGCAGCAGCCTGGCTTGTACCATAAGTTTTCTTATTTCCTCTTTGATGTAAGGCTATGTATGTGTAAGGTGGTGTTTGTTCAAATGAGGCAAAGGTTGGGAGTGTGTTGAGAATGTACGCGTGTGACTTAAAACATGATAACAACAACAACCTTCTGTTTTTTAAATTTGTGACAGTTTGTAACCAATGTAACAATGTAGGTTTGAGGGTGGATTTCTCTCATGTTAGTGGATGGTTTGAGGAACTTTTGATGTTGTTGGAAAGAATGATCACAATACAACAAGTTTGGTTTGAAAATGAAAGTGAAAGGATGCCTCAAACATGCCTAAAAATGACCATAACCAGATGGAAAAACAAACTGATGTATGGTCGAGCAGTTTGTGGCATGGCATGACAAGTTGGCCTAATGACTTTCAGTTGTGTTGACCAAACTTTGAGCTATCTCAACTCCTTATCCTTTGATCACACAAAAAAAATCATGAACATCAATCTTGAAGATCTCACATAGATGAACAACTTTCATGTTGAAAGATTTTTCATTTGAAGCCTTTAACCATGAGAAAAATGAGTGGACATTTGGCCCACCAACTGTTTGTTAAAATGATTGCGCGCGTGACCTGAAAATCTTGGTCATGACCTAGTTCTGAACCTACTTTCCTCCAACTTTGATCAATCATATCTCTCTCAATTTTTATCCAATGGAGATGTTCTACACATGGATTTGAAGCTTAAAACAAGATCTTTCATTGAGGCAGAGTGGATTTTTCATTTGGTGCTCCAAATTTAAATGGCCTTGGTTCAAATTCTGATGCAAAATGGCCAAAACTTGCTATTTTTAGTAACCCTTCTTCATCCAAAAATGGCAACTTTCCACATCTTGATTTTTTCATGATTCCTTTGGAGTTTCTTGATCAAATTTTGTACATTGGACATATGTAACATGAATTTCATGAATTTGGCCTCAAAAAGTCAAGAGTTGACTTTTTCCTCTGATTATTTGACTTTGCCCCAATTTCTCTGATTCTTGATCTTTCTTCCAATTGAACCACTTCTAAAACCAATTGAGATGCAATCTTCCACACATATACACTTAAGAACATGTAGAATACCATGACAACAAGCTTTGTCCAAAAAATCAAAGATTCCCTGATTTAATGTGAAACCCTAGTTTTGACCCCCTTTGGTTAGGAGGAAATTGCACATCTTCCAAATCCAAATTCCTCAGAGTATGTTGTGTATCCTCTTAAAGGATGATGAGAAATGCCACTTGAGAATGATTTTGAATCAATGAGCTATCTCTTTTGAGGGTTTTCCTTCAATTTTTGAACCTCTTGCATGATGAAAGATGTATTGCTTCAATCTCCCATTGGATTTCACTTTCTTGAGATTGTGGATGATCAATTGAGGTAGTATGAGACATGAGAGACCTCTTGGCTTGTCTAGAGCCAACTTGATTGACCTTTTTGTGCTTTGAATGATCCCTTGATTGTCCACCTTCCACCTGATCACATGCCCTGATGGTATGAAGGATGCCATGCTTCATTTTTCTATGTTAAATGCAATGTAATGTTAATGAGATGGATATGATATGATAAATGATAATGCCATGCTATGATGCCAAAAGGGAAGAGCAAATTTTGGGGTATTACAGTGTCATATGAGAACTTTAGATGCTTAAGGTTTCTTTCCTTTTCTTTTGTTTCTACTTTATTATTATTATTATTTCCATTTTTTTATTATTTATATGTTGAATTGTTAACTTGTTTAGATCATAATAATGTGACATTTTTTACTGTGCGTGTGTGCTATGTGTGGTTGCAATGTGATTATAGTTTGCATAATCTTAATGGATGTGTGTTGATGCTAGTATACGAAACATGCAGTAGAAAAAATGTTTATGAATATCTTTGTTCCATGTTGTTTCTCCCCCTTATTTTTCTTTCTTTTAAATTCCATAATTAATAATTATATTTATGTTAATTAGAGTTTAGATTTTTTTAGTAACATAATTGTCATGTTGATTGTTAAATAGTTATATTATCTTTTGTTTTAGATTTTGTGTTAAAAATATTTTTTATTATTATACTTTCATTTTTAGTTTATTTAGTTAGTTTGAAATAAAAAATATATATAAAAATATGTTGTAATTATTAGTTAATATAAATATAAATATTTAAATTAATTAATATTTTCTTGTTGCCCGATTTCAAAGGAGGGTCCCTTTTGTTGACTGCCATGTCATACTTAGCCTAACTTTAGGTCATTCCCCTTTCATCCTAGCCTTAGGATTGGAGTCGCCGTACTCCATGTGAGTGTCCTGCCATGGACATTTCCTTTCCCGTTTATGCCAGCCTTAGGATTAGAGTCGCCGTATTCTATATAAGTGTCCTGCCATGGACACTTACCTCTTTTTTAACCTAGCTTTAAGTTTGGAGTCGCCGCACTCTATGTAGGTGTCTCGCGCCCAGACACTCACTTTTCCCTTTGGAACCTTGACTACAGTCAAGAGTTCCTCACCCTTATTGAGGGGAACTACGAATGCTCTGATTCTTTTAGTCAAGATACGTAGGCATGAGATGCGATGTCTTGGGGAACATACTTAGATACTAACCCCTAGGTCTTTTCCTTAGCACAATAACATTAGCAAGCAAACAATAATATGACACAAATACTAACAAGAGGTTCCTGTAGAGTACTACAGATACTTAGGATGCTAACACCTTCCCTAGGTATAACCAACCCCCGAAGCTTAGATCTATAGCTTTGTTCTTACATAGCGCAATTAGGGTTTTCGATCTTTACCCTTTCCTTTGGATAAATTAAAGATCGGTGGTGAATTTTAAGATTTTGTGATTCAAGTTAATCCAATAGCTTGATATTTGATTCTCACCGCGACAAAAATGACGACTTCACTGGGGATACTCAAGAGGGTTGAGCCTAACTTGCTTATATTTGTGATATTATTATGTTTGCTTGCTTGTATATCTGTACAAATTTATATCTGTATATATATATATATATCTATTTGTGCTTGGGTTTTCTCTCTCTCTCTCTCTCTCTCTCTCTCTCTATATATATATATATATATATATATATATATATATATATCTGTTTGTGCTTGGGTTTTCTCTATGCAGGGTGGTTACTTAGAGTGGTGAGGATAAGTCCTATACCCGGACTTGAGAGTACACTTATGATAGAATGATGGTATATTCAAGGAGACTTTGAGGGAGTTGATTCCCGAAAAAGTTGACTTGAGAAACCATCGCTCAGTGGATGCCCTCTTGGGAGTAGTCGTGTTGAACGAGTTATTCGTGAAAACATCCCTACTTTCGACATAGGAGCCCATGATACTGATGACCTTTAGTCACCTTTTTACCCCCACTTTGGCCTTGTTAGGACGTAGTTCAATGACTATGAGGAAGTAGTCCCAAAATAGTTGATACGCGATACTACACTCGGACGAGACTCTCTTGAGAATATTATTGACTACCGAGTTATTTGGGAAATCGATAATATCTAAAAAATAGGTTGTTGAATATAGGAACTCTTTAGAACCCTTTTCTACGGATACAAGAGCCCTAGTACACACCCTGTGGTTAGTTCTTTACCCAGACCCCATGTTGTGATCTCAAACCCTTGATCCTATTGCATGTGTTTTGCATCCTGTTTGCATTGCATTGCGTATCATTTGCGTCTTTGCATGATTCATTGCATACGTTTATTTGTCTAGCAACTCATTTCCAGCTGTCTTTATCTTCTAGTGTCACCTGTGAGTCGTCAAGCTGATTCCTCGACACAAATACCGAACTAGAGCTAAGTACAGACGTAGAATGTCAGAGCAAGAAGCACACAATGCATAGATCCGAATGGAGATCGATGACCTTAAGTCAAGCATGAAAAAGCTCACTGAAATACTCCAGGTATTGATTGCTAGAGGAGAGCAACCCCAAAGGACTGTTATCCAAGAGGTTTCAAATGCTGATCCCCAGCCTGTTTAGGTGCCACCTTCAACTTGGCCAGAGTTTTGTTTACCCCACAACTTCTCTCCATCTATTGCATTTACTGCTATGATTGGTCAAACTGTTAGACCGACATTTCAAGATCCAGTTTTCACTGAGCCCAGACCTATGGTTCATACTGTTGCCTAGACTACTCGAGCTCCTTTTGAGAACCCTCTCTATGAGCACAATGCTGCCAGAGCACACCAAATGAAGCTTCGGTCGACCTCAGCCAGCTATCCTCCTAAAAGCCAATGTTTCAGATAGGATAACTCATCTTCGTTTATGATTAGTCACTAAGCCATGTTTCTTGTTGTTTGCATTTTCCTTTATTTTGTACTAGCGGCTTGTATTCAAATTATGTATGTAATTTCGTAATTAATGAAATGAGCATTGCAACTTTTGGATTCAATTCATTTGTGTTTTCTATTTACACCTTTATGATTTCTTTTAAAAAAAATAAAAAAAATAAAAAAAATATATATTTTATCTCTTTTCCACTTTCTTTTTGATTATGCAAAGATTGGAGGGAGGATGACGAAAACGTTATACCCAAACTGCTGTTGGTATGCTTTCAAATCAAAACTTTGTTGACGATGTAAGGTATTGTTTCAATTCCCAAACACTAGAGAAATAAGGAAGATAACCCCTCGTCAACCCCTTTGAGCCTTGAAGTAGGAGTTTCTTTCTTTACAAAAGAAACCGCGACCTTAACCTTGGGATGGGTAGTTCTCAGTTAACTTGGTTGTGCGTTTATGCAAGACATCTTTCATAAAGGTTGCATTCTCAATTTTTTCTTCGCACACAACAAGCAGGAGTCAAAGATGTCTTTCAAATCAGAAGCCAATGATGGTTCGCTGTAATCATTAAGCCAGGCAGTCACAAACTTTCAACTCTTCCAAATTAAATGAATAAATGTTGTACACGTTGTTCCCAAAGTGATAAATAAAGAAAGATCGTCAAGAAATCCTTACTCAGAGAATGAGCCGAGTTCCTTTCGTGGCAAAAGCTAAGAGAGATGGGAAGCTCATGACATTACCTTATACAAAGAGAAATAAGAACAAGCTTGTATAACAACCAAAAGTTGTAAGGAAGCAATGACTGTCATCTCAAAAGTCCCTTAATTTCTGAACCATCATCATTATCATCAGTGCAATTCCTAACCTATGGGAACTTGAGTGCATAGTCTGAGTAAACTGAGTGTAGGACTGAAGATCATCACGAAGATTGGGTGTGTACAAATAAACTTTGAGTCTTTATCCTTTGTTTCTTAAATCGTGAACCAGGCCATGTTATAAACCTCAAAAGACCTGACTGAAGCAAGGTTATTTTGAAAGCATATTATAGTAAGGTTGCGTAAACTGACTCCAAAAGATCTTTACAGATCATTTGTTTTGGCATTACACCTTTTGCTTAAACTTTTCACTTTGATGTCTTGAACCGTCGTGTTCTGACCAATGACTCATTTATTTTGCATCTTTCAAAAAAGAGATTTTGATTTCAAAAGTTGCATGAAATTTTCCTTAAAATTACTATGTTCGTATGAACACTTTTGTTTGCAAACTGGCTATCCTCTCAAGGAATTTTCAAACAGTGAGAAACTTGGTTGATGATCCTATCAGGGGCAAGTTCCTTTCAGATCCTGTTGAAGAATCAGTTCAAGATTTGTGGTTCAGTGCAAGTCCGTCTCAGAATTTGTTTATACAGAAGTTTTTTTTCAAGACTCAGACTGGGGAAAGCTTTCCAAGAGCACAGTGAAACAGGCATTTCAGAATCATTCAAACTGAAGCAATGATTAGTTCATCTACAATAGTCAGCTAATCTGGGGCAATTTACTTGAAGAATCCCCAAGCAGCTCTTCATCTTTCCTACAAGGATCATTAACTTGATACAGTTTTCCAGTGTGGCAGAGATGTGCTCAGCAGTAGCATCTTTAGTCCCTAAGTGGAATGGCAGTGATCTCCATGTTGAGGAATCATCCTTCCAATCTATTATTCCTCCCAAAAGAGTCGAGCCGTGTCATCGACATATGCATTTACATTTGCATTAGATCATATAGCATAGCATAATTCATATACCATTGCATAACATGAGTGTTTCATCCTCATTTGCATTCTCCACAGGTCGTGTTGTCATCCACGTCTTACCTTGTGGTCACAGTCTAACTCACTTGGCACCTCTCAAACAGATATTATTGTACCTATCTGATGCTTTTCCAGATATGTATTTTTGTTCTGATGTTCTTCCAGAACCCCTTTGTGTCTATCTGATGCTCTTCCAGATACGACTTTGTTTCTGACGTTTTTCTTGAAACTCCTTTGTACTTATCTATTGCTCTTTCGGATATGTATTTTTGTTCTGATGTTCTTCCAGAACTCCCTTGTGTCTATCTGATGTTCTCCCAGATACGACTCTGCGTATGATGTTTTTCCACTTGTATATTTATTACGATGTTCAGAACCTATCTAATGTTTTTCCAGATGTATATTTGTTCTGATGTACTTCTAGAACCTATCTGATGTTTTTCCAGATGTCTATTTGTTCTGATGTTCTTCCAGAACTATCTGATGTTTTTCCAGATATTCCCATCGATTATGATGCTTTTCCGGAATCTATCCGATGTTTTTCCGGATATGTTTATCTCTCTGATATTCTACCAGATGGAGTCTCTTGTTCTAATGTTCTTCCAGAACCTATATGATGTTTTTCCTGATATTCCTATCGATTCTGATGCTTTTCTAGAATCTATCTGATGTTTTTCCGAATATGTCTCTCTGAGTTGTTCTACAAGATTGAGTCTCTTGTTCTGATGTTCTTCCTGAACTGATCTGATGTTCTTCCAGATATGATGTTGCTTATCTGATGTTCTTCCAGATATGTCTTCAAAACCTTTTGCCATATATTTAATGATTTTCTAAATGTTTCGGATGTATCTTCAGAATCTTTGTCTTCATCTAATGCTCTTCTAGATGTCTTCAATTTATTTCTGATTGTGGTTAACATCTGTTGAATGTTTTCAAGTCTGTTTCCATTCTTCATCCAATGCTTTTCTGGATGTGTTCCGAAGTTTATTCGAGGTTTTTCATAATATCTCTGATGTTTTCTGGCGTTTATTCAATGTTGTCCTAAATATCTCTGATGTTTTCCAGAGTCTATTCAATACTTTTCTCGATGTCTCTGATGTTTTCATATGTTCCAGAGTTTATTCAATGATTTTCTGGATGTCTCTGGTGTTTGTCCCCGATACATTTCTCTGAATTCTTCTCACCTCATTCAATGATCCTCATGAATGTTGTGACTCTTTTCCATCCAGTTCGTTTCTTGGATGACGACTGTTTATTCCCTACTAAACCTTATTCAATGTTATTCTGAATATCTCTGATGGATGCGTGTTTATATTCCAAAGTTCATTCAATGCTCTCCTTAATATCTTTGATGGTTGTTGTTGTACTTTCCCTGAGTTTTGTTCAATGCATTTCTGACAAAACCTCTGATGACTGTAACCCTTTCCCCACATCTGATTCTTTCTTGGGTGTCTGTATCTCCATTCAGGTTTTGTCCCTCTTTTTTTCCAAGTATTATTGGATACCCTTTGTCACCTTAGCAGATGTCCATAATATCTTGTATTCCTCAGTTGTGTCTCCTTGATACTTTTCTCCGTGGAGTCTTGATCTGCTAAGTTGTTCCTCGTCGGGTCTTCCATTCTTTAGCTGTGCTTTCAGCAACATTTCCATATATAGTTATCCCCTATGACACCACTCCCCGCAGGATCTTGTCTTGCATATCATTTCATGTCATATCATGTGCATCTTAGGGCCAAAAATTGTGCATGTTTGTATTTAAGTCTCTCCTATCACGCCGAGACGAAAATTTCAATCTCCATATCTCTGGATAGAAGAAACTTAAATAGGGGCATCTGTCATACCCTAATTTTTTACGCTGAGATTTTGTTTTTCGTTTTGCATCGTCTGCATAGCATATCACGCATTTCATCATGCATAATATTCAATTTATCAGCTGGAATAAACTTGTTGGATTTACAGACAAACCGATCTAAATTTATATCAAAATCTGACCAAACACTGTATTTTTCCAATATGTTTATTTCGCGCTGATCATTTTGGTGCATTCATTTTATTTTTTCGAGCATTTTTTTTGTCCGACATTTTATTTGTTTTTAAATTATTTTATTTTTTAGTTAAATAATAATTTTAATTCATTTATTTAGATATTTAAATTTAAATCCATTTTAATTGTTTAATTTTATTTTATTTTTATTTTGTCATCAATTCTTCCCTTTTATAAACAAAAACATGATTTATAATTATTTTTATTCTTGTCTTATCATAAAAAAACAAAAAATATGATTTTTAATTCCTTTTATTCATGTCATATTAAAAAAACACAAAAACATGATTTTTAATTCCTTTTATTCTTGTCTTATTATAAAAAACACAAAAACATGATTTTTAATTCATTTTATTTTTGTCTTATTATAAAAAAGACAAAAACATGATTTTTTATTCTTTTTATTCTTGTCTTATCATAAAAAACAAAAAAAAAAACATGATTTTTCAATTCCTTTTATTCTTGTCTTATTATAAAAAAAACACAAAAACATGATTTTTAATTCTTTTTATCATTCTTGTTTTATTGTTGAAAACTTATATATATATATATATATATATATATGCATTGCATAAGATCAAAGTTGGGGTGTGCATGTTTCTTAAACCAATCCAAATTGAACTACATATATGGTTTGGTTTGGATCAGTTTGGTTCAAAACCAGTTTCTACCAAAAACCAGTTTTTAATTTGAAACAATTTTAAAACTGATTTTATAAAATTCAAGTATATCATAATTACTTTTCTGCCATTTACCAATTAAACTATTTACCAAAAATTGATTTATTTGTTAAAATAGTTTCAAATCTGTGTATAAAATTTTGAGTTAATTTTTTTTAAACATAATATTTAATTTTAAGGAACGAGATTTATTCATTTATGGGTATTAAAAAAATTTAAGCTAAAAGTTCTTTTTTTTATTTATAATTTTAACCTTTTTCGGTATAAAAATTAGAAACTATTTGAAAAAGAATTTGTTCTATTATGTAAAAAAAAAAGTAATATAATGCAAAGAAAACAATAATTCTAAAAAATTAATTGAGAAAAAATAACAAATATTCATCATGTCAACCAAACAAAGAAAATCATTCTGTATTCAACAAAAATAAAAGCTTAGAAAAATGAAAATGACAAAGCAATTAAGGAAATAAATGGAAGAAAGTTAAATTAAATCAAAATCTATAGAAAAAAAAATTAAATCACATCTAAAAACTCTGCTATCAATGTTTGGGGTGTGCAAAAATTAAGTGAGTAAAAAGATACAATATAAGTGTAAAAATTAAGTTAACCGATTTAAAATTGGTTCTTTATAATGGATACCGGTTATAATTTGGTTCAATGAAATGAATTTGGATTAGTTTTTAAGCAAAGTGGTTTGGATTTTTGAAATTGGTGCACCAAAATTTCTAAACTAGTTTGTGTAAACTGGTTTTTTTGCACACCTCTAGGGACAAGTGGAAGCATACACACAAATTTCACTAACACAAAGGTTTCAAACCACATGCAATATACCTGTAAACACTTAACAACAACAACATCCAGTGAGCACCGTCGAACTAACCATAATTTTCCGACACAAACCATCCGCCGTCGAGAAACACGAGAAGAAGGTGAAGATACAGTGAGACGCGAGTGTGAGGAGGGAGAGAAGTAACACTTCTAGGTTCTTTCTTAGCTAACTTTTTCTTTCTTTGAGTTTTAAACTAATTTGAATTTTTTCTTTTATATATTTGTTCTTTTTAAGTTAATTGGAATTTTGTTTTTGTATCATATGAGAACTTTAGATGCTTATGGTTTCTTTCGTTTTCTTTTGTTTCTACTTTTTTATTATTATTATTTCCATTTTTTTTATTATTTATATGTTAAAGTGTTAACTTGTTTAGATCATAATAATGTGACATTTTTTACTGTGCGTGTGTGCTATGTGTGGTTGCAATGTGATTATAGTTTGCATAATCTTAATGGATGTGTGTTGATGCTAGTATACGAAACATGCAGTAGAAAAAATGTTTATGAATATATTTTTTCCATGTTGTTTCCCCCCTTATTTTTCTTTCTTTTAAATTCCATAATTAATAATTATATTTATGTTAATTAGAGTTTAGTTTTATTCAGTAACATAATTGTCATGTTGATTGTTAAATAGTTATATTATCTTTTGTTTTAGATTTTGTGTTAAAAATATTTTTTATTATTATACTTTCATTTTTAGTTTATTTAGTTATTTTGAAATAAAAAATATATATAAAAATATGCTGTAATTATTAGTTAATATAAATATTAATATTTAAATTAATTAATATTTTCTTGTTGCCTGAATTTAAAGGAGGGTCCCTTTTGTTGACTGCCATGTCATGCTTAGCCTAACTTTAGGTCCTTCCCCTTTCATCCTTGACTTAGGATTGGAGTCGTCGTACTCTATGTGAGTGTCCTGCCATGGACATTTCCTTTCTCATTTATCCCAACCATAGGATTAGAGTCGTCGTACTCTATGTAAACGTCCTGCCATGGACACTTACCTCCTTTTTAACCTAGCGTTAGGTATGGAGTCGCCACACTCTATGTAGGTGTCTCGCCGCAGACACTCACTTTTCCCTTTGGAACCTTGACCACAGTCAAGAGTTCCTCACCCTTATTGAGGGGTACTACGAATGCTCTGATTATTTTAGTCAAGATACGTAGGCACGAGATGCGATGTCTTGGCGAGCATACTTAGATACTAACCCCCTAGGTCTTTTCCTTAGCACAATAACATTAGCAAGTAAACAATAATATGACACAAATACTAACAAGAGGTTCATGTAGAGTACTATAGATACTTAAGATGCTAACACCTTTGTCATACCCCAAATTTTGACCACCAAGATTTCCCATCATTGTGTAGATCATCACCACAATATGGATGTACCTTCATGCCTCATCAATCTCCTCAAAGATGGTTGAGCATTCACCACAATCAAGAATTAGGGTTTCATGCGCTCTCAGAGCACTTAGACAAAGGATAAATCAAGAAAAGATATGATCTTCAATTTTTCTAACCTCTCAAACACCTATAAAAGATCAAGAGGACTCCCACATCAAGAATCAAGTACAAAGTTTCAACATTTCAAGTGGATCAAGCCTCAAGATCGCCAGTGTCACCAAATTAGGGTTTTGGTCGACTGAGGCCTCCAGATGAAAATTTTCATCTAGGCACGAGCCAATGCTTAAAAGCACAACCTAAGATACTCCAAGGGACCTCATACACTCAATCATCAAGTCAATTTAACCTTAGGGGATCCATTTACCAAAAATCAGGAATTAGGGTTTCTTGACCTAATCCACCCCTAAGTTGACTTTTGGGACAAAGCATGAGCCAAGACCTCAAGACATGATTTGAGGACATCAAATACACCACATTGATCCATTTACAATAATGGATTGATCCAAGAAGCTTGATTCACAAGTTTCAATTTCATCTGAACCACAATTAGGGTTTCGAGGGAAAAGTCAACTGTATCTTTGACTTTTGACCAAGACATGCCCCAAACCTTGGGACATGATTCAATACACCCTATAACACCTATGGAATCCATCCATTTGGTTTGATTTAGATTAAGAACTTGATTTCACAAAGGATCACACAGTTTGGATTTCATCCGATAAAAAGTCAACTGTGCACAAAATCAAGTTTGACTTTTTGGAATTTTTCACAAATATGGTTCCCCTAAGTCAAAAATAATGTTAATGTATGGTATTGATCATCATTCATTAAGAAAAATCAAGAAAAGTGAGGTTTCTTACAAAAGGGGCAACCATAAGAAACCAAAATTTTTCTAAGTTATGGAACAAAAGTGATTTTGGTACCAACTTCCAAGGATCATAACTTGAGATCCAAGCAACCATTTTGGGTGATCCAAATCTGGATTTGTAGGTCTTGCTACACTCTACAAAAGCTTCAACAACCTCAGACTCCAATTCTTTATGGATTTTGAGTTATGGACTGATCAAAATCACAAAAATATGAAAATGACACTTTTTCCAACACTTAGTGAAAATCTGCCTAAGTTACCAGCCTTGAGCATCAATGTTCATGAGGATTTTTCAGTTGGATCCAAATAGTTTCAAAACAAACTATGATCACACATGTTTTTATCATATGAGGGCTTTCTAAAAAGCACAAGAGCCTCCCATAACTCAACCTGAGCAGGGAGATATCATCCCCTCAAAATCACTATTTCCAACTGCCTTGTACAAGGCAGATTTTGTGCATTTACTCTATTTTGCAAATTTGGACAACTCCAAGCCTTGTCATCCATTTGGACACATCTGAGGATAAAACAAAAGGAGAGTGATCTGATCCCCAAGCCTCCAAAGTCCAAGAATCTACACTTAGCCATAACAAACCTAAAAAGGCTAAAAAGGTGCCAAGACTCCAATTTTGTTTCCAAGCATTCAATGGATGCACCAAGGTGGCATGGACTGACACATTCCTAAGTGAATGAGTCAAGAATCAGCACTAAATCAAAGAACCATAGGCTTGTGCCCTAACCTCAAGTCAATGGCTATAGGAGACTAAAGATTCCCTTGGATCAACATTGGCCAAAGGCCTGTACCAGCTGCCATTCACTATTGCTTGTAAAACAAACTTGCTCTACTATAAATAGAGCTCATTTGTGCTCAGTTTGAGTACACCAAAGCACTACAACTGATGCTTTCCTCAAAATCTCTCTCTCTTTAAGCCAAAATACCTTCTTTTGCAAGTCATCTCTGAGTTTTTGAGTTAGAGAGCAATTCCACCACAGCTCATGATCCAAACATATCCAATATGTTATATCTAAGCTGTCCAAACACTCACTTGTGACCTGAAACACCAAAATCAGAAAATCCACTTCCAAAACCTCAAAATTGGACTTTTATGCATTTTCCAAGCCATGCCTTAATTCAGTCACTTCCAAAACCAAACAAGGCCTTAAACACACTCCAAATATCATCCTCAAGCTGTCCCAATTGGTTCCCCTCATCTGGAACACCATTTGAGAGAGTTGCCATATTGGTCACTTTTGCCCCTTTTGCAAGAAAGAGCTAAAACTTATTCCTGAGGATTCTAGCTGGTTTTGATCATCATAAAAGTTTCTAAGGGATCAATCAAGAGTGTCCAAAGCATTGGATTACTTCTGGCACAAGGATCTTGACAGTTAGCACAAGAAGCTCCAAGAGGTAAGTGCATGACAACTTGAACTCTTTTAATTATGCATTCCTTTGAAGTCCATTGATCATAAACATCTCATACCTGTTGTATATGTTGTGTTTGAACCAATTTGCCCTGCTATTGTTGACTGAGTGGTGAGATAGCATAAAACATGCAAATCTAGGCCTATTTTGAAACCACTACCGGGTTTTAAAATAGGGACACTTTCTGAAAATTCCAAAAGCACCATTGGATTCCTCATGAAATTCTAGGCTAGGTGCACCTAAATTTTGTCCAAATCCATGGATAAATGAGAAAGTTAGAGGCTTCACGTAAATTACTAAAACTTGCCTTGTGTTGTCTTGGCTAGGCCTGAAAACAAGGCACCCCATATATGCACATGGGGTGGTTTTGATACACGGATGTATCACCACCCCAGTGGTAGCACACATGTGTGTTTGTGTATGAGGTCGTGGGTTCAAACCCCACCCAGGCCATTTTTACTACTCTCTCATTTTTGCTATTTTTTCAATATTTTCATGTTTTTGTTAATTAATTCAAAAATTAATTTCTCTCTCACATTTAATTATTTTTTATTGATTCTTTTTTTGAAAATTCACAAAAATGTTAAAAAATTTATTCCATGAAAATTTTACAAAAATATTATTTATTTCATATATTTGGCATTTTTGTAAAGAATTATTTTTTTATTTGTTTTTAAACATTAAAAATATTTCTTTCTCTTGGTTTTGCAAAATTCAAATGATTTTTAAATCATCCCATGAATGAAACATGATTTTCCAAATATAAATCCAAGATCACAACCTTTTTTCACATGTTTGATTATTTTAATTGAATTTTTATTCAATTAAAATACATTTAAAAAACCAAAAATTAGGGTTTTGATCATTATCACCCTAACAAATCTTTTCAAACATCCTTGGGTCTCTTGATAGAGTGTAAGTCCCACCCCTTTGTAAATATAAACCTTTTTGGGCCTCAGTCATTGTATAAGTCCCACTGCGATTTTTAAATCTCGGCGCGGTCGTCGCCTTTTAAACGAAAACCATCTGGGCCTCCCCTTGTGTTGTAAGTCCCATCTTTCTTTAAAAAAATACACTTTGGGCCTCTAATAGAGTGTAAGACCCAACCCCCTTTGTACATAAATAATTTTGGGCCTCAGTCATTGTATAAGTCCCAGTGTAGTTTTCAAAACGACGGTGCGATCACTGTCTTTCCATGGGCGTCTCTTAGAGTTTTTCCCGACAACTAGGTCTAGAACTAGGTAAAGCCAGTTGGTCACTCTTTCAATACACTCAAAACTAGTTCCCCATAGGAATTCCAGATACAGTCTTGCCTTCTCTTGGTCTTAAACAATATGGAACAAAGAGAAAGGCATTATTCCCGGTGAAACTTTTCTCAGAATTTCACTATTAGAAATTGTCAAAGAAAATCATTTTCCCCATAGAGGATTAATTCCCGGTGAAGCCTCTCTTGAATTTCTTCAAACCCTAGAACTGTTCATTAAAGAAAAGATTATTCCCAGTGAAACTTTTCTTGAACTCTTCTTAAGTTTGGACCCACAGGCTTCCTAAAAGCATCCCCGCCTCCTCTTGGGCTTTCTACAAGGACCCTCCGACTTCTTAGAAGTTCTCATGCCTTCTCTTGGGCTTAATACAAGGACCCTGAAGACCTCTAAAAGGTATAGGACATAACTTAGTGATCCTTTACTAGAGCAGTCTTTCCAGAGTCAAATCTCAGACCAATTTTTGGGTTGATTCTCATCCCTTAAAACACCAGCCTCCTCTTGGGCATCATACAAAGACAAACTCTTCCATACCCGTAGACTTGGACAGTCTAATCTCCTCTTGGATCTCAAAGATATTCTCAAGTTCTCTACAAACACAGGAAAAACCCTGGTCATTTAACCAATTTCTAGTAGAGTTAAAACCCTCGCAAGATCTAAAACTCAGTCTTTTATCCCAAAATTTCCCCAGCCAGGGTCAGTTTATCAGCAGTATAACACTATCCCAAATCAGAACCTCAAGGCATCTGATACCTTCACTCTTCTGTAAACCTCAGCAAGAGTTGATTCCCCATTTTGGACCTGCCTCTGGATTACAATAATCCTCAGCAGAATCCAGCCTCCTCTTAGGCTTTGTATAATGATTTTTCCTCAGCAGAAGTAGCCCCAACAACACCCTTTTGTTGAGCCCATCTACTTTCTTAAGCCACTCTCTTGTTGAGTCAATCTTTTCAGCCTCCTCTTAGGCTTTGTATAAAGATTTTTCCCAGCTGAGTTAGCTTCAAAAGTACTCTCTTGTTGAGTCAATCACTTTCCATACTCTCTTGTTGAGTCAATGGTACCAAAAACACTCTCTTGGCGAGTCAGTCATCTTTTTAGCCTCACTCTTGGGCTTTGTACAAGACACATATAAACTTTCTCCAACAAAGTCAAAATCTTCATAAACTCCTTTTAAAGCTTAGGACAAATATCTTCCCCAACAAAGTCAATTCCTCCCAGCCTTCTTTTAGGCTTTGAGAAATAATATCCCTAAACAAAATCAATTTACTTTTCAGCCTCCTTTAGGCTTTCTATAATGATTTTCCTCAGTAAGTTCAGCCTCAATCTTGGGCTTTGTACAAGACACCTAAAAATCCTCAATTGAGTCAGTCTCATTTTCAACATCAAACTTGGGCTTTGTACAAGACACCGTATAAATCTCTCCAACAAAGTCAATCTTCTTTTAGCCACAATCTTGGGCTTTGTACAAGACAAATAAAACCTCTCACCAGTAGAGTCAGTTTCCCCTTTAGCCTCAATCTTGGGCTTTGTACAAGACAGACAAAATATTCCCCCTGAAAAGTCAACTTTTAGCCTCCTCTTTGGCTTTGTAAAATGATATCCCCCAAAAAGTCAGTCTCTTTTTAGCCTCAATCTTAGGCTTGTACAAGACAGATAAATACTCTCTTGTTGAGTCAGCCTTCTCCAGCCTCCTCTTAGGCTTTGTATAAGGACTTCCCCAGTGGAGTCAATCAATCTCTTAGCTTCAACCTTGGGCTTTGATCAAGCCACACAAAACCAACATCCCCTTAGAGGAAATCAAAATCTCTCTGTAGGAAGACATCTCTCTGTATTATCACACATTAAAACAGACATTCAAAACAAACCCTAATCCCACATAACTGCTGTAAGTGGCACACTTGTTGATTCAAATAACCAAGCTGTCGTCCATCTCTCATCCTGGTAAAACTTCCTCTTTCATCTAATTGCTGTAAGTGGCAAGCCTCTGGATTATTTACATCCAAGCCAATGTCCCTCTCTTAGCATGAGAAATTCCTAAGGAAAAATGGCATTACTAAACACCGAGTTAAAGTTTCCTCCTTTAGGGCAAATCCCTCATAAAGGAAATTATGGCATTGCTGGATTCACATATCCCAGTTAAAGTAATTCTCCTTTATAAACAGTCACCCAACAGTTGTGATAAACAGATGAGATGTCTCCCTTTAGAGATGACAAATTCTCTCTCAGTCAAACCTTTTAGCTTCAATCTTAGGCTTTGAACAAGACACAAATACCCATTTAGCTTTAATCTTGGGCTTTGAACAAGACACCAAAACATCTTTTCCTCCCATAGAATAGGAGGAACTACTATTGCTTTGATTTCCTTGTTTCTTTTAGCGAGAATACGTAGGCATAAGATTGCGAAATCTTAGCGAGCATACCAATCAAAAAATCTAGGTCCAGTACCTTCACACACCAATCAAAACTGAGGTCCAGTACCTCACCAAAATCATCAAAAACTCACTCTCTCTCTCAAACATCTCCCAAAGAAGAAACTTCCCCATTTACGGATAAACACCATCAAGTATAAAAGCAGAACCTATTGCTAACAACCTGTAGATAACCACATATAGGATGGGTAACTGACAACTCCCCATTGTATAACCTGACCCCGAACTCCCCGAATCTCTTTAAGCATTTGTTCAGTTAAACATTCGCGTGCAAGGTTAGTTTTAGATAGCTTCCCTTTCCCTTCCAGCTACACGGGATAAATAAGAAATAAAAAAGTAGCACCCCACTCCTACCATTGCGGTGGAGAAACCAATTTGCGATAAGGTGGTCGCGTCACCGGCAAAAATCGCACGCTACAGTAAAATGGCGACTCTGCTGGGGACTCATTTTGTCTGTATAGGACTAGGATTAGAATTCCTAAGAAGTCTAGGATATTAGTTTTAGGAATCATACTATATATATACTGCTTTTCCTACTTGATATCCGTGTTTATTTTTCTTCTAATGGGAATACGAGTGATGTCGGATGTGGAAAGTATGATAGAACCCTAAGATAGGTGATGGCATAGATGGGTAGTCTTACAAGGAGTGAATCCCAAATAAGCTATCCCGGTAGACCATCAAATCAGTGGAGATACCCTTTGCGGATTCAATGCTTAACGATTCCGTTGAGAAGGCAGATTGTCCCAATGTGGTATCCGTGAAACTGAGGATTTAGTAGACAGTATCCATGTGGCCATTTGGTAGTGAGGTAGCTATCGGAAATAGTTGACACGCAATACTACACTCAATTGAGATTACCCTAGGATACTACAGCTCGCTCGGGTGAACCAGCTTGTTGTTGTTATCCCTAGGGGGGTAAATGATTTTGGGAACTTTTAACCCATTCTACAGGTACAAAAATTTACCAGAATACAACCTTTGGGAATGGGTAGAGCCATGACTCCATGCTCGTAACGTTGAACCCTTGAACCCATGTTTTTTCAATGTTTTTGTGTGCTGCATTCATGCATTCATTTAAAAAACTCTTAAACAAAAAATATCTTCTCTTCTCTTCTCTCTTTTTTCAAATTAAACTAAAACAATGATTGCAAATATCACAGAGAAAAGGATTGCGTTATGGATTTTGGGAGAAGGAAGGCACACAAGTACACCTTCAAGGCTCCAAAACTAGAGGATTTAAGGGAGTTAGCAAGGATGATCACCAACCCTGATGCTTTCAGAGCTAAGTACGGAGGACTGCTGTCTCTATTAAGGGTCCATGTAGTTGAAGGAATCCTGTCTACGTTAATTTAGTTCTACGATCCAGTTTATCATTGTTTCACATTTCTGGATTATCAACTAGCACCAACACTGGAGGAGTACTCTCACCTGACTGATTTACCCATCACTGACCAAGCTCCCTTTTCTGGACTGGAAGAAATTCGAAAGGATAAAACCATTGCAAGAGCAATCTATTTCGATGAGTCAAAAGTCAGGACTCACATGACCACTAAGGAGGGAATCCAAGGTTTACCGACCAAGTTTTTGGTAGAGAAAGCCATATACTTTGCCAGTATAGGAAACATAACTACTTTCAAAGATATCTTTGTTCTACTCACATACGGGTTGTTTCTTTTTCCCAACATCGATAACTTCGTCGATACCAATGCCATTAAGATATTTCTAATTGGAAACCCTATACCAACCTTACTCGCAGACGCTTATCATTATGTACACTTAAGAAATTTGTACAGTGGAGGAATGATCACATGTTGTCTACCCCTGCTAAACAAATGGTTTACTTCCCATTTACCCAAGTCTGCTGCTTTTTGGGATCATAAGAGTACTCTACGTTGGTCATAGAGAATCATGTCTCTTACCAACTTTGACATAGATTGGTACAATCGGATCTATGACGGGATTAGAATCATTGACAAATATGGAAATTTCCCTAATGTGCCCCTCATAGGAACTAAATGAGGAATCAACTATCATCCAATTTTAGTTCGCCGTTAACTCGAATACCCGATGAAGCATATCCCCCGTAATGTTCATCTGGAAGGTCTTTTCTTCAAGGAAGGAGAAAATGACAGGGCACTAAAGACAGAAATAGTGCATGTCTGGAAACATGTTCACAAGAAAGGAAGAGAGTCTCTAGGAAAACCGGACTGTATCTCTGTGGAACCTTATCTCCATTGGGTACAAACTAGAGCTCTCAAGCTAAGGATGCCCTATCCTCATTAAGAAGTTCTTCCGCTAAAGGAATCTACCCTTTATTTTATGTCTGATACGGAAAAACTCTAGGTCACTCTCAACAAAGTTCAACGGGAAAAGAACTCTTGGAAGAACAAGTATCGTATCCTCAATGTGGAGTGTACCAAAATTCAGCAACTGTTAAAAGAAAAGGATGCTCTGATTAGGATATTAGAGCAATATGTTGTAGAAAATTAAGAAGACCGAAGAAATTTACTCGCTCCTTTCACTTGGCAAAGGACTGACGACCGACAACGGCTCAAGAGCCCCAAACAAAGAAAAGGAAAATACCAGAACCAGCACCTGAGCTCTCCTCAGAGAGGACTCAGGATCCATAAGCGTAGACTTTTCCTTTTACAATGCTTTCTAAAATACTGTATTTCCATTTCCGTAATCTTTCAAATTCAATAAAACGGGGTCTCCCCCATTGTATGATATTTGAAATCTATTTGTTGAAGTTTCTTTTTTATTAAAGCAAAAACAAAAAAATATATATCTTTGCATATCATTCATCATTCTCACATAACGCATTCTTCTTACCTTTGAATCTCACGTATGTGTCACGATTCTAGAGTCAAACTGTCTCATTCATACAATACTCGGGCCAATCGACAAAAGAAAATGGACGATCTCGAGGAAGAGAACAGAGAGCTGAGAGAAGAAATCGACGCTATGAAGGAAGATTTGAGAAAACTTCACAGTGACATGCAATCTCTGGCAGCAACTTAGAGACAACAACAAAGGACTGTGATCTCAAAGATCACATTTATGCCCATAGTGGAGACGTATGATCCTTGGTACAACATGCCTAAAGATCGTCCGTGGGGCATACCTAGCAACTTTATCCCTGAAGGATATATCCCACCGGTCACGGAAGACCCGAAAACTGCAGCAGGAACCGCTGGGCCTGAAGGTTACAAACTTCGGGGAGGCGAGGATGCAAGAGTCATGACAGCAACTCCTGAAGGTTACAAACTTCAGGACAGGGAAGCACCAAGAGTGACTGCCGTAATGACTATACCTTAACCAGTGGTACACACTATCCCGGAAGGACAGATTCCACAAGTACCTTCTGGTGGAAACGAAAACATGTATGACAGGATGAATGAGTTCCAAGAATAATTCTTAGAGATGCAGAGGGAACTGCATGCCATTCGCGGCCAGGATCTATTTGGAAAGGACACCGCAGACCTTTGTTTGGTCCCCAATGTGAAAATCCCACACAAGTTCAAGGTGACTGACTTTGAAAAATACAGGGGCAACTCTTGCACTAAAAGTCATTTGGTGATGTACGCTCGAAGGATGTCAACTCAAACAGAGAATCAACAGCCACTGATCCATTATTTCTAAGATAGTTTAACCGGTGCCGCGCTCAAATGGTACATGGGTTTAAACCGCACTAAGATCGTCACTTTCAGAGATCTTGGCGATGCCTTCATTCAACAGTATAAGTATAACCTGGACATGGCACCAGACAGAGATCAACTCAGAACAATGTCGCAGAAGGACAAGGAAACATTTAAGGAATATGCTCAGAGATGGCGTGAAATTTCCGCCCAGATTTGTCCCCCTCTTAAGGAAAAAGTGATGACAAAGATCTTTTTGAAAACCTTAAGGTCATTCTATTACAACCGAATGGTCGCCAGTGCACCCAACGACTTCACTGAAATGGTGAACATGGGAGTACGCCTTGAAGAGGCAGTCCGAGAAGGACGTTTAGTCAAAGGTGCAGACCATCAAGAAGTACGAAAAGATACGGTGGTGCTTTCCCAAAGAAAAAAGAGCAACATATTGGTAATATATCTCTCGGAAAGCAAAGGCGAAGGTATCAACCAGTAGCAGCAGTAACTCCTGTTATCAACCCTCCGCCGGCTCCAATGTATCAACCTCAGGTTGCTCAAAGTCAACCAAGTCAACAACAGTATCAGCAAAGGATACAACAGCCTATTTAGTAGGCTCGTCCTCAATACAACAACAATCGTACAACACGACCACCAGGGTTTGACCCTATACCGATTTTGTACGCAGAATTGTTTCCACTACTACTGGTCAAGGGGCACATCCAAACCAGGTCTCCTCTTACAGTACCGGAAAATCCGCCTTTTTGGTTCAAAGCAGATCAAACTTGCCCTTACCATCAAGGAGGACCAGGGCACAACATTGAAAATGGTCTAAGCTTTAAATCTGATGTGCAGAAGCTTGTCAGGAACGGGGTCTTATCCTTCAAGGATACAAATCCACATGTTCAGACGAATCCGTTGCCTCAACATGAGAAAACTGCAGTAAATTTGATAGAGGAAGAATCTAACCACAGCTATCAAATTCACGATGTACTCCTATTAGGAACCAATCTGGTCAAGGTACATTGCAGACAGAGCGGATATGGTCATGTACCGTCTCATGATTATCACCAGTATGATATTTGCTCAAAGAATAATCAAGGATGTCCCGTAGTG
The DNA here is from genome assembly GCA_022829125.1 of Lathyrus tuberosus. Taxonomy (NCBI): domain Eukaryota; kingdom Viridiplantae; phylum Streptophyta; class Magnoliopsida; order Fabales; family Fabaceae; genus Lathyrus; species Lathyrus tuberosus. The sequence continues at coordinate 13,023,047 of JALAZF010000110.1, forward strand.
CCATCAGCTCTACAAGAACAGATGGATCTCGGATGGATCCAAGATCATCGAATCCGTGAGGTCAATATGACTCATGAAAATCCCAACATTATCCAGAACCACAACATTCTGGAAATGAATGTCAACTTGGTGGCAATGCACTCAAGGCAAAGCCAACATCTTGATCTGCCACGACACGATTATAATTCATGTCCGATATGCTCAATAAATAATCAAGGAAGCTCTTTTGTACAAGAGGCCCTCCAACGTCAGATGGATCTCGGATGAATCCAGGATTACCGTGATAGAAGTAGCCATCAAGTTAATATGATTCAAATCTTTGATATTCGCTTGATGAATACCAGTCTGGTAGAATTACACACTAAGCAAGTCAGGCTCGGTTTTCTGCCTTCACATGATTATCAGGATTGCAAAGTGTGTCGTGAAGACGACCAAGGACGTGTACTTGTCCAAAGAACACTTCAACACCTGTTGAACCACTGGTGGCTTCCGATCTACCTAGATGAAGACACACAACAAGTCAGTATGACTGACGGGAATCCTACTAGGCATCAAAGTCAGGATGTTCGCGCGATGGAAACAGATCTAGTGAAGTTGCCCTGCATACAAAGTGGACGTGGCCGGGTGCCACCACTCAACTATGAGTGCTGTAGAGTTTGCTCAGAGAATAACCAAGGATGTTATCTTGTACGGTTAGCTCTTCAAAATCAGTTGGACCGAAAAGAGATTCAACCATGTCCAAGTTCTGGTTTGGTCAACGTAATGCAAGACTATCTTACTGATCAAAGCAAAGACGTTGTCTTAATCTCTAATCATGAAATGACCAAAGACGTATGCGCTATAATCCCTCTACTCCATGAATCATGAGTTCCTCTTGATAGTAGAAAGATTCTCAACCTCGAACCAATTGAGGCTGACTACGATAGTCAGAAAAATCAAAAGGCTCCGGTGGTTATCTATATGCCGGGACCAATACCATACAAATCTGATAAAGCTATCCCTTACAAGTATGGTGCAACAACAAACGAGAATAGAAAGGAAACTCCATTACCCTCTGTAACACCCCAATTCCCATCGCACTAAATAATACATAATTAAATCAGAGTGAATAAAAAGAAAATTCTTAGACAGAAATAAGGATGCCACATTTGAGAAAAACACAACCCCTGCTCATAAATTTGATACATAACACAAAATGGCATAAACATAAAAGGGAAACTTTTTCCAACAAAAGGAAAGTTCAATTATGGAATAAAGCGGAAAGATCCATAACTGACTTGTTTTACAAAATAAATTATTTTATAACATCAAAATATTCATACAAAGGTAATACAAAATAGATCCAACAAATGTATACATATATACCAAAAGCGTTCCCCGACTCCCGTGTTACGTATCATAGCAGACAGACCGACAAAAGGGTGGAGAACTAATCTTCACAAATGCCTCCAAGATACTAATCTGTAATTGCCTCATAGAGCAACAAACCACAGCAGAAGGGTGAGAAATAACAACTAAATCAAGATTGCATAATAATATGCGACACATAAAAATTCACATGCATAACTATTCTCACCACAAGCATCCCATACTAATACATAGCATGCCACAGATACATAACATATTTCTAATAATCCAACAACATAGCATATATCAATTATACCAACATAATCACATATTCACACATAAGGCATACCAAAGTTATAACATATGGAAACACGCCGCCACCTCACATATATTCATCTATAGCATACCATAAATAATTAATACAATCATTGTAATGTACAACATCCCCACAAAACATAGCATATGTCTATACATAAAACATATCATCCATAACCAATGCATTTATCACAAATGCATATCAAATCACCAATGCTATCAAGAGATCAACACATAATCAATCAATTCACAATCTCCCACACATAATCAATCCATTCATGATTTCCCACACATAATCAATCCATTCATGATTTATTCAAATGCACAGAGACCGACACAATGACTCTATGCATGCAGTACCAATCCATCCATCATTCTCATCATTAATTCACTCAGGAATGATTGGAATCATCGCTTGTTACTTAGTGTAACTCCCCATCGGGAAAACGATGTTCCCCGTCGCTTTAGGTCCTCTTTGTATAAGGCACACGATGTTTATGGATCGCTTTAGGTCCTCTTTGTATATGGCACACGATCCGATCGCTTTAGGTCCTCTTGGTATAAGGCACACGACCATTACAGCAGATTCCCTCTGGAATCGTTTCGTTGCTCACACCCCACAAGGGCACACGACATCACAAGATGCATATCATGATGCTTGGCATACAATGACTCATGACAATCAAATGCATATACATATATAACCATGTGAACCATCTCAACATCAATAATCATGCATTGAAATCAAACCCCAAACAATGCATTTAATTGCCATAAGGCCACAAACCATCATCACAACATTTCATTATATGCATTCACATCTTATAACAGCACACAAGCTATACGTTATATATATCAAAAGCATATCACATGATAACACATCAATCGAACACAATTACGACGGTAAAGGTCGACAAAACGACACGTTTCCAAATTCCCGACACTATTAAATCGACCAATAATCTCAACACCATTTTTATAAGAAATAACATCTCATTAGCTTTCCAATGATACCAAGAACGTCCCGATCCGAGTTACGGATCAAAACTTATGGATTTTTAAAGAAAACAGAATTATTGAAAATTCGCAGGAGCGCCCGGCGGTACAAATTTTCGCCCGGCGGTGCCCCCTTCGCCTGTGCTTCATCTGGCGAAACAGCGGTGTAAAATCCCATGTCAAAAACCCAAAAGTTATAGAAGCAAAACCATCAGCGCCTCTTGACTTTCGCCCGGCGTTGCAGGGGCGTAAGTTTCGCGTCGCTCGGCGCTCAAAGCGCCGCCCGACGGTACGCATCAGAAGCAGAATTTTCTGTTGCGTTCCATGGTTCCCAAGGGTCCAAAACTCACCCTTTCCACACCAAATCATTTCCAAACATCAAAACAAGTATCATCAATTGATCACATGCATAATATGACTATACTACGCAATTTATATCGAGTTTCATCCGTGAAAACATCGATTTCTATCAATTGTTCATTAATTTATCAAATGTAAAAACATTATAAAAACAAGAAAACATTAACACAATCACACACATATACATATACAATCGCAATATAATCGAAACTTCTCACCCTTACCCGATTAATCGCCCTTGAAACGGAGTATTGAAGATTTCCTCTCCTTCTCTTTTCCTTCCTCTTCCTTTCTTTCCTTTCACTTTCTTTTCTCTCTTTTTCTCTCAAATCTCTATTTATAAAAATATCTAATTTTTCTAAAATAGCTAACCCCTCAAAATGACCATTTTACCCCTCAGCTCAAATATCTCGCAAACGCTCTTAAAACGCGATAAAACATAAACAGCGATGAAATATATTTTGGGAAATAAAAGTTGAAAAGAAATTATAATTTATAGCAAATATTTTACCTATCAGGGAAATTGGCCAATTAACTCAATTAGCAGGTAAAATACAATAAATTCACACATTTCACAAAATTCACATAAATGAAATAAATAAATACAATTAAACAAATCGGGGCGTTACACTCTCCATCGTAAACATTACCGACATCAGTCGACTAACACGGAGCGGCCGAATCTTCAACAGAGGAGTTGGAGAACCCACCAAGGAAAAGGAATCTCAAACAGAAGTTCCCAATCAACTGGTCGGGCAATCCAGTAATCCCGACCTTTCAAAGAACAACGATGAGATGCTGAAGCTCATCCAGAAGAGCGATTACAACATTGTAGACCAACTGCTGCAAACTCCATCAAGAATTTCTGTGTTATCTCTCTTGTTCAGTTCCGAAGCTCACAGGGAAGCTCTACAGAAAGTCTTAGAGAAAGTCTTTGTGGAACAATATGTGACGATAAGACAATTTGACAGCATTATCTCCAACATCACTTCCTGCAACAATTTAGGATTCAGTGATGAAGAACTTCCAGAAGAAGGCAAAAATCACAACATGGCGCTTAACATTACAGTCAACTGCCAGGACGATGCTTTAGCCAGCGTATTGGTAGATACCGGATCAGCTATGAATGTTATGCCAAAATCTACTCTGATACAATTATCATTTCAAGGATCTCCGATGAGAGGCAGTGAGGTCATCGTCAAAGCCTTTGACGGATCTAGAAAAACAGTTATCTGTGAAGTTGACCTTCCCATAACTCTCGGTCCTCACAGTTTCCAATTCACTTTCTAGATCATGGACATCCGGGTAGCATACAACTGTTTATTAGGAAGACCTTGGATACACGAAGCTGGGGTAGTCACTTCGACACTTCACCAGAAGCTGAAGTTCGTCAAGAATGACAAGCTAGTCATAGTTTGTGGAGAACAGGCCTTAATCGTAAGCAACTTATCATCATCATCCTGTGTGGAACCTGAGGAGGTCGTTGGAGCTCAGTTTCAGGTACTCTCGGTGGGCAATGAGAGTCGATCGGAAAAAGGAACGTCAATTTCCTCATACAAAGATGCTCTCAAAGTGATCGAGAGTAATAACGCAAAAGGATGGGGACATGTCGTAATTCCTACTGATAACAAGACAAAGAAAGGTCTGGGTTTTTCCTCGACCTGTACCTTGACTGCTACTAACGATGAAAGTTTTCATCCCATTCAGGACTTCTTCCACATGGAGGCTTCCTTCACCCAGTGTCTCAAGAAGTACACACCATCAATGAGGTTGACTCCTCTGATACAGATGAAGAGTGGAAGTCCTATTTCAATGAGGACGGTTATATGTCTCAAGGAGAAACACATACGCCATTTTTCTTTCCCACGCAAAGTCCGAGATATATACCAAGATCAAATGTCAAGATGATGTACGGAGATTGTGATCCGGAAGGATGTTGTGCTCCACCCTACTCATTAGAGGAGGATACTCTGATGAAAGAAAACTTTGACTATGACTATTATGACCCGACGGATGACTTGCCTATCTGGCAGCCATACCCAAAAGACTTGGGACAAAAGAGTCAGCCAACCTATACATATCAGCTGAGCATCATCGAAAAGAATACATGTGTCTCCACCAAATCATGGGAGCATTACTCAGGGCATTCAGAAAATATCCAGCACAACGATGAATCTTCCAAGATTGCAGGACAAGAGTTCATCAACTATGCTTTTCCCGAGGTCAACGTCATCGAAAAGGATGAATCCTCTTCTCCTGCAGAAGTATGGGACACCTTAGGACAGCCGAGTGGCGAGTACAACTTCTTGGTTAAGTACACCGCTCATGAAAGCTCTCGTATCAGGCTCAAAGACATCCAACCAACTGGATGGGGAGATCCGCCTGAGAATGAAACCACTGTGCAAGATACAACAGAAGAGTTCGTCTACGATAACTCTGCATGGGAGGAAGACTCCAACGATCCTGCTCCCTCAGAAATCAGCGTCATTTCTGAGGATAAGCCAAGAAAAAAGGTACCAGACTTTGTGATTCACCAAGGAGTTCGCCGCCAATGGGTTGTTGTCGATGTCCCAAAAGTCGTCCATAAGTCTAAGTAATTGCCATCTTTGTTTTAACCTTTCACCCTGCCCAGGTGAAACGGATGTTTTTTATAGGGCTCACTTTTTGGAAATGTCCCTATTCGCTTCGCCCAAAGCGACAGAGTTTTGTTTTATAGGGCTGTAGTTTCAAGAATTGACAAAATCATAAATAAATAAACGTTGTTTTGTAATTTCTGCATTTATTGTTGTTTTCACTTTTCGCTTTTTCAGAAAATGGCAATCCTAAAAAACAACTCAAAAATAAAAAACAAGCATTGTTCAAAAAATACACTGCACACACTCTTGCATTTCTCTCTATCTCTTCTAAAAATAAATCACCACGTCATGCAAATTGCTTGTTTTAAACCCCATTGAAACATACGATCCAATGCCTTCTCCCAACTTTGAATTCCCGGTATTTGAAGCTGAAGAAGAAGAAGAAGAAGAAATTCCAGAGCAGATCTCCCGATTACTCAGACAAGAGGAAAGGTCCATTGAACCTCACAAAGAGCCGTTGGAAACGGTCAACTTAGGTTCAAAAGAAGAGAGGAAAGAAGTCAAGATTAAGGCACTTCTCAGTCTAACTGTCAAAGAAGACTTGATAAAAATTCTCAAAGAGTTTTTCGATGTATTTGCTTGGTTCTATCAGGACATGCCCGGGTTGGAAACCAGCATCGTGGAACATCATCTACCGTTAAGATCAGAATGTCTGCCGGTGAAACAAAGGATGAGACAGACTTATCCAGACATAGCCATCAAAATCAAAGAGGAAGTACATAAACAGATTGACGCGGGTTTCCTCGTCACCTCAGAATATCCTCAATGGTTAGGCAACATAGTACCAAATCTGAAAAAGGACGGAAAAGTGAGAATGTGTGTAGATTATAGGGATCTGAACAAGGCGAGTCCAAAGGATGACTTTCCCCTACCACACATAGACATGCTGGTTGACAGTACAGCAAAGTTCAAAGTCTTCTCCTTCATGGATGGATTCTCAGGCTATAATCAAATCAAAATGGCACCGAAAGACATGGAGAAAACATCCTTTATCACCCCATGGGGCACCTTTTGTTACAAGGTAATGCCGTTCGATTTGAAGAACGCTGGGACAACCTATCAAAGGGCCATGACTACTCTGTTTCATGACACAATACACAAAGAAATCAAAGTGTATGTCGACGACATGATTTCCAAATCTAAAATAGAAGAGGAGCATGTGACCCACTTGTCCAAACTATTCGAGCGTCTGAGAAAGTACAAACTCCGCTTGAATCCTAACAAATGCACGTTCGATGTCCGTTCAGGAAAACTGTTAGGGTTCATCGTCAGCCAGAAAGGAATTGAGGTTAATCCTGACAAGGTCAAGGCCATTCAAGAAATGCCTTCTCCAAAGACTGAAAAACAAGTCAGAGGATTTCTGGGACGTCTGAATTACATTTCCAGATTCATATTCCTCATGACCGCGACATGTACGCCGATCTTTAAATTACTCAGAAAGAATCAGGACTGCGTATGGACAAAAGATTTCCAAACCGCCTTCGACAATATCAAAGAGTATCTGTTGAATCCACTTATCCTGTCACCTCCAGTGGAGGAAAGACCACTGATCATATACCTAACAGTCTTGGAAGACTCAATGGGCTGTGTACTTGGTCATTAAGACGAAACAAAAAGAAAAGAGTATACCATCTACTATCTGAGCAAGAAGTTTACCGACTGTGAAACTCGGTATACTATGCTTGAGAAAACTTGTTATGCTCTGGCTTGGGCAATACATGATTTGTCACACTACTTGGTTAATCTCCGAAATGGATCCAATCAAGTGCGTCTTTGAAAAACCTGCTCTCACGGGAAGGATCGCCCGTTGGCAGATGTTGTTATCGAAATACGACATTGAGTACCGTGATCAAAAATCCGTCAATGGAGGTATTTTAGCCGATCATTTGGCTCATCAACCGATCGAAGATCAAGAATCTGTCGGGTTTGACTTCCCAGACAAAGATGTCATGTACTTGAAAATAAAATATTGCGATGAACAGCTACCCAGTGAAGGGCCAGAACCAGGTTCCCAATGGGGACTAATCTTTGACGGAGCTGTCAACATTTATGGAAATGGGATTGGGGCAATCATCGTAACACCTCAGGGTACCCACATTCCTTTCACTGCCAGATTGACATTCAAGTGTACAAATAACGAGGCCGAATACGAAGCTTGTATCATGGGTCTCGAAGAAGCGATTGACTTGAGAATTAAGAACTTGGATGTGTATAGAGACTCAACCCTGGTTATCAATCAGATCAAAGGAGATTGGAACACATACCAATCAGGACTGATTCCTTACAAATATTACGCAAGAAGGTTGTTACCATTCTTCAACAGAATCAAGTTCCATCACATCCCCCGTGAAGAGAATCACATGGCTGATGCATTAGCCACTCCCTCCTCCATGATTAGTGTAGGTCAATGGAATGACGTACCTAAGATCGACATAATGCGCCTAGAACGGCCCGCCTACATCTTCACAATTGAAGCGGTTCTAGACGACAAACCTTGGTATCACGATATCAAATGCTTTCTTCAGAAACAAGAGTACCCACCTGGGGCATCCAGAAAATACAGGAGAACCCTCAGAAGAATGGCAGGCAGCTTCTTCCTGAGCGGTGATACACTCTATAAGAGAAACTTTAACATGGTCTTGCTCCAATGTGTAGACAGACAAGAAGAAAACATGCTGATGAAGGAAATTCATGAAGGCTCCTTTGGCACTCATGCCAAAGGACACACAATGGCGAGAAAAAATTTGAGAGCAGGGTACTATTGGTTGACCATGGAATCCAATTGCTATAAGTACATGAGGAAGTGTCACAAGTTTCAGATATACGCAGACAAAATCCATGTACCGCCAACACATCTCAAAGTTCTTTCTTCCCCATGGCCTTTTTCTATATGGGGAATCGACATGATTGGCATGATCGAACCCAAATCTTCAAACAAACATCGGTTCATCCTGGTAGCCATTGACTACTTCACCAAATGGGTCAAAGCAGCGCCATACGCTAATATAACCCAACAAGTGGTGGTCCGATTTATCAAAAAAAATCTCATCTGCCGTTATGGTGTTCCAAGCCAGATCATTACCGATAATGGATCTAACTTGAACAATAAGATGATGAAAGAGTTGTGTGTTGAGTTCAAGATCGAACACCATAATTCATCTCCCAACCGGCCTAAGATGAACGGAGCGGTAGAAGCAGCTAACATGAATATCAAGAAGATTGTTCAAAAGATGGTTGTAACCTACAAAGACTGGCACGAGATGCTACCCTTTGCTCTTCACAGTTATCGTACATTCGTCCGCACTTCAACAGGGGCAACCCCTTTCTCTCTAGTATATGGCATGGAGGGAGTACTCCCCATAGAAGTAGAGATCCCATCAATCCATGTATTGATGGAAGCTAAGCTAACAGAAGCTGAATGGTGTCAAAGTTAACACAACGAACTGAACCTAATCGAAGAAAAACGAATAACGGCTCTATGCCATGGTCAGTTGTATCAACAGAGAATGAAGAAAGCATTTGACAAAAAGGTCCGACCTCGTGTCTTCAGAAAAGGAGACCTCATGCTCAAGAAGATACAATTATTTCTCACTGATTCATGGGGCAAATGGACTCCGAATTACGATGGCCCCTATGTGGTCAAGAAAGCCTTCTCAGGCGGCGCCTTGAGACTCGCAACCATGGATGGAAAGGAGTTTACCTACCCCACAAATGTGGATGTAGTCAAGAAATACTTCGCGTAAATAAAAAAAAAACATCTCGGTGGATTGAAAACCCGAAAGGGCGGTCTAGGCAAAAATTAGAGACACAAGCAAAAAATCATCTATTAGTATGTATGTCGTGTCAGTTTTGTCAGCATAAACATACATACATCATGCATTATTGATTCACATTCATATTCATATTGCATCACTATCACTCTAGTAAGTCTTATCCCCAAGTGATAAAAGTCCTCTCAATCGAGTTATCAGTCCTTTACTTGTTAGAAAATGCAGCGTCTGAGCAATTTCTCCCCAGTTTATTTCTGGATTGGAGACGGTCCTCGACCACTTTGATAACTTGAACCTCTAAAAGGCAAGAAGACATTCGACAAACGTCACTCTTTACTATTGAAGATCATGTTCTTGCTTTCTCGGATTAAGGAAAATCCCCAGAGAAAGCCTCGCAACTAAAGACTCTTAGCAACACATTGGTTTTTATCTCTAGAAAGTCAATGTTAATGAAGTCATCAGCACCTCAAAATTGGATTACATCACATGGCATTTCTCCGAGAAGATCTCGAAGAAAAGTATGATGTAATGTCCCCAAGCAGGAAACCGCCTCTCAAGAGACTCGTTTTCCCCAGTAGAGTCAACAAATGGCGACTCTAACAGGGAAGTTTGAACACCTCTACAACTCAGACGAATGGTTTTCCCCCGCAAGTCTGACGTCAAAACTTTTTCCCATCAAATGGCATCTCCCTAGGAAAATTCGGCGAGAAGTTTGATGCAAGCCGCTACACATAGTGTCCCCTGTCAAAAAAATAACTGAGACTAGTTCCTTAGGAAAAACCAGTATCGAGGGGAAGTTTATTGACAAAAGAAACTGAGACCAGTTCCTTGGCTGAAGACCAGGATCGAGGGGAAGTTTATTTAAGAAACTTAGACTAGTTGCGTGGGTAAAAACCAGGATCGAGAGGAAGTTTATTTCAGAAACTAAGACCAGTTCTGTGGCTCAAAACCAAGATCGAGGGGAAGTTTTACACTTTTCTAAGCATCATTGCTTAGTAAAAGAAGGTGGATGGGCAAACTACCATTCATAACCACTGTCAAAATTTTGGGTATTCCGATATTTAATCCTCTTGCACCCCGAATGCCCGAATACCTTCGCCATTCACACCTTCGGGTCCAAGAAGATTAAATAGGGGCATCTGTCATACCCCAAATTTTGACCACCAAGATTTCCCATCATTATGTAGATCATCATCACAATATAGATGTACCTTGATGCCTCATCAATCTCCTCAAAGATGATTGAGCATTCACCACAATCAAGAATTAGGGTTTTAAGCCCTCTCAGAGCACTTAGACAAAGAATCAATCAAGAAATGACATGATCTTCAATTTTTTTAACCTCTCAAACACCTATAAAAGATCAAGAGGACCCCCACATCAAGAATCAAGCACAAAGTTATAACATTCCAAATGGATTAAGCCTCAAGATCGCCAGTGTCACCAAATTAGGGTTTTGGTCGACTGAAGCCTCCAGATGAAAATTTTCATCTAGGCATGAGCCATTGCTTCAAGGCACAACCTAAGATACTCCAAGGGACCTCGTGGACCCAATCATCAAGTTAATTTAACCTCAGGGGATGCATTTACCAAAAATCAGGAATTAGGATTTCTTGACCTAATCCACCCCTAAGTTGACTTTTAGGACAAAGCATGAGACAAGACCTCAAGACATGATTTGAGGACCTCAAATACACCACATTTATCCATTTACAATAATGGATTGATCCAAGAAGCTTGATTCACAAGTTTCAATTTCATCTGGACCACAATTAGGGTTTTGAGGAAAAAGTCAACTGTATCTTTGACTTTTGACCAAGACATGCTCCCAAACCTTGGGACATGATTCAATACACCATATAACACCTATGGAATCCATCCATTAGGTTTGATTTAGGTCAAGGACTTTATTTCACAAAGGATCGCACAGTTTGGATTTCATCCGAGAAAAAGTCAACTGTGCACAAAATCAAGTTTGACTTTTTGGAATTTTTCACAAATATGGTTCCCCTAAGTCAAAAATAATGTTAATGTATGGTATTGATCATCATTCAATAAGAATAATCAAGAAAAGTGAGGTTTCTTGCAAAAGGGGCTACCATAAGAAACCAAAATTTTTCTAAGTTATGGAACAAAAGTGATTTTGGTACCAACTTCCAAGGATCATAACTTGAGATCCAAGCAACCATTTTGGATGATCCAAAGCTGGATTTGTAGGTCTTCCTACACTCTACAAAAGCTTCAACTACCTCAAACTCCTATTATTTATGGATTTTGAGTTATGGATTGATAAAAATCACAAAAAACATGAAAATGACACTTTTTCCAACACTTAGTGAAAATCTGCCTAAGTTACCAGCCTTGAACATCAATGTTCATGAGGATTTTTTAGTTGGATCCAAATAGTTTTAAAACAAACTATGATCACACATGTTTTGTATCATATGAGGGCTTTCTAAAAAGCACAAGAGCCTCCCATAACTCAACCTGAGCAAGGAGACATGATCCCCTCAAAATCACTATTTCCAACTATAGCGCGGTTTTTGTGGTTTCGAATCACTATCGCTTTGGTACTACAGTTCGATTCATTTTTTATCTTATTGAAGCTGATGAAGGAAGGTAAATAGATGTCTCCAATTAACCCTGCTTGCAAACTGAGGTTAAACAGTCAAAACTGTTGGTTTACAGATGCGACTTTAGTTCGTGGGTCTCTCTCTACTTATTTTGTTCAGAACGAAATACCGGGATTGTTCATGGGGAATATGTTGGGATACTGTGCTAGATTGGCTGGAGGTAGGGGACTTTGGGATTTTTCGATTAGTGTGCTCGCTAAGATTCTTTTTCAATCTTATGCCTACGTATTCCCGGGATAAGGAAATCAGAGCGATCGTAGTTCCTCCTACTCTATGGGAGGAAATGGTGTTTTGGTGTCTTGTTCAAAGCCCAAGACATGAAGCTAAAGGTGGTTTGTATCTTGTTCAAAGCCCAAGAGGAGGCTATCTCGTACGAAGCCTGAGATGGAGGCTAAAAGAGGATTGACTCAACAAGAGAGTCTTTTATACTCAACAAGAGAGTGATTTTGTATTTTGTACGAAGCCCGAGATGAAGGCTGCAAAGGTTAGCTCTGCTGGGGAGAATCATTGTACAAAGCCCAAGAGGAGGCTAGGGTTACTGTTTCAGTTGAGTGACAGGTCCAGTATGTTGGTTAAAAGAGAAAATCAGTTCTTATATGGGTAATTTTGTACTCATGGATTTGATCTGAGGACCGGGATTATTTCCTGTTCTTTAAGGAAACGGGGAATCCGAAGGGTATTGAGACTGCCCAAGTCTACGGGTGTTTTTTCCTATTTTTGAAAGGAACTTGAGAATGTCTTCGAGACTTAAGGAGATTAGACTATCCAAGTCTAGAGTTTTATCTTTCGTACTATGCTTAAGAGAGATCAAGAGATAGTACATTCGCGGTAGAAAGATCTAGACTCTTTGAAAGACTATTCTATTAAGATGACTAATTTTTGTTCCTATACCTTTAAGAGGTCGCCGGGACAATTTGTACGAAGCCCAAGAGGAGGCGAGAAAAACTTTTAAGAAGCCGACGGGACAATTTGTACGAAGCCCAAGAGGAGGCTATCTTCCCGGATGAAGAATCATTATACGAAGCCTAATAGGAGGCTGTGAAAACTTCTAAGAAGCCGATGGGTCCTTGTACAACGCCCAAGAGGAGGCGGGGATGCTTTTAGGAAGCCTGTGGGTCCTTGCACTAAGCCCAAGAGGAGGCTGATGAATAGTTCCAGAAGGGGTTTCACTTGGAACATTGGCCTTCTGTATTTGAATTGTTCAAGGGGGGAGATTTCTTAGATCTAGTTATCTAAAATTGTTGTAAAAGAAAATTCTCATGGTTTAGGTTATGTTGAAATATCCGGGAGAACATCGGATGTAAGGAGACGAGGTTTTGTCTAGTTCTAGACGTAGTTGCCGGGGAAACTCTAAATATCTATACTAGTATTACACAGTCGATATGAGTTTATGAAAGAAGACTTACAGTGAAACGCCCTACAATATAGTTATATACATATGAAAGCAGTAAATGAAAGCGGGTAAACACTTACTCGATTGTAGAGCTTCCATGTTGTATTTTTAGTTGTTCAACAAAGAGATTGAAAATAACAGCGTGTTACAAAATCAAAGGAGAAAGTGCTTTTTGAAAGGAAAATTGGGGCTTATAGCTCAAGGAGAGGCCCAGGGTTTTATCAGTGATCGCACTGTCGTTTTGTACAGGGACTTATACAAGTGACTGAGTCCCAAGAAAGGTTTTATGTACAAGGGTATGGGTCTTACACTCTTTCAAGAGGCCCAAAAATGATTGAAAGTGAACAAATATGGGTCTTATAGCTCAAGGAGAAGCCCAAATGGTTTGTTTTAAATGGACGATCGCGTCGGGATTTTTGAAAACGCAGCGGGTCTTATACAATGACTGAGGCTCAAATATGGTTTTGGTTTTCAAATTGGGTTGGATCTTACACTCTAATAGAGGCCCAAAGTTTGAAAATGTTTTGTGAGGCTGAAAATAAAAGAAACCCTAATTTTGCTTTTCTTTAAAAGTAAATATTTAAATCAAATAAAAATGATAAAAATGACAAATAAGTTTGAATAAACCATTTGTGATTTTTGTTTAAGGTTTGAAAAATGAGGGATTAATCACAAGATGAATTAAAACTCATTTGGTTTTGATTTTCAAAGTAAATATTCACTTTTAAATGTTTAAAAAACAATAAAAAAGGAATTTATTCACAAAAATACTAATTATATTAAATAAATAATATAAATTTGATTTTTTTATGGAATAAAATATTTCAATATTTTTGTGATTTTTTGCAAAAATAAACAATAAAAAATAATTAAAATTGAAGGAGTTATTAATTTTCCAATTAATTAATAAAACATGAAAATATTGGAAAAAATAGCAAAAATGTGAGAAAACACAAAATGGTTTGGGTGGGGTTTGAACCCACAAACTCAAGGTTATAGGGTGCGTGCCTTACCACTGGGGTGGTGATACATCAGTTGATTGAAACAAATCAACAAATACACAAGGCTTGCCTTGTTTTCTAGGCCTGGCCAAGGCAAGGCAAGACAAGTTTTGGCTCAGAAAGGTGAAGGCCATAACTTTCTCATTTCTCCATGGATTGAGACAAAATTTAGGTCTATCCTGCCTAGAATTTCACAACGAATCCAATGGTGGTGGTAGTTTTTCAAGATCATGTCCCCATTTTAAAACCTGGTAGTGGTTTTGAAATAGGCGTCCAATTGCATTTTATGTGCTATCTCATGATATAGGCAAGAATTGCATGGAAATTTGGGGCAAACACAACACATATAACTTGTATAAGATGTGCATGATCAGTGGACCTCAAAGCAATGCATATTTTGGAAAGTTCAAGTCATGATGCTTACCTCTTTTTGAGCTTTTGGAGTTTTTTGTGCAATCTGCCAAGTTTCTTGTTCCAGAAATGGTTTGATGCTTTGGATACTCTCAAATGATCTTTTAGAAGCTTTTAGGATGGTTGGAATCAGCTGGAAACCTCAAGGATGAGTTTGAGCTCTTTCTTGCAAAATGGGCAAAAGTGGCCAAAATAGCAACTCCCTCAAATGGTGTTCCAGATGGGGGGAACCATTTGGGACAGTTCAAGGATGATATTTGGAGTGTGTTTGAGGTTTTATCTGGTTTGGAAAGTGACTGATTCAAGACATGGCTTGAAAAATGCACAAAAAGGCATATTTTGAGGTTTTGAGAGGTGACTTTGAGATTTAAGGATTACAGGTCACTTGTGTGAGTTTGGACAGCTTAGATATGATATATTGGATGTGTTTTGATCATAAGCTATGGTGGAATTGCTCTCTAACTGAAAAACTCAGAGTTACCTTGCTAAAGAAGGTATTTTTGCCTAGAGAAATAGATTTTGAGGAAAGCATCTATTTTATGGATTTGGTGTACTCAAACTGAGAATAAATGAGCTCTATTTATAGTAGAGCAAGTTTATTTTGGGATCAATAGTGAATGGAAACTGCAGCAGAGGTTTTACCAATGTTGATCAATAGGAATCTAAATCTCCTCTAGCCATTGAATAGAGGTTAGAGCACAAAGCTGTGGTTCCCTAGTTGTTAGATCATTCTTGACTGAATTCAGTTGCAAATGTGTCAGTCCATGCCACCTTGGTGCATCCATTAAATGCTCCAATCCAAAATTGGAGTCTTGTCCCTCTTTTAGGGATTTCTAGGTTTGGCATGCTACTTCTTGTTCCAAAGACTTTGGACGCTTGGATCAGTGTTTGTTCCCTTTAGATTTGATCCTCAGATGTGTCCAAAGTGATGACAAGGCTTGGAATTATCTGATTTTGCCAAATCAAGCAAAAGAGCAAAATTCTGCCTAGCCTTGGCAGTTTTCAGCAAGTCATATTGCCATTGTCATATCTCATGCTTCAAGTGGAATTTGACGGAGTTCTTGGCCATTTTGGAAAGCCCTCATATGATACAATAACTGTTTGATCATAATTGGTTTTGATACTTTTTTGATTCAAGTGAAAAATGCACCTACATTTGGAAAAAAGTGAAGCAAATTATGACTTAGTGAAAATTTCACTAAGTGTTGGAAAAAGTGGCATTTTATGTTTTCAGCCACTTTGATCATTCCATAACTCAAAATCCATAATGAATTGGAATGAGGTGTAGTTGAAGCTTTTGTAGAGGGCCATGAGGGCTACAAATCCATCTTTGGATCGGAAAAAATGGCCTTATGGTTTAGGAGTTATGATCCTCCAAAGTTGGTACCCTAGCCACTTTGTTCCATAACTTAGAAAATTTTCTAAGTTTTTTTATGGTTACCCCTTTTACAAGTTATCCCACTTTTCTTGAGTTTTCTTGATGAATGATTATCCAAATCACACATTAACATCAGTTTAGGGTCAAAGAACCATATTTGTGAAAAATCTCAAAAAGTCAAGGTTGACTTTTGTGCACAGTTGACTTTTTGTTAGATGAATTCCAAACTGTGCGATCCTCTATGAAATCAAGTCTTTAACCTAAATCAAACTTGATGGATTGATTTCATAGGTGTGATAGGGTGTATTGAATCATTTCCTAGGGTTTGGGAGCATGTCCTGGTCAAAAGTCAAAGGCACAATTGACTTTTTCCGCGAAACCCTAATCGTGGTTCAGATGAAATTGAAACTTGTTGCTCAAGCTTCTTGGCTCAATACATTGTTACAAATGGACCAATGTGGTGTGTTAGAGACCCTCAAATCATGTCTTGAGGTCTTGACTCATGATTTGTCCCAAAAGTCAACTTAGGGATGAAATAGGTCAAGAAACCCTAATTCCTGATTTTTTATGAATGCATCCCCTAAAGCCAAATTGACTTGATGATTGGGTTCATGATGTCTCTTGGAGCATCATAGGTTATGCTTTGAAGCATTGGCTCTTGCCCAGAGGAAAATCTCCATCTGGAGGCCCTGGTCGACCAAAACCCTAATTTGGTGACATTGTTGATCGTGAGGCTTAATCCACTCAGAATGCTGCAACCTTGTGCTTGATTCTTGAAGTGGGAGTCCTCTTGAACCATTATGGATGTTTGAGAGGCTAGACAAGTTGAAGATCATTTCATTACTTGATTGATCCTTTGTCTAAGAACTCTGAGAGGGCTTGAAACCCTAATTTTGATAGTAGTGAATGCTCACCCATCTTTGGGGAGACTAATGAGGCATGATGGTTCACCCATATTGTGATGATGAGTTGCACAATATTGGGAAATCTTAGTGGTCAAAATTTGGGGTATGACAGATGCCCTTATTTAATCTTCTTGGATCCGAAGGTGTGAATGGCGAAGGTATTCGGGTATTCGGGGTGCAAGAGGATTAAATATCGGAATACCCGAAATTTTGATGGTGGTTATGAATGGCAGTTCGTGCATCCTTCCTCTTTTTCTAAGCAATGATGCTTAGTAAAGGTAATCTTCCCCTCGATCCTAGTTTTTCAGCCAAGGAACTGGTCTCAGTTTCTGATATAAACCTCCCCTCGATCCTGGTTTCCTACCAAGGAACTGGTCTAAGTTTCTTTTGTAAACTTCCCCTCGATCCTGGTTTCCTACCAAGGAACTGGTCTAAGTTTCTGAAATAAATTTCCCCTCGATCCTGGTTTCCTACCAAGGATCCGGTCTTGGTTTCTTTTGTCAATAAACTTTATTGACAAGGGACACTATTTGTAGCGGTTCTCTTCAAACTTCTCGCCGAATTTTCCTGGGGAGATGCCATTTGATGGAAAAAGTTTTGATGTCAGACTTGCTGGGGGAACCCATCTATCTGAATTGTAGAGGTGTACAAACTTCTCTATTTGGAGACGCCATTTGTCGACTCTACCGGGGAAAACGAGTCTCGTTGAGAGACTTTTTCTTGCTTGGGGTATTTCATCATACTTTTCTCGGAGATCTTCTCGGAGAAATGCCATATGACGTGATCCAATTTTAAGGTGTCGATGACTTTGTTGATATTGACATTCTAGAGAGAAGGACCAATGTGTGGCTGAAAGTCTTTAGGTGAGAGGCTTTCTCTAGGGATTTTCCTTGATCTGGGAAAGCGAAGACCTCATCTTCAATGGTGAAGAATGATGCTGGTTGAGGGTTCTCTGGTTTTTCAGAGGTTCAAGTTATCAAAGTGGTCAAAGAACCACCTTCAATCCAGAAATAAACTGGAGGAGAGATCGCTTAGATGATTAATTTCCCGACGAGGAAAGAATTGACGACTCGATTGAGAGGACTCTTATCACTAGGGAAGAAGACTGACTAGAGTGATAGTGATGCAATATGAATATGAATGTAAATCAATAATGCATGATGTATGTATGTATATGCTGACAAAACTGACGCGACATACAGACTAATAGATGAACACGACTGGATACTCGGCCACAGTGGGGGATGAAAAGTATCACTGGTTCATGATAATAATTCTTCCTTGCTTAGGAGAAGTAGTCCTCGTGGGGAGCTACGTTGGTCGGGCTTAGAAGATAAGAACTCGGCCAAAGATGTCAGACGGAGTATTCGCATCTGACATAACTGATCCTTCGTTCAAGCGCACTGGTTTAGAAGGAGTACTTTGATTCTGCACTTTGAAGCTTAACCGCCGTTGGGAGAAGCCATCGATATTTTTTCGATGTTCAACAGTCAAAAGAATTTGCGATCTTTATTAAAAGCAGAAAAATTTTACAAGTAAATTCATTTTTGTTTTATTTCAAGAATCGTTGATCATGTTAAAACGTCGTTCCATAAAGCTAAAACAAATAAGAATTGTAAACAAAAGCACAAGGGCTCAAATTTTATTGATAGGATGGAAATCAGCCAAACACGTGATTCCATAGAGTATTTACAAAGTTAGAAAATGGTAATTTAAGGGAAAAGGGCTACATTGAAACATAACGACCACTATCCTTCTACCAACTTTGAATTCTGGACATCTTGAGCTTCTGTCGAAGATGACCTTGACTGGAGCTTTCCTGATGGATGATGTAACTGCTGCCGAGGGACTTGGCCTTTTGTCAAACGTAGTTACTTGCCATTATCCCTTATTTTTGCCTGGATTGTACTTTGAGGTTTCCAATCCACCGGGATGATTTTTGATCATTTCTCTAATTTTTGCATGGACCGCCCTTTCGGGTTTTCAATCCACCGAGATGTTTTTTTTAGGCGAAGTATTTCTTGACTACGTCAACATTTGTGGGGTAGGCAAATTCTTCTCCATCCATGGTTGTGAGTCTCAAGGCACCGCCTGAGAAAGCTTTCTTGACCACATAGGGACCGTCATAATTCGGATTTCATTTTCCCCGGGAATCAGTGAGAAATGATTGTATCTTTTTGAGCACAAGGTCTCCTTTCCTGAAGACGCGAGGTCGAACCTTTTTGTCGAACGCCTTCTTCATCCTTTGCTGATACTACTGACCATGGCATAGTGCCGTGATTCGCTTTTCTTCGATTAGATTCAGTTCGTCGTGTCGACTTTGACACCATTTAGCTTTTGTTAGCTTAGCTTCCATCAATACCCGGATTGATGGGATCTCTACTTCGATGGGGATCACTGCTTCCATGCCATATACTAGAGAGAAAGGGGTTGCCCCTGTTGAAATGCAGACAGATTTGCGATAACTGTGAAGAGAAAAGGGTAGCATCTCGTGCCAATCTTTGTAGGTTACGACCATCTTTTAAACAATCTTCTTGATGTTCTTGTTAGCCGCTTCTACCGTTCCGTTCATCTTGGGTCGGTAGGGAGATGAGTTATGGTGTTCGATCTTGAACTCTGTGCACAACTCTTTCATCATCTTGTTGTTCAAGTTAGATCCATTATCTGTAATGATCTGGCTTGGAACACCATAACGGAAGATGATATTGTTTTTGATAAATCGGACTACCACTTGTCGGGTTACATTGGCGTATGACGCTGCTTCGACCTATTTGGTGAAATAGTCAATGGCTACCAGGATGAACCGATGTCCGTTCGAAGCTTTGGGTTCAATCACGCCAATCATGTCGATTCCCTATATGGAGAAAGGACATGGGGAAGAGAGAACTTTGAGATAGGTTGGCGGTACATGGATTTTGTTTGAGTATATCTGACACTTGTGACACTTCCTCATGTACTTGTAGCAATCGGATTCCATGGTCAACTAGTAGTACCCTGGTCTTAGAATTTTTCTCGCCATTGTGTGTCCATTGGCATGAGTGCCAAAGGATCCTTCGTGAATTTCTTTCATCAGCATGTCTGCTTCTGGTCTGTCTACACATCGGAGCAAGACCATGTCAAAATTTCTCTTATAGAGTGTATCACCGCTCAGAAAGAAACTTCCTGCCAGCCTTCTGAGGGTTTTCCTGTCTTTCCTTAGTGCCCCGGGTGGGTACTCTTGTTTCCGAAGGAAGCATTTGATATCGTGATACCAAGGTTTGTCATCTATGACTGCTTCAATCGCAAAGATGTAAGCGGGTCGTTCAAGGCACATTATGTCAATCTTAGGTAAGTTATTCCATTGACCTACACTAATCATGGAAGAGAGAGTGGCTAATGCATCAGCCATGTGATTCTCCTCACGAGGGATATGATGAAACTCGACTCTATTGAAGAATGGTATCAACCTTCTTGCGTAATCTTTGTATGGAATCAATCCTGATTGGCATGTGTTCCAATCTTCTTTGATCAGTTTGATAACCAAAGCTGAGTCGCCATATACATCCAAGTTCTTGATCCTCAAATCAATAGCTTCTTCGAGACCTATGATACAAGCTTCATATTCGGCCTCGTTGTTTGTGCACTTGAATGTGAGTCTGGCGGTGAAAGGAATGTGGGTACCCTAAGGTGTTATGATGATTGCCTCAAATCCGTTTCCGTAATGATTGACAGCTTCGTCAAAGATTAGTCCCCATTGGGAACCTGGCTTTGGCCCTTCACTGGGTAATGGTTCATCGCAATCTTTCATTTTTAGATACATGACATCTTCGTCTGGGAAGTCAAATCCGACTGATTCCTGATCGTCAATCGGTTGATGAGCCGAATGATCGGCTAAAACACTTCCTTTAAAGGCTTTCTGGGCGTGGTACTCTATCTCATATTCTGATAGCAACATCTGCCAACGGGCAATCCTCCCCGTGAGAGCAGGTTTTTCAAATACATACTTGATTGGATCCATATTGGAGACCAACCAAGTAGTGTGACAAATCATGTACTGGCGAAGACGTTTGGCTGCCCAAGCCAAAGCGCAACAAGTTTTCTCAAGCATAGTGTACCGAGTCTCGCAGTCGGTGAATTTCTTGCTCAAATAGTAGATGGCAGCCTCTTTCCTTTTTGTTTGGTCTTGTTGGCCAAGTACACAACCCATTGAGTCTTCCAAGACTGTTAAATATATGATTAGTGGTCTTCCTTCCACTGGAGGTGATAGTATCGGTGGGTTCAACATGTATTCCTTGATACTGTCGAAGGCGGTTTGACAATATTCTGTCCAAACGCAATCCTGATTCTTTTTTAGTAATTTGAAAATCGGCGCACATGTCGCGGTCATGAGGAATATGAGTCTGGAGATGTAGTTCAAACGTCCCAGGAATCCCTTGACTTGTTTTTCAGTCTTCGGAGAAGGCATTTCTTGAATGGCCTTGACCTTGTCATGATCAATCTCAATTCCTTTATGGCTGACGATGAACCCTAAGAGTTTCCCTGTACGGACACCAAACGTGCACTTATTGGGATTCAAGCAGAGTTTGTACTTTCGCAAACGATCAAATAGTTTTGACAGGTGGGTCACATGCTCCTCTTCTGTTTTAGATCTGGCAATCATGTCATCTACATATACCTCGATTTCTTTGTGTATCATGTTATGAAACAGAATAGTCATGGCCCTTTGATAGGTTACCCCGACATTCTTCAAACCGAATGGCATTACCTTGTAACAAAAAGTGCCCCATGGGGTAATGAAGGAAGTCTTCTCCATGTCTTCTGGCGCCATTTTGATCTGATTATAGCCTGAGAATCCATCCATGAAGGAGAAGACTTTGAACTTTGTTGTACTGTCTACCAGCATGTCTATGTGTGGCAAGGGAAAGTCGTCCTTTGGACTAGCCTTGTTTAGATCTCTGTAATCCACACATATTCTGACCTTTCCGTCCTTTTTTGGAACTGGTACGGTGTTGGCTAACCATTGAGATATTCTGACGTAGCGAAGAAACCCGCGTCAATCTGTTTCTGTACCTCCTCTTTGATTTTGACAGCCATGTCTGGATGAGTCCGTCTCAACCTTTGTTTTACCGGTGGACATTCTGATCTTAACGGTAGATGATGTTCCACAATGCTGGTATCCAACCCTGGCATATCCTGATAGGACCAAGCAAACACATCGGGAAACTCTTTGAGAATTTTCGTCAAACTTTCTTTGACAGTTGGACTGAGCAGTGCCCCAATCTTGACTTCTTTTATCTCTTCTCCTGAGCCTAAGTTGACTGTTTCCAGCAACTCTTTGTGAGGCTCAATGGACCTTTCCTCTTGTATGAGTAGTCGGGAGATCTCTTCTAGAATTTATTTGTCATCTTCTTCTTTAGCCTCAAATACTGGGAATTCAAAGTTGGGAGAAGACATTGGATCGTATGTTTCAATGGGGTTTAAAACAAGCAATCTGCATGACGTGATGATTTGTGTTTAGAAGAGATAGAGAGAATGCAAAAGAGTGTGCAGTGTATTTCTTTTACTGCTTATTTTTATTATTGAGTTGTTTTTTAGGATTACCATTTTCTGAAAAACGAAAAGAGAAAACAGTAATTAATGCGGAATTTACAGAACGACGTTATTTTATTAATGAACAAGTTGATTCTTGAAACTACAGCCTTATAAAACAAAACTTTGTCGCTTTGGGCGAAGCGAAGAGGGAAATTTTCAAAAAGTGAGCCCTATCAAAACATCCGTTTCACCTGGGCAGGGTGAAAGGTTAAAGTAAAGATGGCAATTACTTAGACTTATGAACAATCTTTAGAAGATCGACAGCGACCCATTGGCGCCGAACTCCTCGGTGAATCACAAAGTCTGGTACCTTCCTTGATTTGTCTTCAGAAATGACACTGATTTCTGGCGGAGCAGGATCATTGGAATATGTCTCCCAGGAAGAGTTGTCGTAGGAGGATTCCTCAGTTGTATTTTGCATAGTATTTGTACTCTCAGCTGTATCTCCCCATCCAGTTGGCTGGATGTCTTCGAGCCTGATACGAGAGCTTTCAGGAGCGGTGTACTTGACCTTGAAGCCGTATTTTCCACTCGGTTGTCCCAAGCTGTCCCACACTTCTTTGGAACTGGAGGAGTCATCCCTCTCGATGACGTTGACCTCAGGAAAAGCATAGTTGATGAATTCTAGTCCGGCAAACGTTGCGAATTCATCGTCGTGCTGGCTATTTTTAGGATAACCTGGGTGTTGATCCCACGACATGGTGGGGACGCAGGTATTCTTTTCAATGATGCTCAGCTGATTTTCATTGTTCGGCTGACTTTCTTGCCCCAAGTCTCCTGGGTAAGGCTGCCAAATAGGCAGACCATCCATTGGGACATAATAGTCGTGGTCAAAGTTGTCTTTCATCAGAGTGTCTTCCTCTAATGAGTTTGGTGGAGCACGACATCCTTCCGGATCACAATCTCCATATATCATTTCGACATCTGACCTCGGTATAAATCTCGGACTTTGTGCGGGATAGCAAAAGGGAGAATGTGTTTCGCCCTGAGACGTATAACCGTCCTCGTTGAGATAGGACTTCCATTCTTCCTCCGTATCAGAGGAATCATCTTTATTGATGGTATGCACGTCTTGAGTCACTGGTTGAAGGAAGCCTCCACTGTGGAAGAAGTTCTGGATGGGATGAAGACTTTTATCGTTAGCAGCTGTCTGGGTGCAGGTTGCAGAAAAACCAAGACCCTTCTTTGTTTTGTTATCAGTAGGAATGACAAGTTGTCCCCATCCTTTTGCAATGTTATTTTCGATCACTTCGAGAGCATCTCTGCATGAGGAAATCGAGGTTCCTTTCTCTGATTGATTCTCATTACTCACCGACAGTGCTTGGAACTGAGTCCCAACAACCTCCTCGGGTTCTACACAAGTAGATAATGACAAGTTGCTCACTAGCAAGGCTTGTTCTCCATAGACTGTGACGAGTTGGCCATTCTGGAAGAACTTTAGCTTTTGGTGGACGGTCGAAGTGACCGCCCCAGCCTGATGTATCCAAGGTCTTCGTAATAAACAACTGTATGTTGCCCAGATGTCCATGACCTAGAAAGTGACTTGGAAAGTATGAGGACCAATAGTTATGGGAAGGTCGACTTTGCCGATAACCGTTTTTCTGGATCCGTCAAATGCTTTGACAATGACCTCGCTGGTTTTCATCGGAGGTCCTTTGAATGATAATCGTATCAAAGTGGACTTTGGCATAACATTCAGGGCTGACCCGGTGTCTACCAGTACGCTGGCTAAAGCATTATCCTGGCAGTTGATTGTAATGTTGAGCGCCATGTTATGACGGCGACCTTCTTCAGGTAATTCCTCATCACCAAATCCCAAGTTATTGCAGGAAGTGATGTTAGCGACAATGCTATCGAACTGTCTAATTGTTACATCCTGTTCCACAAAGGCTTGCTCCAAGACTTTCTGTAGAGCCTCCCTGTGGGCTTCAGAACTGAGTAAAAGTGATAATACCGAGATCTTTGAAGGAGCTTATAACAGATGATCAACAATGTTGTATTCACTCCTTTGGATGAGCTTTAGCATCTCATCATCATTTTTTGAAAGGTCGGGATTACTGGATTGACCGACTGGTGGATTGGGAACTTCTGTCTGAGGTTCCTTTTCTTTGCTAGGTTCTCCAACTCCTCTGTTGAAGATTCTACCACTCCGTGTTACTCGACTGATGTCTGTAATATTCACGACGGAGGGTAACGAAATTTCCTTTCCATTCTCAATTGTTGTTGCACCGTATTTGCAAGGGATAGCCTTAGTTGATTCATACGGTAGCGGTCCTGGTAGATAGATGACTACAGGAGCCTTCTGATTTTTCTGACTGTCGTAATTAACCTCAATCAGTTCCTTGCTAAGAACTTTTGATTCCTCCAGTAGAGGGATAATGGTACAAACATCATTGTTCCTCTCAGGGTCAGAGATTATAACCACGTCTCTGATCTGATCAGCGAAGTAGTCCGGAGTCCAGTCAACGGACCCTGAAGCTAGGTTTGGGTGAATCTC
Organism: Lathyrus tuberosus; assembly: GCA_022829125.1. NCBI lineage: Eukaryota > Viridiplantae > Streptophyta > Magnoliopsida > Fabales > Fabaceae > Lathyrus > Lathyrus tuberosus. Next base: position 13,048,260 of record JALAZF010000110.1, read on the forward strand.
TTTGTGATCCAACTGACCTTGGAGAGCTGCTCGCACGAGGTAGCATCCTTGGTTATTCTCCGAGCAGACTCTACAACGTTCATAGTTGTGTGGTGGCACCTGGCCACACCAGCTTTGAATACAATGTAACCTCACTAGATCTGTTTCCGTAGATCGGACATCCTGACTTTGATGCCGAGTAGGGTTCCCGTCAACCATACTGATTTGTTGCGTGTCTTCATCCATATAGATTGGAAGCCACCAATGGTTTAACAAGTGTTGTAAAGTTCTTTGAACGAGAGCGCACCCTTAGTTACCCTCACAACATCCTTTACAGTTCTGATAATTATGCGAAATGAGAAAACCGAGTTGGACCTGCCTGGCATGTAACTCCACCAAGTTGGTATTCATCAGACGAATATCAAATATTTGAGTCATGTTGATCTGATAGGGATTCCTATCATGGTAGTCCTGGATCCATCCTAGATCCATCTGACGCTGGAGGGCCTCTTGTACAAAAGAGCATCTCTGTTTGTTTACCGAGCAAGTCAGGCATGAATTATAATTGTGACGTGGCAGATTATGATGCTGGCTTTGCCTTGAGTTCATTGCCACCAAGTTGACATTCATCGCACGGATATCGTGGTTTTGAATGATGTTGGAATTCGTATAAACCATGTTAACTCTACGAACTCGGTGCTCTTGGATCCATCCGAGATCCAATTGTTCCTGTAGAGCTGATTGCACCACAGAACATCCCTAATTGTTTTTAGAGCATATATCACACTGGTGATAATTATGAGGTGGCACATGGCCATATCCGATCTGTCTACAATGCATCTTGACCAGGTTGGCCCTTAATAAAAGTACATCGTGAATTTGATAGGGGTTGTTAGACTCTCCCTCTATCAAATTGACTGTAGCCTTCTCGTGTTGTGGCAGCGGGTTCATGAGAACATTCAGATTCGTATCTTTGAAAGATAAGACCCTGCTCCTAACAAGCTTTTGCATGTCGGATTTGAAACTGAGACAGTTCTCTATGTTATGCACTGGTCCTCCTTGATGGTAAGGGCAAGTCTGATCCACCTTAAACCAAAAAGGCAGATTTTCCGGTACTGTAGGAGGAGACTTAGTCTGGACATGTCCCTTGGCTAACAGTAATGGAAATAGTTCTGTGTACGATACGGGTATAGGATCAAATCCTGGTGGCCGCATTGTACGGTTGTTGTTGTATTGAGGACGAGCCTGCTGAAGAGGCTGTTGTGTCCTTTGTTGAAATTGTTGTTGATTAGGTTGGCTCTGCGCAACCTAAGGTTGATACGTAGGAATAGGCGCAGGATTGATAGCAGGAGTTACAGCTGCTACTGGTTGATAACGTCGCCTTTGCTTTCCGAGAGAGATAATCCTGATATCTTGCTCTTTTTTCTTAAGGAGAGCATTACCGTATCGTTTTGTACTACTTGATGATCCAGCATCTTTAACTAGGCGTCCTTCTCGAACTGCTTCCTCGAGACGCACTCCTATACCGACCATTTCGGTGAAGTCGCTGGGCGCACTGGTAACCATTTTTTCGTAGTAAAATGAGCTCAAGGTCTTTAAGAAAATCTTTGTCATCTCTTTTTCCTCAAGAGGTGGACAAATCTGAGCGGCAATTTCACGCCATCTCTGAGCGTATTCCTTAAAGGTTTCCTTGTCCTTTTGCGACATTGATCTGAGTTGATCTCTGTCTGGTGCCATGTCCAAATTGTATTTATATTGTTGGACGAAGGCAGTGCCAAGATCTCTGAACGTGCTAATCGTAGCGCGGTTTAAACCCATGTACCATTTTAATGCGACATCGGTTAAACTATCTTGAAAGTAGTGAATCAGTAGATCTTGGTTCTCTGTCTGAGCTGACATTCACCGAGCGTACATCACCAGATGACTATGAGGGCAAGAATTACCCTTGTATTTTTCAAATTCGAGCACTTGGGATTTGTGCGGGACTTTCACATTGGGGACCAAACAAAGGTCTGCGGCGTCTTTTCCAAATAAATCCTGACCGCGAATAGCTTGTAGTCCCTTCTGCATTTCCAGGAACTGCTCCTGGAATTCATCAATTCTATCGAACATACATTCCTTTCTACTAGAAGGTATCTGTGGAATCTGTCCTTCCGGGACAGTGTGCACCACAGGGGGTGGTACCGTTACTACGGTAGTGAATCTTAGCGTTTCCTGAAGTTTGTAACCTTCAGGAGTCCTCATTATGCCTTTGGCATCCTCGCTTTTTCGAAGTTTGTAACCTTCAGGCCCAGCGGCTTCTGCTATGATTCCCTGATCTTTAGTGATCGGCGGAACATATCCTTCCGGGATATAGTTAACAGGTATGCCCTAGGGATGATCTTTCGGCATTTGATACCTAGGATCATACTTCTCCACTATGGGCGATGAGGTGATCTCTGAGATCACAGTTCTTTGTAGCTGAGCTTCTGCCATAGCTTGCATGTCGTTACGAAGCTTTCTCATATCCTCTCTCAGAGCGTCGATCTCTTCTTTCAACTCTCTATTCTCTTCCTCGAGATCATCCATCTTTTTTTAATGATTGGCCCGAGTATTGTACGAATGAGACAGTTTGACTCTAGAACCGAGACACAAACGTGAGATTCGTAGGTAAGAAGAAAATGTGACGTGAGAATGATGAATGCAATGATTATATTAATTGTTTTTTTTTTGTTTAATCAAAATAAACTTCGACAATTAGATTGCAAATGTCAAACAGTGGGGACACCCCCGTTTTATTGAATTCAAAGGATTGCAGCAATGGAAATACAGTAAATTACAAGGTGCGGAAACAAAAGCCTAAGCTAATGGGTCCCGAGCCCTCTCTGAGGAGAACTCGGGTGCTGATTCTGGTACTTTCCTTTTCTTGGATCGGGGCTCTTGGGCCGTTGTCGGGTTGTCATTCCTTTACCATGTGAAAAGAGCGAGCAAATTCCTTTGGTCATCCTGATTTTCTACAGCATGTTGCTCCAAAATCTCAATTAGAGCATCCTTATCTTTCAATAGTTGTTGTATTTTGGTACACTCCACATTGAGAATGCGGTACTTGTTCTTCCAAGACCTCCTCTCCTGTTGGACTTTGTTGAGAGTAACCTGAAGTTTTTCCGTTTCAGTCATGAAGTACATGACAGATTCCCTTGGCGGAAGAACTCTGTGACGAGGATAAGGCATCTTTAGCTTGAGAGCTCTAGTTTGTACCTAGTGGAGATAAGGCTCAACCAAGACACAATTCGGTTTTCCTAGAGACTCCCGTCCTTTCTTATGCACATGTTTCCAAGCGTTCACTATTTCCATCTTTAGTGCCCTGTCATTTTCTCCTTCCTTGAAGAAAAGACCTTCCAGATGAGCATTACGCGAGACATGCCTCATCGGGTATCCAAATTGACGACGAACTAAAATTGGATGATAATTAATTCCTCCCTTACTTCCTATGAGGGGTACGTTGGGGAAGTTTCCACAACGGTCAATGATCCTGATCCCATCATAGATTCGATTGTACCAATCGTTGTCAGAGTTGGTAAGGGACATGATTTTATGCGATCAACGTAAGGCACTATTATGATTCCAAAAAGCAGCAAACTTAGGAAAATGGGAGATAAACCATTTATATAGCAGGGGTACACAGCACGTGATCATTCCTTCACTGTATAAATTCCTTAAGTGTACAGAATGATACGTATCTGCGAGTAAGGTTGGTACAGGGTTTCCAATTAGGAAAATCTTAAGGGCGTTAATGTCTACAAAGTTATCGATGTTGGGAAACAGAAATAACCCGTAGGTGAGCAAAACAAAGATGCTTTCAAAAGCAGTCACGTTCCCTATACTAGCAAAGTACAAAGCCTTCTTTACCAGAAACTTGGCTGGTAAACCTGGGATTCCTCCATTGATGGTCATGTGAGTCCTGACTTCTGATTCGTCCAAATAGATTGCTCTTGCAATGATTTGATCATTTGGAATTTCTTCCAGTCTAGAAAAGGGAGCTTGATCAGTAATGGGTAGATCAATCAGATGAGAATACTCCTCTAGCGTTGGTGCGAGCTGGTAATCCGAGAATGTGAAATAGTGATAGACCGGATCATAAAACTGAATGAGTGCCTCCAGGATTCCCTCAATTACATGGACCCTTAACAGAGGTAGCAGACCTCTGTACTTGGCTCTGAAAGCGTCAGGGTTAGCGATCATCCTTGCTAATCCTCTCAAATCAACTAGTTTTGGAACCTTGAAGGTATACTTGTGAGTTTTCCATCTACCGAAATCCATGAGTGCAATCCTTTTCTCTCTAACATTTGCAATCATTGTCTTAGTTTAATTTGAAAAAGAGAGACTAAAAGAGAAAATTTTTTTTGCTTAATGTTTTTTTTAAATGAATGCATGAATGCAGCACAAAAACATAGAAAAAACATGGGGTCAAAGGGTCGGTGTCATGAAGTCAAGGCTCTACCCATCCCAAAGGTTTATACTAGTGATTTTTGTACATGTCTCTCAAAATCATTGATTCTTGTCGAGATAACATCAGCGGGTCGGGAACCATGCTAGGTGATGAATTTCGAAGAATCTCAGAAGAGGGTAGTATCGCATGACAACTATTTCCGATAGCTTCCACACTACTGAAAGAGGTTTTTCCTAGGTGTATACTCAATCTTTCCACATGTGGCATCACACACATTCCCATTAGCAGAAAAATAAACACAAACATCAATTTGGAAAAGCAGTATATATATATATGTGTCCTAATGTCCTAGACTTTTTAAGAGCTAGGAATCTTATGATCCTAACAGAAAATGGCTCCCCGGCGGAGGCGCCATTCTATGAATCCACCCCTAAGTTGACTTTTAGGACAAAGCATGAGCCAAGACCTCAAGACATGATTTGAGGACCTCAAATGCACCACATTGATCCATTTACAACAATGGGTTGATCCAAGAAGCTTGATTCACAAGTTTCAATTTCATCTGGACCACAATTAGGGTTTTGAGGAAAAAGTCAACTGTATCTTTGACTTTTGACCAAGACATGCTCCCAAACCTTGGGACATGATTCAATACACCCTATAACACCTATGGAATCCATCCATTAGGTTTGATTTAGGTCAAGGACTTGATTTCACAAATGATCGCACAGTTTGAATTTCATCCGATAAAAACTCAATTGTGTACAAAATCAAGTTTGACTTTTTGGAAATTTTCACAAATATGGTTCCCCTAAGTCAAAAATAATGTTAATGTATGGTATTGATCATCATTCATTAAGAAAAATCAAGAAAAGTGAGGTTTCTTGCAAAAGGGGCAACCATAAGAAACCAAAATTTTTCTAAGTTATGGAACAAAAGTGATTTTGGTACCAACTTCCAAGGATCATAACTTGAGATTCAAGCAACCATTTTGGGTGATCCAAAGCTGGATTTGTAGGTCTTCCTATACTCTGCAAAAGCTTCAACTACCTCAGACTCTAATTATTTATGGATTTTGAGTTATGGATTGATAAAAATCACAAAAACATGAAAATGACACTTTTTCCAATACTTAGTGAAAATCTGCCTAAGTTACCAGCCTTGAACATCAATGTTCATGAGGATTTTTCAGTTGGATCCAAATAGTTTCAAAACAACCTATGATCACACATGTTTTGTATCATATGACGGCTTTCTAAAAAGCACAAGAGCCTCCCATAACTCAACCTGAGCAGGGAGATATGATCCCTTCAAAATCACTATTTCCAACTGTAGCGCGTTTTTTGTGGTTTTGAATCACTATGGCTTTGGTACTACAGTTCGATTCATTTATTATCCTATTGAAGCTGATGAAGGAAGGGAAATAGATGTCTCCAATTAACCCTGCTTGCAAACTGAGGTTAAATAGTCAAAACTGTTGGTTTACAGATGCGGCTTTAGTTCGTGGGTCTCTCTCTGCTTATTTTGTTCAGAACAAAATACCGGGATTGTTCATGGGGAATTTGTTGGGATACTGTGCTAGATTGGCTGGAGGTAGGGGACTTTGGGTTTTTTCGATTAGTGTGCTCGCTAAGATTCTTTTTCAATCTTATACCTACGTATTCCCGGGATAGGGAAATCAGAGCGATCGTAGTTCCTCCTATTCTATGTGAGGAAATGGTGTTTTGGTGTCTTGTTCAAAGCCTAAGACATGAAGCTAAAGGTGGTTTGTATCTTGTTCAAAGCCCAAGATGTGAAGCTGAAGAGTATTGACTTTAGAGAGAATTTGTCATCTCTAAAGGGGTCTGTTTGTCACAATTGTTGCGTGACTGATTATAAAGGAGAATTACTTTCACCGGGATATGTGAATCCAGCAATGCCATAATTTCCTTTTATAGGGGATTTTCAACTTGAAGGAGAAGACTTTAACTCAGTTTAGAGCAACACCATCTTTCCTTAGGAATTTCTCATGCTAAAAGAGGGACAGTAGCGTGGATGTAAATAATCCAGAGGCTTGCTGCTTACAGCAATTAGACGAGGGAAAATGAGTTGTTGATGTTTGTATGCTGAGACCAAAGCATGATTTGATGCTAAAAGGTTGATTGAATCAAACGGGGATTTCTTTATACAAAGCCTAAGAGGAGGCTATTGACCCAACAAGAGGATGCTTTTGTGTCTCGTACGAAGCCCGTGATAGAGGCTAAAAGGGTTGACTCAACAAGAGAGTGTTTTTATATGTGTCTTGTACGAAGCCCAAGACGGGGGCTAAAAGGGTTTGACTCAACAAGAGTCTTTTATACTCAACAAGAGAGTGTTTTTGTATCTCGTACGATGCCCGATATGGAGGCTAAAAGCGGATTGTCTCAACAAGAGAGTCTTTTATACTCAACAAGAGAGTGTTTTTGTATCTCGTACGAAGCTCAAGATGGAGGCTAAAAGAGGATTGACTCAATAAGAGAGTCTTTTATACTCAATAAGAGAGTGATTTTGTATCTTGTACGAAGCCCAAGATGGAGACTACAAAGGTTAGCTCTGATGGGGAGAATCATTGTACAAAACCCAAGAGGAGGCTAGGGTTACTGTATCAGTTGAGTGACAGGTCCAATATGTTGGTTAAAAGAGAAAATCAGTTCTTATGTGGGTAATGGTGTACTCATGGATTTGATATGAGGACTGGGATTATTTCCTGTTCTTTAAGGAAACAGGGAATCCGAAGGGTATTGAGACTGCCCAAGTCTACGGGTGTTTTTTCCTATTTTTGAAAGGAACTTGAGAATGTCTTCGAGACTTAAGGAGATTAGACTGTCCAAGTCTAGAGTTTTATCTTTCGTACTATGCTTAAGAGAGATCAAGAGACAGTACATTCGCGGTAGAAAGATCTAGACTCTTTGAAAGACTGTTTTATTAAGATTACTAATTTCTGTTCCTATACCTTTAAGAGGTCGTCGGGACAATTTGTACGAAGCCCAAGAGGAGGCTATCTTCCCGGAGGAAGAATCATTATACGAAGCCTAAGAGGAGGCTGTGAAAACTTCTAAGAAGCTGATGGGTCCTTGTACAACGCCCAAGAGGAGGCGGGGATGCTTTTAGGAAGCCTGTGGGTCCTTGCACTAAGCCCAAGAGGAGGATGATGAACAGTTCCATAAGGGGTTTCACTTGGAACATTGGCCTTCTGAATATGAACTGTTCAAGGGGGAGATTTCTTAGATCTAGTTATCTAAAATTATTGTAAAAGAAAATTCTCATGGTTTAGGTTATGTTGAAATATCCGGGAGAACATCGGATGTAAAGAGACGAGGTTTTGTCTAGTTTTAGACGTAGTTGCCGGAGAAACTCTAAATATCTATTCTAGTATTACACAGTCGATATGAGTTTATGAAAGAAGACTTACAGTGAAACAACCCCACAATACAGTTATATAGATATGAAAGCAGTAAATGTAAGCGGGTAAACACTTACTCGGTTGTAGAGCTTCCATGCTGTATTGTTAGTTGTTCAACAAAGAGATTGAATATAATAGTATGTTACAAAATCAAAGGAGAAAGTGCTTTTTGAAAGGAAAATTGGGGCTTATAGCTCAAGGAGAGGCCCAGGGTTTTATCAGTGATCGCACTGTCGTTTTGTACAGGGACTTATACAAGTGACTGAGGCCCAAGAAAGGTTTTATGTACAAGGGGATGGGTCTTACACTCTCTCAAGAGGCCCAAAAATGATTGAAAGTGAACAAAGATGGGTCTTATAGCTCAAGGAGAAGCCCAAATGGTTTGTTTTAAACGGACGATCGCGCCGGGATTTTTGAAAACGCAGCGGGTCTTATACAATGACTGAGGCCCAAAAATGGTTTTGGTTTTCAAAGGGGGTTGGGTCTTACACTCTAATAGAGGCCCAAACTTTGAAAATGTTTTGTGAGGGTGAAAATCAAAGAAACCCTAATTTTGCTTTTCTTTAAAAGTAAATATTTAAATCAAATAAAAATGATAAAAATGCCAAATAAGTTTGAATAAACCATTTGTGATTTTTGTTTAAGGTTTGAAAAATGAGGGATTAATCACAAGATGAATTAAAACTCATTTGGTTTTGATTTTCAAAGTAAATATTCACTTTTAAATGTTTAAAAAACAATAAAAAAGGAATTTATTCACAAAAATACTCATTATATTAAATAAATAATATAAATCTGATTTTTTTATGGAATAAAATATTTCAATATTTTTGTGATTTTTTTCAAAAAGAAACAATAAAAAATAATTAAAATTGAAGGAGTATTAATTTTCCAATTAATTAATAAAACATGAAAATATTGGAAAAAATAGCAAAAATGTGAGAAAACACAAAATGGTCTGGGTGGGGTTTGAACCCATGACCTCAAGGTTATAGGGCGCGCGCCTTACCACTGGGGTGGTGATACATCCGTTGATTGACACAAATCAACAAATACACAAGGCTTTCCTTGTTTTCTAGGCCTGGCCAAGGCAAGGCAAGGCAAGTTTTGGCTCAGAAACGTGAAGGCCATAACTTTCTCATTTCTCCATGGATTGAGACAAAATTTAGGTCTATCCTGCCTAGAATTTCACAAGGAATTCAATGATGGTGGTAATTTTTCAAGATCATGTCCCCATTTTAAAACCCGATAATGGTTTTGAAATAGGCCTCCAATTGCATTTTTTGTGCTATCTCATGATACAGGCAAGAATTGCATGGAAATTTGGTGCAAACACAACACATATAACATGTACAAGATGTGCATGATCAGTGGACCTCAAAGCAATGCATATTTTGGAAAGTTCAAGTCATGATGCTTACCTCTTTTTGAGCTTTTGGAGTTTTTTGTGCAATCTACCAAGTTTCTTGTTCCAGAAATGGTTTGATGCTTTGGACACTCTCAAATGACCTTTTAGAAGCTTTTAGGATGGTTGGAATCAGCTGGAAACCTCAGGGATGAGTTTGAGCTCTTTCTTGCAAAAGGGGCAAAAGTGGCCAAAATAGCAACTCCCTCAAATGGTGTTCCAGATGGGGGAACCATTTGGGACAGTTCAAGGATGATATTTGGAGTGTGTTTGAGGTTTTATCTGGTTTGGAAAGTGACTGATTCAAGACATGGCTTGAAAAATGCACAAAAGGCCTATTTTGAGGTTTTGAGAGGTAAATTTGAGATTTAAGGATTACAGGTCACTTATGTGAGTTTGGATAGGTTAGATATGACATATTGGATGTGTTTGGATCATAAGTTGTGGTGGAATTGCTCTCTAACTCAAAAACTCAGGGTTACCTTGCTAAAGAAGGTATTTTTGCCTAAAGAAAGAGATTTTGAGGAAAGCATCTGTTTTATGGCTTTGGTGTACTCAAACTGAGCACAAATGAGCTCTATTTATAGTAGAGCAAGTTTGTTTTGGGATCAATAGTGAATGGCAACTGCAGCAGAGGTTTGGCCAATGTTGACCAATAGGAATCCAAGTCTCCTCTAGCCTTTGACTAGAGGTTAGAGCACAGTCCATGCCACCTTGGTGCATCCATTAAATGCTCCAATCCAAAATTGGAGTCTTGTCCCTCTTTTAGGGATTTCTAGGTTTGGCATGCTACTTCTTGTTCCGAAGACTTTGGAGGCTTGGATCATTGTTTGTTCCCTTTAGATTCGATCCTCAGATGTGTCCAAAGTGATGACAAGGCTTGGAATTATCTGATTTTGCCAAATCGAGCTAAAGTGCAAAATTCTGCCTAGCCTTGTAGCATGTTTGGATCTGCGTCCAAAGCATTGCCAACGTGAAAAAAGAAGCTACAAATTGTAGCTTCTGGCTTACAGACGTGCGTCTAGTGCATTTCCAACGTGGAAACAAACATACCCTTGGTAGTTTTCAGCAAGGCATATTGCCATTGTCATATCTCATGGCTCAAGTGGAATTTGATGAAGTTCTTGGCCATTTTGGAAAGCCCTTATATGATACAATAACTGTTTGATCATAATTGGTTTTGATACTTTTTGGATCCAAGTGAAAAATGCCCCTACATTTGGAAAAAAGTGAAGGCAGATTCTGACTTCGTGAAAATTTCACTAAGTGTTTGAAAAAGTGGCATTTCATGTTTTCAGCCACTTTGATCATTCCATAACTCAAAATCCATAAGGAATTTGAATGAGGTGTAGTTGAAGCTTTTGTAGAGGGCCATGAGGGCTACAAATCCAGCTTTGGATCGGAAAAAATGGCCTTATTGTTTAGGAGTTATGATCCTCCAAAATTGGTACCCTAGCCACTTTGTTCCATAACTTAGAAAATTTTCTAAGTTTTTTTATGGTTACCCCTTTTACAAGTTATCCCACTTTTCTTGATTTTTCTTGATGAATGATGATCCAAATCACACATTAACATCATTTTAGGGTCAAAGAACCATATTTGTGAAAAATTTCAAAAAGTCAAAGTTGACTTTTGTGCACAGTTGACTTTTTGTCAGATGAATTCCAAACTGTGCGATCCTCTATGAAATCAAGTCCTTGACCTAAATCAAACTTGATGGATTGATTTCATAAGTGTTATAGGGTGTATTGAATCATGTCCTAGGGTTTGGGAGCATGAACTACTCAAAAGTCAAAGGCACAGTTAACTTTTTCCGCGAAACCCTAATTGCGGTTCAGATGAAATTGAAACTTGTTGCTCAGGCTTCTTGGCTCAATCCATTGTTACAAATGGACCAATGTGGTGTGTTAGAGACCCTCAAATAATGTATTGAGGTCTTGGCTAATGATTTGTCCCAAAAGTCAACTTAGGGGTGAATTAGGTCAAGAAACCCTAATTCCTGATTTTTTATGAATGCATCCCCTAAAGCCAAATTGACATGATGATTGGGTTCATGATGTCCCTTGGAGCACCATAGATTATGCTTTGAAGCATTGGCTCATGCCCAGAGGAAAATCTCCATCTAGAGGTCCTGGTCGACCAAAACCTTAATTTGGTGACACTGTCGATCGTGAGGCTTGATCCTCTCAGAATGCTGCAACCTTGTGCTTGATTCTTGAAGTGGGAGTCCTCTTGATCCATTGTGGATGTTTGAGAGGCTAGACAAGTTGAAGATCATGTCATTCCTTGATTGATCCTTTGTCTAAGAACTCTGAGAGGACTTGAAACCCTAATTTTGATAGTAGTGAATGCTCACCCATCTTTGGGGAGACTAATAAGGCATGATGGTTCATCCATATTGTGATGATGATTTGCACAATGATGGGAAATCTTAGTGGTCAAAATTTGGGGTATGACACCAACTGCCTTGTACAAGGCAGATTTTGTCCATTTGCTCGATTTGGCAAATTTTGACAACTCCAAGCCTTGTCATCCATTTGGACACATCTGAGGATAAAACAAAAGGAGAATGGTCTGATCCCCAAGCCTCCAAAGTCCAAAAATCTACACTTAGCCATAACAAACCTAAAAAGGCTAAAAAGGTTCCAAGACTCCAATTTTGTTTCCAAGCATTCAATGGATACACCAAGGTGGCATGGACTGACATATTCCTAACTGAATGAGTCAAGAATCAGCACTGAATCAAAGAACCATAGGCATGTGCCCTAACCTCAAGTCAATGGCTATAGGAGACCAAAGATTCCCTGGGATCAACATTGGCCAAAGACCTGTACCAGCTGCCATTCACTATTGCTTGGAAAACAAACTTGCTCTGCTATAAATAGAGCTCACTTGTGCCCAGTTTGAGTACACCAAAGCACTATAACTGATGTTTTCCTCAAAATCTCTCTCTTTAGGCCAAAATGCCTTCTTTTGCAAGTCATCTCTGAGTTTTTGAGTTAGAGTGCAATTCCACCATAACTCATGATCCAAACACATCCAATATGTTATATCTAAGCTGTCCAAACACTCACTTGTGACCTGAAACACCAAAATCAGAAAATCCACTTCCAAAACCTCAAAATTGGACTTTTTTGCATTTTCCAAGCCATGCCTTGATTCAGTCACTTCCAAAACCAAACGAGGCCTCAAACACACTCCAAATATCATCCTCAAACTATCCCAACTAGTTCCCCTCATTTGGAACACCATTTGAGAGAGTTGCCATATTTGTCACTTTTGCCCCTTTTGTAAGAAAGAGCTAAAACATGTTCCTGAGAATTCCAACTGGTTTTGATCATCCTAAAAGCTTCTAAGGGATCAATCATGAGTGTGCAAAGCATTGGATTACTTCTGGCACAAGGATCTTGACAGTTAGCACAAGAAGCTCCAAGAGGTAAGTGCATGACAACTTGAACTCTTTGAATTATACATTCCTTTGAAGTCCATTGATCATAAACATCTCATACCTGTTGTATATGTTGTGTTTGAACCAATTTGCCCTGCTATTGTTGACTCAGTGGTGAGATAGCATAGAACATGCAAATCTAGGCATATTTTGAAACCACTATAGAGTTTTAAAATAGGGACACTTTCTGAAAATTCCAAAAGCACCATTGGATTCCTCGTGAAATTCTACGCCAGATGCACCTAAATTTTGTCCAAATCCATGGATAAATGAGAAAGTTAGAGGCTTCACGTAAATTGCCAAAACTTGCCTTGCGTTGCCTTGGCCAGGCCTGAAAACAAGGCACCCCATATATGCACATGGGATGGTTTTGATACACGGATGTATCACCACCCCAGTGGTAGCGCGCATGTGTGTTTGTGTATGAGGTCGTGGGATTAAACCCCACCCAGACCATTTTTACTACTCTCCCATTTTTGCTATTTTTTCAATATTTTCATGTTTTTGTTAATTAATTCAAAAATTAATTTCTCTCTCAAATTTAATTATTTTTTATTGATTCTTTTTTTGAAAATTCACAAAAATATTATAATATTTTATTCCATGAAAATTTTACAAAAATATTATTTATTTCATATATTTGGTATTTTTGTAAAGAATTATATTTTTATTTGTTTTTAAACATTAAAAATATTTCTTTCTCTTGGTTTTGAAAAATTCAAATGATTTTTAAATCATCCCATGAATGAAACATGATTTTCCAAATATAAATCCTAGATCACAACCTTTTTTCACATGTTTGATTATTTTAATTGAATTTTTATTCAATTAAAATACATTTAAAAAACCAAAAATTAGGGTTTTGATCATTATCACCCTAACAAATCTTTTCAAACATCCTTGGCCCTCTTGATAGAGTGTAAGTCCCACCCCTTTGTAAATATAAACCTTTTTGGGCCTCAGTCATTGTATAAGTCCCACTGCGATTTTAAAATCTCGGCGCGGTCGTCGCCTTTTAAACGAAAACCATCTGGGCCTCCCCTTGTGTTGTAAGCCCCATCTTTCTATTAAAAAATACACTTTGGGCCTCTAATAGAGTGTAAGACCCAACCCCCTTTGTACATAAATAATTTTGGGCCTCAGTCATTATATAAGTCTCAGTGCAGTTTTCAAAACGACGGTGCGATCACTGTCTTTCCATGGGCCTCTCCTTGAGTTGTAAACCCCATCCCTTGTACAAAAATAAACCTTTGGACTTCTCTTTGAATTGTAATACCCATTTCTTTGTAACTAAAACCTAATTTGGGCCTCAGTCGTTGTATAAGTCACGATACAATCTTCAGATCAACGGTACGATCATTGTTTTTCATCTGGGCCTCTCCCTGAGTATAAGCTCCAACAATCTTTTCAAAAATAACTTCCCTTTTGATTTATGTTCAAACTCATAGTTGTTATCAAAACTTTATTTAATTTCTTGAACAAATAACCATACAGCTGTTACAACGGAAGCCTGCTCGCCTGTAAGTTTTATCACCTTTCATTTACAAGCTTACATATATATATATATATATATATATATATATATATATATATATATATATATATATATATATATATATATATATATATATATATATATATATAACTGTATTGCTGGAAGCTTGCTCACCTGTAAGTCCTTCTTTCATATCCTTTTAAATACTTGTCATATATCAACTATATATATACTTGTATATCTGCTTAGAGTTTTCCCCGGCAACTAGGTCTAGAACTAGGTAAAGCCAGTTGGTCACTCTTTCAATACAGTCAAAACTAGTTCCCCATAGGAATTCCAGATACAGTCTTGCCTTCTCTTGGGCTTAAACAATATGGAACAAAGAGAAAGGCATTATTCCTGGTGAAATTTTTCTCAGACTGTCACTATTAGAAATTGTCAAAGAAATTCATTTCCCCCAGAGAGGATTAATTCCCGGTGAAACCTCTCTTGAATTTCTTCAAACCCTAGAACTGTTCATTAAAGAAAAGATTATTCCCGGTGAAACGTTTCTTGAAATCTTCTTAAGTTTGGACCCATAGGCTTCCTAAAAGCATCCCCGCCTCCTCTTGGGCTTTGTACAAGGACCCCTCGGCATCTTAGAAGTTCTCATGCCTTCTTTTGGGCTTAATACAAGGACCCTGAAGACCTCTTAAAGGTATAGGACAGAACTTAGTCATCCATTGCTAGAGCAGTCTTTCCAGAATCAAATCTCAGACCAATTTTAGGGTTAATTCTCATCCCTTTAAACACCAGCCTCCTCTTGGGCATCATACAAAAACAAACTCTTCCATACCCGTAGACTTGGACAGTCTAATCTCCTCTTGGATCTCAAAGACATTCTCAAGTTCTCTACAAACACAGGAAAAACCCTGGTCATTTAACCAATTTCCAGTAGAGTTAAAACCCTCGCAGGATCTAAAACTCAGTCTTTTATCCTAAAATTTCCCCAGCCAGGGTCAGCTTATCATCAGTATAACACTATCCCAAATCAGAACCTCAAGGCATCTGATACCTCCACTCTTCTATAAACCTCAGCAAGAGTTGATTCCCCATTTTGGACCTGCCTCTAGATTTCAATAATCCTCAGTAGAAGCCAGCCTCCTCTTAGGCTTTATATAATGATTTTCCTCAGCAGAATTAGCCCCAACAACACCCTTTTGTTGAGCCCGTCTACTTTCTTAAGGCACTCTCTTATTGAGTCAACCTTTTTCAGCCTCCTCTTAGGCTTTGTATAAAGATTTTTCCCAGCTGAGTTAGCTTTAAAAGTACTCTCTTGTTGATTCAATCACCTTTCCATACTCTCTTATTGAGTCAATGGTACCAAAAACACTCTCTTGGTGAGACAGTCATCTTTTTAGCCTCACTCTTGGTCTTTGTACAAGACACATATAAACTTTCTCCAACACAATCAAAATCTTCATAAACTCCCTTTAAAGCTTGGGAAAAATATCTTCCCCAGCAAAGTCAATTCTTCCCAGCCTTCTTTTAGGCTTTGAGAAATAATATCCCTAAGCAGAATCAATCTGCTTTTCAGCCTCCTCTTAGGCTTTGTATAATGATTTTCCTCAGTAAGTTCAGCCTCAATCTTGCGCTTTGTACAAGATACCTAAAAATCCTCAACTGAGTCAGTCTCATTTTCAGCCTCAATCTTGGGCTTTGTACAAGACACCGTATAAATCTCTCCAGCAGAGTCAATCTTCTTTTAGCCACAATCTTGGGCTTTGTACAAGAAAGATAAAACCTCTCACCAGTAGAGTCAGTTTCCCCTTTAGCCTCAATCTTGGGTTTTGTACAAGACAGACAAAATATTCTCCCGGAAAAGTAAACTTTTAGCCTCCTCTTAGGCTTTGTATAATGATATCCCCTAAAAAGTCAGTCTCTTTTTAGCCTCAATCTTGGGCTTTGTACAAGACAGATAAATACTCTCTTGTTGAGTCAGCCTTCTCCAGCCTCCTCTTAGGCTTTGTATAAGGACTTCACCAGTGGAGTTAATCAATCTCTTAGCTTCAACCTTGGGCTTTGATCAAGGCACACAAAAACAAACATCCCCTTAGAGGAAATTAAAATCTCTCTATAGGAAGACATCTCTCTGTGTCATCACAAATTAAAATAGACATTCAAAACAAACCCTAATCCCAGATAACTGTTGTAAGTGGCACACTTGTTGATTTAAATATCCAAGCTGTCGTCCATCCCTCATCCTGGTAAAACTTCCTCGTTCATCTAATTGTTGTAAGTGGCAAGCCTCTGGATTATTTACATCCAAGCCAATGTCCCTCTCTTAGCATGAGAAATTCCTAAGGCAAAATGACATTGCTCAACACCGAGTTAAAGTTTCCTCCTTTAGGACAAATCCCTCATAAAGGAAATTATGGCATTGCTGGATTCACATATCCCAGTTAAAGTAA
The DNA here is from genome assembly GCA_022829125.1 of Lathyrus tuberosus. NCBI lineage: Eukaryota > Viridiplantae > Streptophyta > Magnoliopsida > Fabales > Fabaceae > Lathyrus > Lathyrus tuberosus. The sequence goes on from JALAZF010000110.1 coordinate 13,064,887, forward strand.
TTCTCCTATATAAATAGTCACCCAACAATTATGATAAACATATGAGATGTCTCCCTTTAGAGATGACAAATTCTCTCTTAGTCAAACCTTTTAGCTTCAATCTTGGGATTTGAACAAGACACAAATACTCATTTAGCTTCAATCTTGGGCTTTGAACAAGACACCAAAACAAATTTTCCTCCCATAGAATAGGAGGAACTACGATTGCTCTGATTTCCCCGTTTCTTTAAACGGGAATACATAGGCATAAGATTGTGAAATCTTAGTGAGCATACCAATCAAAAACTCTAGGTCCAGTACCTTCACACACCAATCAAAACTGAGGTCCAGTACCTCACCAAAATCATTAAAAACTCACTCTCTTTCTCAAACATCTCCCAAAGAAGAAACTTCCCCATTTACGGATAAACACCATCAAGTATAAAAGCAGAACCTATTACTAATAACCTGTGGATAACCATATATAGGATGGGTAACTGACAACTCCCCATTGTATAACCTGACCCTGAACTCCCCGAATCTCTTTAAGCATTTGTTCAGTTAAACATTCGCGTGCAAGGTTAGTTTTAGATAGCTTCCCTTTCCCTTCCAGCTTCACGGGATAAATAAGAAATCAGAAAGTAGCACCCCACTCCTACCATTGCGGTGGAGAAACTAATATGCGATAAGGTGGTCGCGTCACCGACAAAAATCGCACTCTACAACCTTCCCTAGGTATAACCAACCCCCGAACCTTAAATCTTTAGCTTTGTTCTTACATAGCGCAATTAGGGTTTTCGATCTTTACCCTTTCCTTTGGATAAATCAAAGACCGTGGTTAATTTTAAGATTTTGTGATTCAAATTAATCCAATAGCTTGATATCCGATTCCCACCACGACACCATAGACAATCAATAGTGCCCATCTTTGAGAACCTTCTTGGATATGTCCCTCACTCCTAGTTATTTCCCGAAAATACTCTTGTGTACTTTAATAAGGGTGTACGTGGCTTCTTTTCCTTCAAGGAATTTCAACAGGGGGGGGGGGGGAGGAACGTCTCTCATATATAGTTTTAAGATTGAGTACAAAGATTCCCTTCTTTTTATGAGGAAGACCTTGACAAGGCCAGTTAGCATTATTCCAGACTCGATATACGCCCTTATAAGTGATATCCAAGAACTATGGGTGGTAGCTTCTGTGGAAGCCACTATCACCTCTAAAATTTTGATGTTAGGTTTGCCCAATGTTTTTTGTATGATGGAATTATTAATTCTTGAAGTCCTTATGCTTGTGGTCTTAGACATGACATCTACTATTGTGTTTTCCTTTTATGAGACATGTACAGTCTCATTGGATTTGAATGTGGATAACTTTTGTCTTGTCAAGGAGATGTATTTATGCAGTAAGTGGACCTTGTTTTATACTTCAACCTTTACCTAGGATACTACTAGTTGCAAATATATTCCCAACCTAACTTTCTTTGCTCTTATCTTTAAGTCTAGCGAGAGAGTGGCAATAAAGGCATCATACTCCACTTAGTTTTTAGTAATAGGGAATACAAAGAGTAAGGATATTTCAACCATTAACCATACTTCTCTATAAAGGTTGAGTTTGGCCATATTTCCCTTGATGTTAGAAGATTCATCTGTGAAGACATACCACCTCGTGCACGATTTTTTAGTGGTCAGTGTCATTTCTATAATGAAGTCTGCAAACACTTGGTCCTTCAAAGCTTTCCTTGCCTTCAAGACTACGTCAAACTCGAATATTTTGATTGACCATTTCATCATCCATCCCACAAGGTCCTGACGATGGAGGAATCTCTTAAGAGGTTGGTCAGTCCGAACAATGATGGCATGTTCTAAAACATAACACCGAACTTTCTCGGATTTATGATGATGGCCAACATGATTTTTTTTGTCTTTTGGTAACAAGCTTATTGGCATGCTAGTACTTTTGATACAATATATACTAGACTCTACATGACACCAATTTTCAGATAAGGAGGATGCTAAATTCTTCAGCGGATACATCGAGATAGATGAAAAGATTTTCTCTAGCCAACGATCATGACCAAATTGGTGTGGAGGGTATAGTTTCCTTTATAATATGTTTGAATTTATGGAACATAAGATAGTGGATCAGAATGGAACATAACGGAACAAAGCATAAGGAAATATAAATCCCAATCGATTGTTTGGTTATTTTATTAAAAATGTCTCATTCCATTGCATACACTACAAAACGAATGGAATAAAAAATAAAGAATTAGAATGATATGAAATGGATTCCATCATGTTTCATTCCACCCCTTCAATTATTTACAAATCCAAACAATGGAATCTCATTAGTTACTAATCCATTATATCTTATACCTCCAATCCAATTATACCCTTAGTGACACAAATTCTCGTTCACACTTTGGGGTCCAATCAAACTATGAATCTTTCCCCTATAGCTTATAGAGAGGTAGTGCATGCAAGGATAACCTCGAGATGAGCCTATTGAGAGAAGTAAACATCCCATTTAACTTCATTATAATATTCTTTTTGGCCTGAGTCTCCACTTTAATAACAACTTCATATTTATCAAGTTTGGCTTCTACGCCCCTCTCCATTTAGTAGAAGCCCAAAAGTTTGCCAGCTCTGACATACCCTCACTTTTACTCTAACATTCTCATTATCATTCATCATATCATTGGCATACCATTTCTCGTTAAGGAGGGTGATTCATAAGTTTGAGTATGAGGACTTCCTCCTCTAATTGCTTTCCTAAAGGTTATCCAAGGTCACTTGTGTGTCCCATTGTCCTGATGCTTAGATCTTATGATTGTTACTTTGTAGTTAGATTTTGTTGCATTCTTATTGCATCAATGTGTATTATTTATTTTATCTAACCATCTTGCATTCTTAAATACAAAAAAGAAACATGTCCAGTTGCTTCCATTTCTTTCCTTGTGTGGATTAGGGTTTGCAAGGAGGTATCAAGGAAGAATCATTGCTTTCATACAAGTGTGTTGAGATTGCTTCAATGGGCATTCATTCATGGATGAGTTCAAGGAAAAGTTTGACCTAATCTTGGTCAAACACAAGATCTTTGCTTCATTTGCAAGTCATTGCATGTTATGGATCATTTTGAAGACATATGTGAATCAATTTCAAAGTTTTGTGTGGGAAATCATCATTGTGATCATGCATTGGTTTCAATTAGGGATTTTAGTTAACATCAAGTCCATGTTTGATTTATTTAGCTAAGTGTTCAAATTTGGTGCATTTGGCTCAATGTTTCAAGACATGACCTATAATTCCAAGCCATGAGCATTTTGGTTCATGCTTAGATGCGTTTGATCATGTGGCAGTTCAAAGTTCAAATCATGGTCCATGGTTGATTAAATGGAAAGAAAGACTTTAATTCATTCATCTCAAAATTTGTTTTTAGTGAATAAGTTAAAATATGATACAAATGGTTTTAAGTGTGTACCACATGAGTTTTTTGAATCAAAATTAAAGTTAGACAACACAATTGCAAGACATTGGTGTGGTCTTTTGAACTCTCAATGTTAACTTGGGCTTCGTGGCCCATTCTGATTCCTATTAACACCTCCCATGCTACTCACACCTCCCTCTTTTTTTTTTAATTTATTTTCCTCTTTTTTAATTGTTTTTTTTCTTTTTCTAGGTTTTTTCTTAAACTTATAATATTCTTTTTCATACTATAATTTCTTTTTTTCTTACAATCATTTGTGGTTCATTATTATTATTATTATTATTATTTGTTGTTTTCTTTTTTATTTTTCACTCTTATGATCAATTGGTTGATGGAATCTTAAATATCATTGATTAATGATCCATAGGATGATTGAATCTTCAACACTTCAAACATGTTGATGAATGATCATTGGATCATTCTTGACACTTTTAGGTGTTGATAGGTTGCCCTTGGTTGATCATACTTTGAATCTCTTGATGATAGATGAGACCATTGTGTTGACTTAAGCTTGATTCTACTTTTTACTTCATCTATTTTTTCATTGTGTTGCATATTTTAGGAGAATAACTCTGTGTTATTTCTCTAACATGTTTGAATGCATAGATTCTTATTGACCGATGCGATTAATCGATCATTTGATCACTAACTACTAACCTCTAACTTCTACATTCTCACACTTTATTTTTTCTCAATTTACTTCTCGTCATTTACTTTCTGCAATTTACTTCGTTGCTCATTTGTCATTCATGTCTTTACTTTATGTCTTTTTCTTCTTTTTTATCTTTATTCCTTATCTTGGTAAAAAACCACAAAAACATGATAAATGAAAAGACTAAAAATATGATTCTCTAATGGTGACCTAAAGAATGGACTGTGGACTATGAAAATGGCCTTAGCATCATGGAGTTTTGGACCTAATGTTTGACCATAGCAAATGGAGACTTGGACTTGGACTCTTGTTTTCATTGCCTAGCTTAAGACATTTTGCACACATACGACTTTCTCTTGCGTTACCTAACAACGAGACCATTTATTTCTCGCATCAATACTTTCCTTGTATTTTTCATGTGCCCCTCTCCCCATTTTGGATGTACTTTCTTTACTTTCCTGTTTTTCTTTGGTTGTGGTTTCGTTTGCTAGATATCCTTAGGAACTAGGATTGACCTCACCACTTTCTCAAACCCTTGATCCAACGTCAAGTGGTATTTTCCTAATAAAACCCTTGATCCAATGACAAGTAGATGCATTGTGAATTACATTGTTGATGTTTAAACTGTAGATGCATTAAGTGAGAAGTTAAGGCGCACCTTTTCTTTTTTATTTATTTTAAAATTCACAAATAAAAGGGTTATCACTACGGTTCTCCTGGTTAACCGTAGTGATATATTTATAATAAATAAATACCTATCTATGCAATTTTTATTTATTTTAAAATTCACAGATAAAATGGTTATCACAATGGTTATTCTAGTTAACCGTAGTGATATATTTATAATAAATAAATACCTATCTATACGGTTGTTATTGTTAACGGTTGTGAAATAGTTTACCCATATATAAGCGAAATAAATTTCACTTAATTGACAGTAACGACGTTGCCTTCAAAGTGAAACCCTAGAACCCATTTTTTCTCTTCGTTTTCACCATTAGACGTGAATCTTGTGCTTCATACATTAAGGTATTCTTCTTCTTCCATCTATTGTTAGATATTTCCCATTATCTCGTTTGTGGATTGTTATTTTTGTTGTTTGTTCTTATTTTTTCATATTTGTTTTCACTACCTTAACAAAGAACATGCTTTGGAAACTTCATAATGTTTGCGTAGCTATGGAAAAAAGTACAAGAAGCATGAAGCTATGATAGAAACTTCATCCACCTTGTACTTTTTCTTCATAGCTACATGAACAAGATGTTAGTAAATGAAGAATCAACACTGTAAGCAAACTTTATCTAGTTCAACATCATAATTGATTTCTGTTCCGCGATTAGTTTCATTAAAAGGTGCATTATTCCTGTTCCTCTCTTTACTCTTCACTGGATTATGGTTTTAGGGTTTGTTTTCAACTGAGGATGCTCATTTTTGAAGTTTGCTTTGTTTCCTTTCAGGTTAAGGGGATGATACAGGGTGATGATGCTGGTGGAAACAAGCGTATTATATCAGTTTATAATTTCTGGATCTGGTATAGAATGTTGTTTGAGTTTATCATATTCTATTTACATTGTTTGTTTAACTAACCCTCACTTAAAGTTTGCTGGTGGTAGCAAGCGTATTATATGAGTTTATAATATCTGGATCTGGTATAGAATTTTGTTTGAGTTTATTATATTCTATGTAGATTGTTTGTTTCACTAACCCTCACTTAAAATACATTCAGTTAATTTGACATAGATACTTATAATCTGCAAATTAAGTTGTATTTGAAAACCAACTTAAACAAACCAATGTTCTTTTCTGATTGCATGCCTCTCATCATTTATCTCACGTTCTTTTATATATAGATTATGGTATAATGATCTGGCTCCTTAGATGCATCGCCATCTTCCAATATAGTTAAATCAAAGATGAGGCAAATTATCCAATGTCTTGTTATGGAAATTTAACTATAATCGAAGATAGCGATATATCGAAGGAGTCAGATCAATAAACCACAATATATGTAAAAGAGCGTGAAATGCACGATGAGACGAATTCAATCAGAAAACAACATTGGTTTGTTTAAGTTGGTTTTCAAGAACAGTTTAATTTGCAGATTATAGACATCTTCATCAAATTTAATCCATGTATATTTATTTAGTGAGGTGTTTGGAAAACAAGCAATCTACATTTAATATAATAAACTTAGGGTACTTACAACAACGGTTATATATTGTAACCGATATCATAAGTAATTTATGTTTTATATAAATTCGCTACTGATGGGTTTTGAACCCAGAACCTAAGTGTATGTATCGCAACAGTTTATTATCATAACCGTTGTGACATAGGGCGCGCGTCCTGCCTTTCAACAACGGTTTCCAGACTGTTGTAGAAACAACGAACTTACAACGACAATCTACATAACAACGCCTTCGCCCGCGTCATTATATGTCATTCCCAACTGTTGTTAAATGGGTTTTTCGTAGTAGTGATTCGCGCTTAGACAACTTAGATGGTTCTGGTTGAGTATAACGGATGTGAGGGCTGCTAATACCTTACCCATGCATAACCGACTTTTGAACCCGATATCGGTTGCAATGACCATATCATATCCCTTTTGTTTATTGGGTTTTATCAATATTTTCCCTTTCCCTATTTGGGAATAAATGAAGTTCGGTGGCGACACTGTTATGTCCATCCAGCGAGCGTGCAATTGCTTATTGTGAAGTCGTCTCTCATTTTTGAGGTACGACAGATGGCGATTGTAGGACGATGTGAACTTTTTGCTTAATCCTAGCTCCTAGAAAATGGCTAGTGTACATGACGTTTCATGAGCTTCAGTTGTCAATCGGAATACTCAATATCACGCAATTCGCTATTTTGGCGGTAATCACTAATGGAAGCACTTTGTTAGAAACTCCATATACTTTTTCGGTGTCTCCAAACTCTAGGATCAATTTCTCGTCCTTTGATTCTCCCTCAGTCGTCTGCGATCCCAAACAACAATTTGTTGACGGAATGCCTTGATGCTAAGGATTTGGTGAATTCGATGTGGAATTCCGTGAGAATCAGAAATCGATTCCCATTGACAACGTCATTATTCTAGTGTACACATAAGATTTGTGATGTAAAGAGAATGAGATATTCCGATGTGGCGGTACATGCCTTTGAAGTGGTGGAGCAGAAGTGTACCTACAAGATTAACACTTCAACACTCAACTAACTAAAGTCAGAGAGATGTAATTTCTCTAGAATGAAGGAATGAATACCTATTATGACATGTGAGAGAGCTTAATTAGATGAAAATTAAATAATTGTGTTTGAAGTTTTTATTCTACCCATTTCGAAAACGAAAAATTCTTATTTTAAATTCATTTTATGTCAAAATTGGAATAATTCAATTTCCATGTATTCATTAAATTTAACTAATAAAGGCATCTATGACCAAAGTACATAAAGAGTGGGGAATTATCTCGTGATGTTTTAGTGATTTTTTATATTCTCTGACTTTGTAGGAAGAGATCTCCTTATGGAAGACCAAATATTTGCTTTTCTCGAAACCGACGGCTCGTGCACACCACGACCAAAGAGATCTGCAACATATTTTGGCCACTTCATCCCTATAGTATTGGGTGCTTTATAGTACTAACTAAAATATTTATTATGTATAATAAAACTTAATTTTGAATAAATTAATTTTATAAGTTAATTTTAAATTTATTTATTTTAGAAATTGTCTTTTGAAATGAGTTAAATATAAATTAATTATGATAAAATGGGTTATGCTAATGCACACCCATGTAGGTGTGCATTAGCAACATACACCTTAGTGTATTTTTGTGTTGGGTCCACCAATTTTAAGTGTATGTTAGCATTTCTTTGATAAAATATATCCGTTTTAAATGAGACGAATAATAAAGTTAAGAATAAAAATTAATTATAGACACAAAATTTCATGTTTTATATTTAAATTAAAATCAATTTTTAAAATAAAATAAAATTAATTGCACAAACATTTAAAAATGTATCTCACATCTAAAACAATTTTGCTTATTTTTTTTTAAAACAAATAAATGTTAGTATAACAAAAAATATTTATGTTAAAATGGGCTATCAAGTCCGTTAGACGGACCTCAGGTATTTTAGGATTGAATCAAAAAATTCTTGTTATAATATAGATTTGAAAATTATCATCTGAGTCTGACCTTAAATGGACTTCAAGTTACCCAATCGTAAACAGATTTTTTTTAATAAAAAATAAAAATAAAAATTTCATAATATTGATTATAAATGAATTTAAAAATTATATTATTTTAAACATAATAAATTTTAAGTACTATATTATCATTTATAAATACTATAATGTGTTTTTAAATAAAAACACATGTTTAAATTGTATAAAATAATACTCGAATATTTAACATAAAAGTAACTAATAGAATACGAGGAAAGAATGTTGATTATATTAATGTATAAAATTTAAAAGAGAAAGATTGAATAGAATAGAGATAAAATTTAATGAGGTGAGAAAAATCAATGTGTTACTTTGAAGTAAGACAATATAAATATTAATATATTTTTAAAAAATTTATAGATATGCGGGTCTAATGGACAACCCACGTTCCATACGGGTTAGCCCTATTGGGTAGCGGGCGGGCTAAAAAGCCCTTAAAAAATGTGAGCTTGAATTTTCAGGTCCAAATCTGTAGCGAGCGATTTTTGTCGGTGACGCGACCACCTTATCGCTGAAGTTTGGGTTTTCTCCTCGAGGAGAAAGAGTGTTACTTTCTGATTTCTTATTTATCCTATGAAGTTGGAAGGGAAAAGGAAGGTATCTAAAACTAACCTTGCACGCGAATGTTTAACTGAACAAACACTTTAAAGTGATTGGGGGGTCCGGGGTCAGGTTAAACAATGGGTAGTTGTCAATTACCCATCCTATATGTGGTTATCCACAGGATGTTAGCTTTAGGTTTCGCTTTGTAATTGATAGTGTTTATCTGCTGATGGGTTGGGAAAGTTTCTTGGGAAAGTGTGACAGGGAGAGTGAGTTTTGTTTTCTGTGGAAAATGATAATGGCTTAAGGTATGAAACCTAAAGTTTTGATTGATATGAAGGTACAGGACCTAGGGTTTTTTTATTGGTATGCTCGCTAAGATTTCTCAATCTTATGCCTACGTATTCCCGTTTAAACGAAATAGGGAAATCAGAGCAATCGTAGTTTAGGGAGGAAAAAATGACGTTTTGGGGTCTTGTTCAAAGCCCAAGATTGAAGCTAAAAGGGTATTTGAGAGGGAATTTGTCATCTCTACAGGGAGATTATTGACTTTTGTGTGCCTTGATCAAAGCATAAGGTTGATGCTAAAAGATTAATTGATTTGGCTAGGGGATTTCTTTATACAAAGCCTAAGAGGAGGTTAGATAAGATCAAGAGATTGACTTTTTGGGGATATCATTATACAAAACCTAAGAGGGGGCTAAAAAAAGGGTTTTGACTCCGTCGGGGAGGTTTATATGTGTCTTGTACAAAGCCCAAGATTGAGGCTGAAATGAATTTGACTCTTGCTGGAGAGTATTATATGTCTAGTACAAAGCCCAAGATTAAGGCTAAAGTGGGAAATTTAACTGACTCTGGTGAGGATGTTTCTTGTACAAAGCCCAAGATTGAGGCTGCAATGAGTTTGACTCTGCTTAGGGAAGGTATCTGTCCCCAACTCAAGAGAGAGAAATTTATATCTTTTACAAAGCCCAAGAAAGTTGCTGAACAAGATGGAGAACTAGAGAGGAGGCTAGCTCCTACTAAGGGGGAAATCTTTATACCAAGCTTTGGAAAAAGATCGACTCAACAAGAGAGTATTTTTATCTGTCTTGTATAAAGCCCAAGATTTAGGCTAAAAGGGTTGACTCAACAAGGGAGTACTGAAAGGTGATTGACTCAACAAGAGGGTCTGAAAAGGTAATTGACTCAACAAGAGAGTCTGAAAAGGTGATTGACTCAACAAGAGAGTCTGAAAAGGTGATTGACTCAACAAGAGAGTCTGTTATACTCAACAAGAGAGTGATTTGCTGTCTCGTACAAATCCCGAAATTGAGGCAAAAAGCGTATTGACTCAACAAGAGAGTCTAGAAAGGTTAGATCCGCTGGGGAGAATCATTTGTACAAAGCCCAAGAGGAGACTGACTTTGCTTAGGAAAGATCGTTATACAAAGCCTAAGAGGAGGCTAGCTTTCCGCTGAGGAAAGGTCCTTATACAAAGCCTAAAAGGAGGCTATCTTTTGTCGGGGATAATTGAGATGTCAGATACCCAGAGGTTCTGATTTTAGATAGTGTTGGCCCTGGTCGGAGAACTCTCATGAGAGATACTGGGTTTCTACTGGAGATCGATCCAAAATGCCCGGGGTTCTTCCTATGGTTGTAAGGAACTTGAGAATGTCTTTGAGACTCAAGGGGATTAGACTGTCCAAGTATAATGGTGTGGAAGAGTTTTATCTTTTGTAGGATGCCTCCAAGGGGAGGCAAAGGCATTAAGGGATGAGACTCAACCCTAAAATGGCCTGAGGTCTGACACTGGAAAGACTGCTCTAGCAAAGGATGACTAAGTTCTGTCCTATACCTTTAAGAGGTCTTTAGGGTCCTTGTATTAAGCCCAAGAGAAGGCATGAGAACTTCTAAGAAGCTGAAGGATCCTTGTACAACGCCCAAGAGGAGGCGAGAATACTTTTAGGAAGCCTGTGGGTCCCCAAACCAAGAGAAGTTCAAGAAATGCAATTCACAGAGAAGAGATTATTCCAAGAAAGTTCGAGGGTTTGGAAGAAACTCAAGAGATGCTATTCACAGAGAATAGATCAACTCTGGGGAGTAGAATTTCTTTGACAATTTCTAAGGGTGACAATCTGAGAAAAGGTTCACCGAGAATACTGCCTTTATCTTTGTTCCATATTGTTTAACCGCAAGAGAAGGGAAGACTGTATCTGGAAATCCAATGGGGATCTAGTTTTGTTTGTATTTAAGAGTGACCAACGTGGCTTTACCTTGTTCTAGACCTAGTTGTCGGGGAAAACTCTAAATAACTATACTAGTATATATACAGTTGATATATGACAAGTATTTTAAAAGATATGAAAGAAGACTAACCATGCGCAGCTTCCCACAATACAGTTATATATATCTAACGTGTATTTAAAAGAATGAAAGAAGACTAACCATGCACAGCTTCCCCCAATACAGTTATATATATTAAAGCGAGTAAAGGAAAGCTGTTTAAAACTTACAGGTGAGCGAGCTTCCATGTTGTATTGTTAGTTGTTCAGAGAAATTAAAGAAAGTTTTGACAACGACTGTATATTTGAACCTAAATCAAAAGGGAGTTGTTTGTGAAAAATTGTTGGGGGCTTATACTCAAGGAGAGGTCCAAGGTTTGAACACTTATTGTATTGTTGTTTTGAATATCGTATCGGGACTTATACAACGACTGAGGCCCAAAAAGTTTTGGTCAAAAGGGGATTGGGTCTTACACTCCATTAGAGGCCCAAAAGTGTTTTTAAGAAAAGAAATGGGACTTATAGCTCGAGGAGAGGCCCAAGGTTATTTGTTTGAAAAATGGCGATCGCGCCGAGGTTTGAAAACACAGTGGGTCTTATACGATGACCGAGCCCCAAAAAGTTTTGTTTTTCAAAAGGGGTTGGGTCTTACACTCTATTAGAGGCCCAAAGATTATTTAAAGAGAAGAAATGGGACTTACAACACGAGGGTAAGCCCAGATGATTTTCTGTTTGAAAATGGCGATCGCGCCGAGATTTTTTTAACGCAGAGAGACTTATACAATATCTGAGGCCCAAATGGTTTTGTATTTTCAAAGGGTTGGGTCTTATACTCCCTCAAGAGGTCCATGAGTGTTTGAGAAAGATTTGTTGGCGTGAAAATCAAAGAAACCCTAATTTCATTTTCTTTTAAAAGTAATCCTTTTAAAATGAATAAAATGACAAAAATACCAAATAAGTCTAAATAAACTACTTGTTATTTTTAGTTAAGGTTTGAAAAATGAGGTTTTAATCACAAGATGATTTAGAACTCATTTGATTTTGATTTTCAAGATGAATATTCATTTTTAAAAGGTTTAAAAACAATAAAAATGAATTTATTTACAAAAATACCAACTATATTAAATAAATAATATAAATCTGATTTTTTTGGTGGAATAAAATATTTCAACATTTTTGTGATTTTTTTCAAAAAGAACCAATAAAAAATAATTAAAATTGAGAGAGTTATTAATTTTCCAAATCATTTAAAAATAACATGAAAGATTATAAAAAGTGGAAAGAGTGATAAAAGAGAGGATCTGGGGCGAGCGGGACTCGAACCCCAAACCTCTAGGGTGCAGCGCGCGCCCTCTACCACTGGGGTGGTGATACATCCGTGTATCAAAACCACCCCATGAATATATGAGGCATGCATTGTTTTTGGCCTGGCCAAGGCAAGGCAAGGCAAGGTTTTGGCCAAAAACGTGAAGCTTGTAACTTTCTCATTTCTCCATGGATTGGGACAAAATTTAGGTCTATCCTGCCAAGAATTTCACAAGGAATCCAATGGTGGTGGTGGTTTTTTCAGATGAGGCTCCTATTTCAAAACCCGATAGTGTTCTTGAAATAGGCCTATAATTGCATTTTCTATGCTACTCTTATTACATACTTGAATTGGTTCAAACACAACATATATAACATGTATGAGATGTGCATGATCAGTGGACTTCAAAGCAATGCATATTTCTAAGAGTTCAAGTTATGATGCTTACCTCTTTAGGAGCTTTTTGGGCTATCTGCCAAGTTTCTTGTGCCAGAAATAATTTGAGGCTTTAGACACTCTCAACTGATCCCTTAGAAGCTTTTAGAATGGTTGGAACCAGCTGGAATCCTCAGGAACAAGTTTGAGCTCTTTCTTGCAAAAAGGGCAAAAGTGACCAATATGGCAACTCTCTCAAATGGTGTTCCAGATTTGTGGAACCATTTGGGACAGTTCAAGGATGATATTTGGATTGTGTTTGAGGTCTTATCTGGTTTTAAAAGTGACTGAATCAAGACATGGCTTGAAAAATGAAAAAAAGTCCAATTTTGAGGTTTTGAGAGGGGACTTTGTGATTTTGGTGTTACAGGCCACTTATGAGAGTTTGGACAGCTTAGATATGACATATTGGATGTGTTTGGATCATGATATGTGATGGAAATGCTCTCTAACTCAAAAACTCAGAGTTACCTTGCAAAAGAAGGCATTTTTGCCTAGAGAAAGAGATTTTGAGGAAAGCAAGTGTTGTAGTGCTTTGGTGTACTTAAACTGAGCACAAGTGAGCTCTATTTATAGTAGAGCAAGTTTGTTTTGCAAGCAATAGTGAATGGTGGCTGCAGCAGGCCTTTGGCTAATTAGATCATTTTGGAATCTCAAGTCTCCTCTAGCCATTGACTAGAGGTTAGAGCACAAGCCTATGGTTCTTTAGTTCAGAGCTTATCCTTGACTCATTCAGTTGGAATAGGCTCAGTTCATGCCACCTTGGTGCATCCATTGAATGTTTGGAAACAAAATTGGAGTCTTGGCCTCTTTTAGGCTTTTTAGGGTTTGGCATGCTACTTGGGGAATCTTGGACTTGGGAGGCTGATGAATCAGTGCTTGTCCCTTGGTTATTCCCCCTTGAGGTGCGCAGATGGATAAGAATGCTTGGAATTGCACAATTTGAAAAAATCGAGCCTTTATGCACAAATTTGCCTTGTCAAGATAGTTTGCAGCAAGGCATGTTGCAGCTGCAATAACTCCTAGCTCATGTGGAGTTTGATGGAGTTCTTGGACATTTTGTAAAGCCCTTATGTGACACAACACATGTGTGATCATAGTTTGTCTTGAAAATTTTTGGATCCAAGTGAAAAATGCCCCCTACATTTTGAAAAAAAGCAAGACAGATTCTGACTTAGTGAAAATTTCACTAAGTGCTGGAAAAAGTGACATTTCATGTTTTCAGCTATTTTGATCACTCCATAACTAAAAATCCATGAAGAATTGGAATGAGTTGTAGTTGAAGCTTTTAAAGTATGCCATGAGAGCTACAAATCCATCTTTGGACCATCCAAAATGGTTGCTTGGATCTCAAGTTATGATCCTTGGAAATTGGTACCCTAGCCACTTTGTTCCATAACTTAGAAAAATTCTAAGTTTTTATGGTTACCCCTTTTACAAGTTATCCCACCTTCTTTGATTTTTCTTGATGAATGATGATTCCAATCACATATTAACATTGTTTTAGAGTTGAGTAACCATAATTGTGAAAAATCTCAAAAAGTCAAACTTGACTTTTGTGCACAGTTGACTTTTTATCAAATGAATTCCAAACTGTGCACTCCTTTGTGAAATCAAGTGCTTGACCTAAATCAACCTTGATGGATATGTTCCATAGGTGTTATAGGGTGTATTGAATCATGTCCCAAGGTTTGGGAGCATGTCTGAGTCAAAAGTCAAAGGTTCAGTTGACTTTTTCCTCGAAATCCTAATTGTGGTCCTCATGAAATTGAAACTTGTGGATCAAGCTTCTTGGATCAATACATTGTTGCAAATGGATAAATGTAGTGTATTAGAGACCCTCAAATCATGTCTTGAGGTCTTGGCTCATGTTTTGTCCCAAAAGTCAACTTAGGGGTGAATTAGGTCAAGAAACCCTAATTCCTAATTTTTGGTAAATGCATCCCCTGAGGCTAAGTTGGCTTGGTAATTGGGTTTATGAGGTTCCTTAGAGTATCATGGGTTTTACTTTGAAGCATTGGCTCATGTCCAGAGGAAAATTTTCATCTGGAGGCCTTAGTCGACCAAAACCCTAATTTGGTGACACTGTCGATCTTGAGGCTTGATCCACTTGGAATGTTGCAATCTTGTGCTTGATTCTTGATGTGGGAGACCTCTTGATCTTTTATAGGTGTTTGAAAGGCTAGACAAGATGAACATAATGTCATATCTTGATTGATTCTTTGTCTAAAGCTCTGAGAGGGCTTAAAACCCTAATTCTTAATTGTAGTGAATGCTCAACAATCCTTGAGGAGACTGATTGAGGCATGAAGGTACATCCATATTGTGGTAATGATTTACACAATGATGGGAAATCTTAGTGGTCAAAATTTGGGGTATGACAGATGCCCCTATTTAATCTTCTTGGAACCGAAGGTGTGAATGACGAAGGTACTCGGGCATTCGGGGTGCAAGATGATTAAATATCGAAATACCCGAAATTTTGACAGTGGTTATGAATGGTAGTTTACACATTCATCTTCTTTTGCTAAGCGATAATGCTTAGAAAAGGTAAAAACTTCCCCTCGATCCTAGTTTTCTACCAAGGAACTGGTCTCAGTTTCTGAAATAAACTTCCCCTCGATCCTGGTTTCCTAATAAGGAACTGGTCTCAGTTTCTGATGTAAAATTCCCCTCGATCCTGGTTTCCTACCAAGGAACTGGTCTCGGTTTCTGATGTAAACTTCCCCTCGATCCTGGTTTCCTACCAAGGAACTGGTCTCAGTTTCGGATACAAACTTCCCCTCGATCCTGGTTTCCTATCAAGGATCTGATCTTAGTTTCTTTTGTCAATAAACTTTCTTGACAAGGGACGCTATTTGTAGCGGTTTTCCTCAAACTTCTCGCCGAATTTTCCTGGGGAGATGCCATTTGATGGAAAAAGTTTTGATGTCAGACTTGATGGGGAACCCATTCGTCTGAGCTGTAGAGGTGTACAAACTTCTCTATTGGAGATGCCATTTGTTGACTCTACTAGGGAAATGAGTCTCTTGAGAGATTGCTTTCTACTTGGGGATATTACATCATAATTTTCCCCAAGATCTTCTCGGAGAAATGCCATGTGATGTATTCCAAATTTGAGGTGCTGATGACCTTTTCGTCAGCGAACTTTCTGGAGAGAAACCGTTGTATTTCCGAATCTTTGATAAATGGGCTTTCTCTGGGATTTTCCTTAATCCGGGAAAGTGAAGATATCATCTTCAATGGCAAAGAGTGACATTCGTCGAGAGTTTTCTTGTTTTTCAGAGGTTCAAGTTATCAAAGTGGTCAAGGGCCTTCTCCATCCTAGAAATAAACTAGAGGAGAGATCGCTCAGATGAGGCGTTTCCTAACGAGGAAATAACTGACAACTCGATTGGGAGGACTCTTATCACCAGGGGGTAAGACCGACTAGAGTGATAGTGATGCAATATGAATATGAATGTAAATCAATAATGCATGATGTATGTATGTATATGCTGACAAAACTGACGCGACATACAGACTAACAGATGAACATGATTGGATATTCGGCCACTGCGGGGAACGAGGAAGTACCATTTGGTCCAAAAGTAGAAATTCTGCCTTGCTTAGGAGAGATAGTCCCTGTGGGGAACAACCGTTGGTCGGGCTTAGGAGATAAGAACTCTGTCGGGGGTGTCAGATGAAACACGATCTCTGACATAGCTAATCCTTCGTTCAGGCGTACCGGTTTAGAAGGAGTACTTTGATTCTCCGCCTTGAAGCTCAATTGCTTCTGGAGAAGCGATCGATGTTCTTTCGATGTTCAATAGTCAAAAGAAATTGCAATCTTTATTTTAAAAGCAGAAAAAAGTTTGACAAGTAAATTCATTTTTGTTTTATTTCAAGAATCATTGATCATATTTAAAATATCATTCTGTAAAGCTAAAACAAATTAGAATTACAAACAAAAGCACTAGGGCTCAAATTTTATTGATAGGATGGAGATCAGCCAAGCGCGTGATTCCATGGAGTATTTACAAAGTTTAGAAAATGGTAATTTAAGGGAAAATGGCTATATTGAAACATAACGACCGCTATCCTTCTACCAACTTTGAATTCGGGACATCTAGAGCTTTTGTCGAAGATGACGTTGACTGAAATTTTCTGATGGCTGGCATTACTGCTGAGGAGTCGAACTGATCAGACATAGTTACTTGCCATTATCCCTAACTTTTTCTTGGATTGTACTTTGATATTTTCAATCCACCGGGATGGTTTTTGATTATGTTTCTAATTTTTGCCTGGACCGCCCTTTCAGGTTTTCAATCCACCGAGACATTTTATTTTTATTTTTTATTATTTTTTATTTAGGCGAAATATTTCTTGACTACGTCAACGTTCGTGGGGTAGGCAAATTCCTCTCCATCCATGGTTGTGAGTTGCAAGGCGCCGCCTGAGGAGGCTTTCTTGACCACATAGGGGCCGTCATAATTCGGAGTCCATTTGCCCCGAGAATCAGTGAGAAATGATTGTATCTTCTTGATTAGTTTGAAGATCGGAGCGAATGTTGCGGTCATGAGGGATATGAACCTTGAGATGTAATTCAGACGCCCCAGGAATCCTCTGACTTGTTTTTCAGTCTTTGGAGAAGGCATTTCTTGAATGGCCTTGACCTTGTCAGGATCAACCTCAATTCCTCTCTGGCTGACAATGAACACTAGCAGTTTCCCTGAACGGATTCCGAATGTGCACTTATTGGGATTCAAGCGGAGTTTGTACTTTCTTAACCGCTCGAATAGTTTTGACAGGTGGGTCACATACTCCTCTTCTGTCTTAGATTTAGCAATCATATCATCGACATATACCTCGATTTCTTTGTGTATCATGTCATGAAACAGAGTAGTCATGGCCCTTTGGTAGGTTGCCCCGACGTTCTTTAAACCGAACGACATTACCTTGTAACAAAACGTGCCCCATGGGGTGATGAAAGAAGTTTTCTCCATATATTTCGGCGCCATTTTTATCTGATTATAACCCGAGAATCCATCCATGAAGGAGAAAACTTCGAACTATGATGTACAGTCTACCAGCATGTCAATGTACGGTAAGGGAAAGTCATCCTTTGGACTTGCTTTGTTCAGATCCTTGTAGTCTACACACATTCTGACCTTTCCGTCCTTTTTCAGAACTGGTACTACGTTGGCTACCCATTGAGGATATTCTAATGTGGCGAGGAAACTCGCATTAATCTGTTTCTGTACTTCCTCTTTGATTTTGATAGCCATATCCGGATGAGTCCGTATCAACCTTTATTTTACTGGAGGACATTCTGGTCTCAACGGTAGATGATGTTCCATGATGCTGGTATCCAACCCTGGCATATCCTGATAGGACCAAGCGAATACATCGGAAAACTCTTTGAGAAGCTTTATCAAACTTTCTTTGACAGTTGGACTGAGCAGTGCCCCAATCTTGACCTCTTTTCTCTATTCTTTTGACCCTAAGTTGACCGTTTCCAACGGTTCTTTGTGAGGTTTAATGGACCTTTCCTCTTGTCTGAGTAATCGGGAGATCTCTTCTAGAGTTTCTTCGTCATTTTCTTCTTCAGCCTCAAATACCGAGAACTCAAAGTTGGGAGAAGGCATTGGATCGTATGTTTCAATGGGGTTTAAAACAAGAAATCTGCATGACGTGATGATTGTTTTTAGAAGAGATAGAGAGAATGCAAGAGTGCGTGCAGTGTATTTTCTGAAAAATGCTTGTTTTTATTATTTGAGCTGTGTTTTTTTAGGATTACCATTTTCTGAAAAAGCGAAAAGAGAAAACAACAATAACTGTGGAAATTACAGAACGACGTTATTTTATTTATGATTCGGTCGATTCTCGAAACTACAACCCTATAAAACAAAACTTTGTCGCTTTGGGCAAAGCGAAGAGGTACATTTACAAAAAGTGAGCCCTATCAAAACATCCGTTTCACCTGGGCAGGGTGAAAGGTTAAGATAAAGACGACGATTACTTTGACTTATGAATAACTTTCGGAACGTTGACAACAACCCATTGGCGGTGAACTCCTCGGTGAATCACAAAGTCTGGTACTTTGCTTCTGGATTTGTCTTCAGAAATAACGTTGATTTCTGGTGGAGCAGGATCGTTGGAATCTGTCTCCCAGGCAGAGTTGTCGTAGGAGGATTCCTCTGTTGCATCCTGCATAGTGTTTGCACTCTCAGGCAGATCTTCCCATCCAGTTGGCTGGATGTCTTCGAGCCTGATACGAGAGCTTTCCGGAGCGGTGTACTTGACCAGAAAGTCGAATTTTCCACTTGGTTGTCCCAAGGTGTCCCACACTTCTTTGGGATTGAAGGAGTTATCTCTCTCGATGACGTTGACCTCGGGAAAAGCGTAGTCGATGAATTCTAGTCCTGCAAGCTTTGCAAATACATCGTCGTGCTGGATATTTTCAAAATGCCCTGAGTGTTGATCCCATGACATGGTGGGGACACATGTATTATTTTCAATGATGCTCAGCTCATATGCATTGTTTGGATGAATCTCTTGCCCTGAGTCTCCTAGGTACGGCTACCACTTAGGCAGGCCATCCATTGAGCCATAATAGTCGTGGTCAAAGTTGTCTTTCATCAGAGTGTCCTCCTCTAATGAGTTTAGTGGAGCACGGCATCCTTCCGGATCACAATCTCTGTATATCATCTTGACATCTGACCTCGATATAAATCTCGGACTCTATCCCGGAAAGCAAAATGGTAGAGGCACCTCTTCCTGAGACATATAAACGTCCTCGTTAAGATAGGACTTCCATTCTTCATCTGTATCGGAGGAATCCCCCTCGTTGATGGTATGTACTTCTTGAGACACTGGGTGAACGAAACCTCCACTATGGAAGAAGTTTTGAATGGGATGAAGATTTTCATCGTAAATAGCTGCCTGGGTACAGGTTGAAGAAAAACCAAGACCTTTCTTTTTCTTATTGTCTGTAGAAGTGACAAGTTGTCCCCATCCTTTGGCATCGTTACTTTTAATATCTTTGAAAGCATCTCTGTACGAGGAAATCGACGTTCCTACATCTGATTGATTGTTATTGCTCATCGAAAGTGCTTAGAACTGGGTTCCAACAACCTCCTCTGGTTCTACACAAGTGGGCGACGATAAGTTGCTCACGATCAAGGCTTGTTCTCCGCAGACTGTGACGAGTTGGTCGTTCTTGACGAACTTCAACTTTTGGTGAAGCGTCGAAGTGACTGCCCCAACCTCGTGTATCCAAGGTCTTCCCAACAAACAGTTGTATGTTGCTCAGATGTCCATGATCTGGAAAGTGAATTGGAAAGTGTGAGGATCGATAGTTATGGGAAGGTCGACTTTGCCGATAACTGTTTTCCGGGATCCGTCAAATGCTTTGACGGTGACCTCACTGCCTCTCATCGGAGATCCTTTGAATGATAGTCGCATTAGAGTGGACTTTGGCATCACGTTTAGGGCTGATCCGGTGTCTACCAGTATGCCGGCTAAAGCATCGTCCTGGCAGTTGAGTGTAATATTGAGTGCCATGTTATGATTTGGGCCCTCTTCCAGCAGTTCCTCATCACTAAACCCCAAGTTGTTGCAGGAAGTGATGTTGGAGATGATGCTGTCAAATTGTCTTATTGACACATCTTGTTCCACAAAGGCTTGCTCTAAGACATTCTGTAGAGCCTCTCTATGAGCTTTGGAGCTATGTAAAAGTGATAGCGCTGAGATTTTTGAAGGAGTTTGCAACAGCTGATCAACAATATTGTATTTACTCTTCTGGATGAGCTTCAGCATCTCATCATTTTTCTTTGAAAGGTCGGTATCACTAGACGGACCGACTGGTTGATCAAGAATTTCTGCTTGAGGTTCCTTTTCTCTGGTAGGTTCTCCAACTCCTGGGTTGAAGATTCGACCACTCCGTGTTACTCAACTGATGTCTGCAATATTCACGACGGAGGGTAATGGAATTTCCGTTCCATTCTCAATTGTTGCTGCACCGTATTTGTAAGGGATAGCCTTAGTTGATTCATACGATAACGGTCCCGATAGATAGATAACTACAGGAGCCTTCTGATTCTTTTGACCATTGTAAGTAATCTCAATCAGTTTTTGGTTGGGAACTTTCGATTCGTCAAGAAAGTGGATGATGGTACAAACATCTTTGGTCCTCTTATGATCAGAGATTATGACAACATCTTTGATTCGATCAGCGACAAAGTCTGGCATCGAATTGGTTGACCCTGAACTTGGACACGGTCGAATCTCTTCGTGGTCCAACTGACTCTGAAGGGCTGCTCGCACGAGGTAACATCCTTGATTATCTTCAGAGCAAACTCTACAGCATTCATAGTTGTGTGGTGGCACCCGGCCACGCCCGCTTTGTATGTAGTGTAACCTCACTGGGTCTGTTTCCATTGATCGAACATCCTGACTTTGATGCCTAGTAGGGTTCCCGTTAATCATACTGACTTGTTGTGTGTCTTCGTCTAAATAGATCAGAAGCCCCCAGTGATTTAACAAGTGTTGCAAAGTTCTTTGAACGAGAGCACATCCTTGGTCACTCTCACGACATCCCTTACAGTTCTGATAATTATGCGAAGTCAGAAAACTGAGCTGGACCTGCTTAGTATGTAACTCTACCAAGCTGGTATTCACCAAGTGAATATCAAAGATTTGAATCATATTCACTTGATACTGATTTCTATCGCAGTAATCCTGAATCCGTCCAAGATCCATCTGACGCTGGAGGGTCTCTTGTACAAAAGAGCATCCCTGATTGTTTACCGAGCAGATCAGACAGGAATCGTAATCGTTCCGTGGCAGATTATGATGTTGGCTTTGCCTTGAGTGCATTTTCACCAGGTTGACATTCATCGCACAGATGTCGTGGTTCTGAATGATGTTAGAATTCATATAAGTCATGTTGACTTCACGAATTTGGTGATCCTGGATCCATCCGAAATCCAACTGTTCCTGTAGAGCTGATTGCACCACATAACATCCTTGATTATTCTTAGAGCAGATATCACAATGGTGATAGTTATGAGATATTACATGCCCATATTCGCTCTGTCTACGATGCATTTTGACCAGGTTGGCCCTCAATAAGAGTACATCATGAATTTGATAGCTGTGGTTAGACTCTCCCTCTATAAAATTTACCGCAGCTTTCTCGTGCTGAGGTGTAATACCTCAAAATTTGCCCTCTTACTTTTAGCGCTAACTGGCTCATGCTTCATTTCATTTGCATCCTCATTTCTGCATTTTTCATGGTTCTTTTGGGCATGGGATCAAGGTATTTTCCAGCAGCTCATGGCGTCAGCACTTCTAGTATCATTTTCAACAATATTCAGAGCCAAGCAAACAACTTTCAAAGTCTTTTTGAGCATTTATTTTGCTCATTAGATGATTTGATGATCAGAAACCCTGGCAGTCAATTTCTAATCGGTTATTCGACGTCAGGCATTATTAATACAGCAGGATATCCCGAGGTGTCAGCAAGAATTTGTGTTCTTTTCAGGTGTTACTCAGTGGAAATATCAAATGGCAAGTTTCAGAGGTCTAACGTGGTTCAAAACAGGTGGAATCAGGCGATTCTCCAAGTTTCCCTCCTTTTGGCGCAAAATTTGAAAATTTGGATGGGTTAACCGATTAACCAATTGCAGTGCAATTTGGTTAACCGGTTAACGAAGGCGAAAATTGCCCAAATGCTTCATTTTCAGCACTGCATCTTTTTAATCCAAATTTTAATCACCAAATCTCATTTCACACCAATAGAAGGATCTAGAGAGAGTTGATTTTCCATCCAAATTTAAATTCTCTCCACACTTATTCCACATTTTCTTTTCCTAATTCATTTTTCACCCAAAAATTCCACCCACTTAACCTCACTCCAAACCCAAACTTAACTCCTAACCTAGGGGTTATTTAATCTCATCAATTCCAAACCTCTAGGGGACCTAGATCATTTTTTCACTCTAAATTTTTAGAATTCTCTTTCAATTCTCTCCCACTTTTTCATTCTCCATCTCCATTTTCAACCACACTCAAAGCTCCTTTTCAAAGATTAACAAGTTCTTCATTGGAACTTGTTAATTCTTGAGCTAAAACCTCTCATCATCACTACATTTCTACTTTTCAATTTGGATTTTCGTTTGGATCTGGTTCTGGAATCTCAGAAGTGATTTTGGAGCTTTTGTTGCTTATTGCGTGGATTTTCAACTTTTGAGTGCAAGGTGTCATACCCCAAATTTTGACCACTAAGATTTCCCATCATTGTGCAAATCATCATCACAATATGGATGAACCATTAGTCTCCCCAAAGATGGGTGAGCATCCACTACCATCATGTAACACCCCAAAATTTGCCCTTTTGTTTTGAAGCTAACTGGCTTATGTTTCTTTGCATTTCTTGCATTAGCATTTATGCATAGCATCGGTTCTTAGCATGGGATCAAGGTACTTGGTTCATCTCAAAGGTGTCTCAAGCCTCAGTGTTTTGTAGAGGTCGTCATATCTTCATAAGATCAAGAATGGCAAAGGATTTCAAGTGAATCTTTCCCTCCTAAATAGAGCGACCAAATTAGGGTTCTTGGGTTCAAAGAGCTTCTTGAGAAAACTTTGTGGATTCAAGCATGCTCTCATGGGTTCCATATGCTCCCAAACACTCATAGAGGAAGGCATAGCTAGTGGTTCATTGTGGAAGATGTTCAGTGGATCAGTTGCTTGTGAACCAAGAAAAGTCAACTGTAAGGGGGAAAGTCAACCATGGAATTTTGAGTTCCTCTTCATGATTTTTAAGGTCTTATGCCCTCATATGGTCCTCAAAGGCTAGGATTCATACCATTCATCAAGAGTCAAGAGTTTGTGCAAAAGTTACTAAATATGGAAATGACCTATAATTTGAAACTTTCCATTTTTGGCAGTTTTTCCACCACATTCAACTTGACTTTTCATCATCAAAGAAGTTTCGAATAATCTTGGGATAAACATGAAAGTTGAAGATCATTCTCTCCCTTTTCCAAAAAGTACTAGATCATCTCCATACCATTTGTGAAACTCAAGATATGACCAAAAGAAGGCAAGGCGCTTTTTAGGGTTTTCACATGTATCCATTTTTCCACCTTTTGCATTTTGGTTCAAAATGACTTGTAATTGTTTCTAATGACTCAAGTCACATTGCCATATTCAAGTACACTCCATGAGGACAAGACTTGGCCTTTGAATCAATTCATTTCATGCCATATACCTCACTTTTTCACAATGTGTGTTAGTTCTTGGATTGGCTGGAATTTTGGTAAAACAAAGTATGTTCAATGTTGATGTCAAAGTGCTGATGTTGCAACATTGAGTCTTAACACTGGGTTGTGTTAAGTATTTAAATTGCTGAAGTTGGATGTCTGATGTCACATGCGATGTTGTGACATTAGATCTGCAGAATTAATGACATCAGGTTGTGATGTTTTTAGGGTTTGCGTGTTAGCTGGAATTGTGGAGAGCAAGCTGTCTCATTGGATGCGAATATCTTGGGTTAGATATTCTTCGCTGCATAGGAGATCTGGTGCAAATTTGTAGGAGATTTAAAAGGTTGAAGATTTGAAAAGATTTTAGGAGAAAATCTGTTTTGAATATTCAGTTTTAAATAATAAATCAAGTCAGATATTGTAGCAGTCCAAGCCCAATTCAGGTTGCTATTTAAAGCGCACAAGACCAAAGGAAAAGGTACAGAAATACAGAGAGAAGATCAAGAGCATATGCTGAGTGTCTTGAGTATTTTGTACGAATTTTATATACAGAATTCTAGGTTGAATTGCTGAGTCGTTTTCTGTCCTCTCTTAGAAGCTGTGAAGCAATAGAGAGTTATTACTTGATCAAACCTGTGAAGTAAGATCAAGGTTGCTCAAAGAGGTTGTTCCTTGAGTATTGTTTTAGGGATTGAGTAGTGTTCTCATATCTAAGTGGTTTCTTAGGTAGAAAGTCACTAGTAGGGATTAAGTTTAGGAGATTGTCAACTGTGTTGTTGAGTCTGTAAATTAATTCTACAAGTAGTGAATTTCATCCCTGGCTTGGTAGCCCCCAGACGTAGGTAGTTAGACCGAACAGGGTGAACAATTTGGTGTGTTATTCTGCTGTTTATTTTGTCCATTGTGCAGAGTGTGTTGTTGTGACATCGCACTTAACATCACAAGTCTGATACCAGAATTTCAATTGGTATCAGCGCAGGCATCCTGTCTGTCTCTGGGTGAGATCTAGGGAAGTTACTTTCTGGTGTAAAGATGGACAAAGAAGTTGGAGGATTCGTCAACAGACCCCCTATTTTGGATGGATCCAATTATGACTATTGGAAGCCAAGGATGACTACTTTCTTAAAATCCTTGGACAGCAGGGCATGGAAGGCTATTATTAAAGAGTGGAAAGCACCTGTTGTGTGTGAGAAAGATGATGCTGGCAAAGATAAAGAAGGCACCTCAAAGCCAAAGCCTGAAGAAGAATGGACCAAGGAAGAAGATGAGCTTGCCCTTGGTAATTCCAAAGTTCTTAATGCAATTTTCAATGGAGTGGATAAGAATATTTTCAGGTTAATCAATACCTGCGAAGTTGCTAAGGAAGTGTGGGATATTTTGAAGGCCACTCATGAAGGTACATCTAGAGTTAAAATGTCAAGACTTCAGATTCTAACATCAAAATTTGAAAGCCTGAAGATGAAGGAAGATGAAACTATCCATGACTTCCACATGAGTGTTCTTGAGCTGGCTAATGCATCCAGTGCTCTTGGTGAAAAGATGTCAGATGAAAAGCTTGTAAGGAAGATTCTTAGGTCCCTTCCTAAGAGGTACAAGATGAAGGTAACTGCTATTGAAGAAGCTCAAGACATCAGCACGATGAGAGTTGATGAGCTCATTGGATCTCTTCAAACTTTTGAGCTTGGTTTGAATGAAGAAGAACCTGAAAAGAAGCCAAAAAGTATAGCCTTGACTTCAAATGCTCAAGAAGAGGAAGGGAAGAGTAATGAATCCCAGGAGGACTTATCTCAGGCCATAGCTATGTTGGGAAGGCAGTTCAACAAAGTGTTCAAGAGAATGAATAATAACTCCAGGCCTAATGTCAAGAACATATCTTCTGACATCAGCAAGTCAAAAGAGAAGGATGAAGAGAAAACTGCCCAAGATAAAGGAGTTCAGTGCTTTGAGCGTGAAGGGTATAGACATGTCAAGAAAGAGTGTCCCACCTTCTTGAAAAAGCAGAAGAAGGGCATGACAGTTTCCTAGTCTGACTCTGATAGTGAAAGTGAAGCTGAGTCAGCAAAGCATGTTAGAGCTTTAACAAGAACTGTTGTTTCTGATGATGATTCTAGTGATGGAGAAATAACGTATATGGAGTTAGCATCTACTTATCAAGAGATGTGTTTAAAAAGTGATGAGATTTGTCAAGAAAACAAGTGCCATAAGCAACAGATTGCTCAGCTTGAGAATGAAAAAGTTGATCTGGAAAATGAAGTTGTACTAGTTAAAGCTCATCTTGATCAAATTACCAAGTCTGTTAGGATGCTGAGCTGTGGTACAGACACACTTGATAAGATCCTTCAGACTGAAAAGGTTGCTGGTGATAAGTCAGGTATAGGATTTGTGGCTGAGAAAAAGGTTTCTGATGAAGCAAGCACTTCAGGAACACAGGAGGAGGTGTCCCAACCAATGTCTCAAACAAAGAGACAGGATCCTACCCCTAAGAAGGTTGTTCATCCTCAGAATGTTGAGAAAAAGAATGGTCCCCATCAGAGGAAGATGCAGCCTCAAGGAGCTAGGCAGTATATGCCTCCCCAATATCACAATAGCATGCAAGCTGCAAGGTTCAAATAGAACATGTCTCATCAGATGTCTCAACATCAGGAAAAATGGTATGGATATGGATACAACAATGCTGTGCCTCATCACTATAGAAGAAGGAAGCCTCATAACCATAGGAGACAGCCTAGAAGACAGCGTCCTCAGTACAGAAGAAGACAATCCAACTATGGAAGAAGGAGACAACATTATGGGTGGCAGCCACATCATTATCATCAGAGTGGCAGAAGATTTAACCACTTCAGAGATGACAGAGTCAGATGCTTCTATTATGGCAGGTCTGGACATATGCAGTCCTCGTGCTTCAAACTCCATGGTTATCCAAATCCAGTTCCCCAAACCAGGCAGAAGGAGGTCAGATCCAAAGTTGCTAAACAATGGGTTCCTAAAGCTCAGGTCACGTGTCTATGGGCTCATACCTCAGATGGACATTTTTCCATGGATGCATGGTACTTTGACAGTGGATGTTCTATGCACATGACTGGATCAAAGGAGCATTTGGTGGAGTTTAATCCTTGCCATACAAATAAGGTTGTGTTTGGAAATGGAGAAAAAGGAGTAGTAAGAGGAGTTGGAGGAGTGAAGAATCATGATGGTCTTACTCTTGATAGTGTGATCCTTGTCCAAGGGTTGAAGACTAATCTGATTAACATAAGTCAGCTATGTGATGAAGGTTACAAAGTCAACTATTCCAAGGATGAGTGTCTGGTGACAAACGAAAAGGATGAAGTCATCATGAAAGGAGTCAGGTCCAGACATAATTGTTATCTGTGGATCCCTATAGAAGTCAGCCCATCTATCGATGTTAAGACTGATGTTTTAGCATTAGACTGTGACATCAAGTGTGAAAGGCTGTTAGAGTTAAGTACTCTTAAGTTGAATCCCTTCAAATCTGTAAAAGGAAAGCTTATTTGGGGGGGAGAAACTCATTGATTGGTCTTTAAAAAATACACAAAATCTGGAGCCTTACCTCAGACCCTCATTTCCTATTATAGCAAAATCACAATCCATCAAAACTCATATCTCCCGTCTGTTCGTCTCCTTCAACAAGAAGAATCATCTCAACCTATACTGTCTCAAAGGAACCATGTCAAAACAGACATCTTCTCCATCGAAAATTTCATCGCGGAATAAAGCTCGGGTTTCTACAGATGGGTTCTCTGAAGACGAAGCTCTGAATATACAACCCATCTCGGTAGTGCTCCCAGAGTCAGGTAAACATAGACCTTCTAAACTTGCTTCTAAAAGGGCCGCAACTACCTATAAAGACATTGAGACAAAGAAGCATGTTACGGGTATCCTATTTAGTGATAAATCAACACCTAGGTCATCCACGTCTCAAACTGTGGTAGAAAAGTTTGATGTTGACAAGAGTATGGGGAATCTAGCTACCAAAATACTGGACAGAGGTACACCTGTGAAAGGAATTTCTATACCATTGAATCAGATGTCGGCAGAAAAGGTAGACATGCAAGGAGATGAGTCTGATCTTCATAGACTTGCTATGTCTATCATTGAAGATTCTGAAATAGGAAGTGAAGAAGATGATGTGCATGAAGAGACAAATGTTGAGGAGAATGTTAGAACATCTGCAGAACCCACTTCTGTTGGTAATGATAATGCTGATGTGATCAATGTAGATGATCTATCAGATGATGAAGTGATAGCAAGAGATGTCCCAAGTATTGGAAAGAGATTAAAATCTAGGAAGGGAAAGAAGGTTGAACCCTCTCCTAAGAAGTCATCTAATGAAAAGAGGAAGAACATTGTTGTTGGACCAGCAAAAGCCTGGAGCAAAGTGGAAGTAAATCCTAGAAAGAGGAAGGCTGTGGAGCATTCAGAATCTGACTATGATGTCGAAGATGATGTCCATGACATCACACCAGTCAGAAAGACCATTTTAAAAAGAATCTCTGATAAGGTCCCTGAAGTGCCAGTGGACAACATATCCTTCCATTATGCTAGCAGTGCTCCCTTGTGGAAATTTGTATGCCAAAGGAGATTAGCTCTGGAAAGGGAGCTTGGAAAGGATGTCTTGGAGATGAAAGAAATTATGGACCTCATTCATGTTGCTGGACTGTTGAAGACTGTGACCAGATTCTCTAAGTGCTATAGTGGACTTGTTAAGGAATTTGTTGTCAACATCCCCATGGACATTTCTGACAATAGAAGTGTGAACTACATGAAGGTGTTTGTTAAGGGGCAGTGTATTGACTTCTCTCCTAGTACCATTAATAAATATTTGGGAAGAGATGAACAAGAGGGGTGTGAGCTGGAAGTGACTGATAATGAAGTGTGTAGAGAAACCACTGCCACTCAAGTTAAGGTGTAGCCACTGAAAAATATATTGACAGCTAGCGAACTCAGTATCAAGTATGCTATTTTGCACAGAATTGGTGCTGCTAACTGGGTACCTACTAATCACAAAACCACCATAATTGTGGGATTAAGAAGGTTTATCTATGCTGTTGGGAAAAAGGTCAAGTTCAACTATGAAAGCTATATATTTGATCAAGTGGTGAAGCATGGTGCCACCAATGCTATCAAGGTGCCTATATCATTCCCTTCCCTTATCCGTGGAATGATCTTAGATCAACATCCTGGAATCTTAACGAGTACAGAGGTAGCATGTAAGAGGGAGTCAGCTTTATCTTTGCATCCCAAACTATTTTGCTGGGAATCATGTTCCAGACATTGTTATGACATTAAGTTCTGAAGTTAAGAAGGTCAGTACAAAATCTGAGTTGATTGAAGAACTGAAGGCAACCTGCAAGGATCATATGGTTATCAGTACTAGCACTGTTAGGAAAATGAAGATTGAGCAGATGATCAAAGACTTGGAACAGGGAGAAGATAATGTGAATGGCGATCCTGAGGATTCCAGGTCAGATGAAGGTGATGAAGATGCTGATGGTACCAGCTCAGATGAAGACTAACTTCCATCTGCTGTTATTAGATAATAGTTTAGTTTTTTTTTTTGTTTTGCACTTGTTATGCCGGTTATGTAATTTGAATTTTGTGCTGTTATATGCACCTTTTATGTTTTTCTGTTCTATGATTTGTTTTGCCTGGTTACTAACTGTGAGGCTAACAATGAGAGCTAGGGTAGTACTATTTGTAGTTAATAGGGCTCCTGATTGAAGGTTGTCAAATTGTGGCTAAAAAGGGGGAGAAGTAGCCAAGAGAGCCTAGAGTATCAAAGGGTACAAAGGTCAGTGCCAAGACTACAAATGTCAAATACTGTCAAAAGAGGAGTTGTTTGTTGCTGTTAAGGAATGGAGTCAAGAAATATGCAGCTGGGGATGTTGCTGATTGCTGATGTTATAGTTCAGAAGTGCAGATATTAAGGGGGAGTAATTGCTGAACATCTGCTATGCTGGTTATTACATTGAGGGGGAGTGCTTATTGCTGCTAATGTTGAAATATGTGCAGCTGCTGCAGCAGAGTTTTGTGAAGTCTTTATTGAAGATGCTGCTGCTTGGAGTTTAAAAATAATTGTTTAATGTTTTTTCCACTGCTGAAGTCTCTGAAGGTGCAGAGATTGTTTTAGCCAAAATTAGCCAAAGGGGGAGATTGTTAGTTCTTGGATTGGCTGGAATTTTGGTAAAACAAAGTATGTTCAATGTTGATGTCAAAGTGCTGATGTTGCAACATTGAGTCTTAACACTGGGCTATGTTAAGTATTTAAATTGCTGAAGTTAGATGTCTGATGTCACATGCGATGTTGTGACATTAGATCTGCAGAATTAATGACATCAGGTTGTGATGTTGTTAGGGTTTGCGTGTTAGCTGGAATTGTGGAGAGCAAGCTGTCTCATTGGATTCGAATATCTTGGGTTAGATATTCTTCGTTGCATAGGAGATCTGGTGCAGATTTGTAGGAGATTTAAAATGTTGAAGATTTGAAAAGATTTTAGGAGAAAATCTGTTTTGAATATTCAGTTTTAAATAACAAATCAAGTCAGATATTGTAGCAGTCCAAGCCCAATTCAGGTTGCTATTTAAAGCGCACAAGACCAAAGGAAAAGGTACAGAAATACAGAGAGAAGATCAAGAGCATAGGCTGAGTGTCTTGAGTATTTTGTACGGATTTTATATACAGAATTCTAGGTTGAATTGCTGAGTCGTTTTCTGTCCTCTCTTAGAAGCTGTAAAGCAATAGAGACTTATTACTTGATCAAAGTTGTGAAGTAAGATCAAGGTTGCTCAAAGAGGTTGTTCCTTGAGTATTGTTTTAGGGATTGAGTACTGTTTTCATATCTAAGTGGTTTCTTAGGTAGAAAGTCACTAGTAGGGATTAAGTTTAGGAGATTGTCAACTGGGTTGTTGAGTCTGTAAATTAATTCTACAAGTAGTGAATTTCATCCCTGGCTTGGTAGCCCCCAGACGTAGGTAGTTAGACCGAACTGGGTGAACAATTTGGTGTGTTATTCTGCTGTTTATTTTGTCCATTGTGCAGAGTGTGTTGTTGTGACATCGCACTTAACATCACAGGTCTGATACCAGAATTTCAATGTGTAAAATGGCAAGATGGATCATATCTCATAAATCAAGTCATTACAAAGCCCAAACCCAATTCAGTTGTGATCAGCAGAAGAAATGTGAGTGAATCATGCTTTTACCATGACCTTGGCACGTGTGATTAAGTGTGTACATCACAACTTGCAATTTTGCAAAACACTTTCAATAGCCTTAATCAAGGGTTTAACAAAGCTTTAATCATGATCAGAGGGCTAACCAAGTCTATATAAGAAGATTCACACGTTCATTCACACCTCATGCACTCTCATTTGCTCAGATTTCAAATTTTCACTCAAACTTTCTCTCCTTCGAAACTCTCTCCTCACAAGGTTTCCTTGAGAATTCTTTGCATATTCTTGATCAGTGAAGAGAATAGAGTAAGAATCCACCATTGATTCAAGCTTAGAGTGTGGTTTTCACCAGATTTGAGTTTGAGTTGCGCATCATCAAATCTCAAGATCCAGCCTGATTCAAGCTTCTATTTGCATTTATTTTGCAAATAGAGCTCAAAAGAGGAAGATCCGCGCTCTTACACTGGGTTTCTAGGAGTATTTTGCTTGTTTCAAGTTTCAGGTTAGTGTGAATTTCATGATCTTATAACTTTATTTCCTAGTGTGCATAATGTTCCTCATGCTTTGCTGATCATCCTAATGTGATTTGTTTTGATTTTTGACGTGTATTATGGCTGAATCGTGGATCTGAAGTTTTTGAGTTCAAACTTTTTGTCTTCGATTTGTTTAATCTATGCATGATCTGTTGATTTGAGTGTGATATTCATGATCCTTGTTGAATTCTGAGTTGAATGGTGGTGGAGTTGTGAATTTTTGAGAAATTTT
Source organism: Lathyrus tuberosus (assembly GCA_022829125.1). Lineage (NCBI taxonomy): Eukaryota > Viridiplantae > Streptophyta > Magnoliopsida > Fabales > Fabaceae > Lathyrus > Lathyrus tuberosus. The sequence continues at coordinate 13,096,979 of JALAZF010000110.1, forward strand.
GATGTTGAGGTCGCCGGAGAAGACGACCGGAGCTAGGGTTTAAAGGAAGAAGATGAAATCTAGACCGTTGGTGGTCTAGATCTGATGGTTCACGTTCAGCCAGATCGTTTAAAATCCTCACGTGTTTCATTGATTGTGTGTGCGTATTCCATGGTTATTATTATGCACACACAGATCTGACCACTCATCTTGCTTGATTTTGTGACTTGTTGACTCATTTGTACACGTTGATTGGATCTGATGGTGTTGATTTTGCCAACGCATTAAAACATATGTTGTTCACGTGACTTTCTATGGAGGCCAGGTTAATCATCATGCTTGCTTGCTCATCATTGTTAACGTGTGTACATAGATCTGAGCCTTTAATCATGTGTACTTTTGGTTTATTGACTACGTGTGGATCTTTGGATCAATCCAGTGGCAATGATTGAGTCAATATTGTTGACTCAGTGCCTATGGCAGGAAGCGCTTTGGGCTTCTTTCTATTCACACCCCTCTCCTTTGGTCCAGCCCAGTTTTTAACATGATTTTCTTGCTTGTGGCACCCCTCTGCTTATTTTCATTTTATTTGATTGATACATTTTGCATTTTAATTTTTAAAATTAGTTTAACGCATCATAAAATTAAGAAAAAATTCATGGATCATATTTAGGATTTTATAAAATTTTGACAAATTTTATATCCCATTTTTCTTCTATTTTTCACACCTGAATTAATTGTTTGATGAATTTCTTTGTTAGTTTCTTCACTTGTGCACACTTGATCTTGTTGATTTTATTTCTCATCATTGGTACATAGTTTGCATCCCATTCTTTTTGTATACCTCAGAGGGAACTTTGAGGTTCCTAAAAACATTTTTCTCATATTTTAAAACTCATTTCATATTGCATTTTAGTCCCTCTATTTGTGCATTATTCTTCTTTGTTCTTATGCAACTTTGAAGCATTGTTTGAGGTACTTAACCTATGAATTTTTGTGTGATCTTTTGGAATGTTGCTAGCTTCTGACTTAGGTCACTTGGGTTTTAATTCCACAATTTTTGAATGTCATTTGATATATGTTTGATTATTTGTGCTTAAGTGAATTATGCATGATCATCTCTTGACATTTCTTAACCCTAATTGTTTTGCCATGCCTAATTGTTTGAATTTCTTATGGATTCTTTGCATGAGTATTTGATATGATGTTTACCCATGGTTGAGGTCCCTTATGACCAAATTTTGCAATTTGTGGATCATGTTTGGGTATGCTTTAAGTGCTTGTACTTTGACTTCATTTTGTGGACTTTCTTTCGTGCATAATGTTTCATGTTTTGATCTTCTCTTGCACATGAGAATTGTTGATGATGGTATGATCTTGATTCTGACTTGCTTTCATCTTCATCTTATTTTTCTCGTTTCATCTTGATATGAAGTTCATTGGTGCTTAATTGTGCATTTCATATAAGTATGCTTGCATTCTTTCATGATTACCTCTGCATGCTTACTTGAGATGTTTTGCATGATCTTTGAGACTTATTTATTGATGTAAGTTAGATATACTTGATATTACGTGCTTGCTGCCCTATCTTGTTTCTTATCTCATCCTTCTCTTTCTCATTCTTCTCCTTCACTCTCTTTCTCCCATGAATCTCAAGACTTGTTTAAGTCTTGGATTCTCTCCCTTTAGAGCTACCTAGTCCAACTTAATTTTTGATTAAGCTTGGAGTAGGATTAGCATTAGGTTTTAAGTAGTTGTCCCTCCTAAGCCTCACTAACCATAGGTCACCCATGCATGATAACTTTAGGACTCGTAGTTTCCCTTTAGAGTTTCCTTTGGGTCTTCTCTCTTCTCATCTCAAAACTTTTTGAAAACACTTGATAAAGATAAAGTGTATTACGCACGAGCCTTAAGCGTGGGGAATGAAAAATGAGGGGCTTCCTCTCATCTTTCTAGAGTGCTTAGCGGGCGTCCTGTCTTGGGACGATTCGTTAAGTATTCGTCCCTGTGCCCTAGACTTTGGTGCAATGCAAGTTATGAACTAACCTAAAAAGAAAACACTTCTGTCTAAAAAACACAAAAAAAAATTCAAATCTTTTTATCCTTCGGGATTGTTGGGTTTCAAATTTCATTTTCAGAAAAGAGCTCGCCGCTCACGTAAAAAACACTTACCCATCTGTGGTCATACCCACGAACTACATTAGCTTTGATTCCTCTCTCTCGTCCGATTGAGGATATGTAGGCACAAGACAGCGATTGTTTTGGCGAGCAACCTTCCCCCATAGTTCCCGTCCGAACTACGTTGACTCTGACTTTCCCATTGCACTGAGGGAGTACGTAGGCCTAGGGCATCGAATATGTCCTACCGAGTCCGTCTTAGTCACCCCCATCCCCATTTTCTTTTGCATAGCCGTAGATAGTAGGACAGCTCACCCTCCGTTTAGACAACAAGCGTGGATCCCATCGAGTACGATGGATGCGTGGTGTGCTAACACCTTCCCCTCGCATAACCGACTCCCGAACCTGGACTATGGTTACGATGACCATGTCTTTCCCCCTTTCTCTTCAGGTTTATGCAGTGTTTCCTTTCCCTCTCTCGGGATAAATACACATTGCTGGCGACTCTGTGTCTTCTGCGCCACTCTCGCGTTTGTACCGTTAGATGCGAATCTTTCGGGAGCGACAGATGGTGACTCTGCTGGGGAAGGTTGACCTCTTGCAGGTCCATCCCCTCTTGCGAGTCGATCCTAGCGCTTGTTTGTTTTTTTTTCGTTGGGTGTTTATTTGTAGTGCTTTATTATGTTGTATATTACTGTTTTACAGCTTTTATTGCATTGCATTTCATTTTATTACTGTCATACTGGATATTGCTGTGTTGTGCTGGCTGGTTTATGTTTGGCAGGTTGGGTTGTTCTGAGAGATAAGCCCAATACCCAGGCTTGAGTACACCCTAGGACTAGAGTGGAGAGTAGTGGGACCTACGGGCCATCTTGGTGCGTTTGTCTATTCACGAAATTCACAACCAGACGAGGCTATCTTGGGACGCATTCTGACGTGTGTGTCTTGCGCATTTCTGGGTGTCGATCTAGAGAGCTGTCGACTCTGGTGACCGTTTCTCATATACCTCAGTTGCGCCTCTCCTCCCGACCTGTGATAATGGCAGACCAGAAATGGAAAACCCATTACACTTGTCGATCTGAGGACCCAATGCTGAGGGACTCACATAGGATGACCTTATTTTTGAGGGGAATCAGTTGAGGCCTCCTCGATTGATGATGATGCCAAACCAGAAATGGTGAACGTATCATCATTTCTCGACCTGAGATTCCGTGATATTGAGGATCCTCGCCTTTCTAGAACCCACATGTGAGAAGGGATGGGTGTTTGCAGGCTTGCAGGAAACCGAAACCTTCAACCTACCCGGTTTTTTGGATTTCTCATCAGTGTTTGATTATCTGGGTTTCTGGTTATCTCAGTGGTTCGGTATTCTAGATTTCTGGTTTTCTGGGTTGTGGTTCTCGTTTAGTTAACAGCACAGCATATCCAGCAGTGATGCCTGATGCGTGTTTTTTTTTCGCAAGTGTACGAACGCGTCAGAGTAATATAAAAGATTATCGTATCCACAGAGACCAAGTGTCAATCTATCGCTATCTATTGTTAAGGTGTGTATCTAAGGTGATTGAAAATAGTAGTTTGAAGAGTGCACGGTAGTAAATAAAGTAATTAAAATTAATTGATAAAGACAGGTTCGAATGCAATTCACACAACCAATTGATAATCCAAGTACTTGCTAATAGAACTACTTACGGGCAATGTTTTCTACTTTGAAAAGAACTAATTTGACAGGAACTGTCGCTTTCGCGTATTCAGAACCGAGTTGTACCCCCTAATCAAACCCTCTTATTGTCACGGATAAAAAGGCGCGCATTGCGTTAGAGTAGTAAACCTACTTTTAAGAAATATAGTATCTTGACCAAGTTGAAAAGTATTTTAACCTGGATTTTCTAAAAAAAAGAGGTTCTTACGAACCAGACTTTAAACTTCTTAACGCGTCCGAAAATGGTTTTAAAATCTCTTTTCCTTTTAAATTAAAAACTCCTAATAAACTAAACAAAGCGCTTTCGCTGTTTTTGAAATAGTTTAAAAACAATTAAGTTTAGATAGGCGTTGGACGGCTTTCGATCTTACCCAACGGAATTTAAGAACAGGAAAACTTATATTGAAAGTTAAAATAGCCCTTAAGTGTTTCCACTAACAATTGTACAGATTATCGGTTCGGTTATGATCTTCACATTCTAACCTTTATAAAATTAGCCAGACATGGTAAAGTAAAAGTTCATTTTTAGATTTTTCATAAAAAAGTATTTAAGTGCGAGTGCGGAAAGTAAATGAAAGGAGTGCGAGTGCGGAAAGTAAATGAAATTAAAGCGAGTGCGGAAAGTAAATGAAATTAAAGCGAGTGCGGAAAGTAAATGAAATTAAAAGACAGTGCAAGAAATAAAGTTGACAAAAGGTAAAGTAATAAAAACCTGCTCCAATCGGAGTGGTTGAATACAATGCGACCTGAAAGTAAAATGGCGGCAGGATTAACTTCCTTCCAGAGTGCTCCAAGACTTAGTCTCACAGGCTCTTACAGACTCGATCTCTCGAATGTAGTAACACCTCGATGTGAAGCGATTACCACTATTACACTGATATATGCTTATGAACAACTAAACTTGGATGAAGAAAAACGAAAATCTAAAGTCCTATTTATAGGCAAGGAAACATGTGGAAAAGACAAGGATGCCCCTAGCATTTGAATTTGGGAGGGAACTCGTTTTGTTCTTGTGGCGCCCGCCACAACACCATGGCGCTCGCCATGAGTGTAAACTTGCTTGGGCAGTTGGAGATCGTGGGGAAAAACAGTTGGGAGGAGTTTGAGACATGGCCACGTCATGGAAGACCCTGTGGCGGCCGCCATAGTGGATGCCATAAGTGTAAAATGCTGATTTTCTCTATTTTAGCTCATTTCGACTTCCTTTTCGCTCCTTTTCTCGCTCGGGGCTCTGATTAGACTAAAAACCTGAAAACAAAGAAAAACATAATAATAACATAATAAAATGACATTAAAAGACTAAGAATGCATGCGAAATCGGAGTAAAAAATACGGTGAAATTCAGTGTCATCAAATTCTCCCACACTTAGACCTTTGCTTGTCCTCAAGCAAAACATTTAAAGCTCAAAGTAAGAAAACTAGTGCTGACACGTGATTCGGGCAAAAAGGGCTTCTAAGTTCAAGTCAGGATGCAGTGACAGGTACTAAGTGAACCAAGGGTATCGTAATGACACTTATCCGCAGAGGCGGACATAAACTTCATTCTTATATTAATCAACCGTACCATCCCACAATAACTAGGCCTACCTCTTCATCTCTTTTTTGGGTCCTTTTCATTCAGGCGCAATCACATTAAGCCCGTTATCCGTACATGTTTCATAGTAGAGTGACCTTTTAGTGATTCTGATCAAAACATAGGGTTTCTGGCACATAAGACTGTGTAAACCCTTTTATTTAACCCAAATGCAGTTGTGGGGGATCGGATCGTAATCCGCCCTACCGAGTTCAGCGCCAGATACCTCTGAACCAACTAACAATGGGTGAGCTAAAATTATATTTTTTTGTGTGGCAATAATTCAACTTTTTGGGTTAAACGACCTTGTGAGGGTCATCTATCCGGAGTTTGCCTTATTCTTTATTTATTTTACTGGATCATTCACTTATGTTCATCGGTCCCCTACGTAGAACATGCTTAGGCCGGAGCTGACTGCAGAAATAAACTACTTAGGACAAATTTGGAAATGATGATTAAGGCCATGGTACATGGGGTTTTAGAATGATTCCTATATTCGTGAAGTCTACGGTGCTAAAACGATACTAATGTTTCAAAAAGTTCACCTAAGTCACCACATCCTAATCCAAACCTGTCTTAAAGCCCAAAAAACGTGTAGAACAACAATGTTTTCTTTTTGCAAAAAAATTTTTTTTTTTTTTTTAGGGCTAAAGAAATGGGGAAAAAAATGAGGGTGCACTAGAGATACACTGTACTGGTGACTCGTCAGACTCATGCATTTTCTAGAAAAAAGACATAAACAAAAACAAGAAATAAACAACTAACTAAAAAAATGGAAATAGAAAGCAATAAAATAGAAAGCAATAAAATCCCCTCCCACACTTAAATCGAACATTGTCCCCAATGTTTCGAAATAAGATAAGGAGAGTAACCTGTAAAACTACTGATGTGGACCACTGGTGCCCTCGTCGTCCTGCTGGGAATGCCTGGGACGACGGGATCTGCTATGATGCTGGTGTATTCACTGAAAACCCTGAGATGTAACAACTTACGCGATAGGCCTAAAGCAGCAGCAATCTGGGTAACAATACCTCCCACATGAATAATACCTACTGATGACCTGGAAATACTGCTAAGACCTTTCAGCAGAAAGTTCCCACATGCCACAGGACGTGACTGGGTCGCACAAAATAGTAGAAAGATCTCCTCCTCACTAAGCAAGGTCTCAGCATCTGGCAATCCAAAGAAAGAGTGTGCTATAATCATCTGAAAATACCTCAATGCAGGGTTGTGGATAACATGTGAGAACTGGGTGGAAGGATCCTGACTCCCTCCACCAGAGATATCACTCCAAAACTTCTCCACTTCCCTACTCAGAAAGTATCCCATAGGTGTCTCAGGAATAGCATCAGGGGTCGTCTGAAAACCCAATAAATCACCAAACTCCTTATGAGTGAAGGAGTACTCAGTCCCAAATAACCTGAAAATAGCACATCCATCTGGTCCGGCCCAGGGGTCATAAGAAAACGAGCTGAGGAACTCCAAAGTGAGGTTCCTATAGGTGTTGTTCAGGTCGTCGAACTGGTCCCATTGAAGCTGGTGGCATAAGAATCTGACACTAGGCTTAATGCCTAAAGCCTCCATGCAAGCCTGATCTGGGTACCTCGTAGGTGCCATAGGACGCCTGAAGTGGACAAAGTAACGCTCTCTCTGGGCGTCATTCCTGAAAGTCACATGCATGTCGTCAAAATTCTGCATCCTGCACAGAGTTAGGAAGAAGGTCCTGTAACACACAAACATTTCAAACATTAGTCCTGACAAAATATAACAAGAAATAAAATAAAACAAAATGTAGAAAAAGTAAATAAGGTAAGAAAATCATGGGTTGCCTCCCATGCAGCGCTTGTTTAACGTCGTTAGCTTGACGACTGGAACTTATACATCTCTTGTCGGGATTGGTGGATCACTTAGAGTGTGGCTGGAGTAGGTTGTTGGAATGTCTCCTCCTTCGTAGAGCTTCAGTCTTTGTCCATTGACGATGAATGGTTTACATGTCTCGTTTTTTTATTTCAACAGCTCCAGACCTCAGAATTTTTGATACTTTGAAGGGGCCAGTCCATCTTGAACGGAGCTTTCCTGGGAAGAGTCGTAGCCTAGAATTGAACAGGAGAACAGGGTCGCCTAAGTTGAAGTCTTTTCTTATGATTCTTTTGTCGTGCCAAGCTTTTGTTCTTTCTTTGTATATTATGGCATTCTCGTAGGCTTGCTGTCTGAGTTCTTCCAATTTGTGGATGTCAAGGATACGTTTCTCACCAGCAGTTAGGTAATCCAAATTCAAAGTTTTAATGGCCCAATAGGCCTTATGCTCTAACTCAAAAGGTAAATGACAAGATTTTCCATAGACTAGTTGGTAGGGGGTTGTTCCTATAGGGGTTTTGAAAGCGGTTCTGTAGGCCCATAAAGCCTCTTGAAGCTTTTGCGACCAATCTTTTCTGGATACAGAGACAGTTTTTTCTAAAATTTGTTTAATCTCCCTATTAGATACTTCCACTTGGCCACTAGTCTGTGGGTGATATGGTGTTGCTACTCTATGCTTAACTCCATACTTGCTTAAAAGCTTATCAAATATTCTTGATATGAAGTGAGATCCTCCATCACTTATAACTAAACGGGGTGTTCCAAATCTGGGGAATATATAATTTTTAAATAATTTAATCACTACTCTAGTGTCGTTTGTGGGTGCAGCTATCGCTTCAATCCATTTAGACACGTAGTCTACTGCAACTAAGATATACTTGTTTCCTAAAGATGGTGGGAATGGTTCCATGAAATCTATACCCCATACGTCGAAGAGTTCTACTTCTTGGATGTTTCTTAAAGGCATTTCGTCGCGTCTTGATATATTTCCTGTGCGTTGGCATCTATCACATTTGACAATGTAAGCATGGACATCACGCCACATGGTAGGCCAGAATAGGCCAGCTTGAAGAATCTTGGCGTAGGTCTTAGAGGTGCTTGCATGTCCACCATAAGGTGCAGAGTGACAATGCTGAATTATACTTTCTACCTCGTCTTCTGGAACGCAACGGCGGAAAATGCCATCTTTACCTCTCTTGAAAAGAAGTGGCTCATCCCAATAGAAATTTCTAACATCACTTAAGAACTTCTTCTTCTTGTGGTAATCGAGATCAGGGGGTATGATATCAGCGGCTAGGTAATTAACAAAATCAGCGTACCAGGGCACGTTACTTACAGCTAAGGATTTTTGGAAGTGCTCATGAGGGTCTGGTTCTTTATCTTCAATGGTTTCCAACTGGGCTATCAATCTATCATAGGCAAAATCATCATTTATGGGTACTAATTCAGGATTCAGGTATTCTAGCCTAGATAGGTGATCGGCTACTACATTTTCTGTGCCTTTTTTATCTCGGATATCTAAGTCGAACTCTTGTAGCAACAAAATCCATCGAAGTAACCTGGGTTTAGCATCTTTTTTACTTAGTAGGTAACGGATGGCAGTATGATCGGTGTAAACTATAATTTTGGCTCCTACTAGATATGATCTAAATTTGTCTATAGCGAAAACTACAGCTAGGAGTTCTTTCTCGGTTGTTGCGTAATTGAGCTGGGCGGCGTCTAGGGTTCTACTGGCATAATATATTACATGTAATCTTTTATCTTTTCTCTGACCTAGAACGGCTCCTACAGCGTAATCACTGGCGTCACACATTATCTCAAACGGCTCAGACCAATCAGGGGGTTTCATAATGGGTGCTGAAATCAATGCTTGCTTCAAAAGGTTGAATGCTTCATTGCATTTTTCATCAAAGATGAATTCAGCATCTTTCATTAACAGGCCAGTTAAAGGTTTTGTTATTTTGGAGAAGTCCTTGATGAAACGGCGGTAGAATCCAGCGTGTCCAAGGAAACTTCTAACTTCCCTGATAGTCTTGGGGGGTTTTAGGTTCTCTATAACTTCTATTTTGGCTTTATCTACCTCTATACCTCTTTCGGAGATTATATGTCCTAAAAACAATTCCTTCAGTCACCATGAAATGGCATTTTTCCCAATTCAGCACAAGGTTCACCTCCACACATCTTTCCAGGATTTTCTCAAGGTTGATAAGACAATTTTGGAAATCAAAACCGCAAACCGAGAAATCATCCATAAATACTTCCATGATTCCATCTAGATAATCTGCAAAGATTGACATCATGCAACGTTGGAAAGTAGCAGGGGCATTACAGAGTCCAAAAGGCATTCGTCTGTAGGCAAAAGTTCCAAAAGGGCATGTAAAGGTAGTTTTTTCTTGATCTTTTGGATGTATAGGCATTTGAAAGAATCCCGAATACCCGTCTAGATAGCAGAAGTAAGAGTGTCTGGCAAGACGTTCTAACATCTGGTCTATGAACGGTAAAGGGAAATGATCCTTCCTAGTTGCTTTATTTAACTTTCTATAGTCTATGCACATACGCCAACCTCCTTCTATCCGCTTTGTTATTTGTTCACCTTTCTCATTTTGCACAACTGTGATGCCTCCCTTCTTGGGTACCACATGCACAGGGCTCACCCACTTACTGTCCGAGATCTGATATATTATACCTGCTTCAAGCAACTTCAGAACTTCCTTTTTGACAACATCACTCAGTATAGGGTTTATCCTTCTCTGGTGCTCTCTGGAAGGTTTTGAATCTACTTCGAGCGAAATCCGATGCATGCATATGGATGGACTTATACCTTTCAGATCAGAGATATTATATCCTAAGGCTGAGGGATATCTTCGTAAAACGTCCAAGAGTTGATCTGTTTCTTTTTGTCTCAAGGCAGCACTAACTATAACCGGACGATTCATTTCTTCATCAAGAAACTCATATCTCAGGTTCTTAGGTAGTTCCTTAAGTTCCAAGGCTGGTTTAATAGGGCAAGGCATAGGATCTGGGGTAAGGGATAAACATTCGTAAAGGTTATCATCGATGTAGGGTTTCTTATAATTGTCATCTTCCAAAATAAGAGTTGATGGCAGCTTAATTGTTTCAATGACTTCTTCTTGCTCTAACTCCCTAACACATTCATCAATGATATCTATCGCATAACACGCATCTCCTATCACAGGTGCCATAAGAAATTTTGAAAGTATAAATTCTATCTTCTCGTTCCCTACCTCAAAGGTTAGCTTCCCCTTTTTGACATCTATTATGGCTCCAGCAGTCGATAAGAATGGTCTACCTAGAAGAATTGGTATGTCATCATCTTCTTTAATGTCCATGACAACAAGATCAGTAGGGATAAACAACTGACCTATCCTAACAGGGACGTCTTCAAGTATGCCTATCGGATATTTAACAGATCTATCGGCTAATTGAAGTGACATCTTGGTAGGTTGCAACTCTCCTAAATTTAACCTTTCGCAAACCGCTAAGGGCATTAAGCTCACACTAGCTCCTAAGTCTAGAAAAGCTTTTTCGATGACATGACTCCCCAAAGTACAAGGAATGGAAAAGTTTCCAGGATCTTTATCCTTTTTTGCTAATTTATTTTCGGCAATAGAATTACATTCCAAGGGTTTCGGATCATCAAGTCTACGTTTATTGGTAAGGATGTCTTTGAGAAACTTTGCGTAGGATGGTATTTGGGTAATGGCTTCTGTGAACGGGATTTCTACGTGAAGTTTTTCTATAACTTTAATGAATTTCTGATACTGATTATTGATCTGGGTTTGTTTAAGTCTTTGCGGATATGGTATTGGTGGTTTGTATGGCGGGGGTGGTATATAGGTTTTGTTTTTGGGTTCTTCTCCTTTTTCTTGACTTTCCTGGTTTACAGATTCCTCTGGTTTCTTCTTTTTATCTGGGATGTTGTCATCTTCCTTAGAAGTTTTGGGATCACTCAACCTCGGGTTACAAGGTTCATCATAAGCGGTCCCACTTCGTAGGGTAATGGCATTTGCTTGTCCTTTCGGGTTTTGTTGAGGTTGTCCAGGGAATTGTCCTCCAGGTGTGGTCTGAGGGGCTTGGTTTAAAGCTACCTGCGAGATTTGGGTTTCAAGCATCTTATTGTGAGTGATTATTTGGTCAACCTTGGTTCCTAACTGGGTAATTAGTTCGTTAACATGAACGTTTTGGTTCATGAACTCCTTGTTTTGTTGGATTTGAGCAGCGACAAAATTATCCACGATTTTCTCAAGGCTCGGTTTTGGTGGTACAGGTTGCATAGGTTGATTTGATCTTGGGGCTTGATAACTTGATTATCTCGGAGGGGCAGTATTTTGGATAGGGTTATTATTCTTATAGGAAAAGTTTGGGTGATTCCTCCATCCAGGGTTATAGGTATTTGAAAATGGGTTTCCTTGGGTGTAGTTCACTTGTTCAGAGCTGGTCTCGTTTAACAGACTGCATTCTGCGGATTGGTGTCCTTTCGTCCCACATATCTCACAATCTGACGAAACTGCGGCTGCAGTATTCGGGGTTGTACACATATGCTCAACTTTTAGGGCTAATGCGTCCATTTTAGCTTGCATCATGTCTATAGAGCTTAACTCATGTATTCCTCCTTGGGCTTCCTTCTTTTCCACTGTCGCTCATTCTACTCCCCACGATTGATGGTTTTGGGCCATATCTTCGATAAGGGCACTAGCTTCAGGGTAAGGTTTGTTCATCAGTGCGCCACCTGCGGCGGCGTCGATGGTCATCTTAGTGTTATAATGAAGTCCATTATAGAAGGTTTGAATGATTAACCAATTTTCTAAACCATGATGTGGGCATGCTCTTAACAGCTCTTTATATCTCTCCCAGGCTTCGAACAACGATTCTCCTTGGTTTTGGGTAAATCTAGTTATTTGGTTTCGAAGAACAGCGGTCTTACTCGGGGGAAAATATCTGGCAAGGAATACTTTTCTAAGGTCTTCCCAACTTGTTATGGAATTTGGTGGAAGGGAATCTAAACAAGATAGGGCCTTATCTCTGAGGGAAAAAGGAAATAATCTTAAGCGAATCGCCTCAGGAGGGGCTCCATTGGTTTTAAAGGTGTCTGCTAGTTGGAGAAAGTTTTTCAAATGTTGGTTTGGGTTCTCTGTAGCAAGACCTGCGAATTGTCTCTACTGTACTAACTGCAGCAGGGATGGTTTAAGTTCAAAATTGTTAGCTGGTATGGCTGGATTTACTATACTAGAACTAGGTTCCTCGTTGGATGGTTGGGCGAAATCCTTAAGAGGTCTTTGATTTTGATCTTCGGCCATAGCTTTCCTAAGTTTACGGAAATATAAACGTGCGCGAGCGTAACGTTCTGGTTCAGCTAGAGGGTCTACTAAACTGCCGGTACTACGAGTTTTTCGCATTGACCGGCGGGTAACTTCCTTAGTCTAAACGGTATAACAACAGGGTACGAAATTTGACAAAATTGGTCCCCGGCAACAGCGCCAAAAACTTGATGCGTGTTTTTTTTTCGCAAGTGTACGAACGCGTCAGAGTAATATAAAAGATTATCGTATCCACAGAGACCAAGTGTCAATCTATCGCTATCTATTGTTAAGGTGTGTATCTAAGGTGATTGAAAATAGTAGTTTGAAGAGTGCACGGTAGTAAATAAAGTAATTAAAATTAATTGATAAAGACAGGTTCGAATGCAATTCACACAACCAATTGATAATCCAAGTACTTGCTAATAGAACTACTTACGGGCAATGTTTTCTACTTTGAAAAGAACTAATTTGACAGGAACTGTCGCTTTCGCGTATTCAGAACTGAGTTGTACCCCCTAATCAAACCCTCTTATTGTCACGGATAAAAAGGCGCGCATTGCGTTAGAGTAGTAAACCTATTTTTAAGAAATATAGTATCTTGACCAAGTTGAAAAGTATTTTAACCTGGATTTTCTAAAAAAAAGAGGTTCTTACGAACCAGACTTTAAACTTCTTAACGCGTCCGAAAATGGTTTTAAAATCTCTTTTCCTTTTAAATTAAAAACTCCTAATAAACTAAACAAAGCGCTTTCGCTGTTTTTGAAATAGTTTAAAAACAATTAAGTTTAGATAGGCGTTGGACGGCTTTCGATCTTACCCAACGGAATTTAAGAACAGGAAAACTTATATTGAAAGTTAAAATAGCCCTTAAGTGTTTCCACTAACAATTGTACAGATTATCGGTTCGGTTATGATCTTCACATTCTAACCTTTATAAAATTAGCCAGACATGGTAAAGTAAAAGTTCATTTTTAGATTTTTCATAAAAAAGTATTTAAGTGCGAGTGCGGAAAGTAAATGAAATTAAAGCGAGTGCGGAAAGTAAATGAAATTAAAGCGAGTGCGGAAAGTAAATGAAATTAAAAGACAGTGCAAGAAATAAAGTTGACAAAAGGTAAAGTAATAAAAACCTGCTCCAATCGGAGTGGTTGAATACAATGCGACCTGAAAGTAAAATGGCGGCAGGATTAACTTCCTTCCAGAGTGCTCCAAGACTTAGTCTCACAGGCTCTTACAGACTCGATCTCTCGAATGTAGTAACACCTCGATGTGAAGCGATTACCACTATTACACTGATATATGCTTATGAACAACTAAACTTGGATGAAGAAAAACGAAAATCTAAAGTCCTATTTATAGGCAAGGAAACATGTGGAAAAGACAAGGATGCCCCTAGCATTTGAATTTGGGAGGGAACTCGTTTTGTTCTTGTGGCGCCCGCCACAACACCATGGCGCCCGCCATGAGTGTAAACTTGCTTGGGCAGTTGGAGATCGTGGGGAAAAACAGTTGGGAGGAGTTTGAGACATGGCCACGTCATGGAAGACCCTGTGGCGGCCGCCATAGTGGATGCCATAAGTGTAAAATGCTGATTTTCTCTATTTTAGCTCATTTCGACTTCCTTTTCGCTCCTTTTCTCGCTCGGGGCTCTGATTAGACTAAAAACCTGAAAACAAAGAAAAACATAATAATAACATAATAAAATGACATTAAAAGACTAAGAATGCATGCGAAATCGGAGTCAAAAATACGGTGAAATTCAGTGTCATCAATGCCTTGATCCCATGCTTGCATGTGCATATCATTTTTCTTGCATGCTTGACATATTTCAGGGCTTGCATCTTACTCTTGATTTCGGTTTTCTGAGGTTACCTTAACATGGATGTCCAGAGAAAGAAGACTGTTGCTTATTTGTTCCCAGACCCGACCTTGACGTTGATTCACAAGCTGATTAGTATGGCTGGTCCCGGAGTTCGTACAAAGTTCGGTGGAGAGTATGGGAGACTTCTGAAGTTTGTCTACAGTATCTCCAAGTATGAGAAGGATGCCATTCATACACTTCTTCAGTTCTATGATCCGTCTTTGCGTTGCTTCACTTTCCCAAACTATATCTTGGCTCCAACGTTGGAGGAGTTCTCATTTATTTTGGGAATCCCCATCAGGTATGACATAGTATTCTTTTTTGAAGAACGCCCCGAGATAGAAGAAATGGACATTGCTCTTCATATTGGTGAATCCCCTCTGAGCAGTAATATTGTGGAGAAACAAGGAGCTAAGGGTTTCTTATTGAAGTTCTTGTTTGATCAAGCTTGCATACATGTTAAGGAGAGGAATTGGACTGCTTTCCAAGCTATTCTGGCTATGTGCATCTATGGGATTGTCCTATTTCCCAATGTTCCTGATCTGGTGGATATGCATGCTGTCAGAATCTTTATTTCAAAGAATCCTATACCTACCTTGCTAGGTGATGTGTAACACTCAGTCCACTACAAGAATGAAAATAGGCGTGGAAAAATTATGAGTTGCTGTGCACCACTCTTATCTATTTAGTTTCTGAGTCATATCCCCGAAGCTGGCGCTTTCGTTGATACGAGAGATTCTCTGAAGTAGTCAAAGAGGTTAATGGGCTTGACTGCTGACAACATTGTTTGGTTTAACCATGACTTGCTAGGGATGGAGATTATTTGCAAGCGCGGAGAATTCCCTAATGTACCCTTGATAGGGAGAAAAGGTGGAATTAACTATAATCCTTCCCTTGTTATCAGGCAGTCTGGTTATCCTTTGAGAGGTCCACCCGAAGAGTGAGATATCAGACAGTCCTTATTCTTCAATGGTACTGGGGATCAAGAGATGATAAGGAAGATTGTGAATGCTTGGAAGCAGGTGACCAAGAAGGGAAAAACTTAATTCTGGAAATGTAATAACCAGGCTTTTCCTTCCTATGAAGAGTGGATTAAGAAAAGAGCAGAAGAGGAGCTTCTTCCCTTCCCGGTGGAACCACCTTTGTATCCTTTGATGATCGAGGCTCCCACGACTGTTGGTATAGAGAAGTATGATAAGTTATGGCCTGAGAAGGAGAAACTCCGAGAGGAGAATCGTGAGCTGGGCAGAGAGGTTGGTCAGTTGAAGCACGAAAAAGGCGAAGCTATCCATGTTGCCAAGTTGAAATCAGATCTTTTGGCTGTGAAGGAGAAAGAATTGTCTAAAGAAGCCATAGCCAGAGAGAAAGTGGCTCAAGCGTTAAAAAGTGTTAGCAAGGTCATTTCATCCAAAAAGAAAGAGTTGGCTTATGCTATGTCAAGAATTCACATGTTCCGTGACCGTCGGAATACAGCAATTACTGCCAACAGGTTGAAAGAGGACAAGTATCTAGAGCAGATTGAAGGTTTGAAGACAAAGCTTCAGAAAAAGGATAAGGAGATTTTATCAGGGATCTTTGAGAGGAGAGAAATTAAGGAAAAGCTCAAGGAAACCATGGCAGATATGGAACAGCTGAAGATCCAAGCCGAAGTGAAAAGAGCCAGAAGCGAAGGTCCAAGTTCAGGTGGAGCTTCTGGAGAAGATGATTGGGAATTGCATAGTCGTTATTTAACAGGAATCTTGCACAGGAGGGATCTTTTGATTCCGGAGTTGATTCAGAGACCAGAGCATCCTAATACCAAGAAGCTTCTCAAGGAAGTGCAGAATTGGTGCAAAAAGAATGACGAATGGGGAATTCTAGCACGACTGAGTCTTGATGATATGCCTTAGTTTCCTTGCTGCTGTTTTCTTTGTATTTCCGGAATCACCGCCAGGCTTGTTGGTCGGGGTCTTGGTTTATGCTTATTCACACTTGTGTTGTAACAGATGCTTATTCTCTTTATATGATCAGGAATTCAGTTCTCTTCTGTTGTTAAAACTGGAATCAAGGGATAGATCACCTTGATAATGTTCATACATGTTTGCATTTGCATTTGCATAATCATCTCATTCTGCATAGCAGGTTATCTCGGATTCTCTGGTTTTCTTATGCTCTCTCTTTTTGACAGTCAGGATTGATCAACCAGCTCATCGGTATTCTACCAGGCTTAATCAAAGTGGAGTGATGGACAAAGTCCAGGAAAACATGGCAGCTATGCAAGCTCGCATCGATCAATTCATGGAGATGATGCAAGGTGTGGTGCAGAGCCAGAATGAATTCAGAACTCTAGTTCAGCCTTTGGTGGCGCAGGTTGATGAAAATGGTATCTTACACGGTGGTCTTTTTAATCGTGTTATTCCTCCGGGCGGAGGTGGTGCTGGTACCAACATTCCTATCCCTAGTGCCGGTGGACAGGGTGGGATTCCTTCAGTGGTTGGAGAAGAAAGCACTATTCAAGCTATCCATGGCCATCGTTTTGATGATCACCATGATGATATTTTTTCAGTCAGAAGCTTGGACGATGGCCCTCCTGTGGTCAGTGATGAGAGGATCCGTTTAATCGAGGCGCAACTGAAAGGGGTTGTGAAGCAGAATGATCTGGGAATAGATTTGGGCGACCTAGGGTTGGTCCCTGCTATTGTCATTCCGCATAATATTTAGATTCCTACACTGGATAACTCATGTAAAGGCGTATACCAGGAAGATGGCTGCCCATGCCAAGGACGAAAAGCTAATGATGCACTTTTTCCAAGACAGCCTGTCCGGCGCGTCTTTGGAATGGTATATGGCACTGGAAAGTAGAGATGTTCGTACTTGGAGAGAGTTAGCTGTAGCTTTTATCAAGCATTACCAATACAACACAGACATGGCTCCCAACAGAACTCAGCTGTTGAGCATGTCCCAGAAAAATGATGAAAGTTTCAAAGAATACGCGCAAAGGTGTCGTGAATTGGCGGCTAGGGTACAACCACCAATGCTGGAGAAGGAGATGTTGGATATGTTTATGGACACACTGCCTAAGCACTATTATGAAAAGCTATTGCCTTGTTCACTAGGCAAGTTTGCAGATGTGATTGCGATCGGACAGAAGGTAGAGGTTGGAATTAAGGCTAGAAAAGTTTCTAGTGGTGACGGATCGTCCTCCGGGCATGGAAAGAAGCCATTTGATGGTTATAAGAAGAAAGGAGAGGCCAATGCTGTATCATCTTACAAGGGAAAAGGGAAACAGTGCCAGAACAATAATCAATAAGTAGCATCGGTAACTATCCCAGCAACGTTACCTCCACCACAGCAACAAAGGAATAATGCTAATCAGAACAGGCAGCAGGGCCAGTATCAGAATAAACAAAGAAATGCAGAGAGGCATTTTGAGCAACCACCGATGTCGTATGCACAATTATTGCAACATTTGCTACAGTTGCGTCTAGTTGAGCTCCGTACCTTGGCTCCACCAACAGGGGAACTCCCACGAGGCTACGATGCTAATGCACACTACGATTTTCACTCTGGTGCTCCGGGGCATACTGTGGAGAAATGTAGGGCGTTTCATCACAAGGTACAAGACCTTGTAGACTCCAAGGCTATCAATTTCTCGAATGATGGGCCCAATGTTATTCAAAACCCGATGACTAATCACAATGGGCCGAGGGTGAATGTGATAATTGAGGAATGTGAAGCTTTGAATTTGATCATGGATGTTTAGGAGCTGAAGACTCCGCTGGCTGTGGTTAAAAACAGGTTATTGAAGGGTGGCGTCTATCAGGGTTGTGATGAGAACTGTTCAGATTGTTTGACGAAGGATAATGGTTGTGATTCGTTGAAGATGGGTATCCAGAATCTGATTGATGAGGGTTGCTTACAGCTTGATAGAGGTAATCAGCAAGAAGAGGTTGTTAGTGAGAAGGTTGCTACTATCACTATTCCGTTTAAAACAATTACTATTTCTGGTCCGGCAAGGCCACCTCCAGTCGTCATTACAAGGGCTGGACCCATTCTGTATGAGAGCACTAAGGCTATTCCATGGAATTATGGCGCAGAGGTGTTTGTCAATGGACAAAAGTAGGAATTAATGACTACTCCACCAGTGAGTACTAGTTCAGAAGCTAAAGTTGAGACCGATGCTATAACGAGAAGTGGTAGAGTGTTTACTCCTGTTAATGATCAACCCAATACTTCTAGGCAAGATAAGGGAAAACAGGTAATGGATGGTTCTGTTCAGACTCCAGGGATTGTGGATTCTACGGTAAAGCCGGCTGGTGATGCTTTTTCTGAAAATGTCGAGGAGTTTATGAGACTCATCCAGAAAAGTGATTACAAAATTGTGGACCAGTTACATCAGACCCCGTCCAAGATTTTTATTCTGTCGTTGCTGTTGTGTTCTGAAGCTCATAGGAATGCTCTTCTGAAAGTTTTGAATGCGGCATATATGCCCCAGGAGATTTCTGTTAACCAGCTTGAAGGGGTTGTGGCGCACGTGAATGCGGGTAATGGCTTGGGCTTTACGGATCTAGACTTGACTCCAGCTGGGAGGAATCATAACAATGCCCTGCATATTTCGATTGAGTGCCGTGGTTCACTGATGTCACATGTGTTGGTTGATACTGGATCATCGTTGAATGTATTGCCAAAGAAAGCATTAATGAAGTTAGATACCAGGGGACTTATTTGTACACCAAGCGACTTGGTGGTGCGAGCTTTTGATGGCTCGAAGAGATCTGTTTTTGGTGAGATTGTGCTTCCGATCAAGGTTGGGCCGAAAATATTTGATGCAACATTTTATATAATGGATATTCAGCCAGCATACAACTGTCTGTTGGGTCGTCCTTGGATCCATGGTGCAGGCACTGTAACCTCCACTTTGCATCAAAAGCTGAAATACATGGTAGATGGTCACGTGGTGACAGTGTGTGGAGAGGAGGGCAAAATGATTAGTTAGCTGTCAACCTTTAAATACGTGGAAGTGGATGGTGAAATCCATGAGACGCTGTGTCAGGGGTTTGAAAAAGTGAAGGTGTCTGAAGAGGTTATTCAGTTTGAGGATCAGTCCGAGACCGCAGAGCAGCTCGCAGTGGCAGATCAACCTGAGGTTTCTAAGTCTTCGTTTAAAGACGCCAAGGCTATAGTCGAAGCTGGTAGCTCACAGAGGTGGGGCCAAGTGATTAAAGTTCATCCGAAAGGGAATACCTATGGATTGGGATACAAGCCACCCAGGAGAGCCAGGGATCATCCCAAATTCTATGCCTAGTCTATTTCACCAGTGCCGGTGGTTTCTTCGACAGAGTTAATGCCATTGAGGAAGAAGGGGACAGTGATTGTGATATGGATAGCTGGATCCACCCTTGCGTCCCAGGAGAAAGTCTGTGCAACTGGTCTTCTGAAAAAGTCATTCAAGTGACTAGCTTCGAGTAATTGTTTTGTTTTCCTATTATGTTAATCCTGCGTTCTGCCCAAGACGTAGTGATTTTATTTGTAGGGCTTTTAACTGTTGCATGTTTTGCTTTATCATCAATAAAGGACTTTTCACACTCAAATATTTTGATCTCTGTCTTTCTGTTTTATTTTTATGCATTAAAAATCCACATCAAAATGGCAATGTGTTTCTTTTGTTGCATACATAATAAAACATACCTCATCAATCATGCAGGTCTCTTTGTTCAGATGACACCGATCATGACTCAGCTATAGCTCGGTATGACTTTGACAATCCAATCTATCAGGCTGAAGAAGAGACTCACGAAGATTGTGAACTGCCCAAAGAGTTGGCCAGATTGTTAAAGCAAGAGGAGAAGGTCATCCTACCTCATCAGGAGGAAATTGAGATTGTGAATCTGGGAACCGAGGACGCCAGAAAGGAAGTAAGGATAGGGGCTGCATTGGAAGACAGTGTCAAGGGAAGATTGATTGAAATGCTCCGTGAGTATGTGGACATCTTCGCCTGGTCTTACCAAGACATGCCTGGGCTCGATACTGATATTGTTGTACACCGGCTATCACTTAAAGAAGGTTATGCTCCGGTCAAACAAAAGTTGAGAAGAACTAAACCGGAGATGTCTGTCAAAATCAAGGAAGAGGTTCAGAAACAGCTAGATGCCGATTTTCTTGCCGTAAAAAATTATCCTCCATGGTTTGCTAACATCTTGCCTGTACCTAAGAAGGATGGGAAGGTCAGGATGTGTGTTGATTACAGGGATTTGAACAGAGCAAGCCCAAAGGACGATTTCCCGCTCCTTCACATTGACGTGTTAGTTGACAATACTGCTCAGTATTCGGTGTTTTCCTTCATGGATGGCTTCTCTGGGTATAACCAAATCAAGATGGCCCCAAAGGACATGGAGAAAACAACATTCATAACACCGTGGGGAACTTTTTGCTACAAAGTGATGCCCTTTGGATTGAAAAATGCAGGGGCAACTTACCAGCGGGCGCTGGTGACTCTCTTTCATGATATGATTCATAAAGAGATTGAGGTCTATGTTGATGACATGATTGCGAAGTCACAGATGGAGGAAGAACATCTGGTGAATCTTCAGAAGCTAATTGAAAGATTGAGAAAATTCAGACTGAGGTTGAATCTAAACAAATGCACCTTCGGGGTGAGATCAGGAAAATTGCTGGGGTTTATTGTTAGTGAAAAAGGTATCGAGGTTGATCCTGCGAAGGTAAAAGCCATAGAAGAAATGCCTGTGCCGAAAATAGAAAAAGAGGTTCGTGGTTTCTTGGGGAGATTAAACTACATTGCTAGGTTCATCTCGCATCTCACAGCCACGTGTGAACCAATCTTCAAGTTGCTAAGAAAAGATCAAGCGGTCAGGTGGAATGAAAATTGTCAAAAGGCATTTGAAAAGATTAGAGAATACTTACAGAAACTCCTGTCCTTATACCACCAGTGCCAGGACGACCTTTGATTATGTATCTCACGGTTCTTGAGAATTCAATGGGTTGTGTGCTCGGTCAACAAGACGAGTCAGGTAGAAAGGGGCACGCCATCTACAACCTGAGTAAAAAGTTTACTGATTGCGAGTCAAGGTACTCGATGCTGGAGAAAACATGTTGTGCATTCGGTTGGGCTACTAAGCGTTTGAGGCAGTATATGTTAAACCATACAACCCTATTGATTTCAAAGATGGATCCGATCAAATACGTGTCTGAAAAGCAAGCACTTTCTGGTAGAATAGCCCGTTGGCAGATGGTCTTGACAGAATACGATATTCAATATGTTTCCCAAAAGGCCATTAAGGGGAGTGTTTTGTCAGAATATCTTGCCGAACAACCAATTGAGGATTATCAACTGATGAAGTTTGAATTTCCTGATGAGCATATCATGTATCTGAAGATGAAGGATTGTGAAGAACCTTTGCCTGATGAAGGACCTGAGATTGGATCTCAGTGGAAGATGGTTTTTGATGGGGCTGTTAATTCATACGGTAAAGGAATCGGGGCAATCATTACGACTCCAAAGGGTTCTCATATACCCTTCACTTCCCGATTTGCGTTCGTATGCACCAACAATGAGGCAGAGTATGAAGCATGCATCATGGGGTTTAAAGAAGAATTGATTTGAGAATCAAGAACCTCGATGTTTATGGTGATTTTGCGTTGGTGGTTAATTAGATTACAGGTGAATGGGAAACTCGTCAAGCGAATCTTGTGCCTTATAACAACTATGCCAGAAGGTTGTTACCTTTCTTTGACAGAGTAGATTTCCATCATATACCCCACATAGAGAATCAGATGGCTGATGTGTTGGCAATGTTGTCATCGATGTATCAAGTGAATCATTAGAATGAAACTCCTTCAATCAGAATCATGCGCTTGGACATACCTGCTTTTGTATTTGCGGTTGAAGGTGTATCAGATGGCAAGCCTTGGTATCATGATATCAAAGTCTTTTTGAAGAGTCAGGAATACCCAGTTGGGGCATCTTCCAAGGATAATAAGACATTGAGGAGGTTATCAGGAAACTTCTTTTTGAACAAAGACGATGTGTTATACAAGAGAAACTTTGACATGGTCTTGCTACGTTGTGTTGATGAACACGAGGTAGGCCTGTTAATGGAAGAAGTTCACGAAGGTTCCTTTGGTACTCATGCCAATGGGCATGCTATGGCAAGAAAATTGTTAAGAGCGGGGTATTATTGGATGACTATGGAGTCTGATTATTTTAAATACGCCCGGAAATGTCATAAATGCCAGATTTATGCTGATAAGGTGCACGTACCGCCTACTCCTCTGAATGTTTTGTCGTCACCTTGGCCTTTTGCCATGTGGGGCATTGACATGATTGGGAAGATCGAGCCAACTGCTTCAAATGGACGTCGTTTTATTCTGGTTGCCATTGATTATTTCACAAAGTGGGTGGAAGCAGCATCGTATGCCAACGTCACCAGATAAGTGGTAGCTTGGTTTATTAAGAAGGACATCATCTGCCGGTATGGAGTCCCGGAGAGGATCATTACTGACAATGGTTCAAATTTGATCAATAAGATGATGAAGGAGCTATGCCAGAGCTTTAAGATTGAACATCATAATTCTTCTCCCTCTCGCCCGAAGATGAATGAGGCTGTTGAAGCGGCTAATAAGAACATAAAGAAGATTATGCAGAAGATGGTAGTGACATACAAGGACTGGCATGAGATGTTGCCTTACGCTTTGCACGGATATCGTACTTCAGTACGCACATCAACTGGGGCAACTCCTTTCTCACTGGTGTATGGTATGGAAGCAGTTCTGCCATTAGAAGTTGAGATTCCTTCTTTGAGAATTCTGACAGACGTGAAGCTTAATGAAGCTGAGTGGGTGCGTTCCCGGCTGAATGAACTGAACCTCATTAAAGAGAAGAGATTGAAAGCCATTGCGCATGGCCGGTTGTATCAAAACAGGATGAAAAAAGCATTTGATCAGAAAGTGCGTCCTCGGTGTTTCCAAACTGGTGAATTAGTCCTGAAAAGGATCACTCCTCCTCAAACAGATCATAAGGGAAAGTGGACTCCAAATTACGAAGGGCCATATGTAGTAAGACAGGTTTTCTCTGGTGGAGCCTTATTACTCTCAACTATGGATGGCGAAGATTTTACGTCCCCTGTGAACGCGGATGTAGTCAAAAAATACTTTGCATAAAAAAGACCAACTGGACATAAAAAGAAGGTTCAGGCAAAAATGGGGCATCCTGGCGAACCATAAAAAGAAAAGGTTTGGGAAAAAATTAGGGATAAAAGGAAGAAGAAATAAACCCGCAAGGTTGAAAACTTGAAAAGGAAACTTTGGCAAAAATGGGTATCCCGGTGGATTGAAAACCCGAAAAGGGCGATCCAGGCAAAAGTTAGGGATTTAAAAGCAAAGACTACGATCCGCGTTCGATCTGTGATCACTATTCACACTTGGAAAATTCAAAGGAAAGGAATCAGTCCAGTCAGTCATCTTCAAAGGCCAAAGCATCTGTGGATAAACAAGTCATATGGGTTATAGCTGAGTCGAGTCATGGTGGATGTCTATTCCCCACATTGCCGACATGTGTTTTTTCTTTTACTTTTTGCGCAATTACCTCTTTTCAGGAATTGCTTCCAAATGTAAATGCCTATTTACAGGCTGATCATTCAATAAAGTTTGCATTTCAGTCAAAGAGCTTTTGTTTATTGTTTTACCTGTTTTGTTTGTGAAAATGTCCGATATTTTTGATAAACATTACATGCTAAAATGTTGAGCTTTGTGAAACAAGTTGGAAAACAGTGGCAATTGCTTAGGCGTCAGTCACTATGATGATAATCAAAGTAATCATTTTGCACATAGACCTTTCTGTTGGTTTTGCAGGATAACAGGTTTGTACCTCCCTAGTAGAGTTTCTCTCCTTAACTTTGAAGTCTGATCATCCTTAGCAGTTTGCTGCTCTCCCCAGTCAGAGTATCGAGGATCGTCTTCCTCAACAGAGTATAAAGAAGTAATTCCCCAAGCGGAGTCGTTGAGGATCGTCCCCCTCAGCAGGATATTAGAGGTTTACCCCCAGCCAGAGTTGTGATTTAGTTCATCTTTCCTCAGCAGGTAGCCAGAAGCTGTTATTTTTACAGCCTCCCCTGCAAGAGTCTGATAGAGTGTCCTCGTTGATTAAAGTCAGTGTTTCCCCACTGAGCATGGGGAAATATTTTTTCCTCAAAGTTTCTTTCAGTTAATCCCCAAGCCGAGTTTGTTGGCGATTAGTATCCCCAGCAGGTTTTGAATCCAGGTTCCGAAACATTTGGTCATCCCCGGCGGAGGAGTTTCCATCTTCAGTTTTCAGTTCCTCCCCGATAGAGTGGGTTTTCTCTCGGAGATTCATCCATCTCCAGTAGAATTGGTGATTGTAATCTTCCCCAGCAGGGTGAAGTTTTGCTCAACATGATTTCTTTGGTTTGATGACAATGTAGTTTGTCGTCCTCGGTGGAGCTGCTTCTGTTCTCAGCATTTATTTTGCTGGGACGGCCTTTTTGCATTGCATAAGCATTTTTTGCATGACATCCTCCTAAATGCGTAGCATTTCCACTTCGTGTGGAGCATTACGGAAAAATTCAAACATATGCATCCGAAGCATAAGCCAGGTTGAGTTTTCCTTCGTCAGGAAAAAAATCGGATCTCAGGGAAATATCATTCAACTTTACTCCACAAGTGTTGGGTTTAGTCATTCAAAGCAATATTTGACAGTCCCACGGCAGAGTGTTTTTCCAGGATTGTGAACCCAGGATCTCTTTTCACCCCTTTCGTCCAGGTGGTCTTTTGATTCATCCCTTCAAGGTTTTTACCTTGACACCCGTCCGTGTATTTTTTCGATACCCGTCCGTATTGAACCCTTTTACACCCGTCTGTGTATTTTTTCGATACCCGTCCGTATTGGACCCTTTTACACCCGTTCATGTATTTTTTCGATACCCGTCCGTATTGAACCCTTTTACACCCGTCCGTGTATTTTTTCGATACCCATCCATATTGAACCCTTTTACACCCGTCCGTGTATTTTTTTGATACCTGTCCGTATTGAACCCTTTTACACCCGTCCGTGTATCTTTTCGATACCTGTCCGTATTGAACCCTTTTACACCCGTCCGTGTATCTTTTCGATACCCGTCCATATTAAACCCTTTTTACACCCGTCCGTGTATCTTTTCGATACCCGTCCTTATTGAACCTCTTTACACCCGTCCATGTATTTTTTTCGATACCCGTCCGTATTGAACCCTTTTACACCCGTCCGTGTGTCTTTTCGATACCCATCCGTATCTGATATCTTTGATTCCTTGACACCCGTCCGCGTTTATCCCCAGCATAGCTAACACTCGTCTATGTTGTGATAGTGCAACATTTATTGCTTGTTCCCCAGTGGAGTCGTCCCTCCTTTGAGGAATGCAAATTTCAGGTTTCTTTTGGTATTCAATCTCCGTGAATCCTTTGAACGCATGACAGCCATTGCTATCATACCTTCAGGACCAAGTTGATTGAATAGGGGGAGCTGTAACACCCCAAAATTTGCCCTTTTGTTTTGAAGCTAACTGGCTTATGTTTCTTTGCATTTCTTGCATTAGCATTTGTGCATAGCATTGGTTCTTAGCATGGGATCAAGGTACTTGTTTCATCTCAAAGGAGTCTCAAGCCTCAAGGTGTTTTGTGGAGGTCGTCATATCTTCATAAGATCAAGAATGGCAAAGGATTTCAAGTGAATTTTTCCCTCCTAACCAGAGGGACCAAATTAGGGTTCTTGTGTTCAAAGAGCTTCTTGAGAAAACTTTGTGGATTCAAGCATGCTCTCATGGGTTCCATATGCTCCCAAACACTCATAGAGGAAGGCTTGGCTAGTGGTTCATTGTGGAAGATGTTTAGTGGATCAGTTGCTTGTGAACCAAGAAAAGTCAACTGTAAGGGGGAAAGTCAACCATGGAATTTTGAGGTCCTCTTCATGATTTTTAAGGTCTTATGCCATCATATGGTCCTCAAAGGCTAGGATTCATACCATTCATCAAGAGTCAAGCGTTTGTGCAAAAGTTACTAAATATGGAAATGGCCTATAATTTGAAACTTTCCATTTTTGGCATTTTTTCCCCCACATTCAACTTGACCTTTCATCATCAAAGAAGTTTCAAATGATCTTGGGATAAACATGAAAGTTGAAGATCATTCTCTCCCTTTTCCAAAAAGTACTAGATCATCTCCATACCATTTGTGAAACTCAAGATATGACTAAAAGAAGGCAAGGTGCTTTTTAGGGTTTTCACATGTATCCATTTTTCCACCTTTTGCATTTCGGTTTAAAATGACTTGTAATTGTTTCTAATGACTCAAGTCACATTGCCATCTTCAAGTACACTCCATGAGGACCAGATTTGGCCTTTGAATCAATTTATTTCATGCCATATACCTCACTTTTTTCACAATGTGCAAAATGGCAAGATGGATCATATCTCATAAATCAAGTCATTACAAAGCCCAAACCCAATTCAGTTGTGATCAGCTGAAGAAATGTGAGTGAATCATGCTTTTACCATGACCTTGGCACGTGTGATTAAGTGTGTACATCACAACTTGCAATTTTGCAAAACACTTTCAATAGCCTTAATCAAGGGTTTAACAAAGCTTTAATCATGATCAGAGGGCTAACCAAGTCTATATAAGAAGATTCACACGTTCATTCACACCTCATGCACTCTCATTTGCTCAGATTTCAAATTTTCACTCAAACTTTCTCTCCTTCGAAACTCTCTCCTCACAAGGTTTCCTTGAGAATTCTTTGCATATTCTTGATCAGTGAAGAGAATAGAGTAAGAATCCACCATTGATTCAAGCTTAGAGTGTGGTTTTCACCAGATTTGAGTTTGAGTTGCTCATCATCAAATCTTAAGATCCAGCCTGATTCAAGCATTTATTTGCATTTATTTTGCAAATAGAGCTCAAAAGAGGAAGATTTGCGCTCTTACACTGGGTTTCTAGGAGTATTTTGCTTGTTTCAAGTTTCAGGTTAGTGTTAATTTCATGATCTTATAACTTGATTTCCTTGTGTACATAATGTTCCTCATGCTTTGCTGATCATCCTGATGTGATTTGTTTTGATTTTGGACGTGTATTATGGTTGAATCGTGGATCTGAAGTTTTTGAGTTCAAACTTTTTGTCTTCGATTTGTTTAATCTATGCATGATCTATTGATTTGAGTGTGATATTCATGATCCTTGTTGAATTCTGAGTTGAATGGTGGTGGAGTTGTGAATTTCTGAGAAATTTTGATGTTGAGGTCGCCGGAGAAGCCGACCGGAGCTAGGGCTCCAGCGTCTGGTCATGTTTCAGGCCGATGAGGGTTTAAAGGAAGAAGATGAAATCTGGACTGTTGGTGGTCCAGATCTGATGGTTCACGTTCAGCCAGATCATTTAAAATCCTCACGTGTTTTATTGATTGTGTGTGTATATTCCATGGTTGTTATTATGCACACACGGATCTAACCACTCATCTTGCTTGATTTTGTGATTTGTTGACTCATTTGTACACGTTGATTGGATCTGATGGTGTTGATGTTGCCAACGCATTAAAACATGTGTTGTTCACGTGACTTTCTATGGAGGCCAGGTTAATCATCATGCTTGCTTGCTCATCATTGTTAACGTGTGTGAATAGATCTAAGCCTTTAATCATGTGTACTTTTGGATTATTGACTACGTGTGGATCTTTGGATCAATCCTGTGGCAATAATTGAGTCAATATTGTTGTCTCAGAGCCTATGGCAGGAAGCGCTTTGGGCTTCTTTCTATTCACACCCCCCTCCTTTGGTCCAGCCCAGTTTTTAACATGATTTTCTTGCTTGTGGCACCCCTCTGCTTATTTTCATTTTATTTTCATTTTATTTGATTGATACATTTTGCATTTTAATTTTTAAAATTAGTTTAACGCATCAGAAAATTATGAAAAAATTGATGGATCATCTTTAGGATTTTATAAAATTTTGACAAATTTTATTTTCCATTTTTCTTCTATTTTTAGCACCTGAACTAATTGTTTGATTAATTTCTTTGTGAATTTCTTCACTTGTGCACACTTGATCTTGTTGATTTTATTTCTCATCATTGGTACATAGTTTGCATCCCATTCTTTTTGTATACCTCAGAGGAAACTTTGAGGTTCCTAAAAACATTTTTCTCATATTTTTAAACTCATTTCATATTGCATTTTAGTCCCTCTATTTGTACATTGTTCTTCTTTGTTCTTATGCAACTTTGAAGCATTGTTTGAGGTACTTAACCTGTGAATTTTTGTGTGATCTTTTGGAATGTTGCTAGCTTCTGACTTAGGTCACTCGGGTTTTAATTCCACAATTTTTGAATGTCATTTGATATATGTTTGATTATTTGTGCTTAAGTGAATTATGCATGATCATCTCTTGACATCTCTTAACCCTAATTGTTTTGCCATGCCTAATTGTTTGAATTTCTTCTGGATTCTTTGCATGAGTATTTGATATGATGTTTACCCCTGGTTTAGGTCCCTTATGACCAAATTTTGCAATTTGGGGATCATGTTTGGGTATGCTTTAAGTGCTTGTACTTTGACTTCCTTTTGTGGACTTTCTTTGGTGCATAATGTTTCATGTTTTGATCTTCTCTTGCACATGAGAATTGTTGATGATGGTATGATCTTGATTCTGACTTGCTTTCATCTTTATCTTATTTTTCTCATTTCATCTTGATATGAAGTTCATTGGTGCTTAATTGTGCATTTCATATAAGTATGCTTGCATTCTTTCATGATTACCTTTGCATGCTTACTTGAGATGTTTTGCATGATCTTTGAGACTTGTTTATTGATGTAAGTTGGATATACTTGATATGATGTGCTTTCTGCCCTATCTTGTTTCTTATCTCATCCTTCTCTTTCTCATTCTTCTCTTTCACTCTCTTTCTCCCATGAATCTCAAGACTTGTTTAAGTCTTGGATTCTCTCCCTTTAGAGCTACCTAGTCCAACTTAATTTTTGATTAAGCTTGGAGTAGGATTAGTATTAGGTTTTAGGTAGTTGTCCCTCCTAAGCCTCACTAACCATAGGTCACCCATGCATGATAACTTTAGGACTCTTAGTTTCCCTTTAGAGTTTCTTTTGGGTCTTCTCTCTTCTCATCCCAAAACTTTTTGAAAACACTTAATAAAGATAAAGTGTATTGCGCACGAGCCTTAAGCGTGGGCAATGAGAAATGAGGGGCTTTCTCTCATCTTTCTAGAGTGCTTAGCGGGCATCCTGTCTTGGGACGATTCGTTAAGTATTCGTACCTGTGCCCTAGACTTTGATGCAATGCAAGTTATGAACTAACTTAAAAAGAAAACACTTCTGTCTAAAAAACACAAAAAAAAATTCAAATCTTTTTATCCTTCGGGATTGTTGGGTTTCAAATTTCATTTTCAGAAAAGAGCTCGTCGCTCACGTGAAAAACACTTACCCATCCGTGGTCGTACCCACGAACTACATTAGCTCTGATTCCTCTCTCTCGTCCGATTGAGGATATGTAGGCACAAGACAGTGATTATCTTGGCGAGCAACCTTCCCCCACAGTTCCCGTCCGAACTACGTTGTCTCTGACTTTCCCATTGCACTGAGGGAGTACGTAGGCCTAGGGCATCGAATATGTCCTACCGAGCCCGTCTTAGTCACCCCCATCCCATTTTTCTTTTGCATAGCCGTAGATAGTAGGACAACTTACCCTCCGTTTAGACAACAAGCGTGGATCCCATTGAGTACGATGGATGCGTGAGGTGCTAACACCTTCCCCTCGCATAACCGACTCCCGAACCTGGACTATGGTTGCCATGACCATGTCTTTCCCCCTTTCTCTTCAGGTTTATGCAGTGTTTCCTTTCCCTCTCTCGGGATAAATACACATTGCTGGCGACTCTGTGTCTTCTGCGCCACTATCGCGTTTGTACCGTTGGATGCGAATCTTTCGGGAGCGACACATCAAAATTAGGGTTTTAAGCCCTCTCAGAGCTCTTAGACAAAGGATCAATCAAGAAATGACATGATCTGCAAATTGTCTAGCCTCTCCAACATCCACAATGGATCAAAAGGACTCCCACTTCAAGGATCAAGCACAAGGCTACTCCCTTCTAAGTGGATTAAGCCTCAAGATCGCCAGTGTCACCAAATTATGGTTTTGGTCGACCAGGGCCTCCAGAGGGAAAATTTCCTCTGGGCTTGAGCCAATGCTTCAAAGCATAACCTATGATGCTCCAAGGGACATCATGAACCCAATCATCAAGTCGATTTTCCCTCAGGGGATGCACTCATAAAAAATCAGGAATTAGGGTTTCTTGACCTAATTCACCCCTAAGTTGACTTTTGGGACAAACCATGAGCCAAGACGTCAAGGGAAGATTTGAGGGTCTCTAACACACTACATTGATCCATTTGCAACAATGGATTGGTCCATGAAGCTTGAGCAACAAGTTTCAATATCATCTGAACCACAGTTAGGGTTTCGCGAGAAAAGTCAATTGTACCTTTGACTTTTGACCACGACATGCTCCCAAACCCTAGGAAATGATTCAATACACCCTATAACACCTATGAAATCAATCCATCAAGTTTGATTTAGGTCAAGGACTTGATTTCATAGAGGATCGCACAGTTTGGAATTCATCTGACAAAAAGTCAACTGTGCACAAAAGTCAACTTTGACTTTTTGAGATTTTTCACAAAAAAGGCTTTTTAACCCTAAAATGATGTTAATGTGTGATTTGAATCATCATTCATCAATAAAAATCAAGAAAAGTGGGATAACTTGTAAAAGGGGTAACCATAAAAACTTAGAAAAATTTCTAAGTTATGGAATAAAGTGGCTAGGGTACCAACTTTGGAGGATCATAACTCCTAAACCACAAGGCCATTATTTCCCATCCAAAGCTGGATTTGTAGCTCTCATGGCCCTCTACAAAAGCTTCAGCTACACCTCATTCCAATTCATTATGGATTTTGAGTTATGGAATGATCAAAATGGCTGAAAACATGAAATGTCACTTTTTCTAACACTTAGTGAAATTTTCACTAAGTCAGAATCTGCCTTACATTTTTTCCAAATGTAGGGGAATTTTTCACTTGGATCCAAAAAGTATCAAAACCAATTATAATCAAATAGTTATTGTATCATATGAGGGCTTTCCAAAATGGCCAAGAACATCACCAAACTCAACTTGAGCCATGAGATATGGCCATGGCAACATGCCTTGCTGAAAACTGCCAAGGCAAGGCAGATTTTGGAGTTTTCCTCGATTTTCTCAAATTTTGCAAGGGGCAAGCAACTCTATCCATTTGAACACCTCAAGGGGGGACCAAGGAGGAACCAACTCTGATCCTAAGCCTCCCAAGTCTTTGGAACCAAAAATAGCATGCCAAACCTAGAAATCCCTAAAAGAGGGACAAGACTCCAATTTTAGATTGGAGCATTTAATGGATGCACCATGGTGGCTTGGACTGAGCCATTCCCAACTGAATTCAGTCAAGACTTATCCAAGACCTAGGGAACCACAACTCAGTGCTCTAACCTCTAGTCAATGGCTAGAGGAGACTTGGATTCTCATTTGCCAACATTGGCCAAACCTTTGATGCCGTTGCCATTCACTATTGATCCTAAAACAAACTTGATCTACTATAAATAGAGCTCATTTGTGCTCAGTTTGAGTACACCAAAGCCATCAAACAGATGCTTTCCTCAAAATCACCTTCTCACTTCCAATTTTGCCTTCTAAGGCAAGTCACCATCAGGTTTTGAGTTTGAGAGCAATTCCAACCAAACCAATCACACACACACCTCATAAACATCATATAGAAATGATCCAAACACTCACATAACATATGGAACACCAAAATCACAAAATCACCAGCCAATTGCTCAAGCCTTTGACAGATTTGCAGTTGGGGTACCATCTCAAGTTCCAGATCATTTCAATCCATTCCAAGCATCCAGACACACTCCATAGCACCTAGGGAAGCTGTCCATAACCTTGGAACCAAGCTGTAACACCTCTAACACAAAACACGATCACCAGCTGCAAGTGGTAAGCATGAGCTCTTCTAACTCTATGATCCATGCAATTTTTGCTGCACAATAATTTGGCCATATGTTCATAATCATGCATGGAGTGTTTTCCCTCAATTAATTGCATTGTTTGAATCGTGTATGGAATTTCTGAACCTTCATGCAGAATTTAGGGTTCTTGATATTTCTCTTTGATTTCTTATTCCATGCTTAAAATAAATGAAATTAAAGACCATAGACATGATCGTGAGGTTGAAACGAGTAGATTGATATGTAGATTGCATGATATAATCAAGTATTCAGTGAGATTGGATAGAAAACGCAAATCTGCAGAAATAGAGGGTGGCGTGTGTTCTTGCCCTAGTTCTTGGCGCCCTTTTTCAAATATTTGAATATTTGAATTTTGTGATTTTATTAAATTGATTCAGAAATAAATTTCTCTCTGAGTTTTAATGATTTTGAGTTGATTCTTTTTTTAATAATTCACAAAAAATGTTAAAATATTTTATTTTACCAAAAAATCCGAAAAATATTATTTATTTAATATAATTGATATTTTTTCAAAGAATTAATATTTTAATTGTTTTTGACATTTAAAATATTTTTTCCTTCTTGATTTTGCAAATTTTAATGACTTTTAATCATTTTGTAGGTCAAAACTTGATTTTTGAAACATTAATCCAAGATCACAATTTGTTTTCCACATGTTAAACAATTTTGATCATTTTAATTGAATTTTTTATTCAATTAAAATACATTTTGGTAACAAATTAGGGTTTTGATTAATTCAACCCTCATCAAACCTTTTAAAAACACTTTGGGTCTCTAATAGAGTGTAAGACCCAATCCTCTTTTGACCAAAACTTTTTGGGCCTCAATGTATTGTATAAGTCCCTCTGCGTTTTCAAAAATCTCGGCGCGATCGCCCGTTCAAAAAAAAAACAAATCATCTGGGCCTACCCTCATGTTATAAGCCCCATTCTTTTTCTTTAAACATTTTTGGGCCTCTTGAGAGAGTGTAAGACCCATCCCCTTTGTACAGAAAACCTTTCTTGGGCCTCAGTCACTTGTATAAGTCCCTGTACAAAACGACAGTGCAATCACTGATAACCCTGGGCCTCTCCTTGAGCTGTAAGCCCCAACAATCTTTTCAAAGCACTTTCTCCTTTGATTTTGAATATAATATTGTTATCAAAGCTTTCTTTGTTGAACAAACTAACAAAACAGCATGGAAGCTCTACAACCGATTAAGGGTTTACCCGCTTTCATTTACCGCTTTCATATGTATATAACTGTATTGTGGGGTTGTTTCACTGTAAGTCTTTTTTCACAAACTCGTATCAACTGTGTAATAATAGTATAGATATTTAGAGTTTCCCCGGCAACTACGTCTAGAACTAGGCAAAACCTTGTCTCTTTACCTCCGACGTTCACCCGGATATACCTTAACCCTGAGAATTTTCTTTTACAACAATTTTAGATAACTAGATCTAAGAAATCTCCCCCTTAAACAGTTCATATACAGAAGGCCAATGTTCCAAGTGAAACCCCTTCTGGAACTGTTCATCAGCCTCCTCTTGGGCTTAGTGCAAGGACTCACAGGCTTCCTAAAAGCATTCCCGCCTCCTCTTGGGCATTGTACAAGGACCCGTCGGCTTCTTAGAAGTTTTCACAGCCTCCTCTTAGGCTTCGTATAATGATTCTTCCTCCGGGAAGATAGCCTCCTCTTGGGCTTAGTACAAATTGTCCCTCGGCTTCTTAAAAGGTTTCTCGCCTCCCCTTGGGCTTCGTACAAATTGTCCCGACGACCTCCTAGAGGTATAGGAACAGAAATTAGTCATCTTAATAGAACAGTCTTTCAAAGAGTCTAGATCTTACTACTACTTTTTCTTAAGCATAGTACAAAAGATAAGACCCGTAGACTTGGGCAGTCTCAATACCCTTCGGATTCCCCGTTTCCTCAATGAATAGGAAATAATCCCGGTCCTTAGATCAAATCCATGAGTACAACATTACCCATATAAGAACTGATTTTCTCTTTTAACCAACATACTGGACCTGTCACTCAACTGAAACAGTAACCCTAGCCTCCTCTTGGGCTTTGTACAATTATTCTCCCCATCTGAGTTAATTTTTTAGCCTCCATCTCGGGCTTCGTACGAGATATAAAAACACTCTCTTGTTGAGTATAAAAGACTCTCTTGTTGAGTCAAACCTTTTAGCC
This sequence comes from Lathyrus tuberosus, assembly GCA_022829125.1. Lineage (NCBI taxonomy): Eukaryota > Viridiplantae > Streptophyta > Magnoliopsida > Fabales > Fabaceae > Lathyrus > Lathyrus tuberosus. The sequence goes on from JALAZF010000110.1 coordinate 13,131,674, forward strand.
TCCGTCTTGGGCTTCGTACAAGACACATACAAAACACTCTCTTGTTGAGTATAAAAGACTCTCTTGTTGAGTCAAACACCTTTTTTAGCCTCTATCTCGGGCTTCGTACGAGATACAAATCACTCTCTTGGTGAGTATAAAAGACTCTCTTGTTGATTCAAACCCTTTGAGCCTCCGTCTTGGGCTTCGTACAAGACACATATAAAAACACTCTTGTTGAGTCAACCCTTTTAGCCTCTATCTCAGGCTTCGTACGAGACACAAAAGCATCATCTTGTTGGGTCAATAGCCTCCTCTTAGGATTTTTATAAAGAAATCCCCGTTTGATTCAATCAACCTTTTAGCATCAAATCATGCTTTGGTCACAGCATACAAACATCAACAACTCCTTTTCCCTCGTCTAATTGTTGTAAGCGGCAAGCCTCTGGATTATTTACATCCACGCCACTGTCCCTCCTTTAGCATGAAAAATTCCTAAGTAAAGATGGTGTTGCTCTAAACTGAGTTGAAGTCTTCTCCTTCAAGTTGAAAATCCCCTATAAAGGAAATTATGGCATTGCTGGATTCGCATATCCCAGTTAAAGTAATTCTCCTTTATAATCAGTCACTCAACAGTTGTGCCAAACAGGCCAAATATTCCCCTTTAGAGATGACAAATTCTCTCTAAAGTCAACACCCTTTTAGCTTCACATCTTGGGCTTCGAACAAGAAACAAATAGACCCTTCAGCTTCACATCTTGGGCTTTGAACAAGATATAAACCACCTTTAGCTTCATGTCTTGGGCTTTGAACAAGACACCAAAACACCGTTTCCTCCCATAGAATAGGAGGTACTACGATGGCTCTGATTTCCCTGTTTCGGTAAACGGGAATATGTAGGCATAAGATTGAAAGAAAAATCTTAGCGAGCACACCACATCAAAAACCTCTGGCCACAAATCCTCACGTATCCATCAAAACATCCGAGTCCGTATCCCCCACCAAAAGTCTAAACTCGATCAAAATAAACCTAAAAGAGCCCCCCCCACATTGATCGCATCTGTAAACCAACAGTTTTGACTGTTTAACCTCAGTTTGCAAAGCAGGGTTAGTTGGAGACATCTATTTCCCTTCCTTCATCAGCTCCAATAGAATAAAAAATGAATCGACCTGTAGTACCCTCCCAGAGCGACAGTGCTTAAGAACCACGTCCAAAATCGCTTGATACACAAGGAGCTTGTGGATTTTGGATTTCTCTACTTGGATTCATCAAATTCTGTTTACAACACTTACCAAAGCAAATCTCAACTTTGTAGGTTGGTTAATCTCAGATCCACACTCATTTTAACTTAATTGCAACTTATACAATGTAGATCTTTGGTTGTTCTTGATTTTCATCCATTTTGCTTGAATGTGATTCTTGATGTTGGTGATTATTGGATCTAATTGATGTTTGATTACTGTGTGTGAGTTTAATTTTCGTGCATTGTTGATTACATGATCATTGGAGAAGTTTGCATAAGTGATTTTTGCTGCTGGAAGTGATTTTTCAAATTAATTTTTGCTGCTGTAACAGGGTTAACTGATTAACCAATTGCAATGCAAACTGGTTAATCGGTTAACCAGTGTATTTTGCTGTTTTCTGGTGATTTCTGAGCTGTTAATCGATTAACACACTTGGTTAACCGATTAACACTATTGCAGAGTGAATTTTCTGTGCATTTTTTAGCATGTTTCGATCCCGTTTCACTTTTAATCTTCATGGATTGATATGACACATGTTTGTGGACTATTTTGATGCTGTTGCACCTCACACCATTGCATGTACACAATTTTCCGACAGGTGACTCTTGGATTTTTAATGTTTGTGATCATGTCTGCGTTGTTATTTCTTGATGTGACGAACACTTTGTACACACTCCTTGAGCATGTTAATTGTGAATTATTGCTGGTGTTGCTGGAGTTGTTGCGATGTATACGTGTGCTTGCATCTAACCTCATGAAATGCATATTTGATTGGACTTGTTCATGTGCTAAATGTTGTGCATTCTTTCATGATGTGGTGTATTCTTCCATGTTGTTTTCAAGCATTGCTTACTATGGTGTGTGGTGTGATTGTGATCATGATTGATCAAAGAGTGTATGATGTTTGATGTTTGCTCATTATGTCATGATTGAATCATCTTCAAATGTATTGCATGCTGCCTTATTTCTACTGCTGTCTATGTGCATATGTGCTGTTGTATGTGCTGCTGCTTCTTTTTACACCCATTTATGTGCTGAATATGAGCTGTTGAATGATGTTTGGTGTGTTCGCTAGATTTTACTACTGTATTGGTGTAGGTGCGCTGTGGTAGCCGCTGTTTTTGTTTATTCGCCTCTTTTCCTCCTTCGTCTCTTTCACTCTTTCTCTTCCCTTGAATCTCAAGACTTGTTTAAGTCTTGGATTCACTCCCTTAGAGCTACCTAGTCCAACTTAATTTTTGATTAAGCTTGGAGTAGGATTAGCATTAGGCTTCCCTTTGCATGCTAACTTAGGTAGATGTTTCCCCTTTCAAACTCAACTATAGGGCCACCTTCTATGACAACATTAGGAGCAACTTAGTTTTCCCTTAGATTTCTCTTTTTCCCTTGAGTCTTCTCTTCTCATCTCATAACACTTCTAAAACACTTAATAAAGTTAACGTGTATTGCGCATGAGCCTCGCATGTGGGAAGTGAGGAATGAGGGGTTTCCTCTCATTTTTCTAGAGTGTTTAGTGGACGTTCCATTTTGGAACGATTTGCTAAGCATTCGTTCCTATATCATAGACTTCGGTACAATGAAAGTTACTAACTAACTTCAATCCACTTCTGTCTAAAAAACACAAAACCAAACTCAAATCTTTTTATCCTTCGGGATCGCTAAGCTTCCAACTATTTTAAGAAAAAGGGCACGTTACTTCCGTCTTGTCGCAAACAGGCATCGACCCTAACTGTCGGACGCGAATCTAACATCGCTCATAAAAAACACTAATCGACCTCGTTAGGTCGAACTACGACTGATCTGATTTCCTCTCTCTAGTTCGATTGAGGATACGTAGGCACAAGACGACGATGTTTTGGTGAGCAACCTCCCCCCTTAGTTCGTGTCCGAACTACGTTGACTCTGACTTTCCCATTGCACGAGGGAATACGTAGGCATAGAACTCCGAGGATGTCCTACTGAGTCTCGTCTCTTCTTTTTCCTTTCTTCTTTGTTTCTTCATTCCTTTCCGTTCCCGTTCCTTCTCCTTTCTAGTAGCAGTGGAGTTCCAGATGACGACACCCTTTGATCGAGACAACAAGAGTGGATCCCATCGAGTACGATGGACGCGTGGGGTGCTAACACCTTCCCCTCGCGTAACCGACTCCCTTACCCATTTCTCTTGGTCGCGAGACCATGCTATTTTCCTTCCCTCATGTTTACGCAGTGTGTCCTTTCCCTCTTTTGGGATAAATACACATTGCTGGCGACTCTGTTTTCTGCGCCACTTTCGCGTTTGTACCATGGATGCAAATCCTCGGGAGCGACAGCTGGCGACTCTGCTGGGGAAAGGTTGACCTCTTGCTGGTCCATCCCTTTTTGTGAGTCAATCCTAGCGCTTTTTTGTTTTTATTTCATTGGGTGTTTACTGTTGTGCTTTATTTTACTGTATTACTGTATTACTATTTTACTATTTTACTATATTTACCGTATTTATGGCATTTGCATTTCATTATTATACTGGACTGTACTGTGTTGTGCTGGTTTTCTGTTTGGCAGGTTGGGATTCTTTGAGAGATAAGCCCAATACACAGGCTTGAGCATACACTTAGGACTAGAGTGGAAAGTAGGGGGACCTACGCGCCGTCTCGGTGCGTTTGGTGTTCACGAAATTCACATCCACGCGAGGATATCTTGGGAGATATTCTGACGTGTGTGTCTTGCGCATTTCAGAATGTTGATCTAGAGAGCTGTCGACTCTGGCGACCATTTCTCCGAGGACTCAGCAACGCCTCTCCTCCTGACATGTGATAATGGCAGACCAGAAATGGCAAACCCGTTACACTTGTCGATCTGAGGACGCAATGCTGGGAACTTGCATAGGATGGCCCTTATTTCTAGGGGAATCAGTGGACGACCTCTTTGTTTGGCGATAATATTGTACCCCGAGGGATGAATGTACTATTGCTTCTCAAATCGAGAATCTGAGACTGAGGATCCCGTTTTCTAGAACCCACATGTGAGAAGGGATGGGTGTTTACAGGTCTGCAGGTAACCGAAACTTTCAACCTACCCATTTTTCTGGATTTCTCGACAGTGTATAGTTATTTACCTGGTTTTCTGGTTATCTCAGTGGGCCGATGTTCTGGAATTCTGGTTTTTTGGGTTGTGGTTCTTGTTCAGTTAATAGCATAACATATGTCCAGAGCAGTGATACCTTGATCCCATGTTTGCATTTGCATCATTTCTTGCATTCTAACATGTTTGACATTTTTCAGGGCTTGCATCTTACCCTTGATTCCAGTTGTTAAGGTGTTCTCGTCATGGATGCTCAGAGGAAGAAGAATGTAGCGTACACGTTCCCAAATCCGACTCTGAAGTTGATTCACAAGATGAATAGTATGACTGACCTTGAGATCCGCGCCAAGTTCAAGGAGGAATATGGGAAGATATTGAAGGTTGTCTGAAATATTTCGCAAGAAGAGCACGATGCCATTCACACACTCCTTCAGTTCTATGACCCCCCTTTACGTTGTTTCACTTTTCCAGATTATGTATTGGCTCCAACCTTGGAGGAGTTCTCATTTATTTTGGGAATCTCTGTCGAGCCGAGGATACCTTTCTTCTCTAAAGAACAGCCAGGACTGGAAGAGATGGCGGCTGCTATTCACATTGGGGAATCCATTCTAAGCAACAATGTTATTGACAAGCAAGGGTTTAAAGGCCTCCCTTTGAAGTTTCTGTTTGACCAAGCCAGCTCGTATGCCAAGGAGAGAAATTGGTTAGCTTTCAATGCTATTCTAGCTCTTTGCATCTATGGGATTGTCCTATTCCCCAACATCCTTGAGCTTGTTGACATGCATGAAATTCGAATTTTCGTCTTGAGAAACCCCGTGCCTACCCTTCTTGGTGACGTGTATCATTCAGTCCACTACAAGAACGAAAAGAGATGAGGAAGGACTGTAAGTTGCTGCGCGCCCCTCCTATCTACATGGTTTTTTAGTCATCTTCCTAAAGCTGGGGCTTTTGTTGAGGCAAGGGATTCTATGAAGTGGTCTAAGAGGTTGATGGGATTGACTGCTGACGACATCGTTTGGTTTAATCACAGTTTGCTAGAGATTGAGCTCATTTTCAACTGCGGAGGATTCCCAAATTTACCCTTAATAGGGAGGAAAGGCGGAATTAATTATAACCCTTCCCTTGCTATCAGACAATTTGGGTATGCATTGAAGACTCCCCCTGAGGAACAAGATATCAGAGAATCCTTGTTTTTCAATGGCACTGCAGACCAAGAGATGGTAAGGAAAGTCGTGAACGCCTGGAAGCAAGTTTTTAGGAGAGGAAAGACTTTCTTTGGGAAGTGTAACAGCCAAGCTTTCTCTCTGTATGTAGAGTGGGTCCGGAAAAAGGGCAGAAGAGGAGCTTCTTCCTTTCCCAATAGAACCGCCTTTGTACCCTCTGCTGATTGAGCCACCAACCACAGTGAAGATAGAGAAGTATAAAAAATTGTGGGCTGAAAAAGAGAAACTTCGAGGGGAGAACAGCGGGCTACACAAAGAAATATACCAGCTGAAACACGAGCGAGGTGAAGTTGTTCATATTGCCAAGTTGAAAACAAAGTTGCTTGCTGAGAAAGAAAAGGAGTTGGCCGATGAAATCACAGCTAGACAGAAGGCACTACGGGAAAAGAGGGAAAAGAGGGCGCTTTTTTTGCCCTATAAAAGCGCTTAAAAGCGCTGTCTAAGTCTGTGCTGTCATAGGTAAAGACGGCGCTTTTTATTTATGAAAAAGCGTTCTCTAAAAGGGGACTTTAGACAGCGCTTTTAAAAGCGCTGTCTAAAGTATACGTTTAAAATTAAATTTTTTTTTTATAAACTTTAGAAAGCGCTTTTTCCTTCAAAAGCGCTCTCTAAATGTGCTTTTAGACAGCGCTTTTGAAAGCGCTGTCTAATGTATACGGAAAATGATTTTTTTATATACCTTTGGAGAGCGCTTTTCCCTAAAAGTTCTCTCTAAAGGGGACTTTAGAGAGCGCTTTTTCCTTAAAAGCGCTCTCTAAAGTATACCTATAATTTTATTGATTTTTTCTACATATAAAAATTCCCATTTTAGCCTTTTTTTTTTATGCAGAAACCTGCATAGTTTCAAACCTGCATTTCTTATAGAATTTCTTGCAACAACATAATTCTTATACATTTCAATAAATAGAATTCTTGCAACAACAGACTTCATATACATTTCAATAAACACAGAATTTCCTTCTATTCACAAAACTAGAATTTACAACAGAATTCTTGCAACAGAATTTACAACAGAATTTCCTTCTATTCACAAAACTAGAATTTACAACAGAATTCTTGCACCAGAATTTACAACAGAATTTCCTTCTATTCACAAAACTAGAATTTACAACAGAATTCTTCTTGCAACAGAATTTTCTTATATTCACAAAACTAAAATTTACATTCACAAAACTATACATTCAAAGAATTCTTCTTAGAAGAAAGAATTCGCACAATTCTTCCATAATATAATTTAATTGTTTCCTTGTGTAACAAGAACATGCCATATCTTCGAAATACTACATAACAAAACAAAATACACATTATTTAGTTAAAAATAATAAATTATATGACATATCTGATAAATATTAAAATAAATCCTAAGTTATAAAACCATGCATACCCTAATAGGAATCTCCAATTGTCCCATTTGAAGGATTTCTCTCATGAACCTCAAAACGAAGTCCCCGCAGTCTATGCCATTACGCTGACGAGGGCACTACACATAGACAAACAAATAAGAAATAATATATAGATGTTTTGTGTTATTAAGTAGCATCACTAATAAGCAATATTGTGAAAATTAATATACCTCCACTTTGACCCGTGTAATATTGGTTGATCTAGCCCGTGCTACTCGAGTCTCTCTTTGTGCACGGTATAGTAGTATAGCTCTATAAAAGAAAAACGTAAACTTAGAACAATGTCACAGAAATAATTAAATATACAAATACACACGAATATTTCGAACAATCTCACTTACGTGTCAACCACATCCTTCATATTCTGATATGTGGACCAATCAGTATCCAATGAATTAAGATAATAGACCACTTCTGTTATAGGATTAATGGCAACCAACAACCAGTGTCCACTGTAAAATATAACTAAAGTTTAGATTGATAATTTCTACGCAAAAGATACAAATTAAAGATTAGAATGAAATTATAATGAAAATCTTACACGTTTCCAGTATTATACGGTAAAAGAAACAGAATTTCTGTGTTGCTAGCCATAAATCGCTCAAGTAAGTGGTCTCTTACTTCAATTGCATTCATACCAATTCTTGGTGCATTAACAAGGCTGCAAGAGAAGAAACGGAATTTGTTTGACAAATCCGTCCCCCGCATGAATTTTTCATACATGCTCCTTAAATAAAAACATAATAAACATTAGACTATTATCATTTAAATGTGTAAATAAATTGTTCAACTAAATAAATAATAGATTGACTGGAGTACCAGATGTTTGAATGCATAACACCGATGCCTAATTCAGTATGATTGAAAACCTGCTCCATGTCCTCTTTTTCGATTATCTCGGAATGAGGAAAACCAAAAACACCTTCGTCCATGTTGATTTGACGAATAGCACCTTGCATCAAATCTGACATTGACAAAAGTGTTTCTAGACACGCCTGAAAGTGAGGTCTTTTTTCCTTCACGGTCCTTGTAGGAGCTTTTTTCTTGCCGGTCTGTTGTGAAGGTTGAGCAGGAACCTAACAATCATATAAGTTAGGTAAAGTAGAAAATCATGAATTCGGATAATAGAATAACACTTAAAAGCTACCTCTCTGTGTGATTCAACAGTCTCGTTTTGCCGCAAAACTCCTTTATTCTTTGCTGCGGGTTTTGTAGGAGTCTAACATTACCATGTAAAAAAAATATGAGTAATGGTTCAGAATGATTTTCATAATCGTTCAGAATTGACATTTGAATACTAAGAGATTCTTAATGGTTTTCAACATACCTCATCACCTATGGAAATGAGGTCTAACGGCCATGCAACAAACGAACCTATTGCATCCCGCAGCAATGTAACCTCTGAAACCGAGTCTGGTATCGGTAGTAACGCATCCGTATCTAAAGCTATATCAACTGACACTTTCAGATAACCTTGTGGGAGCGGATGATGGTGAAGTAACGCTCCCACAAAGTTATGCACTTTTCCCTTGCCAACCATGCGATAAGTCAGAAATGACAAATACAGCTGGCAAGATGAAATGCCCTGAAGCAATAATAAATATGTAACTGTTAATATGTATAAAGGTCAAATAAAATAAATGTGTTAATTTAATTAAAATAAATATGTGCTAATTACCTCGGGAATTTTATTTGGAGAATTGATACTAGCTTTGTCACTAGCATCTTTTAAACCGGAACTGCGCCTTTCTGCCTTATATCTCTCTTTATCCTGCTGCAATGCTTGGACTTGCGCTTGTAGTGCCATCACAGTTTGCATGATTTCTTGGGTGGTGGGATTTTTTTTCTTTGATTGCTTATACAAGGATGATGGAGTCACACCAAATCCTTTACCTCTCACCCGACCGGGATACTCAGGAACATTTAGTACTCGACTAAGAATGCTCCTGTAATCATCCTCACCTGCGGGTATGGATTTAGATAGATTCTCCTGAAATTCATTGACATATCGAAAATTATTAGTGGGGATTAAAAATTAATTATAATTTAATAAAATTTCAATTAACTTTGAGACATAATGTTATACTTACACATTCTTCATAAATATGCTGAACATCTTCTGTAACAGCTCCACCCTTACCCACGCGAGCTTCCTTCCACAAAACATGGTCCGAAAGTGATGATTCTTCACTTTTAGACTCTTCTAACTACACATTTAGTTTAATAATAAGTTCATCAATTATAACACAATAATACAATTAATAAAGCCATAGCATTAATATATACTTACCAATTTTTGTTGTAACCGTGCATATCCCAAACACCCTTTTCTGTATGGATACGCGGGTTTTGATGCTCTTTCGCGATTAATGGCACTCAATTTCTGGATAAAAATTTTTAAGTCATATCAAAACAAACTAATGAAACAAATATATAATACAATCAATAGACATAACAAGATAACATTACATTGAATTCTTCGATTTTCCGTTTGTCTACAAAAATGCCCCATTCTTCCGGTGTAATCACATCCGCATACAACGGTGGAAGTTCTTCTTCAACAAAATTTTTGTCCTCATCCCTAAGATATTTGTTTGATAATAAGGCTTTAAACCCTCTGTGTCTCTTTCCGGCCAATTGAAGACAATACTTTTTCCGGCTTTCTTCAATATTAAAGGACCTCTACGAAAAAACATACACATATAAACATAAAGTGTGTTAGTATAAGTAAATTAAAGACTTAATCGTCAACATAAATCTAATAACATCAATCATATTTGGTAAGTACCTGTATCTCAGTCCATATCTTTTCTTTACCGACATCTAACGATTTACTCCTCCAATTATCACTAGTGATTGGAATGTGTTGACGGACAAGTGAACCAATGTATGAAGACAACATTGAACCGTTAGGCTCAACTAGTTGGTTCTGGTCACTCCAATGTACATCAAATCTCATCCCTTTATCTCTAGCATGGATGATTCTCTTCATAATGGTTTTTCCTCTTTTTATTTCATGTTCTACATTCGAAGCTTCATTCCGAGCTTCCTGTGTATCATGTGTCTCGTGGGTGTCTTCCTGGTCATTAGACATTTTACCTGTAAGAAAGAAAAAAACAAAAATTAAATGACAAATATAAAAATCCATAATCCATTGAATGATATAAGTTATATATAATTACAGTGGCGAGAGAGAACAACTAATTACCTTTAGAGATGTAAATTACATTCTAACAAATGTTTGAATCACATTCTAACCAAAAAAGGAATAACAGACAAATACCAACATTTAAAAATAACAAAAGAATTAGTCAAATTGACTCAGCTATCATCATTCATCTATGAAGAATCTATTTCGAAAATAAGTAGTATCACTTGTATAAGTGGTAACCAAATGTTTGAATCACATTCTAACCAAAAAAGGAATAACAGTCAAATACCAACATTTAAAAGCAACAAAAGAATTAGTCACATTGACTCAGCAACACTGCAGCCAACGAATCACACTGGAAAAATATGCAACCACAACAAATGCAACATAATTGTTATCAAAGATTAGTGACTCATTCTTGATTAAAAACTAGACATTGGTTACATTCTTAAAACTCTATTCATATCACAGTAAATACCCTAAGAATTCCCCTAATTTTCTCTGATTCTATAATTTAAACAAAACAAGGTTCCATATTATGGAAAAATAGAATGAAAAATACTATTAATATATATGACTGATTACAGAACAAGTCATTCTCTGTGTGGCATTACATCAAACATGTGATATACTTATCGTCCAAGTTACTGAGAAGCAACAGTGTTCATGAGTTCACCAATATTGTATCTTGAACATTTTTCTACGAAGGAAGTAATGCAAACTGAATATTGAGAACAAACAGAACATTTTTCGACAATATTATTATTATTTTTCTAACAATGACATTCAATAAGCTAGAGTTGTTAAATATTGCTCACAAAGAAGAACGAAGAACGATAATGGGAACTGAAGAATACCTGAATTGAAGAACAAAGGAGAGTTTCGAACGGGAACTGAATGCAAGAACGACGATAATGGCAACAGTGACGGTAACGGCAAAGAACGACGGCAATAATGGCATGCAAGAACGACGGCAAGGGTTTAGAGAAACGGTCGAGAGAAAAAATGAATAGAAGTGTCTCTGAAAATGTTTAGAATTGTTTTATATTTTAATTAGTAAAGGACTTTAGAGGGCGCTTTTCCTTAGAAAGCGCTTTCTAAAGTGAAAATAATTAGAGCCCTATAAGAGCGCTTTCTGAAAGCGCTTTCTAAGGTGGCCTTTAGACAGCGCTTTTTAAAAGCGCTCTCTAAAGTAATACCTATAGCAGCGCTTTTCTGAAAGCGCTTTCTAAGGTGGTCTAAGGTGGCAGTCTTTTACAGCACTTTTGAAAAGCGCTTTCTAAAGCCTTTCTTTTAAGGCGCTTTTTTTTAGCGACATTTTTTTATTCTTTTTAGCAGCGCTTTTGTATAAAAGTGCTGTCTTTTATGTGCTGTCTAAACATATTTTTGGCGTAGTGAGGTAGGACAAGCCTTAAAAGGTGTTAGCAGGGTTTTGAAGTCCAAAAAGGAAGACTTGGCCAGAGCTTCACTAAGAATTCACAGGTTCAATGCTTGTCGGAATACAGCAATCGCAGCCAACAAGCAGAAAAAGGATAAGTATTTGGAGCAGATTGAGAGTCTGAAGTTGAAGCTCAGGAAGAAAGACGAGGAGATCTTATCAGGGATGTTCCAAAGACACGCAGTTGAGGAACGACTGAATGAGGCCATAGCAACCATGGAAGAGCTGAGGATACGAGCTGAAGTGAAGAGGCCTAGGGGTGAAGGCTCTAGCTTAGGCAGTGGGTGATACTCTATAGTTGGCTCTTTCGCTGTTGTATTGTGGGTCACCACCAGAATTGTTGGCTGGGATTTTTGTTCATCTTGCTTCAAACTTATTATGTTATCATGGGTTGTAATCTCTGACAGTGATTTTCTCTGATATATGAGCAGAAATTTTGTTCCATCTTGTTTTTAAAATTGGAATCAAGGGGTGGATCGCCCTGTGAATATACAAACATGTTTGCATTTGCATTTGCATAATCATAATCATTTTTGCATAATAGGTACTCATCCCAGGGAGTTTCTAACCTTTATTTGGTTGTAGGCAGGATAGCTGATTTCAACATTCATTGTTACGCGAGTCGACAAAATCAAGCCAGGATCATGGAACAAGTGCAGATAGAACTCGCTAAAATGAGAACCCGTATGGAGCAGTTCATGAACCTCATGCAGGGCATAGCCCAGGGGCAACAAGATTTGAGAACTGCAGTTCAAAGGTTGGAAGTGGAAATCCCCAATGTTAATCCTCCTGGCGGAGCGGCAGTTATTCCTCCTGGCGTAGCGGCAGTTATTCCTCCTGGCGGAGCGGCAGTTGATCCTCCTGACGGGGTTCCTGGTGGCGTTGGCCATATTAATCACCAGCATGTGGAGGACCATCAAGATGATCAGTTCTCTGTGATGAATGCTGACACGGGGGCTCATAATGATGGTAATGACAGAAGGTATGAAGAGTTGGCTGAGAAGGTAAGAGCCATGGAATATCAAAACTCTATGGGAATTAATGTTGCTGACATGGGGCTGGTGCAAGGGGTGAGGATCCCTCCAAAGTTTAAGCCTCCAACCTTTGACAAGTATAATGGCAATACCTGTCCTAAGACTCACATTCAGGCGTATTTCAGGAAGATTTCTGCATATTCTGACGATGAAAAGCTGTGGATGTACTTCTTTCAGGATAACCTGTCAGGAGCTTCATTGGAATGGTACATGAAGCTGGAAAGAGCTTATATCAGGAACTGGAGGGACTTGGGCAATTCTTTCTTGAAACAGTATTAGTATAACATTGACATGGCCCCCAATCATACCCAATTGCAGAATATGACACAGGATCCGAAGAAAGGTTTCAAACAGTACGCCCAGAGGTGGCGCGAGCTAGCAGCCCGAGTACAACCCCTGTTGATGGAGAGGGAAATGGCTGATATGTTTATGAATACTTTACAGGGCCCAAATGTAGAGCGCTTGGCTGGGTGTCCGTCCACTGGGTTCTCTGATATTGTAATTGTTGGAGAGAGAATTGAAAATCTATTAAAATCGGGGAAAATTCAAGATGGAAGTGGGGCAGGCTCTTCCAATGCAAAGAGGTTTTTCGGGAGTGGCTCGAAGAAACGTGAAGGTGAAACTAGTGCTGCTTACGGACAGGGGGGCAAAGGTAAAGGACGTCAGGGCTCGTACCATCAAGCTGCAGCTGTAACTATTCTGGTTTCGGCTGCCGAATCTCAGCCACAATCTCAATGACAATACCAACCGAGGCAGAGATTGAGTGATCGCCATTTTGACACTTTACCTATTACATATGCCCAGATGCTGCAGAATTTGCTCCACTTAAAGTTGGTATAGTTGAGAACGCTGGCACCACCAACAGGCAGGCTACCTTATGGCTATGATGCAATGTGAAGTGTGAATTCCATTCGGGTGCGCCCGGCCACCATATAGAGAACTGCAAAGCTTTTAAGCACGTAGTTCAGGACCTGGTCGAGTCAAAAGCTATCAACTTCGCTCCTAATCCTAATGTGATTCAAAACCCCATGCCCCGCATGGCGAACCAAAGGTCAATGCAAGAGAAGAAGACAGAGGCCTGAACTTGGTGACAGATGTTAATCGGGTCAGGACACCTTTGGCAGTGGTGAAAGGGCGTTTGTTGAAAGGGGACGTGTTCCCTGGATGTTTGGAAAATTGTTCAGAATGTTTGACAGCGGTGAACGACTGTGATGAATTGAGGAAGTACCTTCAGATGATGATGCATGAGGGTCGTTTACAGTTTGATCAGATGGGAATGAAGGATGACACGGTCTCAATAGTTACTATCTACTTTACTCCAGCAGAGATTCTTGTGCCTACACCTATACAGATCCCTGCACCTAAACAAGTGGCCTCTGTGACTATAACTATTCTAGGTCCTATGCCATACGAAAGTACAAAAGCGATCCTATGGCATTATGGAGCTGATGTTTATTATCAAGGGCAGAAACAGGAAGTGGAGGTTCCCAAGGAAGCTGGTTCAAGCGTGGGGAATGTAGGAGGAATGGGTGGTTTTACCCGTAGTGGAAGGCTCTTTGCTCCCCAGACGTTCCAAAATGATGATGCTGAAGCTTTGGCGAAAGCTAAGGGCAAGCAGATAGTAAATGAAGAGCCCGTGCAAAGTGCAGAGCCTGGGAATTCCTTTGAAAAAGACGTTGAAGAGTTTATGAGGATTATTCGAAAGAGCGATTATAAAATAGTGAATCACCGGATTCAAACTCCCTCCAAGATTTCTATCTTGTCACTACTGTTATGTTCCGAGGCACATCGTAATGCTTTGCTGAAGATTTTAAATATGGCGTATGTTCCACAAAAGATATCGGTGAACCAACTCAAGGGTGTTATTGCCCATGTCAATGCCAGCAACGGATTGGGGTTTATTAATTTTGATCTAACGCCGGAGGGAAGAAATCATAACAAAGCTCTCCACATCTCCATGGAGTGCAAAGGTGCAGTCTTGTCCCATGTGTTAGTAGATACGTGCTCGTCTTTGAATGTACTACCGAAGAAAGCTTTGGCAAAGTTGGATGTTGAAGGGGTTGTGCTTCGACCGTGTGATTTAGTTGTGCGCACTTTTGACGGCTCCAAAAGATTAGTTTTCGGGGAAGTAGAGTTGCCTGTGAAGATTGTACCCCAGGTGTTTAATATGGTTTTCTATGTGATGGATATCCAGCCAGCCTATAGCTGCTTGCTAGGGTGCCCCTGGATACATGCTGCAGGGGCCGTTTCGTCAACACTCCATCAGAAGATAAAGTTTGTCGTGGATGGTCAGGTTGTCACAGTATGCGGAGAGGAGGATATATTTGTCATCCATATGTCATCGTTCAAATATGTGGAAATGGACGGCGAGATTCATGAAACTCTTTGTCAGGCTTTCGAAACAGTGAATATTGAGAATGACCCTCCTTCCAGTGAAACAAGAGCAGAGACTTCCATGGCTTCTTACAAGCAGGCTCTTGAAGTGGTACGGTTAGGCCATGCTGAAGGTTGGGGTCAGTTGATTAAGTTGCCTTTCAAGGAAGACAAGTGCGGAATTGGTTATCAGCCTCCTCGAACTTCTTTGCCAGAAGGCCAAGAGCGCCAGGGACCTATCTTTTTCTCTAGTGGGGGGATCAATAACCCTGGTCAAGTCTTTGCTACAACTAAAGACGAGGGGGACAACGACTATGATATGGACAACTGGGTGCGCCCATGTGTCCCGGGGCAGAAGCTGAATTACTGGTTCTCTGAAGACCTCATCCAAGTTACCCTGCAGAAAGAGTAATTTTCTTTGTTTTTTTTCATGATGCATGTAAAATCCTAGGCTCTGCCCAAGGCCTAGTGATTTCATTGTAGGGCCATGTTTGTTTCATATGCAAGTTTATCATCAATAAAAGGACGTTTTTCGTATTTCAAAAATTGTGTTCCCTGTCTTTCATTTTACTTCTTTTCGTTTTTGAAATTCTGGTATAACAGATCCCACATGTCCTACATGATGTCGAGACATCTGGTCTGACATAAACAGCAAGGCAATTATAGACAATTAAATAAGTTACTGAAAAGAAAAGTGCACACAGAATTTGTTCATCCAGTTCGGTCTAACAACCTACATCTGGGGGCATACCAAGCCAGGAAGGAAGTCCACTATTAACAGTATTAAATAACAGACTCAACAATACCAGTTGACAATCTACTCACTTAATCCCTACCCAATGACCCTTCTACCTAAGTTCTCCCTAGGTAAGAGACTCCATCTCACTTCCAATCATCACAATGATATCTAGCAGTCAACATCTCAGTTACTACATCAACAACTTGATTTCCAACAACTCTCCAAACACATAAAAATAGAAGACACACTCCTATAACAAACCTAGACATGACCCTCATGACTAAGAACAATGCTTAGAGTTGCTTAACAGCTTCCTCTAAGACCAATACATCTCTTACCTACAGGCTTAGAGATAAACATGATGACCATCCCACAAACCGGGTGGTTCATCAAACAACACAACCCTTATAATTTACATGATGGATGGTTTACCAAAACTAGGTTACAATGCTTCTATTTATAACTTGTTTCCCAACTGGATTTGGGCCTTCAAATCACAACAAATCAGCTGCTACAAATCTACAAAAGATTCTGCTACTAAATAGATCTTCAATTAAATCTTCAATTAAATATAATTATTCTCCATGTCTTTTTGCATGAAAATAGTAACAATATCTGCTCAATATAAGATTGCAACAGAATATATTTGTCCCATGATATTCGCCTGCAATCTCTCCACCAGATCTTCTCAAGACACACTTAAACAGATACAACCCTAACAAAACACATCAGACTGATGTTCTGATGTTCTGTCAACTGATGTCAAGACATCAGGTTTAACATCAGCATACAAAACTGCAACCCTTCAACAACTAATGCTAGGAACCAATGTTAAGACATCAGACATATGACATCAACATTGTTCAACTTTGTTTTACCAAAATTCCAGCCAATACAAGAACTAACAGTTTTATTTCAAATAAAAAATGGCAATGTTTTCTTTCTTCATGGTTTGTTTTCTTTCTTTTCAAAAAAGCTCTTTCTAAAATAAAGCATGGACCATCATTCATGCAGAAATAATTCTCCGAATTCCGTTGATAACGGTTCTGCTATGGCTCGATATGACTTTGATAATCCAATTTACCAAGCCGAAGAGGGGGATGAGGAGGATTGTGAACTTCCCGAAGAACTGGCCAGATTATTGGAATAGGAGGAAAGAGCTATTCAGCCTCATCAAGAGTCACTAGAAGTAACCAACCTTGGCACTGAGGATGCGAGAAAGGAAGTCAGGATATGGGCAAGCCTAGCAGAGAATGTGAAGAAAGAGCTGATTGAGTTGTTGCGTGAATATGTTGATATCTTTGCCTGGTCCTATCAAGATATGCCGGGGTTGGATACAGATATTGTTAGGCACAGGTTGCCTCTCAAAGAAGGTTTCTCCCCCGTCAAACAGAAGCTCAGAAGAACTAAACCAGAAATGGCCATTAAGATCAAAGAGGAGGTGCAGAAACAGTTGGATGCAGGTTTCTTGGCCGTCACAAGCTATCCACCATGGGTTGTGAATATTGTCCCGGTACCTAAGAAAGATGGTAAGGTCCGGATGTGCGTTGACTACCGTGATTTAAATCGAGCAAGTCCAAAATATGATTTTCCATTACCTCACATTGATGTGTTGGTAGATAATACTGCTCAATTCTTGATATTTTCCTTCATGGATGCATTTTCCGGTTATAATCAGATTAAAATGGCACCGGAGGATATGGAGAAAACAACGTTTATTACCCCATGGGGCACGTTCTGCTATAAAGTGATGCCTTTTGGTGTAAAGAACGCAGGGGCAACTTATCAGCATGCTATGGTGACACTCTTTCATGACATGATTCATAAAGAGATCGAGGTTTATGTTGATGATATGATTGCTAAGTCGCAGACTAAGGAGAGCACTTGGTGAATCTAAAAAAGCTTTTTGAACGGTTGAGATAATTTAGACTGAGGTTGAACCCGAATAAGTGTACTTTTGGAGTGAGATTTGGTAAGCTGTTAGGTTTCATTGTCAGTGAGGGAGGAATCGAAGTTGATCCAGCAAAAGTAAAAGCAATACAAGATATGCCCGAGCCAAGAATGGAAAAGCAAGTTCGTGGTTTATTAGGGAGATTGAACTACATTGCTAGATTCATTTCTCACCTGACAGCCACTTGCGAGCCAATATTCAAATTATTGAGAAAAGACCAATCAATTCGGTGGAATAATGATTGCCAAAAGGCATTTGATAAAATAAAAGAGTATTTGCAGAAGCCTCCAATTCTTATGCCTCCAGTTCCAGGGAGACCGCTGATAATGTATTTGTCGGTGCATGACAATTCAATGGGTTGTGTTCTCGGTCAACAAGACGAGACAGGTAGAAAAGAATATGCCATATACTACCTGAGCAAGAAGTTCACAGATTGCGAGTCCAGATACTCAATGCTTGAGAAGACATGTTGTACACTTGCATGGGCTGCTAAGCGTTTGAGACAGTATATGCTGACTCACACAACCTTATTGATATCAAAGATGGATCCAGTCAAGTACATTTTTGAAAAGCCAGCTCTCACCGAAAGGGTTGGCCATTGGCAGATGGTGTTGACAGAGTATGACATACAATATACTTCCCAAAAAGCCATAAAGGGTAGTATTCTGTCTGACTATCTTGCTGAGCAACCAATTGATGATTATCAGCCAATGAAGTTTGAGTTCCCTGATGAAGACATCATGTACTTGAAAATGAAAGATTGTGACGAGCCATTAGTTGATGAAGGGCCAGATCCTGATGACAAGTGGAAATTGATGTTTGATGGGGCGTTAATGTGAATGGTAGTGGCGTTGGGGCAATTCTCATAACTCCGAAAGGTTCACATATGCCTTTCACGGCCAGACTGACTTTTGATGTCACCAACAATGAAGCCGAGTATGAAGCTTGCATTATGGGTATTGAAGAAGCCATTGATTTAAGGGGCAAGACCCTTGATGTATTTGGGGACTCTGCTCTAGTGATCAATCAGGTCAACGGAGATTGGCACACCCATCAACCCCACTTGATCCCTTACAGAGACTATACGAGAAGATTGTTGACTTTCTTCAAAATAGTAAAGTTGTATCATGTACCTCGTGATGGGAATCAAATGGCGGATGCTTTGGCAACGTTATCTTCAATGATTCAAGTGAATTGGTGGAATCATATACCCAAAATTGATGTGATGCGGCTTGATAGACATGCTCATGTGTTTGGAGCCGATACAGCGACCGATGATAAACCTTGGTATCATGATATCAAGCATTTCTTGAAGAGTTAAGAGTATCCGGCTGGGGCATCCAATAATGACAAGAAGACTTTGAGAAGGTTAGAGGGCAGTTTCTTCTTGAATGAAGATGGTGTGTTGTACAAGAAAATTTTTGACATGGTCTTGCTCAGATGCGTGGATAGACACAAAGCAGACATGTTAATACAGGAAGTGCACGAAGGTTCTTTTGGTACCCATGCTGGTGGACATGCCATGGAAAAAAAATTGCTGTGAGCTGGTTATTACTGGATGACCATGGAGGCTGATTGTTTCAAATATGCTCGAAAATGCAACAGGTGCCACATTTATGCTGATAAAGTGCATGTCCCACCGAATCCTTTAAACGTAATGAGTTCCCCTTGGCCCTTTACCATGTGGGGCATTGATATGATTGGGAAGATTGAGCCCACCGCCTCTAATGGACATCATTTTATTCTAGTGGCCATTGATTACTTCACCAAGTGGGTGGAAGCTGCTTCGTTTACAAATGTCACCAAGCAGGTGGTTGCCCGGTTTATCAAGAAAGAGATAATTTGTCGATACAGGGTGCCCGAGAGGATCATCACTGATAATGGTTCTAATCTTAATAATAAAATGATGCAAGAGTTGTGCCAGAGCTTCAAGATTGAACATCACAATTCTTCTCTGTACCGCCCAAAGATGAATGGTGCCGTCGAGGCAGCCAATAAAAACATCTAGAAGATTGTGCAAAAGATGGTCGCGACATATAAGGATTGGCATAAGATGTTGCCTTTCGCTTTGCATGGGTACCGTACATCAGTACGTACATCTACTAGGGCAACCCCATTTTCTCTTGTGTATGGAATGGAAGCGATCTTACCGGTTGAAGTTGAGATTCCTTCTCTGAGGGTCAGGATGGATGTTAAGCTTGATTTTGGCCGAATGGGTTCTAACGAGGTTCAATTAGTTGAGTCTCATAGAAGAGAGGAGATTGGCAGTAGTATGCCATGGGTAACTATATCAGAGAAGGACGAAGCGGGCATTCGATCAGAAAATGCATCCTCGGAATTATCAAACGGGTGACTTGGTGTTGAAAATGATTCTTCCTCCTAATACAGATCACAGGGGCAAGTGGACTCCGAATTATGAAGGACCATATGTTGTCAAGAAGGTTTTCTCGGGCGGAGCCTTGATGCTTACAACTATGGACGGTGAAGATTTTTCGTCGCCTGTGAACTTAGATGCAGTCAAAAAATAATTCACATAAATGGACCCGCTGGACAGTAAAAAGAGAGTCCAGGCAAAAAAGGGCATCCCGGCGAACCATAAAAAAAAAGGGTTCGGGAAAAAATTAGGGATAAAATAAAAAAGATAAGTACACCCGGTAAGTTGAAAACCCGAAAGGGCAACTTAGGCGAAAATGGGTATCCCGGTGGATTGAAACCCGCAAAGGGTGATCCAGGCAAAAGAGGGATTTAGTGAAAGGCTACGATCTGAGTAACCTGTATCCCGTCTCGTTTCGACAAGAGGCATTCCGAAGGATAGGAATCGGTCTAATCATCCCCCTCGGAAAGCAAAGCACTTGGAGAGTCTTGAAGACATATGAACCATAGTAGGATTGAAACTCAATGGATTTCCGTTTTCCACATTTCCATTAGGATAGTTTCTTTTCTCTTTTAAGCAGTTACCTCTTTCTAGGAACTGCCTCCTGATGTAAACGCCTAGTTTCAGGCTTTTCAATCAGAAAAATTTTCTTTATTCAGAATGTCCTTTTCTTGTGTTTTCTTTTGCATTTTGTTTTGATTGCAAAAAATGTCTGAGTTTTTGATAAACATTGCATTTGAAAACATCGAGGTTTTACATTGACATGCGTGCAAAAGAAAACATTTAAAATTGCTTTAAATGCCAGGTGTTTTTGGGTGATGAATTCAAAACACAGGCTACCCTGGGGCATGTGTGCGCACTCTTTTGTTTGCAGGTGTTCATGTTCGCTGGTCATCCCATCAATGGCACGTGATGTCTTCAGTGTCTTTTCCAGCGGGACTTAAATAATAGTTCCCCCCCAAGTAGAAGCGGTTACCTCAACAAAAATTTTCTTCCTTAGGGTTGTCATCCCCAGCAGGAACATGGTTGATCTCAGTCCCTCAGCAGGTATTTCTTTCCTCAGCAAGAGTTCATCTAATCTTAGTTCCCCAGCAACCAGGTCAGAAAGTTGCCATTTCCCCAGCGGAGTTCTATGGTTATAGTTCTTCCCCAAGCAAATTGTTTCAGAAGATACATTCCCAACAAGATCGTCATTCCTTTACAGTAATCTCGACATGTTACTTTGTTTCCCTCAGCATGAGTTGCGAATACGAAGACAATTCAGTTCGCTATCCCCAGCGGAATTGTCATCTTTTCCTCAGCATTTATTTTGCTAAGGAACCTCTTTGCATCTTGCATGTAGTATCATTGCATCCTCAAAAAACGCGTAGCATTTCCATTCGAGATAGAGCATTACGCCATGGAAAAATTCAAACATATGCATGTGAAGCATAAGCCAGTTTTGATGCCTCGTGCGAGAGCCCAAAGCTATTTCTCTTCGATCACATCGACAAAGCCAGAAAGAATGCCTCGCCCATTCCCCAACAAACTTTTTTAAAGTAGCACAAGGGTTTCAATACTTTCCTCCCCGACAGAGTCTTAGTCCTCGGTTTGTAGATCTTTTGATCATACATCTCAACCGAGCATTACCGGAGCCATTCCCGATAGGATTCCTTCAGTCGTTCCCGACAGGCGATCCTTTGAGTTTTAAACCTAGCCGTTCCCGACAGGCCCATTTACCATTCCAGACAGGTAACCCACAAGTTTATAACTTCAGCCGTTCCCGACAGGCACCTTTTGAGTTTTAAACCTAGCCGTTCCCGACATGCCCATTTACCGTTCCAGACAGGTAACCCACAGGTTTTCGACTTCAGCCGTTCCCGACAGGCACCTTTTGAGTTTTAAACCTAGACATTCCCGACAGGCCCATTTACCATTCCAGACAGGTAACCCACAGGTTTATAACTTCAGCCGTTCCCGACAGGCCCATTTACCGTTCCAGACAGGTAACCCACAGGTTTTCGACTTTAGCCGTTCCCGACAGGCACCTGTTGAGTTTTAAACCTAGCCGTTCCCGACAGGCCTATTTACCGTTCGCGACAGGTAACCCACAGGTTTTCGACTTTAGCCGTTCCCGACAGGCACCTTTTATGTTTTAAACCTAGCCGTTCCCGACAGGCCCATTTACCGTTCCAGACAGGTAACCCATAGGTTTTCGACTTCAGCCGTTCCCGACAGGCACCTTTGGATTTTTAAACCTAGCCGTTCCCGACAGGCCCATTTACCGTTCCAGACAGGTAACCCATAGGTTTTCAACGTCAGACGTTCCCGACTGGCATACCACAAGTTTTAAACTTAGCCGTTCCCGACAGGCGACCTATGAACTTCGTTCGTTCCGGACTCTTTTCCACCAGTATCCATTCCTCACCACAACTGCTGTGTTTGTCATATATCCTTTCTTTTCACCCACAGAGTGCAAATTTTCTGTCTTTTCTTTGTATTCAATCCCTATGTACCTTGAATTTCTGATAGCCGTTGCTTTCATCCATTCAAGTCCACAGTTGATTGAATAAGGGCAGCTGTAATACCTCAAAATCTGCCCTCTTACTTTTAGCGCTAACTGGCTCATGCTTCATTTCATTTGCATCCTCATTTCTGCATTTTGCATGGTTCTTTTAGGCATGGGATCAAGGTATTTTCCAGCAGCTCATGGTGTCAGCAGTTCCAGTATCATTTTCAAGAATATTCAGAGCCAAGCAAACAACTTTTAAGGTTTTTTTGAGCATTTATTTTGCTCATTAGATGATTTGATGATCAGAAACCCTGGCAGTCAATTTTTGATCGGTTATTCAGTGTCAGGCATTATTAATACAACAGGATATCCCGAGGTGTCAGCAAGAATTTGTGTTCTTTTCAGGTGTTACTTAGTGGAAATATCAAATGGCAACTTTCAGAGGTCTAACGTGGTTTAGAACAGGTGGAATCAGGTGATTCTCCAAGTTTCCCTCCTTTTGGCGCAAAATTTGAAAATTTGGATGGGTTAACCGATTAACCAATTGCAGTGCAATTTGGTTAACCGGTTAACCAAGGAGAAAATTTCCCAAATGCTTCATTTTCAGCACTGCATCTTTTTAATCCAAATTTTAATCACCAAATCTCATTTCACACCATTAGAAGGATCTAGAGAGAGTTGATTTTCCATCCAAATTTAAATTCTCTCCACTCTAATTCCATATTTTCTTTTCCTAATTCATTTTTCACCCCAAATTCCACCCACTTAACCTCAGTCCAAACCCAAACTTAACTCCTAACCTAGGGGTTATTTAATCTCATCAATTCCAAACCTCTAGGGTACCTAGATCATTTTTTCACTCTCAATTTTCATAATTCTCTTTCAATTCTCTCCCAGTTTTTCATTCTCCATCTCCATTTTCAACCACACTCAAAGCTCCTTTTCAAAGATTAACAAGTTCTTCATCGGAACTTATTAATTCTTGAGCTAAAACCTCTCATCATTACTACATTTCTACTTTTCAATTTGGATTTTTGTTTGGATCCGGTTCTGGAATCTCAAAAGTGATTTTTGGAAGTGACTTTGGAGCTTTTGTTGCTTATTGCTTGGATTTTCAACTTTTGAGTGCAAGGAGCTTGTGGATTTTGGATTTCTCTACTTGGATTCATCAAATTCTGTTTACAACACTTACCAAAGCAAATCTCAGCTTTGTAGGTTGGTTAATCTCAGATCCACACTCATTTTAGCTTAATTGCAACTTATACAATGTAGATCTTTGGTTGTTCTTGTTTTTCATCCATTTTGCTTGAATGTGATTCTTGATGTTCGTGATTATTGGATCTAATTGATGTTTGATTACTGTGTGTGAGTTTAATTTTCATGCATTGTTGATTACATGATCATTGGAGAAGTTTGCATAAGTGATTTTTGCTGCTGGAAGTGATTTTTCAAATTAATTTTTGCTGCTGTAACAGGGTTAACCGATTAACCAATTGCAATGCAAACTGGTTAATCGGTTAACCAGTGTATTTTGCTATTTTCTGCTGATTTTTGAGCTGTTAATTGGTTAACACACTTGGTTAACCGATTAACACTGTTGCAGAGTGAATTTTCTGTGCATTTTTGAGCATGTTTCGATCCCGTTTCACTTTTAATCTTCATGGATTGATATGACACATGTTTGTGGACTGTTTTGATGCTGTTGCACCTCACACGATTGTATGTACACAATTTTCCGACACGCGACTCT
Organism: Lathyrus tuberosus; assembly: GCA_022829125.1. Taxonomy (NCBI): domain Eukaryota; kingdom Viridiplantae; phylum Streptophyta; class Magnoliopsida; order Fabales; family Fabaceae; genus Lathyrus; species Lathyrus tuberosus. Next base: position 13,155,882 of record JALAZF010000110.1, read on the forward strand.
TGGATTTTTAATGTTTGTGATCATGTTTGCGTTATTATTTCTTGATGTGACGAACACTTTGTACACACTCCTTGAGCATGTTAATTGTGAATTATTGCTGGTGTTGCTGGAGTTGTTGCAATGTATACGTGTGCTTGCATCTAACCTCATGAAATGCATATTTGATTGGACTTGTTCATGTGCTAAATGTTGTGCATTCTTTCATGATGTGGTGTATTCTTCCATGTTGTTTTCAAGCATTGCTTACTATGGTGTGTGGTGTGATTGTGATCATGATTGATCAAAGAGTGTATGATGTTTGATGTTTTCTCATTATGTCATGATTGAATCATCTTCAAATGTATTGCATGCTGCCTTGTTTCTACTACTGTCTATGTGCATATGTGTTGTTGTATGTGCTGCTGCTGCTTTTTACACCCATTTATGTGCTAAATATGAGCTGTTGAATGCTTTTTGGTGTGTTCGCTGGATTGTACTGCTGTATTGGTGCAGGTGCGCTGTGGTAGCCGCTGTTTTTGTTTATTCTCCTCTTTTCCTCCTTCGTCTCTTTCACTCTTTCTCTTCCCTTGAATCTCAAGACTTGTTTAAGTCTTGGATTCACTCCCTTAGAGCTACCTAGTCCAACTTAATTTTCGATTAAGCTTGGAGTAGGATTAGCATTAGGCTTCCCTTTGCATGCTAACTTAGATAGATGTTTCCCCTTTCAAGCTCAACTATAGGGCCACCTTGCATGACAACATTAAGAGCAACTTAGTTTTCCCTTAGATTTCTCTTTTTCCCTTGAGTCTTCTCTTCTCATCTCATAACACTTCTAAAACACTTAATAAAGTTAACGTGTATTGCGCATGAGCCTCGCATGTGGGAAGTGAGGAATGAGGGGTTTCCTCTCATTTTTCTAGAGTGTTTAGTGGACGTTCCATTTTGGAACGATTTGCTAAGCATTCGTTCCTATATCATAGACTTCGGTACAATGCAAGTTACGAACTAACTTCAATCCACTTCTGTCTAAAATACACAAAAACAAACTCAAATCTTTTTATCCTTCGGGATCGCTAAGCTTCCAACTATTTTCAGAAAAAGGGCACGTTACTTCCGTCTCGTCGCAAACAGGCATCGACCCTAACTGCCGGACGCGAATCTAACGTCGCTCATAAAAAACAATAACCGACCTCGTCAAGTCGAACTACGACTGCTCTGATTTCCTCTTTCTAGTCCGATTGAGGATACGTAGGCACAAGACGGCGATGTCTTGGCGAGCAACCTCCCTCATTAGTTCGTGTTCGAACTACGTTGGCTCTGACTTTCCCATTGCACGAGGGAATACGTATGCATAGGACTCCGAGGATGTCCTACCGAGTCTCGTCTCTTATTTTTCTTTTCTTCTTCATTTCTTCGTTCTTTTCCATTCCCGTTCCTTCTCCTTTCCAGTAGCAGTGGAGTTCCAGATGACGACACCCTTTGATTGAGATAACAAGCGTGGATCCCATCGAGTACAATGGACGCGTGTGGTGCTAACACCTTCCCCTCGCGTAACTGACTCCCTTACCCATTTCTCTCGGTCGCGAGACCATGCTCTTTCCCTTCCCTCAGGTTTACGCAGTGTTTCCTTTCCCTCTTTTGGGATAAATACACATTGCTGGCAATTCTATTTTCCGCGCCACTTTTGCGTTTGTACCATAGATGCAAATCCTCGGGAGCGACATGAGGTAGCGGATTCGTCTGAACATTTGGATTTGTATCCTTGAAGGATAGGACCCCACTCCTGACAAGCTTATGTACCTCGGATTTGAAGCTGAGACAGTTTTCTATGTTATGCCCTGGTCCTCCTTGATGGTAAGGGAAAGTCTGATCCGCTTTGAACCAAAAAGGTGGATTTTCCAGTACTGCAAGAGGAGACCTAGTTTGGACATGCCCCTTGACCAATAATAATGGAAATAGTTCTGCGTACAACATGGGTATAGGGTAGAACCCTGGTGGTCGTGTCGTATGATTGTTACTGTTGTACTGAGGACGGGCCTGTTGAAGAGGTTGTTGTGTCCTTTGCTGATATTGTTGTTGAATCGGTTGGCTCTGAGCAACCAGAGGTTGATACGTAGGAACAGGCGTAGGGTTAATAGCAGGAGTTACAGCTGCTACTGGTTGGTACCGTCGCCTTTGCTTTCCGAGAGAGATATTGCCAATATCCTGCTGTTTTTTCTTAGGGAGAGCACTACCGTATCTTTTGGTACTGCTTGATGGTCCAGCTTCTTTGACCAAACGCCCTTCTCGGACTGCTTCCTCAAGACGAACTCCCATGCCCACCATTTCAGTGAAGTGACTGGGTGCACTGGCGACCATTCTATCGTAATAAAATGAGCTCAAGGTTTTCAAGAAGATCTTTGTCATCTCTTTTTCCTCAAAAGGTGGACAAATCTGGGCGGCAATTTTACGCCATCTCTGAGCATATTCCTTAAACGTTTCCTTTTCCTTATGTGACATGGCTCTGAGTTGATCTCTATCTGGTACCATGTCCAGGTTATACTTATATTATTGAACGAAGCCAGCGCCAAGATCTCTGAAAGTGACGATCTTAGTGCGGTTTAACCCCATGTACCATTTGAGCGCGACACCGGTTAAGCTATCCTGGAAATAATGGATCAATAGCTATTGGTTCTCTGTCTGAGTTGACATTCTCCGAGCGTACATCACCAAATGGCTTTGAGGGCAAGAGTTACCCTTGTACTTTTCAAATTCGGGCACCTTGAATTTGTGCGGAACTTTCACATTGGGGACCAAACAAAGGTCTGCGGCGTCCTTTCCTAATAGATCCTGACCGCGAATGGCTTGCAATTATTTTTGCATTTCTAGGAACTGTTCCTAGAATTCCCTCATTCTCTCGTCCATACTTTCGTTTCCAACAGACGGTATCTGGGGAATCTGCCCTTTCGGGACAGTGTGTACCACATGTTATGGTATAGTCATTACAGCAATGACTCTTGGTACTTCCCTCTCCCGAAGTTTGTAACCTTCAGGAGTTGCTGTCATGCCCCTGGCATATTTTCTTTCCCGAAGTTTGTAACCTTCAGGCCCAGCGGCTCCTGCTGCAGTTTCCGGATCTTCCCTGATCGGTGGAATATATCCTACTAGGATATAGTTGAGTGGCATGCCCCAGGGGCAATCTTTAGGCATGGTATATCGAGGATCATACTTTTCCACTATGGGCGTAGATGTGATCTCTGAGATCACAATTCTTTGTTGTTGCATACGAGTTGTTGCCAGAGCTGGCATATCGTTGTAAAGCTTTCTCAGATCCTCTTTCATAGCGTCGAGTTCTTCTCTCAACTCTCTGTTCTCTTCCTCGAGATTATCTATTTTCTTTTGTTGACTGGCCCGAGTATTGTACGAATGAGACAATTTGACTCTAGAATCGAGACACAAACGTGAGATTCGTAGGTTAGAAGAATACGTTACGTGAGAATGATGAATGATATGCAATGATTATATTAATTATATTTTTCTTTTTGTTTAATCAAAATAAACTTCGACAATTGGATTGCAAATATTAAACAGTGGGGAAACCCCGTTTTATTGAATTCAAAGATTGCGGCAATGGAAATACAATAATTTACATAGTGTCGTAAAAGGAAATGTCTAAGCTAATGGATCCTGAGTCCTCTCTGAGGAGAGCTCAGGTGTTGGTTCTGGTATTTTCCTTTTCTTTGACCGGGGCTCTCGAGCCGTTGTCGGGTTGTCATTCCTTTGCCAAGTGAAAGGAGTGAGCAAATTCCTTTGATCATCTTGGTTTTCTACAGCGTGTTGCTCTAAAATCTCGATCAAAGTGTCTTTTTCTTTTAATAGTTGATGTATTTTCTTACACTCCACATTGAGAATACGATACTTGTTCTTCCAAGACTTCTTCTCCTGTTGAACTCTGTTGAGAGTAACCTGAAGTTTTTCTGTATCAAACATAAAATAAAGAACAGGGTCCCTTAACGGAAGAACTTCCTGACGAGGGTAAGGCATCCTCAGCTTGAGAGCTCTAGTTTGTACCCAGTGGAGATAAGGTTCCACTGAGACACAGTCTAGGTTTCCTAAAGACTCTCCTTCTTTCCTGTAAACATGTTTCCAGGAATGCACTATTTTTGTCTTTAGTGCTCTGTCATTTTCTCCTTCCTTGAAGAAAATACCTTCCAGATGAGCATTACGCAGGACATGCCTCATCGGGTATCCAAATTGACGACGAACTAAGATTGGATGATAATTGATTCCTCCTTTAGTTCCTATGAGGGGTACGTTAGGGAAGTTTCCACAAAGGTCAATGATTCTGATCCCGTCAGAGATTCGATTGTACCAATCGATGTCAGAGTTGGTAAGAGACATGATTCTCTGTGACCAACGTAAAGTATTCTTAGGATCCCAAAATGCAGCAGACTTGGGCAAGTGGGAAATGAACCATTTGTACAGCAGGGGTACACAACATGTGATCATTCCTCTGATGTACAAATTCCTTAAGTGTACAGAATGATAAGCATCTGCAAGCAGAGTCGGTACAGGGTTTCTAATAAAAAATATCTTAATGGCATTTATATCTACGAAGTTATCGATGTTGGGAAACAAAAATAACCCGTAGATGAGCAAAACAAACATGCTTTCGAAAGCGGCCACGTTCCCTATACTGGAAAAGTACAGGGCTTTCTTTATAAAAAACTGGGCTGGCAAACCTTGGATTCCACCCTTATTGGTCATGTGAGTCCTGACTTCTGACTCGTCCAAATAGATTGCTCTTGTAATGGTTTGATCTTTTGGAATTTCTTCCAGTCCAGAAAAGGGAGCTTGGTCAGTGATATGTAAATCAGTCAGGTGAGAGTACTCCTCCAGTGTTGGTGCTAGTTGGTAATCCAGGAATGTAAAATAGTGGTAGACCGGATCGTAGAACTGAATGAGCGTAGCCAGTATTCCTTCAATTACATGGACCCTTAATAGAGATAACACTTGGCTCTAAAAGCATCAGGGTTAGTGATCATCCTCGCCAAACCTCTCAAATCCTCTAGTTTTAGAACCTTGAAGGTGTACTTGTGAGTCTTCCTTCTACCAAAATCCATAACGCAATCTCCTTTCTCTGATATATGCAATCATTGTCTTAGTTTAATTTAAAAAAGAGAGACTAGAAGAGAAGATTTTTTTTTGTTTTAATGTTTTTTAATGAAATGAATGCATGAATGCAGCACACAAAAACATAGAAAAAACATGGGGTCAAAGGTTTGATGTCATGAAGTCATGGCTCTACCCATCCTCAAAGGTTATACTGGTGATTTTTGTACCTGTCCTCAAAATCATTGACCCCTCTTGGGATAACAACAGCAGGCCAGAATCACCCGAGCGAGCTGCCGTATCTTAGAGTAATCTCAGATGAGGGTAGTATCGCGTGACAACTATTTCCGATAGCTTTCGCACTACAAAATAGTAACATGGTTTTAGTCTAATAAAATCCTCAGCTTCTCAGATAGCCCAATCGAACAATCTGCTTTCAACAACCGAAGTCGTATAGGCATTAAATCCGCAAAGGGAATCTCCACTGATTCGATGGTCGACCGAGACCTCTTATTTGGGAGTCACTCCCTGTAAGATTACCCGTCTAGTGCCATCACTTATCTTAGGTGTATACTCAATCTTTCCAGATACGACATCACTCGCAGTCCCATTAGCAGAAAAATAAACACGAATATCAATTAGGAAAAGCGATATATATATTTATCCTAAAACTAACATCCTAGACCTCTTAAGAGCTATAGCCTAGTCCTAACAAATAAAATGAATCCCCAACAGAGTCGCCATTTTCCCGTGGAAAATGGGGACGATGATGACTAAGGTAAAACAGATCATACAGGGAGTCCCCAGCAGAGTCGCCATTTTCCTGTAGCGAGCAATTTTTGTCGATGATGCGACCACCTTATCGCTGAAGTTTGGGTTTTCTCCTCGAGGAGAAAGGGTGCTATTTTCAGATTTCTTATTTATCCCGTGAAGCTGGAAGGGAAAGGGAAGGTATCTAAGACTAACCTTGCACGCGAATGTTTAACTGGATAAACGCTTAAAGAGATTGGGGGGTCCGGGGTCAGGTTATACAATGGGTAGTTGTCAATTACCCATCCTATATGAGGTTATCCACAGGTTGTTAGCTTTAGGTTTCGCTTTGTAATTGATAGTGTTTATCTGCTGATGGGTTGGGAAAGTTTCTTGGGAAAGTGTGACAGGGAGAGTGAGTTTTGTTTTCTGTGGAAAATGATAATGGCTTAAGGTATGAAACCTAAAGGTTTGATTGACATGAAGGTACAGGACCAAGGGTTTTTGATTGGTATGCTCGCTAAGATTTCATAATCTTATGCCTACGTATTCCAGTTTAAACGAAACAGGGAAATCAGAGCAATCGTAGTTCCTCCTATTCTAAGGGAGGAAAATGACGTTTTGGTGTCTTGTTCAAAGCCCAAGATTGAAGCTAAAAGGGTATTTGAGAGGGAATTTATCATCTCTACAGAGAGATTGCTGACTATTGTGTGCCTTGATTAAAGCACAAGGTTGATGCTAAAAGGTTAATTGATTTGGCTAGGGGATTTCTTTATACAAAGCCTAAGAGGAGGCTGGATAATACCAACTCAACCAGAGAGTGTTTTATCTGTCTTGTACAAAGCCCAAGATTGAGGCTAAAAAGAGACTGACTCTTTGGGGATATCATTATACAAAGCATAAGAGGAGGCTAAAAAAAGGGTTTTGACTCTGTCGGGGAGGTTAAATGTGTCTTGTACAAAGCCCAAGATTGAGGCTGAAATGAATTTGACTCTTGTTGGAGAGTATTATCTGTCTTGTACAAAGCCCAAGATTGAGGCTAAAACAGGAAATTTAACTGACTCTGGTGAGGATGTGTCTTGTACAAAGCCCAATATTGAGGCTGCAATGAGTTTGACTCTGCTTAGGGACATTATTCTTCAAAGCCTAAACAAAGGCTGGGAGGAAATGACTCGGCTGGAGAATGTATCTACCCCAACTCAAGAGAGAGAAATTTATGTCTTGTACAAAGCCCAAGATTGTGGCTGAACAAGCTGGAGAACTTGAGAGGAGGCTAGCTCCTACTAAGGGGGAAATCTTTATACCAAGCTTTGGATAAAGATCGACTCAACAAGAGAGTATTTTTATTTGTCTTGTACAAAGCCCAAGATTGAGGCTAAAAGGGTTGACTCAACAAGAGAGTACTGAAAGGTGATTGACTCAACAAGAGGGTCTGAAAAGGTGATTTACTTAACAAGAGAGTCTAAAAAGGTGATTGACTCAACAAGAGAGTCTAAAAAGGTGATTGGCTCAACAAGAGAGTCTTTTATACTCAACAAGAGAGTGATTTGCTGTCTCGTACGAAGCCCGAGATTGAAGCAAAAAGGGTATTGACTCAACAAGAGAGTCTGGAAAGGTTAGCTCCGCTGGGGAAAATCATTTGTACAAAGCCCAAGAGGAGGCTGACTTCGCTTAGGAAGGATCGTTATACAAAGCCTAAGAGGAGGCTAGCTTTCCACTAAGGAAAGGTCCTTATACAAAGCCTTAGAGGAGGCTATCTTTTTCCGGGGATAATTGAGATCCCGAGGCAGGTCCAAATGGGGAATCAACTCTTGTTGAGGGTTACAGAAGAGTTGAGATGTCAGATACCCTGAGGTTCTGATTTGAGATAGTGTTGACCTTGGTCGGGGAACTCTCATGAGAGAGACTGGGTTTCTGCTGGAGATCGATCCAGAATGCCTGGGGTTTCTTCCTATGGTTATAAGGAACTTGAGAATGTCTTTGAGACTCAAGGGGATTAGACTGTCCAAGTCTACTGGTGTGGAAGAGTTTTATCTTTTCTATGATGCCTCCAAGAGGAGGCAAAGGCATTAAGGGATGAGAATCAACCCTAAAGTGGCCTGAGGTCTGACACTGGAAAGACTGCTCTTGTAAAGGATGGATAAGTTATGTCCTATACCTTTAAGAGGTCTTCAGGGTCCTTGTATTAAGCCCAAGAGAAGGCATGAGAACTTCTAAGAAGCTGAAGGGTCCTTGTACAACGCCCAAGAGGAGGCGGGGATACTTTTAGGAAGCCTGTGGGTACCCAAACCAAGAGAAGTTCAAGAGATGCAATTCATAGAGAAGAGATCATTCCAGGAAAGTTTGAGGGTTTGGAAGAAACTCAAGAGATGCTATTCACAGAGAATAGATCAACTCCGGGGAGTAGAATTTCTTTGACAATTTCTAAGGGTGATAGTCTGAGAAAAGGTTCACCGAGAATACTGCCTTTCTCTTTGTTCCATATTGTTTAACCCCAAGAGAAGGGAAGATTGTATCTGGAAATCCTATGGGGATCTAGTTTTGTTTGTATTTAAGAGTGACTAACATGGCTTTACCTAGTTCTAGACCTAGTTGTCGGGGAAAACTCTAAATAACTATACTAGTATATATACAGTTGATATATGACAAGTATTTTAAAAGGTATGAAAGAAGACTAACCATGCGCAACTTCCCACAATACAGTTATATATATATATATATCTGACGTGTATTTAATAGAATGAAAGAAGACTCAACATGCGCAGCTTCCCACAATACAGATATATATATTAAAGCGAGTAAAGGAAAGCTGTTTAAAACTTACAGGTGAGCGAGCTTCCAAGCTGTATCGTTAGTTGTTCAGAGAAATTAAAGAAATTTTTGACAACGACTGTATATTTGAACCTAAATCAAAAGGGATCTATTTGTGAAAAATTGGTGGGGCTTATGCTCAAGGAGAGGCCCAAGGTTTGAACATTGATTGTACTGTTGTTTTGAATATCGTATCGGGACTTATACAATGACTGAGGCCTAAAAAGTTTAGGTCAAAAGGGGATTGGGTCTTACACTCTATTAGAGGCCCAAAGGTGTTTTTAAGAAAAGAAATGGGACTTATAGCTCGAGGAGAGGCCCAAGGTTATTTGTTTGAAAAATGGCGATCGCGCCGAGGTTTGAAAACACAGTGGGTCTTATACGATAACTGAGGCCCAAAAAGTTTTGGTTTTCAAAAGGGGCTGGGTCTTACACTCTATTAGAGGCCCAAAGATTATTTAAAGAGAATAAATGGGACTTACAACACGAGGGTAAGCCCATATGATTTTCTGTTTGAAAATGGCGATCGCGCCGAGATTTTTTTAACGCATAGGGACTTATACAATATCTGAGGCCCAAATGGTTTTGTATTTTCAAAGGGTTGGGTCTTACACTATCTCAAGAGGCCCATGAGTGTTTGAGAAAGATTTGTTGGGGGTGAAAATCAAAGAAACCCTAATTTCATTTTCTTTTAAAAATAATCCTTTTAAAATGAATAAAATGACAAAAATACCAAATAAGTCTAAATAAACTACTTATGATTTTTGGTTAAGGTTTGAAAAATGAGGTTTTCATCACAAGATGATTTAGAACTCATTTGATTTTGATTTTCAAGATGAATATTCATTTTTAAAAGGTTTAAAAACAATAAAAATGAATTTATTTACAAAAATACCAACTATATTAAATAAATAATATAAATCTGATTTTTTTGTGGAATAAAATATTTCAACATTTTTGTGATTTTTTACAACAAGAACCAATAAAAAATAATTAAAATTGAGAGAGTTATTAATTTTCCAAATCATTTAAAAATAACATGAAAGATTATAAAAAGTGGAAAAAGTGATAAAAGAGAGGATCTAGGGCGAGGGGGATTCGAACCCTAGACCTCTAGGGTGCAGCGCGCGCCCTCTACCACTGGGGTGGTGATACATCCGTGTATCAAAACCACCCCATGAATATATGAGGCATGCCTTGTTTTTGGCCTGGCCAAGGCAAGGCAAGGCAAGGTTTTGGCCAAAAGCGTGAAGCTTGTAACTTTCTCATTTCTCCATGGATTGGGACAAAATTTAGGTCTATCCTGCCTAGAATTTCACAAGGAATCCAATGGTGGTGGTGGTTTTTTCAGATGAGGCTTCTATTACAAAACCCGATAGTGTCCTTGAAATAGGCCAATAATTGCATTTTCTATGCTACCTCTTGTTACAGGCATGAATTACATGATGAATTGGTTCAAACACAACATATATAATATGTATGAGATGTGCATGATCAGTGAACTTCAAAGCAATGCATATTTCTAAGAGTTCAAGTTGTGAATCTTACCTCTTTAAGAGCTTTTTGGGCGGCTATCTACCAAGTTTCTTGTGCCAGAAACAATTTGAGGCTTTAGACACTCTCAACTGATCCTTTAGAAGCTTTTAGAATGGTTGGAACCAGCTGGAATCCTCAGGAACAAGTTTGAGCTCTTTCTTGCAAAAAGGGCAAAAGTGACCAATATGGAAACTCTCTCAAATGGTGTTCCAGATGTGGGGAACCATTTGGGATAGTTCAAGGATGATATTTGGAGTGTGTTTGAGGTCTTATCTGGTTTTGAAAGTGACTGAATCAAGACATGGCTTGAAAAATACAAAAAAAGTCCAATTTTGAGGTTTTGAGAGGGGACTTTGTGATTTTGGTGTTACAGGTCACTTATGAGAGTTTGGACAGCTTAGATATGACATATTGGATGTGTTTGGATCATGAGTTGTGATGGAAATGCTCTCTAACTCAAAAACTCAGAGTTACCTTGCAAAAGAAGGCATTTTTGCCTAGAGAAAGAGATTTTGAGGAAAGCAAGTGTTGTAGTGCTTTGGTGTACTTAAACTGAGCACAAATGAGCTCTATTTATAGTAGAGCAAGTTTGTTTTAAAAGCAATAATGAATGGTGGCTACAGCAGGCCTTTGGCCAATTAGATCATTTTGGAATCTCAAGTTTCCTCTAGCCATTGACTAGAGGTTAGAGCACAGACCTATGGTTATTTAGTTCAGAGCTTATCCTTGGCTCATTCAGTTGGAATAGGCTTAGTTCATGCCACGTTGGTGCATCCATTGAATGCTTGGAAACAAAATTGGAGTCTTGGCCTCTTTTAGGCTTTTTAGGGTTTGGCATGCTACTTGGGGAATCTTGGACTTGGGACGCTGATGAATCAGTGCTTGTCCCTTGTTTGTTCCCCCTTCAGGTGTGTAGATGGATAAGCATGCTTGGAATTCTACAATTTGAGCAAATCGAGCCTTTATGCACAAACTGCCTTGCCAAGATAGTTTGCAGCAAGGCATGTTGCAGCTGCCATAACTCCTAGCTCAGGTGGAGTTTGATGGAGTTCTTGGACATTTTGGAAAGCCCTTATGTGACACAACACATGTGTGATCATAGTTTGTCTTGAAACTTTTTAGATCCAAGTGAAAAATGCCCCTACATTTTGAAAAAAAGAAAGACAGATTCTGACTTAGTGAAAATTTCACTAAGTGTTGGAAAAAGTGACATTTCATGTTTTCAGCCATTTTGATCACTCCATAACTAAAAATCCATGAAGAATTGGAATGAGGTGTAGTTGAAGCTTTTAAAGTATGCCATGAGAGCTACACATCCATCTTTGGACCATCCAAAATGGTTGCTTGGATCTTAAGTTATGATCCATGGAAGTAGGTACCCTAGCCACTTTGTTCCATAACTTAGAAAAATTCTAAGTTTTTATGGTTACCCCTTTTACAAGTTATCCCAACTTCTTTGATTTTTCTGGATGAATGATGATTCAAATCACATATTAACATTGTTTTAGGGTTGAGGAACCATAATTGTGAAAAATCTCAAAATGTCAAACTTGATTTTTGTGCACAGTTGACTTTTTATCAGATGAATTCCAAACTGTGCAATCCTTTGTGAAATCAAGTCCTTGACCTAAATCAACCTTGATGGATATGTTCCATAGGTGTTATAGGGTGTATTGAATCATGTCCCAAGGTTTGGGAGCATGCCTGAGTCAAAAGTCAAAGGTTCAGTTGACTTTTTCCTCGAAACCCTAATTGTGGTCTTGATGAAATTGAAACTTGTGGATCAAGCTTCTTGGGTCAATCCATTGTTGCAAATGGATCAATGTAGTGTATTAGAGACCCTCAAATCATGTCTTGAGGTCTTGACTCATGTTTTGTCCCAAAAGTCAACTTAGGGGTGAATTAGGTCAAGAAACCCTAATTCCTGATTTTTGGTAAATGCATCCCCTGAGGCTAAATTAACTTGGTGATTGGGTTTATGAGGTCCCTTAGAGTATCTTGGGTTTTACTTTGAAGCATTGGCTCATGTCCAGAGGAAAATTTTCATCTGGAGGCCTCAGTCGACCAAAACCCTAATTTGGTGACACTGTCGATCTTGAGGCTTGATCCACTTGGAATGTTGCAATCTTGTACTTGATTCTTGATGTGGGAGACCTCTTGATCCTTTATAGGTGTTTGAGAGGCTAGAAAAGTTGAAGATCATGTCATTTCTTGATTGATCCTTTGTCTAAATCTCTGAGAGGGCTTAAAACCTTAATTCTTAATTGTAGTGAATGCTCAACAATCCTTGAGGAGACTGATTGAGGCATGAAGGTACATGCATATTGTTGTAATGATTTACACAATGATGGGAATTCTTAGTGGTCAAAATTTGGTGTATGACAAAACCCTATGATTTTTCGGGTCTGCCGAGCAAACCCATATGTGATATCCCATTTTGACAGCTCTACATATGGACTAGATCTGACTCAGAAAAAACCAACAGACAAAATAAAAGTAGAAATAATTAAAAATAGTAAAAGTTAAACCTGCCAAGAGTTTAACAACCTACCAAAATGTTCCTCCAACTCTCGATCCTCCAACAAAATCAAGCAAATTAGTGATTAGGTAGCTCTAACTTATCCTTAAAGAACTCTTCTAAAATGAAATGATATTTTGAGTCCCACCATGGAATGTTCATCAACTCGTGTCCTTGGTTAGTGAGCCTATCTGCACACTTGTTACACTCTCTGTATATGAGTGAAAATTTTAAGACGACGTAGGTTCTTGCAATTATTCCATCTATTTCAGAGTTCCTAAGGTATATGAGATTCGTTTATGATGAAATGAAGAACTCCTAGCGAATATCCCTCTATCCATATGTTGTACTAGCCTTTGTTTGCTACATTTTCCAACGCTATCATAATATATAGGAACTCGGCATGCAACATGTTACCTTCTCATAAATTAACCAAAAAATCACCTAGAAACTCACCATGGTGATCCCTAGAAATAACTCCACTTAAAGCTAAATTGTCCCGAACTGAGTCATTCGTATTAATTTTCTTCCATCTCGTATTTTGTTTTTACCAGATGACCCTTAAAATTCAAGGGGCCCTTCTATACCTGCCCTTAATTTGTAGTTTGTCTAAAATTTAGAGCTCTATCCAGGCTTGATTAACTGTGTGCGATTAAGTCGTCAAAGTTGTATCTTTGAGTTTAGGATGCCATCCTAGATTATTCATCTGCATGTGATCCTCAACAAATTTTGGTGAACTTCTTATTCCAAATCAGGAAATAATTTATGTCTGAAAAGATATTGTGAACTCACACTTAAACAAGATGTTGGCCAAAGTCTCCATGTGCTTATTACACAAGCCACACCTGGAGGCCAAATTAAACCCCTTTTTTGCATCTTCACATCACATGAAAACTTTTTATGGAAATGTATCTACCACATGAAGGACGTCGGAGGAGGAATAAAGTCTTCTCAAATCATGTTCGCCCATTCCAAGGAAGACTATGGCTCCACTAGGCATTTGTGTGCCTCTTTCACTGACAGGATGCCATCGCTCAAATATTTCCAAACTAGAAGATCTTGAAGATTATTGTCCGCACACTGGGCCATCTTTAAGGATGTACAAGGCGGGCTACCGCACATGGCCCAAATTTGACATGCTTAAATTATTTCTAAATAGAGTCTCATAAAATATTTGTCATAATTAAATTATATAAAATAGGACCTCTATTTGTTTTTCCAATGTTAAACTTTGACTAACCTACATAGGGCTTCCAAAAATTTTAAGACATGTCTGCTCATAGGTATAGAAGTTTGAGTCATACTATTTACGGTGAAAATTCGCAGAACAAATGCGAGTTTATACTAATACTTAAGGGATCAAACTCAAAAATCTCCCGGACATATTTGTGTGTCGTTTTTTATAAAAAATAAGGGTGTTCGCCGAAGTTAACGTAAACTTTTGGAACAACGCCGTGATAAAGAAACGTGACTGAAATGCAAGGCAAATGCAAATGAAATGCAAGGTAAAACGAAGTGAGGTGCTTGCGTAGAAAGATAAAGTGCAGTAAGATAAATGGCTGAAAGTTAAAAGACTTTTAAAGTAAAATGCAGAAAATTAAAGTTTGCTGAAAAGATAAGGGCAATCGAAAATAGATTGCAGGAAACGTAAAGGCAGTCGAAAGTAAAAAAGGGTTAAAATGCATAAAAACAAGACGTATTAAGATAAAAATGATGGAATGTATTAAATTGGTGGAACGTATATGTATATTTTCCTCACTCATTTCTCACAGCGCAAGTACTTTGTGTGTAGTAGAAATGTGTACAATTTGTGGACCCCCTTGTTTACCCAGAAAAATGGTAAACAATCGCTGGTCTCCAAATGTATGGTTTACTAGCAGGATCAACCAGTGAATCCTTAGGACGAAGTGCTTAAGAGTTTATTTATTGTTATTTTCTTTATGTTCTTAGGGTTATAGACTGCGACTGTGTCGAAGGAGTGTATGAGGATAATGTAAATAGCGAGTTTGTAAACTTCTTGTAAAAGAAAGTAAGGTAAATGTAAAAGATATTGAAAACGTTTAAAAGAAGATAAAGGCTGGAAAAAGATTAAAATGATAAAGACAATGTAAGCTAAATGAATTAAGAAACTTTGCATTAAATGATAAACATGATGTTTCATTTGTACTTACATTCTCTCAGCCATTCGCTCGTTTCTCTTAACGCTTATACTTTGAGTTTCTTTGTGAGATTTTTGTAGTAAAATTAACACCCCAATCTAATAAAATGAACCACTATATATAGAAATCTAAAATAGCTACTCTAAAATTCTTCTCCCGTTGGTTCGCCACGTGCACTTCTGCATGTAGTGTGTTTTCCAATTTCCTCCACGTGTCCCTCTGAGATAAGAACCCAAACAGTTACCAATATTTGAAAGTGACAAAATCGTGCCAAAACAACCGCTTCTTCGACCGACTTCATTTTGACTATACCTGCCTGGTTGAAGTCGATCTCATCGAACTACTCACTTCAACAACTAAAAATTTCTCTAAGTCCCCAAAGCATAATCGAATTGTTCCTCTTTTAAGACTTTTACTCTTGTTTGCTGGGTTTTCCTTATTGGTCGAAAATGCCAGCTAATAAATCCCCCCCCAAAAAGGCCTCTTTTGACATCTTCTAGGAGATAAGGGCATTTTTGTCCTAACTGCTCACACAGTAGGATGGCATCATCCCATCATGACATTTCTTCTCAGCGGTCACCTCGAGACCACGCCTTTTCCCACTACCCATTTTAGTGACAAATTTTCCATCATCTTCTTCACTCTTTCGAACAAGTTTTCTCAAACAAATTTCTTCACAATTTCAAACTTCTTGAAAATGGAATCTACCAGCAAAAAAGCTCCATTAAAAGAGATTGTTCCTCATGCTTACACATCTGAACCACGTCACTGCAGTTGAGAACAAAGAGTGTGTACCAGAGCCCCCTAATCTTGAAGAAAATACCAGAATCTACAAATCACAGGTACTCATTCCCTTTACCCTTGCTAGTAAACCCAATTCTCTTATGGGTCCAATGCATGACCCTAAAGAGGATCTTTTTAAGTGCAAAGAATTCTTCCCTTTGTACCATAGGACTAAACCTGTTGTTAGTACTAAGAAACCCTTAGATTTAGAATACCAAACCAATGACTTGCGAATCTTTCGCTCTGCACCCCGAAGTAACAATGAAGACTACACTTCTTGGTTAGACAAAGTAGAGAACAAGATGAGTGACACCTGGAAGGAGATGCGAATCTTTGAACTGATACAACTATCTAGAACTGGCCCGACATATTGCCAAAATATGCTCGTCGCCTCACTTTTTTCTGGGAGAGTACGACCAATACTTTCCAACTCCCATGCGGAATGTTAACCCCCCACTCTCTTCGACGTGGCGGCCATAACTAGCTTTCGCTCAGATGGAGAGGATTTAGACCCTTCTGAACTTGATTCGGACACCATCAACTTCGACAATAATCGTGCTAGCTTTACGAAGTATATTACAGATCATCATGTTAACAACAACCCTGAAGTAACTAAGGAAGAACATATAGCTTTCCTCGCATTATGGTTATCCAAGTGCATCTTTTGCTGTAAATTCTTAAAGGTAGCAAAGAGGTACCTCACTCTTGTTAACCAACTACATGAAAGGAGAAACGTCAACCTTGGCCAGTTGATTTTAGGATCCTTATACACTACTTTAGGCAAAGTGACTAAAACTCTTCGGAACATCCAGCCTCATGACAAGCTTTTACTTGCTAGACCCTTATGGCTTCTCCAACTGTGGCTTAATGCCACCTTCGAGACTTCCTTAAAAGTGAAACACCCTGATGACAATAATGTTAGATGATGGCTAGGATCTAGAAGGGGGGTTGAATAGATCCCACAAGTTTATACACGCTAATGGTGTTCCAAAATTGGTTTTAAAAATTTATTACGGAAGTAACCACTAAATCACTCGTCTACAACGAACCACTACCTAAAAGATCGGATATGCGTAATATCGCTAGGAATGATGCGACGGAAGAGAAAAATATATGAATCAACAAAAACACAATGCAATCAACCAAATTTTATTTACTTTAAATTTATCCAATTACCAACGAGATAGGATGACAAAATTTAATCACAAAGTGCTTTAGAGCTTGCGCTTAATCAATTTATCAAACACTTGGGGTGTGCGACACTACAAGTGTGAATTTCTAATTAATGTGAATGTAGAGCTAATGCCAAATGCAATCCAAGGGATTGTATTGTTTTTACAAGTTTATTTTCAGCTCTATATTACACTATATCATAAATTTTTGATAAATTGATATTTTACAAGTTCGATTAATATCAAAACGTCCTCGCTAAAGGGAAAGAGAGAACAAACACGATTTTTTTAGGTAGTTCCCCTACCGTCCTCGCTAAAGGTACCTCTGCCCCAATTCCGAACATGGAATTGAGATATATATATTTTTTGTTTGCAAATTTTTGTACAAGAGAAAACTGAACAATCAAACCCTCAAACGTCTTTGATGTCGATGCAAAGTCTTCTCTCTCCTTGATTCAAGATGAATCAAGTGCTTCGAATTTGGTTGAACAAATCACCGTCTCACGCTACTAGATTGCAAGAACCCGCAGCTCTTCAATCACCTTCACTCGGTCGATTTCGATCTTCCACAATTCGAACCCAAATCTTTCTCGTACGATCCTCCGACCGTAGCTACTAAACTGAATGAACACTCCGTCCTTCAGTTACCTTCGCACGGCTGAATCCTTGTAGAGAAACTGATTTGTGCAAAAACCCCCAAAATCACCCAGATTCTTGGGGGAAAAACCAGAGGTTTTATTTAAGAAACACCTACTAATTCTCAACCCAGAATAAAGGCTACAACACACCTAAGTCTGAACGTTATCACTTCACACAATGCAAGACACTAACAAAATGATTATGTCTAGTTGTTAGAGGACACAAGGTTGAAGATGAAGATGAAGAGAAAGATCAGTATATATTTTCACGTTTCTTGGTTTTTTTTTTTTGAAAAAATGAGGATCCAATTATTTATATGATGCAAAATAACCAACTAAATGGAAATGACAGCAAAACAGAAATAACACAATGCAGAAAAATGCCTCAGACCAGCGAAGAGTCGACCGCTCTCTGGATGAGGGTCGGCGGGCGCTTACCCGGTGAAGTGTCTATGCAAAATAACCAAGCAAACGTCGACCGCTCATGACCATGCGTCAACGCAGGAACTCTGAAACTGCATAATAACAAAACCCAGAAGCATGCATCGACCGCATGCATAGAAAGGATCAGTGTGCGCCTTCCCGGTGGTTTCACAAAAACTGTCAAGACAGCATGAGTCGACTCATGCATAGTTTAGGTTGACTCAAGACCTGTGAAAACTTAGAAAATAAATTTTCTGCATGTTTTAACCAACTGAGACACAAGGCATGCACACCAAACACTAGTACCATGATTATGCACATGTAGAAATTATATAGAACCCTTCCTATATATTTAGACACATGATTATCAATGGTTGTATGCAATGCGACCGACAATGAAGTGATACCGTCCAAATTACAAACTAAAGGCTATCCTATTTGTTGACATCATTAAAACAAAAACTAGATGAGAAGCACCTTGCCCTCACATACACCCCCTTTTTGATGATGGAAACATTTTTTGTCTTTATCTTGATTTGTAATTTGAAGACTCCCCCTATCTTTGTGAGGTCTTTAAAAACTCAATTTCTGCTGCTAGTATAGATCAATTTCTGCTGCTAGTATAGATGTATCCTTCTCCCCCTTTGACAACATCAAAAAGAGAAATCAGAGGAGGTCAAAGATAAAGCATCATGATATTTAACGATTCACTCAAAAATTTGCAAAACATATACATTAACATTCATCCACATATAATGAAGTTAATGTGAGAATAAAAAAATGGATAAATACAGCACACTAGATGCAAACAGAATACATTCCATAGTTGTAGAAAGAGTAGCATAGTCTAAAATGAAAGCAAAAGCAAAACATCATGCAAGAAAAGAACGAGTCATACAATCAAAACACAAAATATAACATGCACTAAAAATATGATCCTAAGTCTCATTGTCTCCTCCCCCTAAATGGATGGCCTCTTCCTCTGAAGTATTGTCCTTGTGGTGGAGGGAGTGGCTGTTCCTATAAGTACTGATTCAGTTCAATCACAGCCCGATTGAGAACGCCCAAAATGTTGGTTAGATTCTGAGTCTGAAGTTCCAGTGCATTATCCAAAGCTGTAAACATGTTCATTGAAGCATCAACAAACCGGTTGAAATTCTGAGTGTGGGTGTCCAACTGATTTGAGAGAGAAGTGAACCTCTCCTCCTGAGCTGTATACCGTTCCTCTTGTAAGTTCATAAATTCCTCTTGTTCCAGCTGCATCTGATTTAACATGGCCAGGATTTCTTCAGTGTCCTGTTGTTGTGGCTGTGGAGTTGTAGGAATCAAATACTCAGGTTGTTGCCAGTCGTATTCATCAGCTTGGTATTGCCAGCCATAGGTGGGAGGATCATAGGCAGCACCAAGAGAAGTCCACCCAGTGTGTTGCCATTCTCCCTAGCCTTGATTTTCATAAGGATCACGCGGTGGAGAGGAACCCATCCATTCCACATTGTCTTCATCCATCATATTTACGTCAGTTGGTATGTTATTTCCAGCTTGATCTTCTTGCACATTTTCTTCCGCGACCGCCTGGTGTCATACCCCAAATTTTGACCACTAAGATTTCCCATCATTGTGCAAATCATCATCACAATATGGAGGGATCATCATACCTCATTAGTCTCCCCAAAGATGGGTGAGCATCCACTACAATCAAAATTTGGGCTTCAAGCCCTCTCAGGGCTCTTAGACAAAGGATCTATCAAGGCATGACTTGATCTTTAAATTGTCTAAACCTCTCAAACATCCACAATGGATCAAGAGGACTCCCACTTCAAGGATCAAGCACAAGGCTGCCACAGACCAAGTGGATCAAGCCTAAAGATCGCCAGTGTCACCAAATTAGGGTTTTGGTCGACCAGGGCCCCCAGTTGGAATTTTCCTCTGGGCATAAGCCAATGCTTCAAAGCATAACCTAAGATGCTCCAAGGGACATCATGAACCCAATCATCAAGTCAATTTTTCCTCAGGGGATGCATTCATAAAAAATCAGGAATTATGGTTTCTTGACCTAATTCACCCCTAAGTTGACTTTTGGGACAAAACATGAGCCAAGACCTCAAGAAAGGATTTGAGGGTCTCTAACACACTACATTGATCCATTTGCAACAATGGATTAATCCAATAAGCTTGATGAACAAGTCTCAAATTCATCAGAACCACAATTAGGGTTTTGAGGAAAAAGTCAACTGTACCTTTGACTTTTGACCCAGGCATGCTCCCAAACCTTGGGACATGATTTAATACACCCTATAACACCCATGGAACATGTCCATCAAGTTTGATTTAGGTCAAGGACTTGATTTCATAGAGGATCGCACAGTTTGGAGTTCATCTGACAAAAGTCAACTGTGCACAAAAGTCAAATTTTGACTTTTTGAGATTTTTCACAATTATGGTTTTTTGATCCTAAAATGATGTTAATGTGTGATTGGAATCATCACTCATCAAGAAAAATCAAGAAAAGTGGGATAACTTGTAAAAGGGGTAACCATAAAAAAACTTAGAAATTTTCTAAGTTATGGAACAAAGTGGCTAGGGTACCAACTTTGGAGGATCATAACTCCTAAACCACAAGGCCATTTTTCCCCATTCAAAGCTGGATTTGTAGCTCTCATGGCCCTCTACAAAAGCTTCAAACACAACTCATTCCAATTCCTCATGGATTTAAAGTTATGGAATGATCAAAATCACAAAACGTGAAAATGCTACTTTTTTCCAACACTTAGTGAAATTTTCACTAAGTCAGAATCTGCCTTCACTTTTTTCTAAATGTAGGGGCATTTTTCACTTTGATCCAAAAAGTATCAAAACCAACTATGATCAAACTATTGTTGTATCATATGAGGTCTTTCCAAAATGGCCAAGAACTCCATCAAATTCCACTTGAGCCATGAGATATGACAATGGCAATATGCCTTGCTGAAAACTGTCAAAACAAGGCAGATTTGTGCATTTTGCTCGATTTGCCAAATTTGTACAAATGAAAAACACACTTATCCATGTGAACACCTCAAGGGTGGACCAAGGAGGGACCAACTTTGATCCCAGGCCTCCCTAGTCTTTGGAACCAAAAGTAGCATGCCAAACCTAGAAATGCCTAAAAGAGGGACAAGACTCCAATTTTGTTTTGGAGCATTCATTGGATGCACCAAGGTGGCATGGACAGAGCCTCTTCCAACTGAATTCAGTCAAGACTTATCCAAGACCAAGGGAACCAGTAGCCTGAGCCCTAACCTCTAGTCAATGGCTAGAGGAGACTTGGATTCTCATTGATGAACATTGGCCAAATCTCTGCAGCAGTTGCCATTCACTATTGCTTGCAAAACAAACATGTTGCACTATAAATAGAGCTCATTTGTGCTCAGTTTAAGTACACCAAAGCCATCAAACAGATGCTTTCTTCAAAATCACTTCCTTCACTCCAAAATTGCCTTCCAAAGCAAGTCACCATCGGGTTTTAAGTTTGAGAGCTATTCCAACCAAACCAATCACACACACACACCTCATAAACACCATATAGAATTGATCCAAACACTCACATAACATCTGGAACACCAAAATCACAAAATCACCAGCCATCTGCACAAGCCTTTGACAGATTTGCAGTTGAGGTGCCAAATCAAGTTCCAGCTCAATTCAATCCACTCCAAGCATCCAGACACACTCCATAGCACCTAGGGAAGCTGTCCATATCCTTGGAACCAAGCTGTAACACCTCTAACACAAAACACGATCACCTGCTGCAAGAGGTAAGCATGAGTTCTTCTAACTCTATGATCCATGCATTTTTTACTGCACAATAATTTTGTCATATGTTCATAATCATGCATAGAGTGTTTACCCTCAATCAATTGCTTTGTATGAATCGTGTGTGGAATTTTTGAACCTTCATGCAGAATTTAGGGTTCTTGAGGTTTCTCTTTGATTTCTTATTCCATGCTTAAAATAAATGAAATTAAAGACCATAGACATGATCGTGAGGTGAAAACGAGTAGATTGATATGTAGATTGCGTGATATCATTAAGTATTCAGTGAGATTGGATAGAAAATGCAAATCTGCAGAAACAGAGGGAGGGCGCGTGTTCTTGCCATGTTCTTGGCGCCCTTTTTCAAATATTTGAATATTTGAACATTGTGATTTTATTTAATTGATTAAAAAATTAATTTCTCTCTGAGTTTTAATGATTTTGAGTTGATTCTTTTTTTAATAATTCACAAAAATGTTAAAATATTTTATTTTACAAAAATTTCCCAAAACTATTATTTATTTCATATATTTTATATTTTTGCAAAGAATTAATGTTTTATTTGTTTTTAACATTTAAAATATTTATTCCTCCTTGATTTTCCAAATTTAATTGGTTTTCAATCATTTTGTGGATATAAACATGATTTTTCAAACATTGATCCAAGATCACAACTTGTTTGTTATACATGTTTGATAATTTTGATCATTTTAATTAAGTTTGTATTTAATTAAAATACATTTTGAAATTAATTTAGGGTTTTGATCTTAATCACCCTAAACAAATCATTTTCAAACATTTTGGGCCTCTAATAGAGTGTAAGACCCAACCCCCTTTTTTGAAAACAAAAAACATTTTGGGCCTCAGTGCATTGTATAAGTCCCGATACCGTCAAAAGTCTGACGCGATCGTCGCCTTTTTTAATAGAAAAATCATGTGGGCCTCTCCTTGAGCTGTAAGCCCCACCACTTGTATAAAAATAAACTTTGGGCCTCTAATAGAGTGTAAGACCCAATCCCCTTTTAACCAAAACCATTTTGGGGCCTCAGATATTGTATAAGTCCCTCGGCGTTAAAAGAAAAACCTCGGCACGATCGCCAGTTCAAAACAAATCATCTGGGCCTACCCTCGTGTTATAAGTCCCATTTCTTTTCTTTAAATTCATTTGGGCCTCTAATAGAGTGTAAGACCCATCCCCTTGTACATAAAATCTTTTTGGGCCTCAGTCACTTGTATAAGTCCCTGTACAAATTCAAAACAACAGTGCAATCACTGATAAAACCTTGGGCCTCTCCCTGAGCTGTAAGCCCCAACAATCTTTTCAAAGCACTTCACCTTTGATTTAGAATATAATATTGTTATCAAAGCTTTCTTTGTTGAACAACTAACAAAACAGCATGGAAGCTCTACAACCGCGTAAGTGTTTATCCGCTTTCATTTACCGCTTTCATATATATATAACTGTATTGTGTGGCTGCTTCATTGTAAGTTTTCTTTCACAAACTATTATATACTTGTCAAATATCCACTGTGTAATACTAGTATAGTTATTTAGAGTTTACTCCGGCAACTATGTCTAGCACTAGGTAAAGCCCTGTTGGTCACTCTTAAATACAAACAAAACTAGATCCCCATAGGATTTCCAGATACAGTCTTCCCTCCTCTCGGGGTTAAACAATATGGAGACGTGAAAGGCAGCATTCTCAGTGAACCCTTTCTCAGACTGTCACCCTTAGAAATTGTCAAAGAAACTCTAACTCCCCAGAGATGATCTTTTCTCCGTGAATGGCATCTCTTGAGTTTCTTCTAAATTCTCAGACTTTCCTGGCTTGATCTATTCTTGGTGAATGGCATGTCTTGAACTTATCGGGGTTTGGAGACCCACAGGCTTCCTAAAAGCATCCCCGCCTCCTCTTGGGCGTTGTACAAGGACCCTTCGACTTCTTACAAGCTCTTATGCCTTCTCTTGGGCTTAGTACAAGGACCCAGAGACCTCTACAGGTATAGGAACAAAACCTAGTCATCAATTTGCTAGAGTTGTCTTTTTGAGTTAAGTCTCAGACCAGTTAATGGGTTGACCTTCATCCCTTAACATACCAGCCTTCTCTTGGGCATCATACAAAGAACATTCACTATCTGAGAATCAATTTCTCAAAACACCCGTAGACTTGGACAATCTCACTACCTTTGGGATTTCCCATTTCCTTAAAGAACATGACATAACCAGGATCTTCTAATCAATACCAAGGCACAACCTTACCTTTAAATCTTTCTCTTCATAAGAACTGATTTTCTCTTTTATCCTACACACTGGACTTGTCACTCAACTGAAACAATCACCAGCACAGATAGCCTCCTCTTGGGCTTTGTACAAATGATTCTCCCCAGCGGAGCTAACCTTTTCAGACTCTCTTGTTGAGTCAACAACTTTTAGACTCTATCTCGGGCTTCGTACGAGATACAAATTACTCTCTTGTTGAGTATAAAAGACTCTCTTGTTGAGTCAACCACTTTTAGCATCCGTCTTGGGCTTCATACAAGACACATATAAATCACTCTCTTGTTGAGTATAAAAGACTCACTTAGGTAAGTCAATCCCCTTTTAGCCTCCATCTCGGGCTTCGTACGAGATACAAAACACTCTATTGTTGAGTATAAACGACTCCCTTGTTGAGTCAAACACCTTCAGACTCTCTTGTCGAATTAACCCTTTTTAGCCTCCGTCTTGGGCTTTAAATAGGACGGATAAAAGCACTCTCTTGTTGAGTCAGTCACTTGTTAGTACCCTCTTGTTAGGTCAATAGCCTCCTCTTAGGCTTTGTATAAGGAAAACCCCAGTTGAGTCAATCAACCTTTTAGCATCAAAGTTGTGCCTTGCTCACAACATACAAACATCACCAACTCCTCTTTAGAGATGACAAATTCCCTCCCAGCATAAACCCTTTAGCTTCACATCTTGGGCTTTGAACAAGATACAAATAGACTCTTCAGGTTCACATCTTGGGCTTTGAACAAGATACAAATCACCTTTAGCTTCATGTCTTGGGCTTTAAACAAGACACCAAAAACAACCTTTTTCCTCCCATAGAATAGGAGGAACTAAGATCGCTCTGATTTCCCTGTTGCGGGAATACGTAGGCATAAGATTGAAAGATCTTAGCGAGCATACTAATCAAAAACCCAAAATCCCATACCTTCATACATCAATCAGCATCAGACCTACCATCTTATCGATAGCCTAAACACTTTCTTTTCTTAACAAAATAACCTAAGAGAGACCCACAATCTTAATAGCATCTATAAACCAACAGTCATCTATTTAAACTCAGGTTGCAAGCAGGGTTAAGTGGAGACATCTATTTCCCTTCCTTCATCAGCTTCAATAGGATAAAAAATGAATCGAACTGTAGTACCCCAAAGCGATAGTGCTTCGCAACCACACAAAAGTTTGTGCTACAGAAAAATGGCGACTTCACTGGGGACGTTCTTGAGATCTTGTTCTCTTCCCATCTCATAGGTAGAAAACCTTAAGTTCTCAAAGTATCACAGAAAAGGCGACTCTAATGGGGAGTCATTGTATGTGTAGGATCATAAGACTATAGGTCTAGGATGATTCAGACAAATATATATACTGCTTTTCCTAATTGATATCTGTGTTTATTTTTCTGCTAATGGGAATGCGTGTGATGCCGCATGTGGAAAGATTGAGTATACACCTAAGATAGGTGATGGCAATACGGGTAATCTTGCGGGGAGTGAATCCTAGTTAAGAGTCCCCGATCGACCATCAAACTCAGTGGAGACTCCCTTTGCAGATACATTGCCTATACGACTTTGGTTGTTGAAAGGAGTGTGGTCGATTGGGTTATCTGAGAAACTGAGGTTTTTAGTAGGCTTAAACCATTTTGTAGTGCGGAAGCTATCGAAAATAGTTGTCACGCAATACTACCCTCATCTGAGATCACTCTAGGATACATCAACTCGCTGGCGATCCGCTTGCTGTTGTTATCCCAAGAGGGGTCAATGATTTTGCGGACAGGTACAAAAAATCACCAGTATAAATCTTTGGGGGGGGGGGGGGTAGAGCCATGACTTCATGACACCGAACCTTTGACCCCATGTTTTTTCTATGTTTTTGTGTGCTGTATTCATACATTCATTTAAAAAACATTAAAACAAAAAAAAACCTTCTCCTCTAATCTCTCTTTTTCAAATTAAACTAAGACAATGATTGCAAATGTCAGATAAAAAGATTGCGCTAATGGATTTTGGTAGAAGGAAAACTCATAAGTACACCTTCAAGGTTCCAAAACTAGAGGATTTGAGAGGTATGGCTAGGATGATAACCAACCACGAGGCTTTCAGAGCCAAGTACGGAGGACTACTATCTCTTTTACGGGTCCATGTAATCGAATGAATCCTGTCTACGCTAATCCAGTTCTATGATCTGGTCTATCACTGTTTCACATTCACGGATTATTAACTAGCACCAACACTGGAGGAATACTCTCACCTGACTGATCTTCACATTACTGATCAAGTTCCATTTTCTGGATTGGAAGAAATTCCAAAGGATCAAACCATTGCAAGGGCAATTTATTTGGACGAGTCAGAAGTCAGGACTTACATAACCACTAAGGGTGGAATCCAGGGTTTGCCAGCCCAATTCTTGACAAAGAAAGCTCTATACTTTGCCAGTATAGGGAATGGGGCCGCTTTTGAGATCATCTTTGTTTTGCTCACCTACAGGTTATTTCTGTTTCCCAACATTGATAACTTTGTAGATATCAACGCCATTAAGATTTTTCTAATTGGAAAGCCTGTACCGACCTTGCTCGCAGATGCTTATCATTCGGTACACTTAAGGAATTTGTATAGCGGAGGAATGATCACATGCTGTGTACCCCTGATATACAAATGGTTCACTTCCCACTTACCCAAGTCTGCTGCATTTTGGGATCAAAAGAATACTTTACGTTGGTCGCAGAGAATCATGTCTCTTACAATCTCTGACATCGATTGGTACAATCGAATCTATGATGGGATCAGGATCATTGACCGTTGTGGAAATTTCCCAAACTTACCCCTTATAGGAACTAAGGGAGGAATCAAATATCATCCAGTTTTAGTTCGTCGTCAATTTGGATACTCAACAAGGCATGTCCCACGTAATTCTCATCTAGAAGGTCTTTTCTTCAAGGAAGGAGAAAACGACAGGGCACTAAAGACGGAAATAGTGCATGCCTGGAAATACACTCATAGGAAAGGAGGAGAGTCTCTAGGAAAACCAGACTGTGTCTCGGTGGAGCCTTATCTCCACTGGGTACAAACTAGAGCTCTCAAGCTGAGGATGCCTTACCCTCGTCAGGAAGTCATTAAGGGACTCTTATCGCTCCTAGGATTTTCATCCAGGTACAAACGCGAAAGTGGCGCGGAAACAGAGTCGCCAGCAATGTGTATTTATCCCAAGAGATGGAAAGGAAACACTGCGTAAACCTGAGGGAAGGAAAAGCATGGTCTCGCGACCAAGAGAAATGGGTATGGGAGTCGATTACGCGAGGGGAAGGTATTAGCACCCCCACGCGTACATCGTACTCGATGGGATCCACGCTTGTTGTCTCGATCAAAGGGTGTCGTCATCTGGAGCTCAACTGCTACTGGAAAGGAAAAGGAATGGGAACGGAAAAAAACTAAGAAACGAAGGAGAAAAGAAAAAGAAGTGACTCGATAGGACATCGTCGTCCTATGCCTACGTATTCCCTCGTGCAACGAGAAAGTCAGAGTCAATGTAGTTCAGACACGAACTAAGAGGGGAGGTTGCTCGCCAAGACATCGCTGTCTTGTGCCTACGTATCCTCAATCTAACCAGAAGGAGGAAATCAGAGCAGTCGTAGTTCGACCTAACAAGGTTGGTGTTTTTTATGAGCGACGAGACGGAAGATAATGTGCTCTTTTCAGAAAATATTTTGAAACTTAACAATCCCGAAGGATAAAAAAGGTTTGATTTTGTTTTGTGTTTTTCAGACAAGAAATGGATTGAAGTTAATTTGTAACTTGCATTGCACCCAAGTCTACAACATAGGAACAAATACGTCGCGCATCGTCCCCAACAGGACGTACACTAAGTACCCTAGAAGAATGAAGTGAGACCCCCCATACCTCACTTCCCATATATAAGGCTCATGCGCAATACACGTTAACCTTTATTAAGTGTTTTATAATGATTATGAGATGAGAAGAGAAGACTCAAGTTGAAAAAAAAACACTAAGGGAAACTAAATTGTTCCTAATGTTATCATGCAAAGGTGGCCCTAAGGGGAGTTTAAGACCATAAGTCTAAAGAGAAGAGAGGGATAGCACTACCTAATGCTTATCCTACCTCACCTTAATAAAAAATTAAGGATGAGCTAGGATCCCAAAGGGATGTGAAAGAGTTCTACACAATCAAGCGTTATATCATGTAATCCACAAGTAAAAGAGAAAGATAAGTAAAAGAGAGATGAAAGAAGGAATGAACATGGATAACCATCCACATGTTCAAGCACCTTACCTCTGTCCCTACATAAAAGGTTAGTACCAAATGATTACAAGTAATGAATACAAGTATCAAAAGTAAACCAAACAAGTGATAGTTGCTTTAAGAAGACAACTTAAGAAGTAAACAAAGCTTAAACCAAAAGGGAAGGGTCCTAAGGGTTAAGGATGATTCAAAGTCAGTAGGTACATGTCAAGGGTCCTTACCAAAGTAAGCATTCCAAATGAAAGCACATAATGTGAAACTATGTCAAACTATGCATCAAAAGTTCACACAATTGCAAGATGTGCAATAACTATGCAAGATGAAAGCATATGAATCATAAACATGAATAAATGCATATGTAAACATCAAACTCAGAAGTGGATGACATTTATTAAAGCATTTAGATGTCATTAAGATAGCATACAAATCATAAATGCAAGCATTGATTAAGCAAGAAGAAGTGAAAACAATCATCATCCAAGTTCATACATTGATGCATACTTATAATGCAAGTAAGAAAAGAAGATGCAAGATGAACATGATTGGAAATGGATGCAAGTCTGTAGCATATGACATTTGAAATGACATTTAGAAGTCAAGAATGATCATACAAAATCCACACAAGTGTCATGTTGGAGGACATTGAAGATTAGAAGTAAGCATGTTCAAGTTAGATCAAACAAGTTCTTATGTGTTCATGAAGTTAAGAGACATGCAAACTGATGTTAGAAGTCATGGAATATGATTGAAAATGATCACAAATAGAAGTGGAATCATGTTTTCATGAATGTACAAGATCATGCAAGTGTTGATCAAACAATTGATCAAAGAAGAACAAGTAAGGATGCACAAGTTCACAAAACATTTTAAGTTCAAATAAGTGCATACAAGTCATGTAAAATGAACAAGAAATGACCTATAATATGAGAAAAAGGACCTATAATGTTCATACAACATGTGTCAAGAGGTCTCAATAATTTTCAAAGAGAATTGCATACAATGCACATCAAAACCCTATCATATGATCTCTAACATCCACACAAACAAGCATGCCTTTAAGATGAATCAAAAGTCATGTTAGAAGGATGAGAAAATTGGAAGAAGGCAAGTGAATTAAAGTGACAACAGCAAGTAAACATGTCTCAAAAGAATGGATCAAAACTCATTAGGGATCATGCTCAAACATGCTTCACAATTCACATAAATGACACAAACATTAGGCACAAATAGGACATTCAAACATTGGTCAAAAATGCCTTTAAAAATCCACAAAAATTTCACAAAATGTCTCCAGATGTCCTACAAGCATGTACCAATTTGTATGTGAAAATTCAAATCATATGTGTGTCAAACAATTCAAGAATGAAGCATGTGTCATGAATAAATGTTCACACAAAATAAATTAAATGGAAATTCAAGGAAAAAAACCAAAATGATCCAAAATAAAAAATAAAAATGATCAAAAATTATTTAAATGAGTGAGAATGCATCATGAATTTTTTGGGAATTTTATCATGTATAAAA
Organism: Lathyrus tuberosus; assembly: GCA_022829125.1. Classification (NCBI taxonomy): domain Eukaryota; kingdom Viridiplantae; phylum Streptophyta; class Magnoliopsida; order Fabales; family Fabaceae; genus Lathyrus; species Lathyrus tuberosus. The sequence goes on from JALAZF010000110.1 coordinate 13,185,578, forward strand.
GTATTTTTAAAAAAATCAAAAAGCAAACAAATATGAAAAGAAAATAAAAAACAAAGCAATAAAGCAGGGGGGTGCAACGAAAGCAAATAGCTAGTTCAAATGTGCTTTGGGCTTAGAAGCGTGGGGTGTGAATATCAATAAAGGCCCAATCCAGTATCACACGCTCAGATAGGGTGCATGTTATGTAGATCAGTCAAAAGTTTGACTCAATAATAGCCCTTGGATCTAGTCAGCGCAAGATGATCACAAAAATACAACAATTTAATGGTTAAAAATGCGTGCACATGCCAATTGTGATGAGATGTGTGTATGTGATCACATAATTCAAATAAACTCAGAAAAATGATCGTGCCAGGGATGATGCTTAATTAATGCACTGGCAAACTTAGGGGCGTTGGATTAAAATAAATGGAAGGCTAGGATTAGATCTGGTATCAGGCTAGGGTTCATGCCAGATTTAAAGTTCAGGTGGTCGGAGAAGACTCCGGTCGTCTTCTTCGGCGAAGCTCCACCGTGCTCAGCCTCACATGTCACCAGAAATGGACATGCCTTATATCAATCGCTTCCTCTCTCCACGTAGGTCACAGATCCAGGCTTAGAATTCACATATGATGCAAGAATCAAGCAACACGAATCAAAGAATTTTGCCCTAGGTTTTCAAAACTATGCACATATGGTGCCCATCAACTAGCCGGTAGTCACATTGTCCCTAGAGGACTCCAAATCAAGCAAAATAAAGCTTAAATTCAAAATAAAATTGCAATAAAGTTTGATCTATGAACCTGAACTTCGATGAAGCTTTGAAAACAAGAAAACCAGAGGTGAAGCAGTTGATCTTTGAAGTGATTATTGGCCAAATAAAGGCAGTATAATAGCTTTGCAATACTTGAACTTCAATGAAAGAAAAAGAAGTTTGGAGTTGAAGGTGATGATGCTCAATCTATTACTTCATTCCAATGGATTCATGGATGATAATTGATGTTGAAGAATGAAGAGAATGCAGTGTGGTGAGAGCTTCGAGAAAGAGAAAGTTCAGAGAGAGAGAGACTGAAGAATGGTGAGAAGTGAAAAATGATCCAAAGTTGGTTGCAATTCTATTAGAGATTCTATTTATATGTTGGGTTAGATGTTAACCAAGGTTAAAAATCTGTTAGAACTATGGTTAACAGTTAGAGAATGAAGATGAAATTGGAAATTGGAAATGGGGTGGAAGTGAGTTTTATTAAATGAAGTGTGGCACGTGTTCATTCATGCTATGGTGAGGAGCATGAGATCTTATTGTGTGTTCATGATGTAGGGTGGTGATGAAGCACTGAACTTGCCGTGACTTGTTATGTAAGTTTCTCTTTTTGTTTGGACAATTCAAGTAAAGGATGCATAAGCATGTGTGTGTGTAAGATGCTTGCATGGCTTAATGACGTAAAAATGAAGTGATGAATGGGACATGACATGGATGATGCGCATGTTGCAACCATGGCAAGGTTTTGACTGAATTTCTTTACTTGGTGTTGAAGAAAATCAGATGGCCTGAGGTGAACTTTGGAACATTGTATCTCAATGGTTAATGGATGGAATCATAAGGTTTTGAATCCTTTGGAAAGAGGTCATGGAGTACAACAAGGTTGATGTTCAAAATAATTGTAAATGGAGCCTCTAACATGCTTGAAAGGTCTCATGAAGATGCTTGTACACAACTGTGTTGGCAGGTCAGCCTGACCTGGTCGTGCCCTACCATATGCGCATGTGGATGAAACAATTAGAGTCCTTACTTTGAGCTACTACATCTCCCTAATGAGTGATCAAATGAAAAATCTTTCAACACCAAAGTTGAAGAGGAGATCAAGAGGAACAAGAACCATGTTGGATAATTTTTCATCTGAAGCTTATATCTTGGAGAAATTTTCCCTTGAACTTGGACACAACATGCACATAAGGTGTTTGTTGAAATTACTACGTGCTGACTGGTCACGACTTGCCAACTTGCCTTGATTTGTCTCTACTTTAATCCATCATATCTCTTAATTTTAATCCAATGAGGATGTTCTTGGTATGGTTTTGAAGCTTGGAATGTGAACTTTTGATAGGCCTCCCTAAATTTTCAATTTGGTGCTTGGAATATGGAGAAAGAATGCCCTAAAGCTGGGTGCTCACCTTGCCAAAACTTGCCATAAATGGAAACCCTAATTTCTATTTTTGGCAACTTTGCACATCTTTTAAATTTTGATGAATCCCTTGATATTTCTTGATCAAATCTTCACCAATGGACATATTTGACACGAGGAGCATGAATTTGACCTCAAAAAGTCAGGAGTTGACTTTTTCCTCTGCACAGTTGACTTTTCCCCAATTCTCCTGATTCTCAACCAATTGTTCAATTAAAGATCTTCTGAAATGAACCAATGGGCAGTACTTCATCGTTGAACAATTGAGAGCATAATGAAAACCTTGGAATCAAACTTTGGCTAAAAAATTCACTTGCACTGACTTTGACCCAAAACCCTAATTTTGCACTGGTTAGGAAAATGTGATTTCCTTGAAATCTCTTGACAAGCTTGATCATATGATGAGATGGTGGATCAAATAAGATATATTGAGGCTCAAAACTCCCTTGGTTTGATTTAGATGCCTTGATCCCATGCTAAGAGCCAATAATATGCAAAGATGATAATGCAAGAATGCAATGAAACATAAGCCAATTAAATGTTAAAAAAAGAAAGGGCAAATTTTGGGGTGCTACAACTCTTCCCTTTATTTTATGTCTGAGACGGAAAAACTTCAGGTTACTCTTAGCAAAGTTCAGCAGGAAAAGAGGTCTTGGACGAACAAGTACCGTATTCTCAATGTGGAATGCAGGAAAATATAACAACTATTGAGAGAAAAGGATGCTCTGATTGAGATTTTAGAGCAACATGCTGTAGAAAATCAGGATGACCAAAGGAATTGGCTCGCTCCTTTCACTTGGCAAAGAAATGACAACCCGACAACGGCCGAAGAGCCCCGGTCAAAGAAAAGGAAAGTACTAGAACAAGCACCTGAGCTCGCCTCAGAGAGGACTCTGGATCCATAAGCTTAGATTTCATTTTCTTTCAGCACTTTCTAATCTACTGTATTTCCATTTCCGCAATATTTAAATTCAATAAAACGGGGTTTCCCCACTGTTTGATATTTGCAATCCAATTGTCGAAGTTTACTTTGAATAAACAAAAAAAAATCACAATTAATATAATCATTGCATTCATAATTCTCACGTAACGTATTCTTCTTCCCTATGAATCTCACGTTGCATCTCGATCCTAGAGTCAAACTGTCTCATTCGTACACTACTCGGGCCAATCATCAGAAAAAGATGGATAATCTCAAGGAAGAGAACAGAGAGTTGAGAGAAGAAATCGACTCTCTGAAAGAGGATCTGAGAAAGCTTCACAGTGACATGCAAGCTCTGGTAGAAGCTCAGATGCAACAACAAAGGACTGTGATCTCAGAGATCACATCAACGCCCATAGTGGAGAAGTATGATCCTAGGTATAGAATACCGAAAGATCGTCCTTGGGGCATGACTGTTAACTTTATCCCGGAAGGATACGTTTCGCCGATCACTAAAGATCTGGGAACTACAGCAGAGACCGTTGGGCCTGAAGGTTACAAACTTCTGGAAAACGAAGATGCCGGGGGCATTACAATAACTCCTGAAGGTTACAAACTTTGGGAAACACCAAGATTCACTGCCATAGTCACGGTACCCCCACCTGTGGTGCACACTTTCCAGGAAGGACAGATTCCACATGTACCTTCTGTTGAAAACACTAGTATGGATGACAGAATGAAAGAATTCCTGGAGCAGTTTCTAGAGATGCAGAAAGAACTGCAAGCCCTTCGCGGTCAGGATTTATTTGGAAATGACGCCGCAGACCTTTGTTTGGTCCCTAATGTGAAAGTCCCGAACAAATTCCAGATGCCCGAATTTGAAAATTACAAGGGTAACTCTTGCCCTCAGAGCCCTTTGGTGATGTACGCTCGACGAATGTCAGCTCAGACAAAGAATCAGGAGCTACTGATTCACTACTTTCAGGATAGTTTAACCGGTGCCGCATTAAAATGGTACATGGGTTCAGAGATCTTGGCGCTACCTTTGTTCAATAATATAAGTACAATTTGGACATGGCACCAGACAGAGATCAACTCAGATCGATGTCACAAAAGGACAAGGAAACCTTTAAGGAGTACGCTCAGAGATGGCGTGAAATTTTCGCCCAAATTTGTCCCCCTCTTGAGGAAAAAGAGATGATAAAGATCTTCTTAAAAACCTTGAGCTCATTCTATTACGACCGAATGGTAGCCAGTGCGCCCAGTAACTTCACCGAGCCTGTAACTCCTGCGGAAAGCAAAGGCGACGATATCAACCAGTAGCAGCTGTAACTCCTGCTATCAACCCCGCGCCTATTCCTACGTATCAACCTCAGGTTGCTCAGAGCCAACCGAATCAACAATAATATCAACAAAGGACACAACAGTCTCTTCAGCAGACTCGTCCTCCATATAACAACAACCGTACTACACGACCTCCAGGGTTTGATCCTATACCTGTGTTGTACGCGGAATTGTTCTCATTACTACTGGTCAAGGGGCATGTCCAAACCAGGGCTCCCCTTACAATATCGGAAAATCTGCCTTTTTGGTTCAAAGCGGATTAGACTTGCCCTTATCATCAAGGAGGACCAGGGCATAACATAGAAAACTGTCTCAGTTTCAAATCCGATGTGCAAAAGCTTGTTAGGAGCGGGCTCTTATCTTTCAAAGATACGAATCTGAATGTCCTCACGAACCCGCTGCCTCAACATGAGAAAGCTACATTCAATTTGATAGAGCGAGAGTCTAACAACATCTATCAAATTCACGATGTACTCTTATTAAGGGCCAACTTGGTCAAGATACAATGTAGACAGAGTGGGTACGGCCATGTGCCACCTCATAATTATCACCAGTGTGATATCTGCTCTAAAAACAATCAGGGATATTCTGTGGTGCAATCAGCTCTACAGGAACAATTGGATCTCGGATGGATCCAAGAGCATCGAGTTTGTGGAGTCAACATGACTTATACGAGTTCCAACATCATTCAGAACCACGACATCCATGAAATAAATGTCAACTTAGTGGCAATGCACTCAAGGAAAAGCCAGTATCATAATCTGCCGCGACATGATTACAACTCCTGTCTGACTTGCTCGGTAAACAAACAGGGATGCTCTTTTGTACAAGAGGCCCTCCAGCGTCAGATGGATCTTGGATGGATCCAGGACTACAATGATAGAAATGCTTATCAGATTAACATGGTCCAAATCTTCGATATTCGTTTGATAAATACCAGCTTGGTGGAGTTACACGCTACACAAGTCCAACTCGGTTTTCTCACTTCACATGATTATCTGACCTGTAAATTATGTTGTGAGAGTAACCAAGGGTGCGCTCTTGTTCAAAGAACTTTGCAACACTTGTTGAACCACTGGTGGCTTCTGATCTATATGGATGAAGACACGCAACAAATCAATATGGTTAACGGGAACCCTACTCGGCATCAAAGTCAGGATGTCCGATCTACGGAAACAGACTTAGTAAGGTTACACTGCATTCAGAGCGGACGTGGCCAGGTGCAACCACATAACTACGAGCGCTGCAGAGTCTGCTCGAAAAATATTCAAGGATGTTACCTCGTGCGAGAAGTTCTTCAGAGTCAGTTGGACCACAAAGAGATTCAACAATACTCAGTTTCGGGGTCTACCAACTGGACGCCAGACTATTTCGCTGATCAGATTAAGGATGTTGTCGTGATCTCCGATCATGAGAGGACCAAGGATGTTTGTACCATCATCCCTCTGCTTGACGAATCGAAAGTTCCTAACCGGGAACTGATTGAAGTTGCTTATAACAATCAGAAAAATCAGAAGGCTCCTGTAGTTATCTAACTACCAGGACCACTACCGTATGAATCAACTAAGGTCATCCCTTACAAATACAGTGCAACAATAGTTGAGAATGGAAAGGAAATTCCATTACCCTCCGTCGTGAATATTGCAGACATCAGTCGAGTCACATTGAGTGGTCGAATCTTCAACAGAGGAGTTGGAGAACCTAACAGAGAAAAGGAACCTCAAACAGAAGTTCCCAATCCACTGGTCGGTCAATCCAGTAATCCCAACATTTCAAAGAGCGATGATGAGATGCTGAAGCTCATCCAAAGGAGTGAATACAACATTGTTGATCAGCTGTTACAAACTCCTTCAAAAATCTCAGTGCTATCACTTTTACTCAGTTCCGAAGCCCACAGAGAGGCTCTGCAGAAAGTCTTAGAACAGGCCTTTGTGGAACAGGATGTGTCAATACGACAATTCGATAGCATTGTCTCTAACATCACCTCTTACAACAACTTGGGGTTTAGTGATGAGGAATTTCCAGAAGAAGGCAAAAGCCACAACATGGCGCTCAATATTACAGTCAACTGCCAGGACGATGCCTTAGCCAGCGTACTGGTAGACACCAGATCGACTCTCAACGTCATACCGAAGTCCACTCTGATGTAACTATCATTCAAAGGACCTCTGATGAGGGACAGGGATGTCATCGTTAAAGCATTTGACGAATCCAGGAAAACAGTTATCGGCAAAGTCGACCTTCCTATAACTATCGGTCCTCACACTTTCCTAGTCACTTTCTAGGTCATGGACATTTGGGCAACATACAATTGCTTATTAGGAAGACCTTGGATACACCACGCTGGGGCAGTCACTTCGATGCTTCACTAGAAGCTGAAGTTTGTCAGGAACGAGCAACTCGTCACGGTCTATGGAGAACAAGCCTTGATCGTGGGTAACCTTTCATTATCCACTTGTGTAGAACCCGAGGAGGTTGTTGGAACTCAGTTCCAAGCGCTTTCGGTGAGCAATGAGGATCAATCAGAAAAAGGAACATCGATTTCCTTGTACAAAGATGCTCTCAAAGTAATCGAGAGTAACAACGCAAAAGGATGGGGACAGCTTGTCATTCCTACTGATAACAAGGCAAAGAAAGGTCTTGGCTTTTCATCAACCTGTACCCAGGCTACTAAAGATGAAAGTTTTCATCCCATTCGAAACTTCTTCCACAGTGGAGGTTTCCTTCACCCAGTGTCTCAAGAAGTACATACCATCAACGAGGGAGATTCCTCTGACATGGAGGAAGAATGGGAGTCCTATCTTAATAAGGACGGTTATATGTCTCAGGAAGAGGTGCCTACGCCATTTTGCTTTCCGGCACAAAGTCTGAGATTTATACCGAGGTCAGATGTCGAAATGATGTACGGAGATTGTGATTGTGAAGGATGACGTGCTCCGCCAAATTCATTAGAGGAGGACACTCTGATGAAAGACAACTTTGACCATGACTATTATGGCCCGATGGATGGCCTGCCTATCTGGCAGCCGTACCTAGGAGACCTGGTGCAAGAGAATCAGCCGAACAATGAAAATCAACTGAGCATCCTTGAAAAGAATACTTGCGTCCCCACCATGTCATGGGATCAACACTCTGGTCATTCAGAAAATATCCAGCACGACGATGAATTTAAAAAAGTTGCAGGACTAGAGTTCATCAACTATGCCTTTCCCGAGGTCAACGTCATCGAAAGGGATGACTCCTCTAGTTCCAAAGAAGTATGGGACAACCAAGTGGTAAATACGACTATATTGTCAAATACACCGCTCTTGAAAGCTCTCGTATCAGGCTCGAAGACATCCAGCCAACTGGATGGGAAGATCCACCTAAGAGTACAAAAACTATGCAAAATACAACTGAGGAATCCTCCTACAACAACTCTGCCTGGGAGACAGATTCCAATGATCCCGGTCCACCAGAAATCAGTGTTATCTCTGAAGACAAATCAAGGAAGGTACTAGACTTTGTGATTCACCGAGGAGTTCGCCGCCAATGGGTTGCAGTCGATGTTCCGAAGATTGTTCATAAGTCAAAGTAATGGCCATCTTTATCTTAACCTTTCACCCTGCCCAGGTGAAACAGATGTTTTGATAGGGCTCACTTTCTGTAAATATCCCTCTTCGCTTCGCCCAAAGCGACAGAGTTTTGTTTTATAGGGTTGTAGTTTCCAGAATCGACTAAATCGTAAATAAATAAATGTCGTTATGTAATTTCCGCATTAACTGCTGTTTTCTCTTTTGGTTTTTCAGAAAATGGTAATCCTAAAAAACAATTCACATAATAAAAGCAAGCAGTAAAAAAAATTCACTGGACACACTCTTGCATTCTCTCTATCTCTTCTAAACACAAATCATCACGTCATGCAGATTGCTTGATTTAAACCCCGTTGAAACATTCTCCCAACTTTGAATTCTCGGTATTTGGGACCGAAGAAGAAGATGACAGCGAAATTCCAAAAGAGATCTCCCGATTACTCAGGAAAGAGGAAAGGTCTATTAAACCTCACAAAGAGCCGTTGGAAATGGTCAACTTGGGCTCAGAGGAAGAGAGAAAAGAAGTCAAGATTGGTGCACTGCTCAGTCCAACCGTCAAAGAAAGTTTGATAAAGCTTCTCAAAGAGTTTCCCGATGTATTCGCTTGGTCCTATCAGGATATGCCAGGGTTGGATACCAGCATTGTGGAACATCATCTACCGTCAAGATCAGAATGTCCGCCGATAAAACAAAGGCTGAGACAGACTCATCCAGGCATGGCAATCAAAATCAAAGAGGAAGTACAGAAACAGATTGACGCAGGTTTTCTCGCCACATCAGAGTATCCTCAATGGTTAGCCAACATCGTACCAGTTCCGAAAAAGAAAGGAAAGGGCAGAATGTGCGTAGACTACCGGGATCTAAACAAGGCTAGTCCAAAGGACGAATTTCCTTTACCACACATTGAAATGCTGGTTAACAGTACAGCAAAGTTCAAAGTCTTCTCCTTCATGGATGGATTCTCGGGCTATAATTAAATAAAAATGGCGCCGAAAGACATGGAGAAGACTTCCTTCATCACCCCATGGGGTACTTTTTGTTACAAGGTAATGTCGTTCGGGTTAAAGAACGTCGGGGCAACCTATCAAAGGGCCATGACTACTCTATTTCATGACATGATACACAAAGAAATAGAGGTATATGTCGATGATATGATTGCAAAATCTAAGACGGAAGAGGAGCATGTGACCCACCTGTCAAAGCTATTCGAGCGGCGAGAAAGTACAAACTCCGCTTGAATCCCAACAAATGCACCTTCGGTTTCTATTCAGGGAAACTTTTAGGGTTCATCGTCAGCCAGAAAGGAATTGAGGTTGATCCTGACAAGGTCAAGGCCATTCGAGAAATGCCTTATCCAAAGACTAAAAAAACAAGTCAGGGGGTTCCTGGGACATTTGAATTACATTTCCCGATTCATATTCCTCATGACTGCGACATGCGCACCAATTTTCAAACTACTCAAAAAGAATCAGGACTGCGTTTGGACAGAAAACTGTCAAACTGCCTTCGTCAGTATCAAGGAATACCTGTTGAACCCACTGATTCTATCACCTCCAGTGGAAGGAATACCACTGATCATCTACCTAACAGTGTTGGAAGACTCAATGGGTTGTGTACTTGGCCAACAAGACGAAACCAAAAGAAAAGAGTCTTCCATTTACTATTTGAGCAAGAAATTCACCGACTGCGAGACTCGCTACACTATGCTCGAGAAAACTTGTTGTGCTCTGGCTTGGGCAGCCAAACGTGTTCGCCAGTATATGATTCGTCACACTACTTGGTTAATCTCCGAAATGGATCCAATCAAGTACGTCTTTGAAAAGCCTTCTCTCACGGGAAGGATAGCCCGTTGGCAGATGCTGCTATCGGAATACGACATCGAGTACCATGCTTAGAAAGCCGTTAAGGGAAGTGTTTTAGCCGATCATTTAGCTCACCAACCGATTGACGATCAAGAATCAATTGGATTTGACTTCCCAGACGAAGATGTCATGTACTTAAAAATGAAAAATTGCGATGAACTGCTACCCAGCGAAGGGCCAGAACCAGGTTCCCAATGGGGACTAATCTTTGACGGAGCTGTCAATCATTATGGAAATGGAATTGGGGCAATCATCATAACACCTCAGGGAACCCACATTCCTTTCACCGCTAGACTTACATTCAAGTGTACAAACAACGAGGCCGAATACGAAGCTTGTATCATGGGTCTCGAAGAAGCGATCGACTTAAGGATAAAAAACTTGGATGTATACGGCGACTCAGCCTTGGTTATCAATCAGATCAAAGGAGATTGGAACACATACCAATCAGGATTGGTTCCTTACAAAGACTACGCAAGAAGGTTGTTACCATCTTGCAAGAGAACGAGTAGGAGCACATTCGTATGTTGAGAGTGAGTGAGATGAGAAAAGAATTCCCGAAGGAAAGACGTTATTGTTTGTTTGAAGTTTTTTAAGAAGAAGTGTTTTTTGCAGTTATTTGTAACTTGCATTGCACCAAAGTCTTAAATACAGGAACGAATACTTCACGCATCGTCCCCAACAGGACGTACACTAGGTATCCTAGAAGAATGAGAGGAAGCCCCTCGTTCCTCACTTCCCACGCTTAAGGCTCAAGCGCAATACACGTTAACTTTTTATTAAGTGTCTTTTACTTTTATTTTGAGATGAGAAGAGAGAAAACCCGAAGGAAACTCTAAAGGGAAACTAAGAGTCCTAATGTTATCATGCATGGATGTCCTATGGTTAGTGAGGTTTAGGAGAAAATACTACTTAAAACCTTATGCTAATCCTACTCCAAGCTTAATCAAAAATTAAGTTGGACTAGGTAGCTCTAAATGGAAAGAATCCAAGACTTGAACAAGTCTTGAGATTCATGGGATGAGAAAGAGTGAAAGAGAAGAAAAGAGAAGAAGAAGAAGAGAGATGAGATACAATAAGTGGCAGCAAGCACATCATATCATAAATGTCCAACTCAAATCAACAATCATGTTTCAAAGATCAATGCAAAACAATTCAAGTAAACATGCAAAGATAAACATGAAAGAATGCAAGCATACTTGTATGAAATGCACAATTAAGCATACATGGACTTCGTAACAAAATGAAATGAGAAAGGCAAGATGAAGATGAAGACAAGTCAGAACCAAGATCATATTATCATCAACAATTCATGTGTGCAAAAGTGATTCAAAACATGAAGCATTAAGATCCAAAAAAAGTTCACAAAAGGAAAGGTAATGATATTTATCATATAATTCAAACCAAATGCATTCAACTATGCTCAAGTAACATGAAAATCAAGTATAGAACTCAAGAGGCAGTAGCATATACATCAATATCATATCAAAACCAAACTCAAGTCATACAAGTCTAAACATCAATCAACACTTTCAAAACATGCACCAAAGTAAACTACAAAAAGAGGACAAAGTTCCAACACTTAAGCATACTCAAACATGATTCAAACATGATCCACAAATGGAAAAATTTAGTCTCAAAGGACCTCAACCAGGGGTAAATATCATATCAAAATCTCATTCAAAGAATCACAAAGGAACCCAATCAATTAAGCATGGTAAATCAACTTGTGTAAAGAGATGTCAAGAGATGATCATGCATAAGTCACTTAAGCACAAATAAGCAAACATGTATCATATGACGTTCAACAATTGTGAAATTTAAACTCAAATGATTTAGGTCAGAAGAAAATCACATGCTAAAAGATCTCCCAAAAATTCACAAGTTAAGCCATTCAAACAATTAAGCAAAGATCAAGTGAGAAACATGATTCAATATGCAAAAGAGAGGGACCAAAATGCAATATGAAAAAGTTTCAAAAATGAAACAAAACTGTTTTTATGCACTTCAATATGTCATCTAACAAATGCAAAAAGAATGAGTTGAAAATGTGTTATAGATGAAAAAAAAATAAAATCTACAATGCAAAGTATGCACATGTGAAACAAATCAAAAAGAAAATCAATTAAGCAATTAATTAAGACACCAAAAATAAAATAAAAAAGAAAATAAAATTTGTCAAAAATTTTATAAAACTAAAAAGAAGCTTCATGAATTTTTTTTATGATTTTTGGATGCATTATAATGATTTTAAAAAATAAAATGCAAAATGAAACAATTAGAAAAATAAAAAAGGAAATAAACTTGGAGGGGTGCAATTAGCAAGCAAACACACGTTGAAAATTGAGTGGATCAAAGCAAGGGGGTGGGGAAAGCAAGCCCAAACACAAAAAGCCCAACAACGCACCAAACAAATAAATGGAGCTCAGTCAACCAATCTTGACTCACACACGCCATTGGATAGATCCCACGCTCCATATCAAGTCAACACAACCACACAGTAGTCAAGATCTATGGCCATGATTAAAAGTACACAACAAAAGCAGTACACACGCACACACTACATCATTCTGAACACAAAAGAAATCACATGACAGGCACGTGCACATTTTAATTCATCAGACGTACCACACTAAGTCAACAAATCAAAGATTAATCATGATGAGAGGACATGATAGCACATACACAATAATAACCATGGGATGGCACACACATAAACCATAAAATAAAACAGAATTTTAAATGAGGTGGCATCACTCAGAACTGTCAGATCTAACAAATCAAGGGCCATGATTGCGTCTTCCTCCTCCAACCTCTTCGCCGGACTGAACAAGACCAGTCGCCGGAGCTTGGGCTCCGGTCACCCTCTCCGACGAGCTGCAACGTGAACTTTTCCAGAAATTGCAAACAAATACACTATTCTAACCAGAATTTAACAAGGATCAATAATATCACATTCATTTCACCAAACAATGAACACACAATGCAAATCGAACGAAAGAAGTTTTAGATCCAAAACTTAAATCTCAAAATGTACACAATCTACACGTCCAAAATTCAAACAAAACATATCATCATGCTCAGTGAACCTCATAGATCATTATGCACACTTAAAATTCAAGTTCTAAGAGCATGAAAAGTTCACTAACCTGAGATCTTGAAGAGCTTAAAATACTCCTAGAAAACCAGAGATAAGCTGCAGATCTAGCCTTAGGAACCTCTAGTTGCAAACTAAATGCAATTAGAGCTTGAATATGGTCTGGATCTTGAGTTTTGAACTTGGATCCTCTTGAACTGAACTTGGTGAAAACCTTGCTCTCAGCTAAAAACAATGGATGATTCTTGTTCTACTCTCTTCACTGATCAAGAATATGAAAGAATTTCTCAAGAAAACCTTGTGGAGAGGGAGAATCGAAAATGAGAAAGTGAGGAGTGAAAAATGGATTCTGAGCCAAAATGAATGCATGACCTAATTTTGGAGGCATGAGTTAGCTTATATACTCTCCATTAGTCCACTGATTGTCATTAGCAAGTGATTAAACCTTTGATTAGTGGGATTTGGATGAATTTGCAATTTTGCACTTTGTGTTTAAGCCACTAAACCACACGGGCAACCTCAATGAAATCAGCATGATTCCCTTGCATTCCACCTGCTAACCACACCTGAATTGTACTTGGGCTTTGCAATGACTTGGTTGGTAAGTTTTGAATCAATTTGCATTTTTGAACTTTGTGAAAATAATGAGAAATATGGCATGAAATAACTTGATTCAAAAGCTAAACTTATGCCAAATGAAGTGTACTTTCATGTTGCAATGTGACATGAACCAATAAAACCAATTACAAGTCCATTTGTGCCAAAATGCAAAAGGTGGAAAAATGGAACCATATGAAAACCTCAAAATGCACCTTGCCATCTTTTGACCATAACTAGAGTTCCACAAATGATATGGAGATGTTTTAGTACTTTTTGGAAATGGGAGAGAAAGATCTTCAACATTCATGTTGGAGGAAAATTCATTTGGAGCTTCCTTGATGATAAAAAGACAAGTTGAATGTGGTGGAAAAATTGCCAAAAAATGGAAAGTTCTCATTATAGGTCATTTTCCAAATTTAGTAACTTTTGCACAAACTCTTGATTTTTGATGAATGATGCCATCCATGCCATTCCTTGACCAAATAAAGGTGTATGGACTTGAGAATCATGATTTGAACCCTTGCAAACCCATGGTTGACTTTCCTTTTGAAATGTTGACTTTTGCTTATTTCCCAAGTAACTGATCCATTGAACATTCTTTACCATGAATTAATGACCAAGATTCCATCCATGAACACTTAAGAACATAAGGAATACCATGAGATCAAGTCTTGCCCAATAAATCAGAGATAAACTGATTTTAGGTCAAACCCTAATTTTGCACCCTCTGGTTAGGAGGAAATAGCACATCCTCCAAATTCAAATTCCTCTGAAGATGATGTGTATCCTCTCAAACAATGATGAGATATGTCCTTTGGAGATGATAAAAACTCAAAGAGCTTGCCCATTTGAGGGTCAAATCCCAACTTTGGACTGCCTTGTGTAGGAGATCATGCACTGTCCAATCTTCTTGGTGAATTCCCTTTCTTCAATGACTTGTGAGATCAAATGGAGATGATACATGATGTAAAAGATCCTTGAGGCTTGTGAGAAACACTTGGTCTTCTTCTTTAGCTTTGGATGACAAACACCTTAGAGAATCACCTGATCACATGCCCTTATGCAAGATGCAATGCAATGCAATGAAAGCTCATGCTAAAAGATATGAAGAAAAGAGAGGGCAAATTTTGGGGTATTACAGTTGCCCCTATTCAATCACTGTAGACCTGAATGGCTGATAGTGATTGCTGTCAGACTTTCAAGGTATGGAGGGATTGAATACCAAAAATAACCCGAAAATTTACACTCTGCAGGGAAGAAGAAAAAAGGATATAAACCCAACCCAACTGAACTCTGCTTGAAGAAAACTCTGATGATGAATAAAACCACAGAAGGAATGTCTTTTATTCAACACCAGACGACTACTGGCCTGCCACACTACGGGTGGACTTTAGCAACGTCTTTTGTACAATGCCAGACGACTACTGGCCTGCCACACTACGGGTGGACTTTAGCAACGTCTTTTGTACAATGCCAGACGACTACTGGCCTGCCACACTACGGGTGGACTTTAGCAACGTGTTTTGTACAACGCCAGATGACTACTGGCTTGCCACACTACGGGTGGACTTTAGCAATGTCTTCTAGCACAACGGCAGACGACTACTGGCTTGCCACACTATGGGTGGACTTTTGCCAATCTACGGTTGGACTTTGCAGCTGAGTTGCCACCCTTGGATGATCTTTTGCCAATCTACGGTTGGACTTTGCCTTGCATTGCCACACTTGGATGGTCTTTTTCCAATCTATGGTTGGACTTAGCTGCGGTCTTTTAAACAGAGTCAGACGACTACGGACTTGCCACACTACGGGTTGACTTTTGCCAAGCTACGGTTGGACTTTAAGAATTTGCCACCCTTGGATGAACCTTTTGCCAATCTACGGTTGGACTTTAAGAATTTGCCACCCTTGGATGGACCTTTTGCCAATCTACGGTTGGACTTTAAGAATTCCAATACTGGATTACGCTCTGCATGCATATCAGACCTCTCTGCTGACTCTGCTGAGGAAAAAATGATCGACGATTTGATCCCGAAGACTCCTGAAAGGATAATATCTCTGCTGGAGAATGAATGAACAATCCGTCTGCTTCGAACTGTTACGCCTGCCAAAAATAAATTGAACTTTGAAATATGGGAAATGATGATTCTGCCAGGAATTACTTCATCTGTTTGGGGATGAATTCTGGTCACAGCAACTCTGCTGGGGATGAGAATTTCTTTGCATGACGTCTTACTAGGGAAGAAAAGTCATTAAAACTCTGCTTGAGGATCTATCAAACCCGAGATCCTTTGCGGGGAGAATCAACCTTCTAACCCGGCTGGGGCAAGAATATACTATCACTCTGCTGAGGAATAGATTTTGTTGATAAAAAAGCCTCTGTGGGGAAAACAACTCAGCTGGGGATTATTGTTGACAAGATTCAATGCTGAACTCTGTGGGGATACCATTACAAGAGGTACGATCTTGCCGGGAATCAAGGTTACTCTGTCGGGGATAAGCGAATCCTGGTTAGAAGACGTTCTGCTGCAATATACTGGAGGAGAGTCCTTAGATCTGCTGGGGAAACCCAAAGCAACTCCACGGTAATCTGCTAAGGAATAAGACTGTCAAGCTTAGAATAAGTATCACAATGCCCCATGTTAGGCGTACTTTCCGTTTGACGATTTCATTGGGGATGATGAGTTTATAACCAACTCTGCTGGAGAAAACCGCCCTAAAGCGTCTCGTGCTGGGGAATGCCTTTTAAGAGGATTTTACAGAAGACCAAACGTCCTCAAGCTCTACTGGGGATAATAGATCTGGAACATCTCCTGCTAGGGAAAATCAAAATGCCCCATGCTTGGGAAGGTCAACAACTTGCTTCCTGCTCCATGACACAAGACTTACCTGAAGAAACGTCATAAGAGGATTTTACAGGAGATTAAGCATCTTCAAACTCCTGACAACTTCACAGGGGATTAACCATCATCTTTAGTGTCTGCGAAGCAACTCTACTGGGGATTCACAACCGTTATCAACACAGAAAAGCTTGTAGCCGTTGGAAGTGCTGAATGAGAGAATCGACTTAAGATACAACGATGCCCAGTTGAACTCAACTCATTGATATCGAGACGTCGTGAACGACCGTCGACCGAATGATGGACTCAATCCGTAATCGTTGTGGCAAAAGGGTGACAAGTGAACCCTTCCCTGAACATGATTGCCCTAGTCTCCTGCGAGGGAATAAGTGATTACCCGTCTTGTGCTTGAAATCATCTGAATCTGCAACAAAAGAAAATGCGCACGTGCCCCAGGATATGACTTCTGCAACTGAGAAAATCTAACGCTGAACCACCACTTGTTGGGAAGAAATGTTTGTATGTAATCTCTTGCTAGGAACATGATTAATGTAGCCTACAGAAGACGGGGACCATAAATGCCTTGGGTTGGAATGCCCCTTTGTTTCAAACCTTCTGGCTGATTGACTTCATATGCGTGACCAATAATTTTTCTTCACTTGCCCCAGACCCACATGGTCCGCCAAATTGTCTCAAGAGGATTTTACAGAAGACTTGACATCCAAAATGCCTCAATGTCTTCAAACTCTTGGAGAGATTCGTCGAATCTCGACGTAACTGCCCCAGACCGTATGGTCTACAGAGAAATCTTGAAGTAATTACACCAGTTGGCTGAACTTTGAAGAGATTTCTCGACGTGATTAGCTCAGACTGGCCACACCTTAAAGAGAGGATTCGACGTGATTGCCCCAGATCGACTACGTCTTAGCACAACTTGTTGGGAAAGCTCCCGTTCAACAAAGTTTCCTGAGGAAGTACCATTGGATGTGGCTGTCCTTTGGGAGTTTCAGGATTCTCAACTCGGCAAGATTAAGCTTCTGGACTGAATCTCCATATGTAAACTTCTTTTGATGTCAAACAAATGTATGCAAGCAGAAAATGTTTTGATCTGAGAATGAAAATTCTAATGCAACACACATGTCAATCTTGAAGTTTTACTGAAAAGATGTCACAACCCCCCTTTTGTGAGCGAATCACGGGTTAGGATATGACCTTAATCTTTGAATGAAAGAATACAATGCACATGCAACACCAAGAAAGATCTTTTAGCACAACTCATAGGAGTCAGGAACGCTATCTCTTGGTAGTGTGCTTTTGAAATAACCCTATTTCAATTAGGACTTTTGAGGGTTGTATCGTGGCCTGGTTCATGGTTTTTTTTTGAAAAAGAGTTTTAAGGCTCAAAGTTTATCAATGCCCACCCATTCTTCGTGATGTTCTCCAGTCCTACGTTCAACTAATTTGCACAAGCGTTCGCCTCCCAAAAAGATGTTATGATCTTTAAGGAACCCATGCATCTGATGGTTTGACACCTGATGAGGCTTTGGAGTAACAGTCACCCCTTTTTCTTTTGTTCGTAATCACACGACTTTGTTCTTGCTCGAGGATTTTCTTTGTAATCCTTTTGTTTTTCGCTTTTGCATTCTTTTGCCCTTTTTTTTATCCCTAATTTTTTCCTGGACTGATTCTTTTGAATCTTTAGATTTTGAAGTCCAGCAGGATGCCCTAACTTTTGCCTAAGTTGCTTGTTTTCAAGTTTCAACTTAGCGGGCTTTTTCTTTTTTTTTATTCCCCTTTATTTTTGGAACAAATCGTGTGACACTGGCTTGTCTTGACTTTATTGAAAGGGTTGTGACTGCCTCACTCTTTGATTGTTGATGGATAACCAATGTGGTTTCACATCTCTTGACCTCTTAATGGTGGAATAGAAGGTAATAGATCCTCAGATGCGCGCTCCTTTTGAAATTTTAACGCTTGGATAAACTAACTGACGCTTACCCTGCCCCTGGGTTAAATGTGAGGGTTTTTTCGTACAAAAGAAATTCCTACTTCAAGGCTCAAAGGGGTTAACGAGGGTATATCTCCCTTATATCTTCAGTGTTTGGGGATTTGAAACAATGCCTGTACATCCTCAACAGGGTTCTGTTCAAAAGCATACCATTAGATATTTTTGCGTTTTTACCTCATCATCCTCCCTCATAGAGTTTAAGCAAGAAAATTGGTATTGCGGTGCACATTAGCATTAAATGAGTGAACACTAATGGAATTTTTCAAGAAAACATATTCATTGCATTAAAATCATCATACCAAATACAAACAAGTTTTAACATGCAAACAATGTCTAAACAAACAAATAAAGACTACATATGAAAATGCAGCAAAGAAGCTAAATGGTTGTTCTTGTTGAGGAGGCTTGACTCCGCCTGGACTGGCTGCTTCTGATGATGTCTTTGTAGTCTCGAGTGTTCACTCTGATACAGAAGCTTTACCTTGTGGGGTACCGTCTGGAGTGATGACCTTCGAGTCAATCAAATCCTGCACCTTGTGCAGGAACACAAGACAATTATCAAGTGTATGCCCAAATGTTCCTGAATGGAACTCACAACTAGCATTCATGTCATAGTCCCAAGGAATAGGGTATGGCACTGGCATGGCATTCCTCAGCCGAATCAGCGAACTCTTGAGCAAGCGAGCCAACAACTAATTGTAAGGAATAGGAATAAGATCAAATATCCTCTTAGGCTTTCTGGGTCGTTGATATCTCCTCTGGGAGCTAATTTGCTGCTGATACTGATTCGGGTACTCCTCTTTTCCCATCACTTTTCTTTTCAAACTTGGCCTAAGATCGGGAACCAGTTGCTGATATGGGGATTTTGAGACCAAAGACTGCAAGATATGCCCTTGACTTGATGCCGCTTCAAGATGGAATGCCGGGGAATTCGCATTTCCTGCAGCTGTAGGAGTAAAATTACTCTGTATGCTTACGCTGCCCGGCGCGAAATCTATCGCCTTTGAATCAATCAGATCTTGGACCACATTATGAAAGGCTTTGCATTTTTCCACATTGTGCCCCGGCGCACCAGAGTGAAAGTCGCAATGGGCAGTTGCATCATAATTGAGTGGGAGCTTTCCACTAGGGCAATTTATCGTCCGCAGTTCAACCAATTGGAGTTGAAGTAGATACCTCAACAGCTGAGCATAAGGCATAGGAAGCGGATAAAAAATTTTGTCAGTTTTCTCCGACTTTGGTAGGTACTTCCTAGCCTTGGAGCCGTCTGGGGAAATAAGAGGCAACTGCTGGTGAGTAAGCTTCAGAACTCTAGGTGGTGCAGAAAATCCGTGAGACACATCACTCTTGGGAATAGGTTCCACAGGCAAGGGTGGAACGACAACTTCTGTTATAGCCTCAGGTGTGGGATTACCATCCTTTCTGAGCACATTTCTCACAACTTCCATAACAAAACTCATCTGGGTCTTCACTTGATTGACCTCTTCTTGCAGCATTTTCTGGCCCTGAATCAAAGCTTGCATGTCCACCATAAAGTGTCCCAGTTGGGCCTTCATCTCATTCACCTCCGCTCGGAGTTGTTCCATATCTGAACCCTGATTGTGGTGAACTGAGTAGTTGGAAGAAGTCATGTTTGCCGTCCTGCAGAGAATACCCAGTCAGAATGAGAAATCCACTCCGGAACACCTGTTATGCAAAAATGCTTATGATTATGAGGATGCAAATGCAAAATGCAAACAATCATATTTAAACATTTCCAGGCCGAATATGCTTTGGTTCCAGCTTTGAAATCGGGCAAGGGATCGGACACAACATCGGAAAATACATCCGAATCCAGAAATATTGCAGAATCAATCAAAAGATAACCCCTTTCAAACAACTGATAGCCATTTAGACAAATGTTGCAATATCATAGCATAATAAGTCATATAAATAGGTTCAATACAATCAAAAGTGATTCCATTAACAATCCTGATGGTAATCATAGCACAAAAAAGCAACAGAATTACTACAAGTCAATTCCAAGTAAACCGGTTTTAATCTCCTCAAGAAGGTTCACAGTATCTAGATGAGTAGGTCTTTCTAGCAAACCCTTGATCAACCTGTTTCTCTTCTCGACATCCTGATTCAGCCTAGCAACCTGCTCTTCAACATCGTTGCCTTCGTGCTTTGACTTCTTGATTCCCGCTTGCAGTTTGAGCTCTTCAATTTCTTTCTGTGCTTCTTTCCACTTGGAAAAGTAACGATCTTTCCTTGCTTTCACTACCTAAAGCTCTTCTTGAGCCCTCTTCACTAAGTAATCCAAGTGATAGCCTCTGGATTTTCCCTTCTTAGAAAAGTCAGCCTCCACTGTAGATCTGCTCAAATAAAGAGCCTCAGACACTGCTTGGAAATCACAATCTCCTTGGGAACCACAGAAAGGAACACCTTCTTTGACAGGAATCCTCAAAATGTTGGAGTACTCCTCCAGGGTAGGAACCAACACATAATCTGGCATCACAAAGCACCTCAACGAAGGATCATAAAACTGCATCAAGGTGTGGAGCCCATTGTATTCATATTCACTGAGACTCCGAACCAGGGATAAAATCCAACCATACTTCTCTTCAAAGGCTCCTTAAAATTCTGGACCAACTATACTCTGCAAACTGTTCAACGGGCCAAGAGTGATCTTTGGGAACTTGTAGACGATGATGTGCTTCTTACCCCTCTTAGTGTCCATCCCTATGAAATCCCTCTGACTGGAATCAAAGACTAGATACTACCTGAAACTGAAAAAATATGAATGTTAGAGAAAAAGATGCAATGCAGGGCATGTGATCAAGGTATCCACACAAACTGGCTGCACTGCGCTGACTGAACAAATCAAGGCTCTGTACCAAAACTCAGAACAATAACCACCATAGTGATAACACCAGAAAACCAGGTAAGTTGAAGGTCACGGTCACCTGCAAACCTGCAAACACCCATCCCTCTCACATGTGGGTACTAAGATGCTCAATATCCCGGGCTCTCAGGTCAAGAAATGATGATATGTTCACCACTTCTTGTTTGGCATCATCACCAATCGAGGAGGCCTCAACTGATTCACAAAAACGAAAGATCCTCAGCTTCAGAGGTTTGAGAAGTAATAGCACATTCAGCCCGAAGGATATAATGCTATCGCCAATCAAAGAGGTCGTCTGCTGATTCACTTCAAAAGGAAATCCTATAGCAAGTTCCCAGCATTGGGTCCTCGGATCGAGAATGTGCAATGGGTTTGCCACAAAGTGTGGTTTGCCACTGTCACAACTCGGGAGGAGTGTCGTTACTGAGTCCTTGGGAATGGTCATCAGATTCGACAATTCCTCCATAGAATAACATCTGGCCTGTATCAACATACAGTAGCAGATAGCTCCGGATAGAACCTCGTCTGATTGTAGGGATCGTGATCACCCGCACGTGGCCAACACCACAGGAGCGTCACACCTGCCCACGCTAAAACCTAGGTGTATGCTCGAGCCTGGGTATTGGGCTCATCTCTCAAAACCTCCCAACCTGCCAAACAGAAAAACAGCACAGCGCAGCACAGTCCAGCATAACAATGCAATGTAGTAAAATGCGATAAAAACAGTAAAGCGGTAAAGCAAAAATACAGTAAACAGAAATACAGTAATATACAACAAAGCAAAGCACCAAAAGAGAACACCCAAAGAAAAAAACAGACAGGCGCTAGGATTGACTCGCTAAGGAAACCAGAGATTCTGGGTTCGATCCCTAGCAGAGTCGCCAGCTGTCGCTCCTGGGATTTTCATCCAAGTACAAACGCGAAAGTGGCACCGAAACAGAGTCGCCAGCAGTGTGTATTTATCCCAAGAGAGGGAAAGGAAACACCGCGTAAACCTGGAGGAAGGAAAGAACATGGTCTTGCGACCAAGAGAACTGGGTTCGGGAGTCGGTTACGCGCGAGGAAGGTATTAGCACCCCCACGCGTCCATCGTACCCGATGGGATCCACGCTTGCTTGTCTCAATTAAAGGGTGTCGTCGTCTGGAGTTCCGCTGCTATTGGAAAGGAAAAGGAATGAGAACGGAAAGAAACGAAGAAACAAATGTAGGGAAAATAAAAGAAGTGCTCGCATGGGCCCAACCCCGCTGCCTACGTATCTCATCGGGAACATGAGAATCAGAGCGACGTAGTTCCCTTCACCGAGGGTCGCTTTGTTTGTGTTTGTTAGGGAATGGCTAACGTTCTAGCTCAGGTGTTGCAGGCTCGCTGGTCCAAGTGCGTTACCATCTTGCAAGAGAACGAGTAGGAGCACGTTCGTACGTTGAGAGTGAGTGAGATGAGAAAAGAATTCCCGAAGGAAAGACGTTATTGTTTGTTTGAAGTTTTTTAAGAAGAAGTGTTTTTTGCAGTTATTTGTAACTTGCATTGCACCAAAGTCTTAAATACAGAAACGAATACTTCACGCATCGTCCCCAACAGGACGTACACTAGGTATCCTAGAAGAATGAGAGGAAGCCCCTCTTTCCTCACTTCCCACGCTTAAGGCTCGAGCGCAATACACGTTAACTTTTTATTAAGTGTCTTTTACTTTTATTTTGAGATGAGAAGAGAGAAAACCCGAAGGAAACTCTAAAGGGAAACTAAGAGTCCTAATGTTATCATGCATGGATGTCCTATGGTTAGTGAGGTTTAGGAGAAAAGACTACCTAAAACCTAATGCTAATCCTACTCCAAGCTTAATCAAAAATTAAGTTGGACTAGGTAGCTCTAAAGGGAAAGAATCCAAGACTTGAACAAGTCTTGAGATTCATGGGATGAGAAAGAGTGAAAGAGAAGAAAAGAGAAGAAGAAGAAGATAGATGAGATACAATAAGTGGCAGCAAGCACATCATATCATAAATGTCCAACTAAAATCAACAATCATGTTTCAAAGATCAATGCAAAACAATTCAAGTAATCATGCAAATATAAACATGAAAGAATGCAAGCATACTTGTATGAAATGAACAATTAAGCATACATGGACTTCATAACAAAATGAAATGAGAAAGGCAAGATGAAGATGAAGACAAGGCAGAACCAAGATCATATTATCATCAACAATTCATGTGTGCAAAAGTGATTCAAAACATGAAGCATTAAGATCCAAAAAAAGTTCACAAAAGGAAAGGTAATGATATTTATCTTATAATTCAAACCAAATGCATTCAACTATGCTCAAGTAACATGAAAATCAAGTATAGAACTCAAGAGGCAGTAGCATATACATCAATATCATATCAAAAACAAACTCAAGGCATATAAGTCCAAACATCAATCAACACTTTTAAAACATGCACCAAAGTAAACTACAAAAAGAGGACAAAGTTCCAACACTTAAGCATACTCAAACATGATTCAAACATGATCCACAAATGGAAAAATTTAGTCTCAAAGGACCTCAACCAGGGGTAAACATCATATCAAAAGCTCATTCAAAGAATCACAAAGGAACCAAATCAATTAAGCATGGCAAATCAACTTGTGTAAAGAGATGTCAAGAGATGATCATGCATAAGTCACTTAAGCACAAATAAGTAAACATGTATCATATGATGTTCAACAATTGTGAAATTTAAACTCAAATGATCTAGGTCAGAAGACAATCACATGCTAAAAGATCTCCCAAAAATTCACAAGTTAAGCCATTCAAACAATTAAGCAAATATCAAGTGAGAAACATGATTCAATATGCAAAAGTGAGGGACCAAAATGCAATATGAAAAAGTTTAAAAAATGAAACAAAAATTTTTTTATGCACTTCAATATGTCATCTAACAAATACAAAAAGAATGAGCTGAAAATGTGTTATAGATGAAAAGAAATAAAATCTACAATGCAAAGTATGCACATGTGAAACAAATAAAAAAGAAAATCAATTAAGCAATTAATTAAGACACCAAAAATAAAATAAAAAAGAAAGTAAAGTTTTCAAAATTTTTATAAAACTAAAAAGAAGCTTCTTGAATTTTTTTTATGATTTTTGGATGCATTATAATGATTTTAAAAAATAAAATGCAAAATGAAACAATTAGAAAAATAAAAAAGGAAATAAACTTGGAGGGGTGCAATCAGCAAGCAAACACACGTTGAAAATGGAATGGATCAAAGCAAGGGGGTGGGGAAAGCAAGCCCAAACACAAAAAGCCCAACAACGCGCTAAACAAATTAATGGAGCTCAGTCAACCAATCTTGACTCACACACGCCATTGGATAGATCCCATGCTCCACATCAAGTCAACACAACCACACAATAGTCAAGATCTATGGCCATGATTAAAAGTACACAACAAAAGGAGTACACACACACACTACATCATTCTGAACACAAAAGAAATCACATGACAGGCACGTGCACATTTTAATTTGTTGGCATAATCTCAACCACGTGATTCATCAGACGTACCACACTAAGTCAACAAATCGAAAATTAATCATGACGAGAGGACATGATAGCACGCACACAATAATAACCAAGGGATGGCACACACATAAACCCTAAAATAAAACAGAATTTTAAATGAGGTGGCATCACTCAGAACCGTCAGATCAAACAAATCAAGGGCCATGATTGCGTCTTCCTCCTCCAACCTCTTCGCCGGACTGAACAAGACCAGTCGCCGGAGCTTGGGCTCCGGTCACCGTCTACGGTGAGCTGCAATGTGAACTTTTCCAGAAATTGCAAACAAATACACTATTCCAACCAGAATTTAACAAGGATCAATAATATCACATTCATTTCACCAAACAATGAACACACAATGCAAATCGAACGAAATAAGTTTTAGATCCAAAACTTAAATCTCAAAATGCACACAATCTACACGTCCAAAATTCAAACAAAACACATCATCATGCTCAGTGAACCTCATAGATCATTATGCACACTTAAAATTCAAGTTCTAAGAGCATGAAAAGTTCACTAACCTGAGATCATGAAGAGCTTAAAATACTCCTAGAAAACCAGAGATAAGCTGCAGATCTAGCCTTAGGAACCTCTGATTGCAAAATAAATGCAATTAGAGCTTGAATATGTTCTGGATCTTGAGTTTTGAACTTGGATCCTCTTGAACTGAACTTGGTGAAAACCTTGCTCTTAGCTAAAAACAATGGATGATTCTTGTTCTACTCTCTTCACTGGTCAAGAATATGAAAGAATTTCTCAAGAAAACCTTGTGGAGAGGGAGAATCGAAAATGAGAAAGTGAGGAGTGAAAAATGGATTCTGAGCCAAAATGAATGCATGACCTAATTTTGGAGGCATGAGTTAGCTTATATACTCTCCATTAGTCCACTGATTGTCATTAGCAAGTGATTAAACCTTTGATTAGTGGGATTTGGATGAATTTGCAATTTTGCACTTTGTGTTTAAGCCACTAAACAACACGTGCAACCTCAATGAAATCAGCATGATTCCCTTGCATTCCACTTGCTAACCACACCTGAATTGTACTTGGGCTTTGCAATGACTTGGTTGGTAAGTTTTGAATCAATTTGCATTTTTGAACTTTGTGAAAATAATGAGAAATATGGCATGAAATAACTTGATTCAAAAGCCAAACTTGTGCCAAATGAAGTGTACTTTCATGTTGCAATGTGACATGAACCAATAAAACCAATTACAAGTCCATTTGTGCCAAAATGCAAAAGGTGGAAAAATGGAACCATATGAAAACCTCAAAATGCACCTTGCCATCTTTTGACCATAACTAGAGTTCCACAAATGATATGGAGATGTTATAGTACTTTTTGGAAATGGGAGAGAAATATATTCAACTTTCATGTTGCAGGAAAATTCATTTGGAGCTTCCTTGATGATGAAAAGTCAAGTTGAATGTGGTGGAAAAATTGCCAAAAATGGAAAGTTCTCATTATAGGTCATTTTCCAAATTTAGTAACTTTTGCACAAACTCTTGATTTTTCATGAATGATGCCATCCATGCCATTCCTTGACCAAATAAAGGTGTATGGACTTGAGAATCATGATTTGAACCCTTGCAAACCCATGGTTGACTTTCCTTTTGAACTGTTGACTTTTGCTTATTTCCCAAGTAACTGATCCTTTGAACATTCTTTACCATGAATTAAAGACCAAGATTCCATCCATGAACACTTAAGAACATAAGAAATACCATGAGATCAAGTCTTGCCCAAGAAATCAGAGATAAACTAATTTTAGGTCAAACCCTAATTTTGCACCCTCTAGTTAGGAGGAAATAACACATCCTCCAAATCCAAATTCCTCTGAATATGATGTGTATCCTCTCAAACAATGATGAGATATGTCCTTTGGAGATGATAAAAACTCAAAGAGCTTGCCCATTTGAGGGTCAGATCCCAACTTTAGACTGCCTTGTGTAGGAGATCATGCAATGTCCAATCTTCTTGGTGAATTCCCTTCCTTCAATGACTTGTGAGATCAAATGGAGATGATACATGATGTAAAAGATTCTTGAGGCATGTGAGAAACACTTGGTCTTCTTCTTTAGCTTTGGATGATAAACACCTTAGAGAATCACCTGATCACATGCCCTTATGCAAGATGCAATGCAATGCAATGAAAGCTCATGCTAAAAGATATGTAGAAAAGAGAGGGCAAATTTTGGGGTATTACACATGATATCAAGTGCTTCCTTCAGAAACAAGAATACCTACCTGGGGCGTCCAGAAAGGACCGAAAGACCCTCATAAGGTTGGAAGGAAGCTTCTTTCTGAGCGGCGATACACTCTATAAGAGAAACTTTGACATGGTCTTGCTCCGATGTGTAGACAGACAAGAAACAGACATGCTGATAAAAGAAATTCTTGAAGGATCCTTGGGCACTCATGCCAACAGACACATAATGGCGAGAAAAATTCTAAGAGCATGGTACTATTGGTTGACAATGGAATCCGGCTGCTACAAGTACGTGAGGAAGTGTCACAAGTGTCAGATATACTTAGACAAAATCCATGTACCGCCAACACATCTCAAAGTTCTTTCTTCCCCATGGCCTTTTTCCATATGGGGAATCGACATGATTGGCATGATTGAACCCAAGGCTTCCAACGGACATCGGTTCATTCTAGTAGCCATTGACTACTTCACCAAGTGGGTTGAAGCAGTGTCGTACGCTAATGTAACCCGACAAGTCATGGTCCGATTTATCAAAAACAATATCATCTGCCGTTATGGAGTTCCAAGCCAGATCATTATTGATAATGGATCTAACTTGAACAACAAGATGATAAAGGAGTTATGCGTTGAGTTCAAGATTGAACACCATAACTCATCTCCATACTGACCCAAGATGAACAGAGCGGTAGAAGCGGCTAACAAGAACATCAAGAAGATTGTTCAAAAGATGGTTGTAACCTATAAAGATTAGCATGAGATGCTACCCTTTTCCCTTCACGGCTATCATACATCTGTCCGCACTTCAACAGGGGTAACCCCTTTCTCTATAGTATATGGCATGGAAGCAGTGCTCCCCATAGAAGTAGAGATCCCATCAATCCGGGATTGATGGAAGCTAAGCTAACAGAGGCTGAATGGTGTCATACCCCAAATTTTGACCACTAAGATTTCCCATCATTGTGCAAATCATTACCACAATATGGAGGAACCATCATACTTCATCAGTCTCCCCAAAGATGGGTGAGCATCCACTACAATCAAAATTAGGGTTTCAAGCCCTCTCTGAGTGCTTAGACAAAGGATCAATCAAGGAATGACATGATCTTCAACTTGTCTAGCCTCTCAAATATCCACAATGGATCAAAAGGACTCCCACTTCAAGGATTAAGCACAAGGATGCTCCCTTCTAGGTGGATCAAGCTTCAAGATCGCCAGTGTCACCAAATTAGGGTTTTGGTCGACCAAGGGCCTCTAGATGAAAAATTTCATCTGGGCATGAGCCAATGATCCAAAACATAACCTAATATACTCCATGGAACCTCATGGACCCAATCATCAAGTCAATTTTGCCTCAGGGGATGCATTCATCAAAAATCAGGAATTAGGGTTTCTTGAACTAATTCACCCCTAAGTTGACTTTTGGGACAAATCATGAACCAAGATCTCAAGAGAGGGTTTGAGGGTATCTAATGAACTATATTGATACATTTGGAACAATGGATTAATCCAAGAAGCTTGAGCAACAAGTCTCAATTTCATCTTCAAAATAATTAGGGTTTTAAGGGAAAAGTCAACTGTAACTTTGACTTTTGACCAGGACATGCTCCCAAGCCCTAAGACATGATTCAATATGCCCTATGACACCCATGGAACATGTCCATCAAGTTTGATTTAGGTCAAGGACATGATTTCCTGAAGAATTGCACGGTTTGGAATTCATCTGATAAAAAGTCAACTGTGCACAAAAGTCAACTTTGACTTTTTGAGATTTTTCACCAAAATGGTTTTTTAACCCTAAAATGATGTTAATGTATGATTTGAATCATCATTCATCAAGAAAAATCCAGAAAAGTTGGATAACTTGTAAAAGGGGTAACCATAAAAACTTAGAAAATTTTCTAAGTTAAAAATAAAGTGACAAGGGCACCAACTTTGAAGGATCATAACTCCTAAATCACAAAGCCATTTTTTCTCATCCAAAGATGGATTTGTAGCCCTCATTACCCTCTACAAAAACTTCAACTAGACCTAAGTCCAATTCATTAAGGATTTGGAGTTATGGAGTGATCAAAATGGCTGAAAAGTGAAAATGTCACTTTTTCCAACACTTAGTGAAATTTTCACTAAGTCAGAATCTGCCTTCACTTTTTGCCAAATGTAGGGGGATTTTTCACTTGGATTCAAAAGAGATCAAAACCAAACACGTTCAAACAGTTGTTGTATCATGTAAGGGCTTTCCAAAATGGTCAAGAACATTACCAAATTTAACTTACACCATGAGATATGACATTAGCAAGTTGCCTTGCTGAAATCTGTCAAAGGCAAGGCAGAATCTGCAACTTTGCTCGATTTGCCAAAATCAGCCAAATTCAAATGCTCCTATCCACTTGGAAACATCTGAGGATTGAATCTAAAGGGAACAATCATTGAGCCAAGCCTCCAAAGTCCATGGAACAAGAAATAGCATGTTGAACCTAGAATGGCCAAAATAGGGACAAGACTCCAAATTTGGATTGAAGCATTCAATGGAAGCATCAAGGTGGCATGGCCTGAGCCATTCTCATCTAAAATCAGTCAAGACTTATCCAAGACCAAGGGAACCACAGCCCTGTGCCCTAACCTCAAGTCAATGGCTAGAGGAGACTTGCATTTCCATTGGCCAACATTGAACAAACACCTGCTGTAATTGCCATTCACTGTGGATCCCAAAACAAACTTGCTCTACTATAAATAGAGCTCAATTGTGATCAGTTTGAGTACACCAAAGCCATCTAACAGATGCTTTCCTCAAAATCTCTTTCTCTTGGCAAAAATGCCTTTCTTAGCAAGGTAGCTATCGGGTTTTGAGTTTGAGAGCTTTTCCAATCAAACCAATCACTCACACACCTCACATACATCATATAGAAGTGATCCAAACACTCACATAATATCTGGAACACAGATTTCACAAAATCACCAGCTGGTTGCTCAAACTTTCAATCAAGTTGTAGTTGAGGTACCACAAATCGTTCCAGCCATTTTCAATCAAGTCCAAGCATTCAAAAACACTCCATAGGGTGTAAGGAAGCTGTTCAGATCATCACCACTCATCTATAACACCTCCAAATCAAAAATCACATTGCACTTTCAGTCACGGCCTAGAGGTAAGCATACACTTGGTCATCTCTCAATCTATGGATATTTCCTCGCACAATAATTTGGCCATATGTTCATAATCATGCATGGAATGTTTTCCCTCAATTAATTGCATTGTTTGAATCATGTATCAAAAATCCTAGCCTTCATGCAGAAATTAGGGTTCTTGAGGATTTTTCATGATTTCTTGTTATATGTTTAATTTAAATGAAATTAATGGACATAGACATGATCGTGAGGTTGAGACGAGCATAATGATATGTGGATTGCATGTTATAATCAAGTATTCAGTGAGATTGGATAGAAAATGCAAATCAGCCAAACCCAGAACACGCGCGTGTGCTTCAGCTGTTCTTGGCGCCTTTTTTAAATTTTGAAATATTTGAATTTTGTGATTTTTCTTTAATTGATTCAAAAATTAATTTCTCTCTAAGGTTTAATGATTTTGAGTTGATTCTTTTTTTAATAATTCACAAAAATGTTAAAATATTTTATTTTCCCAAAAAATCCCAAAAATATTATTTATTTCATATAATTGATATTTTTGTAAAGAATTAATATTTTAATTGTTTTTTACATTTTAAATATTTTTTCCACCTTGATTTTGCAACTTTTAATGCTTTCTAATTATTTTGTAGGTCAATACTTAATTTTTAAAGCATTAATCCAAGATCACAATTTGTTTTTCACATGTTAAACAATTTTGATCATTTTAATTGAATTTTCATTCAATTAAATACATTTTTGAAAACAAATTAGGGTTTTTGGATTAATTCAACCCTCATAAATCATTTTCAAAACACTTTGGGCCTCTAATAGAGTGTAAGACCCAATACTTTTTTTGACCAAAACATTTTGGGCCTCAGTGTATTGTATAAGTCCCGATACCGTAAAAAACAAACGGCGCGATCGTCGCCTTTTGAAAAATAACCTTGGGCCTCTCCTCGAGCTATAAGACCCATTCAAAACTTTTGGGCCTCTAATAGAGTGTAAGACCCAATCCTTTTTTTGACCAAAACATTTTGGGCCTCAGTGTATTGTTTAAGTCCCGATACCGTCAAAAACAAACGGCGCGATCGTTGCCTTTTGAAAAATAACCTTGGGCCTCTCCTTGAGCTATAAGACCCATTCAACACTTTTGGGCCCCTATTAGAGTGTAAGACCCAACCCCCTTTTAACCAAAATCATTTGGGCCTCACTTATTGTATAAGTCCCTCTGCGTTAAAAGAAAACCTCGGCGCGATCGCCATTTTTAACGAAAAATCAATTGGGCCTACCCTCGTGTTATAAGCCCCACTCTTTTTCTTTAAAACTTTTAGGCCTCTTGAGAGAGTGTAAGACCCATCCCTTGGTACAGAAAAACATTTTGGGCTTCAGTCACTTGTATAAGTCCCTCTGTAAAAATTCAAACAGTGCGCTCACTGATAAAACCCTGGGCCTCTCCTTGAGCTATAAGCCCCAAATCTTTCTTTTTTGAAGCACTTTCTCCTTTGATTTTGAATATACTGTTGTTTTAAATCTTTCTTTGTTGAACAGCTAACCAAACAGCATGGAAGCTCTACAACCGAGTAAGTGGTTATTGCTTTCATTTACTGCTTTCATATACATATAATTGTATTGTGGGGCTGTTTCACTGTAAGTCTTCTTTCATAAACTCATATCAACTGTGTAATAATAGTATAGATATTTAGAGTTTCCCCGGCAACTACGTCTAGAACTAGGTGACGCCGTTTCGTTTATTCGTAGAAATAGACAGCTAGATCCCCAATAAGATCACCAGATACAGTCTTCTCTACGGCTGTCCTCATTAGGAATTGTCAAGAAACTCTATTCCCAAAGATAAATGTATTCTCCGTGAATGGCATCTTTGAGTTTCTTCCAAATTCTCGAACTTTCCTGACTTGATCTATTCCTTGTGAATAGCTTGCCTTGAATTTCTCGGGGTTTGGGGACCCACGGGCTTCTTAAAAGCATTGGCCTCCTCTTGGGCATCGTACAAGTACCCACAGGCTTCCTAAAAGCAACCTCGCCTCCTCTTGGGCTTAGTATAAGGACCCGCCGGCTTCTTAGAAGTATTCATAGCCTCCTCTTAGGCTTCGTATAATGATCTCTTCCTTCGGGAATGATAGCCTTCTCTTGGGCTTCGTACAAGGACCTCTCGGCTTCTTAAAAGTTTCCAGCCTCCTCTTGGGCTTCATACAAATTGTCCCGACGACCTCCTAGAGGTATAGGAACAGAACTTAGTCATCTTCATAAGACAGTCCTTTCATAGAGTCTACTACTGTTTCTCAAAGCATGGTACAAAAGATGACACTCTAGACTTGGACAGTCTAATTTCCTTAAGTCTCAAAGACATTCTCAAGTGACCCCTTCGTAAAATAGGAAGGAAACCCGTAGACTCGGACAGTCTCAATACCCTTCGGATCTCCCGCTTCCTTAAAGAACAGGAATAACCCGGATCCTTGAATCAAATCCATGAGTACAGTGTTGCTCATATAAGAACTGATTTTCTCTTTCAAAATCAGTATACTGGACCTGTCGCTCAACTGAAACAGTTACCATAGCCTCCTCTTGGGCTTTGTACAATGATTCTCCCCAGCGGAGTCAAACAACGTTTAGCCTTTCTCTCGGGCTTTGTATGAGACACACATAAGAGACTCCCTCGTTGAGTCAATCACCCCTTTCGCCTCTATCTCGGGCTTTATACGAGATACAAAAAGGTTCTTATTGAGCGAAACAAATTTTAGCCTCCATCTCGGGCTTCGTACGAGATACAAAAACACTCTCTTGTTGAGTATAAAAGATCCTCTTGTAGGATCAAAACCTTTTAGCCTCTCTCTCGGGCTTTGTACGAGACACATATCAGCCTCCTCTTAGGCTTTGCATAAGAAAACCACTGGTTAATCCAATTAACCTTTTAGCATCAAAGATGTGCCTCGTTCACAGTACATAAACATCAACAACTTCTTCCCCTTCATCTAATCGCTGTAAGCGGCAAGCCCCTGGATCATCTACATCCATGCCACTGTCCTTCTTTTAGCATGAGAAATTCCTAAGGAAAGATAGCATTGCTCTACACTAAGTTAAAGTCTTCTCATTCAGGTAAAAATTCCCTATAAAGGAAATTATGGCATTGCCGGATTCACAAATCCCGGTTAAAGTAATTCTCCTTTATAAAACAGTTGTGACACACAACCCCCTCTTTAGAGATGACAAATTCTCTCTAAAGACGAACACCTTTTAGCTTCACATCTTGGGCTTTGAACAAGATACAAATAGACTTTTCAGCTTCACATCTTGGGCTTTGATCAAGATACAAATCACCTTTCGCTTCACGTCTTGGGCTTTGAACAAGACACCAAAAACACCCATTTCCTCCCATAGAATAGGAGGAACTACGAACGCTCTGATTTCCCTGTTTCGGTAAACGGGAATACGTAGGCATAAGATTGAAAGAAAAGATCTTAGCGAGCACACTAAACAAAAACCCCAAATCCCATATCTCCATCAAAAGCAGTAATTCAAAGCATCAGTCCTAAACGTCCTAACCCTTGTTCCCCGCCAGAAACCTTCTGCCAAGATAAAAAGAAAGAAACTGTATTGGCGAAAAACAAATAACCAGTACAAAGGCCCCCCACATTGATAGCATTCGTAACCTAACAGACCGCTGTTTAAACTCAGTATGCAAAGCAGGGTTAATTGGATACATCTATTTCCTTTCCTTCATCTGCTCACAATAGGATAAAAAATGAATCGACCTGTAGTTTAAGCTCAACCGCAGAGAGCGACCAGCGCTTAAGAGCCGCGTCCAAAATCGCTTGCTACAGAAAAATGGCGCCCACCGTTGGGCATGACAGAGTTTGATCTAGGCACGGTCTTCCTTTTCTTCTCTTGTGAGAATACCACAGATTGGGGCTTCCGCCGGGGAACCCATTTTTGTCAGGAACTTAAGATTCATAGCTTTAAAAGGTCTAGGATGTTTTAGGACAAATATATATACTGCTTTTCCTAATTGCTATACATGTTTATTTTTATGCTAATGGGAATGCGGATGATGCCGTATGTGGAAAGATTGAGTATACACTTAAGATAAGTGATGGCGACGAGGTCAACCATCAACCTCAGTGGAGGCTGACCAACGCAACCCATTCTTTCACCTAGACAATGGGCCGGTTGTTAAGTCTGAGAAGCTGAGGAGCCAAACCCTTTCGTAGTGCGGAAACTATCGGGAATAGTTGTTACACGATACTACCCTCATTTGAGGCTGGTGATCTATTCTCGGTGAATGGCACTTACTCTAAGATTGCTCTTCAACTCACTGGCGATTCGCTTGTTGTTTTGCTTTCCTGGGAGGAGCTGATGATAATGAGTACAGGTACAAAAATCACCTTAGTATAAACCTTTGGGGATGGGTAGAGCCTTGACTTCATGACAACGACCCTTTGACCCCATGTTTTTTCTATGTTTTTGTGTGCTGCATTCATGCATTCATCTAAAAAAACATTAAAACATTCAAAAAAAAAATTCTCTTTTAGTCTCTCTGTTTTTCAAATTAAACTAAGACTATGACTGCAAATATCAGAGAAAAGGGATTGCACTAATGGATTTTGGTAGAAGGAGAACTCATAGTTACACCTTCAAGGTTCCAAAGCTAGAGGATTTGAGAAGGTTAGCGAGGATGATCACTAACCCAGAGGCTTTCAGAGCCAAACACGGAGGTTTGCTACCACTATTAAGAGTCCATGTGATTGAGGGAATCATGGATGTGCTCATTCAATGCTATGATCCAGTTTATCACTGTTTCACATTCTCGGATTACCGGTTAGCATCAACGCTGGAGGAGTATTCTCATCTGATTGATTTACACATCACATATCGTGCTCTATTTTCTGGAATGGAAGAAATTTCAAAGAATCAGACTATTGCATAAGCAATTCATTTGGACGAGTCTGAGGTTAGGACTCACATGACCGCTAAGGGTGGCATCCAAGGTTTGCCAGCCCAGTTCTTGACAAAGAAAGCCCTGTATTTCGCTAGTATAGGAAACATGACTGCTTTTGAAAGCATCTTTGTCTTGCTCACCTACGGGTTATTTTTGTTTCCCAACATCAATAACTTCGTCAATATTAACTCCATTAAGATTTTTCTCATTGGAAACCCTGTGCCGACTTTGCTCGCAGATGCGTATCATTCTGTACACTTGGGAAATTTGTACAGCGGAGGGGAAATCACATGTTGTGTACCTCTGCTTTATTAATGGTTTATCTCCCACTTGCCCAAGTCTGCTGCTTTTTGGGATTGTAAGAGTGCCTTACGTTGGTCGCAGAAGATCGTGTCTCTTACCAACTCTGATATAGATTGGTGTAATAGGATTTATGAGGGAATTAGGATCATTGACCGTTTTGGAAACTTCCCCAACGTACACCTCATAGGAACTAAAGGAGGAATGAACTACTATCCGATATTGGTTCGCCGTCAATTTGGATACCCGATGAGACACATCCCACTGGGTGTTCATCTGGAAGGTCTTTTCTTCAAAGAAGGAGTAAGTGACAGAGTACTAAAAATGGAAATAGCGCAAGCTTGGAAGCATGTTCATAAGAAAGGACGAGAGTCTCTGGGAAAACCGGACTGTGTCTCGGTGGAGCCTTACCTCCACTGGGTACAAACTAGAGCTCTCAAGCTAAAGATGCCTTATCCTCGTTACGGAATTCTTCCGCCGAGGGAATTTGTCATGTACTTCATGACGGAAACTGAAAAGCTTCAGGTTACTCTCAACAAAGTTCAAAAGGAGAGAAGGTCTTGGAAGAACAAGTACCGCACCCTCGACGTGGAGTGCATCAAAATACAGCAATTACTGAAAGAGAAAGATGCTCTGATTGAAATTTTGGATCAACATGCTGTGGAGAATCAAGATGACCAAAGGAATTTGCTCGCTCCTTTCACCTGGCAAAGGAATGACAACCCGACAACGGACCAAGAGCCCCGGTCGAAGAAAAGGAAGATACCAGAATCAGTACCCGATTTCTCTTCAGAGAGGACTCAGGACCCATTAGCTTAGGTTTCTGTTTCTGCACCTTGTAATCTACTGTATTTCCATTTTTGTAATCCTTTGAATTCAATAAAAAGGGGTTTCCCCAGCATTTGATATTTGCAATCTAATTGTCGAAGTTTATTTTGATTAAACCCTAAATAATTAATATAATCATTGCATTCATCATTCTCACATCGCATATTCTTCTTACCTACGAATCTCACGTTTGTGTCTCGGTTCTAGAGTCAAACTGTCTCATTCGTATAATACTCAGGCCAATCGTTAGAAAAAGATGGATGATCTTGAGGAAGAGAACAGAGAGTTGAAAGAAGAGATCGACGCTCTAAGAGAGGATATGAGAAAGCTTCGTAACGACATGCAAGCCATGGCAGAAGCTCAGCTACAAAGGACTGTGATCTCAGAGATCACCTCAACGCCCATAGTGGAGAAGTATGATCCTAGGTATCAAATGCCGAAAGATCATCCTTGGGGCATGTCTGTTAACTATATCCTGGAAGGATATGTTCCGCCGATCACTGAAGATCAGGGAATCACAACAGAAGCCGCTGGGCCTGAAGGTTACAAACTTCGAGAAAGCGAAGATGCCAGGGGCATACTAAAGACTCCTGAAGGTTACAAACTTCGGGAGACGTCAAGACTTACTACCGTAGTTACGGTAGCACCCCCTGTGGTGCACACTGTTCCGGAAGGACAGATTCCACAGACACCTTCTGGTAAGAAGGAAACTATGTTTGACAGAATGGAGGAATTCCAGTAGCAGTTCTTGGAAATGCAGAAGGAACTGCAAGCCATTCATGTCAGGATCTATTTGGAAAGGACGCCGCAGACCTCTGCTTGGTCCCAAATGTGAAAGTCCCGCACAAATTTAAAGTGCCCGACTTTGAAAAGTACAAGGGCAACTCTTGCCCTCAAAGCCATCTGGTGATGTACGCTCGACGGATGTCAGCTCTGATGGAGAATCAGGACCTACTGATTCACTACTTTCGGGATAGTTTAACTGGTACCGTACTCAAATGGTACATGGTTTTAAACCGTGCCACAATCAACACTTTCAGAGATCTTGGCACTGCCTTCGTCCAACAATACAAATACAATTTGGACATGGCACCTGACAGAGATCAACTCAGATCAATGTCATAAAAGGACAAGGAAACCTTTAAGGAGTATGCTCAAAGGTGGCGTGAAATTGCCGCTCAAATTTGTCCACCTCTTGAGGAAAAAGAGATGACAAAGATCTTCTTAAAGACTTTAAGCTCATTTTACTATGACCGAATGGTTGCCAGTGCGCCTAGTGATTTCACCGAAATGGTAGGTATGGGCGTACGTCTTAAGGAAGCCGTCCGAGAAGGACGTTTGGTAAAAGACACTAGATCGACGAGCGGTACTAAAAAATACGGTAGTGCTCTCCTTAAGAAAAAAGAGCAAGATATTGGGAATATCTCTCTTGGAAAGCAAAGGTGACGTTATCAACTGGTAGTAGCTGTAACTCCTGCTATCAACCCTGCGTCTATTCCTACGTATCAACCTCAGGTTGAGCAGAGCCAACCTGATCAGCAAAGGACACAACAGCCTCTTCAGCAGGCTCGTCCTCTATACAACAACAACCGTACAACACGGCCACCAGGATTTGATCCTATACCCGTAACGTACGCAGAGCTGTTTCCATTACTACTGGCTAAGGGGCACATTCAGACTAAATCTCCTCTTACAGTACCGGAAAATCCGCTATTTTGGTTTAAGCTGGATTAAACTTGACCTTATCATCAAGGAGGATCAGGGCATAATATAGAGACTTGTCTCAATTTCAAGTCCGACGTGCAAAAACTTGTTAGGAGCAGGGTCTTATCCTTCAAGGATACAAATCCTAATGTTCTCACGAACCCGCTGCCTCAACATGAGAAAGCTGCAGTAAATTTGATAGAAGGAGAGACTAACGATGTCTATCAAATTCATGATGTACTCTTGTTGAAAACCAATTTGGTCAAGATGCATTGTAGACAGAGTGGATATGGACATGTGCCACCTCATAACTATCATCAGTGTGATATCTGCTCTAAAAATAATCAAGGATGTTCTGTGGTGCAAGCAGCCCTACAGGAACAAATGGATCTCGGATGGATCCAAGAGCACCGAGTTCGTGGAGTTAACATGGTCTACACGAATTCTAACGTCATTCAAAACCACGACATCCGTGCGATGAATGTCAACTTGGTGGCAATGCACTCAAGGCAAAGCCAGTATCATAATCTGCCGCGGCATGATTACAGTTCTTGTCTGACTTGCTCGGTAAACAAACAGGGTTGTTCTTTTGTACAAGAAGCCCTCTAGCGTCAGATGGATCTTGGATGGATCCAAGACTACCATGATAGGAATTCCTATCAAATCAACATGGTTCAGATCTTCGATATTCGCGTGATGAATACCAACCTGTTAGAGTTACATGCTGAGCAGGTCCGGCTCGGATTCTTAATATCACATGACTATCAAAGCGGTAAGGCGGGTTGCGAAAACGATCGAGGTTGTACCCTTGTCCAGGAGGCACTTCAGCACTTGTTAAATCAGTGGTGGATGCCAATTTATATGGATGAAGATACTTAGCAGATTAGTATCAGTAACAGAAACCCCACTCGGCGTCAAAATCAGGATGTCCGATCGGTGGAAGCTAACCTAGTAAGGTTACAATGTATTCAAAGTGGGCGTGGCCAGGTGCCACCACACAACTATGACAGTTGTAGCGTCTGTTCGGAAAGTAACCAAGGGTGTTGCCTTGTGAGAGCAGCTCTTCAGGGTCAGGTCGATCGTGGAGAAATTCGTCCATATCCGGGTTCTGGACCCATTAACTGGACACCGAACTACCTTGCCGAGCAAGTTGAGGATGTTGTCACGATCTCTGGTCATCACAGGACCAGGGATGTTTTTGCCATTATTCCTCTACTTGACGAATCTAAAGTTCCCAACCGGGAACGAATCGAGAACACTTACGATGGTCAGAAAAATCAGAAGGTTCCCATAGTCATCTATCTACCGGGACCACTACCATATGAATCAGCTAAGGCTATCCCTTACAAATACGGTGCAACAACAGTCGAGAACGGGAAGGACATTCCGTTACCCTCCGTCGTGAATATTGCAGACATCAGTCGAGTAACACGGATTGGTAGAATCTTCAACCGAGGAGTTGGAGAACCAACAAAGAAAAGGAACCTCAGACAGAAGTTCCCAATCCACCAGTCGGTCAATCCAGTAATCCCGACCTTTCGAAAAATGATGATGAGATGTTAAAGCTCATCCAAAGGAGTGAATACAACATTGTTGATCAGCTGTTACAGACTCCTTCAAAGATCTCTGTGTTATCACTGTTGCTCAGTTCGGAATCCCGTAGGGAGGCTCTACAGAAAGTCTTGGAGCAAGCCTTTGTGGAACAAGATGTAACAATCAGACATTTCGATAGCATTGTCTCTAACATCACTTCCTGCAATAATTTGGGGTTTAGTGATGAGGAATTACCTGAAGAGGGTCGCCGTCATAACATGGCACTCAATATCATAGTTAACTGCCAGGACGATGCTTTAGCCAACGTACTGATAGACACAGGGTCGGCCCTGAATGTTATACCGAAGTCCACTTTGACGCAATTATCATTCAAAGGTCCTCCGATGAGAATCAGCGAGGTCGTCGTCAAAGCATTCGACGGACCTAGAAAAACGGTTATTGGCGAAGTTGATCTTCCCATAACTATTGGTCCTCATACTTTCCAAGTCACTTTCCAGGTCATGGAAATCCGGGCAACGTACAGTTGTTTATTAGGAAGACCTTGGATACATCAGGCTGGAGCGATCACTTCGACCCTCCACCAAAAGCTAAAGTTCGTCAAGAACGATCAACTTGTCACAGTCTGTGGAGAACAAGCCTTGCTTGTAAGTAACTTGTCATCATCTGCTGGTATAGAACCCGAGAAGGTTATTGGAACTCAGTTCCAAGCACTGTCGGTGAGCGAGAACAATCAGTTCAGAGGAGGAACCTCGATTTCCTCATACAAAGATGCTATCAAAGCGATCGAGAGTACCGATACAACAGGATGGGGACAACTTGTCATTCCTACTGACAATAAAATAAAGAAGGGTCTTGGTTTTTCTGCAACCTGTACCCAGACAGCTGCTAATGATGAAAGTCTTCATCCCCTTCAAAATTTCTTCCACAGTGGAGGTTTCCTTCATCCCGTGTCTCAGGCAGTACATGCTATTAATGAGGAAGATCCCTCTGACACGGATGAAGAATGGAAATCCTACCTTAACAAGGATGGTTATATGTCTCAGGAAGAGGTGCCTATGCCTTTTTGCTATCCCGCACAGAGTCTGAGATTTATACCAAGGTCAGATGTCGAAATGATATACGGAGATTGTGATTCGGAAGGATGTCGTGCTCCGCCCAATTCATTAGAGGAGGACACTCTGATGAAAGACAATTTTGGCTACACCTACTATGGCCCAATGGATAGCTGCCAATGTGACAGCCTTACCCAGGAAACTTGGGGCAAGAAAGTCAGCCGAGTAATGAAACTCAGCTGAGCATCACTGAACAGAATACCTGTGTCCCCACCATGTCATGGGATCAACACTCAGGTCATTCCGAAACTACTCAACACGACGATGAATTTGCGACGTTTGCAGGACTTGAATTCATCAACTATACTTTTCCCGAGGTCAACGTCATCGAGAGAGATGACTCCTCCAGTTCCAGAGAAGTGTGGGACACCCTAGGACAACCAAGTGGAAAATACGACTTCATGGTCTAGTACACCGCTCCCGAAAGCTCTCGTATCAAGCTCGAGGATATCCAGCCTACTGGATGGGGAGATACAGCTGAGAGCACAAATGCTATGCAAAATGCAACAGAGGAATTCTCCTACGACAATTCTGCCTGGGAGACAGATTCCAATGATCCTGCTCCACCAGAAGTCAGCGTTATTTCTGAAGGCAAATCAAGGAAGGTGCCATACTTTGTGATCCACCGAGGAGTTTGCCGCCAATGGGTCGCCGTCGAGGTTCCGAAGGTCGTTCACCAGTCAAAGTAATTGCCGTCTTTTAACCTTTCACCCTGCCCAGGTGAAACGGATGTTTTGATAGGGCTCGCTTTCTGTAAATTTCCTTCTTCGCTTTGCCCAAAGCGACAGAGTTTTGTTTTATAGGGCTGTAGTTTCAAGAGTCGACTTGTTCATTAATAAAATAACGTCGTTCTGTAATTTCCGCATTAATTGTTGTTTTTTCTTTCTGCTTTTTCAGAAAATGGTAATCCTAAAAAACCATTCAAATAAAAACAAGTAGTAAAATAAAACACTGCACACACTTGCATTTTCTCTATCTCTTCTAAATACGAATCATCACGTCATGCAGATTGCTTATTTTAAACCCCGTTGAAACATACAATCCGATGCCTTCTCCCAACTTTGAGTTCCCGGTATTCGAGG
The DNA here is from genome assembly GCA_022829125.1 of Lathyrus tuberosus. Classification (NCBI taxonomy): domain Eukaryota; kingdom Viridiplantae; phylum Streptophyta; class Magnoliopsida; order Fabales; family Fabaceae; genus Lathyrus; species Lathyrus tuberosus. The sequence continues at coordinate 13,227,284 of JALAZF010000110.1, forward strand.
CTGAAGAAGAAAATGACAACGAAATTCCAAAAGAGATCTCCCGACTACTCAGACAAGAGGAAAGGTCCATTGAACCTCACAAAGAACCGTTGGAAACGGTAAACTTGGGTTCAGAGCAAGAGAGAAAAGAAATCAGGATTGGGGCACTGCTCAGTCCAACTGCCAGAGAGGGTTTGATAAAGCTTCTCAAAGAATTCCCCGATGTATTCGCTTGGTCCTATCAAGATATGCCAGGGTTGGATACCAGCATCGTGGAACATCACTTACCGTTGAGATCGGAATGTCCGCCAGTAAAGCAAAGGTTGAGACGGACTCATCCAGACATGGCCATCAAAATCAAAGAGGAGGTGCAGAAACAGATCGATGCGGGTTTCCTCGCCACGTCAGAATATCCTCAATGGTTAGCCAACATTGTACCCGTTCCGAAAAAGGATGGAAAGGTCAGAATGTGTGTTGATTACAGAGATCTGAACAAGGCTAGTCCAAAGGACGACTTTCCTTTACCACACATTGACATGCTGGTAGACAGTACAACAAAGTTCAAAGTATTCTCCTTCATGGATGGATTCTCGGGCTATAACCAGATCAAAATGGCGCCGAAAGACATGGAGAAAACTTCTTTCATCACCCCATGGGGCACCTTTTGCTACAAGGTAATGCCGTTCGGTTTGAAGAACGTCGGGGCAACCTATCAAAGGGCCATGACTACTCTGTTTCATGACATGATACACAAAGAAATCGAGGTATATGTCGATGATATGATTGCAAAATCAAAAACAGAGAGTGAGCACGTTGAACATCTGTCAAAATTGTTCGAACGTTTAAGAAAATTCAAGCTCCGCTTGAATCCCAACAAGTGCACCTTCGGTGTCCGTTCAGGGAAACTATTAGGGTTCATCGTCAGCCAGAAAGGAATTGAGGTTGATCCTGACAAGGTCAAGGCCATTCGAGAAATTCCTTCTCCAAAAATTGAAAAACAAGTCAGAGGATTCTTGGGACGTTTGAACTACATCTCCAGATTCATATTCCTTATGACCACCACTTGTGCGCCGATTTTCAAATTACTCAAAAAGAACCAGGATTGCGTTTGGTCAGAAGATTGCCAAACTGCCTTCGACAGCATTAAGGAATATCTGTTGAATCCTCCGATTCTATCACCTCCAGTGGAAGGAAGACCACTGATCATTTACCTCACAGTCCTAGAGGACTCAATGGGATGTGTACTTGGCCAACAAGATGAAACCAAAAGGAAAGACTCTGCCATTTACTATTTGAGCAAGAAATTCACCGACTGCGAAACTCTGTACACGATGCTTGAGAAAACTTGTTGCGCTTTGGCTTGGGCAGCCAAACGTCTTCGCCAGTACATGATTCGTCATACTACTTGGTTATTCTCAGAAATGGATCCAATCAAGTACGTCTTCGAAAAACCTGCTCTCACGGGAAGGATTACCCGTTGGCAGATGCTGTTATCAGAATATGACATAGAGTACCACGCTCAGAAAGCCGTTAAGGGAAGTATTTTAGCCGATCATTTGGCTCATCAACCGATTGACAATCAAGAATCAATCGGGTTTGACTTCCCAGACGAGGATGTCATGTATCTAAAAATGAAAGATTGCGATGAACTGTTACCCAGTGAAGGGCCAGAACCAGGTTCCCAATGGGGACTTATCTTTGACGGAGCAGTTAATCATTATGGAAACGGAATTGGGGCAATAATTGTTACCCCTCAGGGTACCCACATTCCTTTCACTGCTCGACTTACGTTCAAATATACAAACAACGAGGCCAAAAACTTGGACGTATACGGCGATTCAGCCCTGGTTATCAATCATATAAAAGGAGATTGGAACACATACCAATCAGGATTGATTCCTTATAAAGACTATGCAAGAAAGTTGTTACATTTCTTCAACAGAGTTGAATTTCATCACATCCCTCGTGAAGAGAATCACATGGCTGATGCATTAGCCACTCTCTCTTCCATGATTAATGTAGGTCAATGGAATGACATACCTAAGATCGACATCATGCGCCTTGAACGACCCGCTTACATCTTCACGATTGAAGCAGTCATAGACGACAAACCTTGGTATCACGATATCAAATGCTTCCTTCAGAAACAAGGATACCCATCTGGGGCATCCAGGAAAGACAGAAAAACCCTCAGAAGATTGGCTGGAAACTTCTTCCTGAGCGGTGACACTCTCTATAAGAGAAATTTTGACATGGTCTTACTCCGATGCGTCGACAGACCAGAAGCAGACATTCTTATGAAAGAAATTCATGAAGGATCCTTTGGCACTCATGCCAACGGACACACAATGGCGAGAAAAATTCTGAGAGCAGGGTACTACTGGTTGACAATGGAATCCGATTGCTACAAGTACATGAGGAGGTGTCACAAGTGTCAGATATACTCCGACAAAATTCATGTACCGCCATCACATCTCAAAGTTCTTTCTTCCCCATGGCCATTTTCCATATGGGGAATCGACATGATTGGCATGATTGAGCCCAAGGCTTCAAACGGACATCGGTTCATTCTAGTAGCCATTGACTATTTAACCAAGTGGGTCGAAGCAGCGTCATTCGCAAATGTAACCCGACAAGTGGTGGTCCGATTTATCAAAAACAATATCATCTTCCGTTATGGTGTTCCAAGCGAGATCATTACTGATAATGGATCTAACTTGAACAACAAGATGATGAAAGAGTTGTGCACAGAGTTCAAGATCGAACATCATAACTCATCTCCCTACTGACCAAAGATGAACGAAGCGGTAGAAGCGACTAATAAGAACATCAAGAAGATCGTTCAAAAGATGGTTGTAACCTACAAAGATTGGCACGAGATGCTACCCTTTGCTCTTCACGGTTATCGCACATCTGTCCGCACTTCGACAGGGGCTACCCCTTTCTCTCTAGTGTATGGCATAGAAGCAATGCTCCCCATAGAAGTAGAGATCCCGTCAATCCGAGTATTGATGGAAGCTAAGCTTACCGAAGCTGAATGGTGTCAAAGTCGACACGACGAACTGAACCTGATCGAAGAGAAGCGAATCACGGCACTATGCCATGGTCAGTTGTATCAACAGAGAATGAAGAGGGCATTTGACAAAAAGGTCCGACCTCGTGTTTTCAGAAAAGGATACAACGTGCTCAAGAAGATACATTCATTTCTCACTGACTCTCGGGGCAAATGGACCCCAAATTATGATGGCCCCTATGTGGTCACGAAAGCTTTCTCAGGCGGCGCCTTGAGACTTGCAACCATGGACGGAGAGGAATTTGCCTACCCCACGAATGTTGATGTAGTCAAGAAATACTTCGCCTAAACTAAAAAAAAACGTCTCGGTGGATTGAAAACCCGAAAGGGCGGTCCAGGCAAAAGTTAGAGACAGAGAAAAAAAATCATCCCGGTGGATTGGAAACATCATAGTACAATCCAGGCAAAAATTAGGGATAATGGCAAGTAACTATGTTCAATAGAGGCAAGTCTCTTAGCAGCAGCAGTTACACCATCCATCAGAGGAAAACTCCAGTCAAGGTCATCTTCGACAGAAGCTCAGGATGTCCCGAATTCAAAGTTGGTAGAAGGATAGTGGTCGTTATGTTTCAACGTAGCCCTTTTCCCTGTAAATTACCATTTTCAAACTTTGTATATACTCTTTGGAATCACGCGTTTGGCTGATCTCCATTTTATCAATGAAATTTGAGCCCTTGTGCTTTTGTTTGTAATTCTTATTTGTTTTAGCTTTATAGAATGACGTTGTTAACATGATTAACGATTCTTGAAATAAAACAAAAATGAATTTACTTGTTAAAACTTTTTCTGATTTTTAATAAAGATGGCAATTTCTTTTGACTGTTAAACATCGAAAGAGCATCGATTGTGTCTCCAAAGGTGTTTGAACTTCAAAGTTCAGAATCAAAGTACTCCTTCTAGGCCTAGTACGCCTGAATGAAGGGATCGACTGTGTCAGAGACCTTGTTTCGTCTGACACACCTTGGCCGAGTTCTTATCTCCTATGCCCGATCAATGGTGCTCCCAACAGGGACTATCTCTCCTAAGCAAGGTGGAATTTCTATTCTGAACCAACGTACTTCTTCTCCCCGCGATGGTCGAATATCCAGTCGTGTTCATCCATTAGTTTGTATGTCGCGTCAGTTTTGTCAGCATAAACATACATACATCATGCATTATTGACTTGCATTCATATTGCATCACTATCACTCTAGTCGGTCTTGTCCCCTAGTGATAGAAGTTATCTCAATCGAGTTGTCAGTTCTTGCCTCGTCAGGAAACGCTATGTTTGAACAACCTCGCCTCCAGTTTATTTCTGGGAGGAAGTTGGCCTTTGACCACTTTGATAACTTGAACCTCTGAAAAGCCATAGAAGCCTTCTACAAATGTCACTCTTCGCCATTGAAGATGATATCCTTGCTTTCCCGGATTAAGGAAAATCCACAGAGAAAGCCTCTTAAGCAGAGATTTGGCAGTACAACTGCCATTCTCCGAAAAACCCACCGATGAAAAGGTCATCGGCACCTCAAAATTGGATCACATCATATGGCATTTCTCCGAGAAGATCTCCGAGAAAAGTATGATGTAAAGACCCCAAGCGACAACAGTCTCCCAAGAGACTCGATTTCCCCAGTATAAACAAATGGCGTCTCCAACAGAGAAGTTTGTACACCTCTACAACTCAGACGAATGGGTTCTCCAGCAAGTCTGACATCAAAATTGTTTCCGTCAAATGGCATCTCCCCAGGAAAATTTGGCGAGAAGTTTGAGGAAAATCCGCTACAAATAGCGTTCCTTGTCAGTAAAGTTTATTGACAAAAGAAACTAAGACCAGTTCCTTGGTGGGAAACCAGGATCGAGGGGAAGTTTAAATCAGCAACTAAGACCAGTTCCTTGGTAGGAAACCAGGATCGAGGGGAAGTTGACAAAAGAAACTAAGACCAGTTCCTTGGTAGGAAACCAGGATCGAGAGGAAGTTTATTTCAGAAACTAAGACCAGTTCCTTGGTAGGAAACCAGGATCGAGGGGAAGTTTATTTCAGAAACTAAGACTAGTTCCTTGGCTGAAGACCAGGATTGGGGGGAAGTTTACCTTTTCTGAGCATCATTGCTTAGCTAAAAAAGATGAATACGTAAGCTACCATTCATAACCACCATCAAAATTTTGGGTATTCCGATATTTAATCCTCTTGCACCCCGAATGCCCGAATACCTTCGTCATTCACACCTTCGGGTTCAAGAAGATTAAATATGGGCATCTGTCATACCCCAAATTTTGACCACTAAGATTTCCCATCATTGTGTAAATCATTACCACAATATGGAGGAACCATCATACTTCATCAGTCTCCCCAAAGATGGGTGAGCATCCACTACAATCAAAATTAGGGTTTCAAGCCCTCTCTGAGTGCTTAGACAAAGGATCAATCAAGGAATGACATGATCTTCAACTTTTCTAGCCTCTCAAATATCCACAATGGATCAAAAGGACTCCCACTTCAAGGATTAAGCACAAGGATGCTCCCTTCTAGGTAGATCAGGCTTCAAGATCACCAGTGTTACCAAATTAAGGGTTTGGTCGACCAAGGGCCTCCAGATGAAACATTTCATCTGGACATGAGCCAATGATCCATAACATAACCTAATATACTCCATGGAACCTTATGGACCCAATCATCAAGTCAATTTTGCCTCAGGGGATGCATTCATCAAAAATCAGGAATTAGGGTTTCTTGACCTAATTCACCCCTAAGTTGACTTTTGGGACAAATCATGAACCAAGACCTCAAGAGAGGGTTTGAGGGTATCTAATGAACTATATTGATCCATTTGGAACAATGGATTAATCCAAGAAGCTTGAGCAACAAGTCTCAATTTCATCTGCACAACAATTAGGGTTTTAAGGGAAAAGTCAACTGTAACTTTGACTTTTGACCAGGACATGCTCCCAAGCCCTAAGACATGATTCAATATGCCCTATGACACCCATGGAACATGTCCATCAAGTTTGATTTAGGTCAAGGACATGATTTCCTGAAGAATTGCACGGTTTGGAATTCATTTGATAAAAAGTCAATTGTGCACAAAAGTCAACTTTGACTTTTTGAGATTTTTCACCAAAATGGTTTTTTAACCCTAAAATGATGTTAATGTATGATTTGAATCATCATTCATCAAGAAAAATCAAGAAAAGTTGGATAACTTGTAAAAGGGGTAACCATAAATTAAAAACTTAGAAAATTTTCTAAGTTAAAAATAAAGTGACAAGGGCACCAACTTTGAAGGATCATAACTCTTAAACCACAAAGCCATTTTTTCTCATCCAAAGATGGATTTGTAGCCCTCATTACCCTCTACAAAAACCTCAACTAGACCTAAGTCCAATTCATTAAGGATTTGGAGTTATGGAGTGATCAAAATGGCTAAAAAGTGAAAATGTCACTTTTTCCAACACTTAGTGAAATTTTCACTAAGTCAGAATCTGCCTTCACTTTTTGCCAAATGTAGGGGGATTTTTTACTTGGATTCAAAAGAGATCATAACCAAACATGTTCAAACAGTTGTTGTATCATGTAAGGGCTTTCCAAAATGGTCAAGAACATTACCAAATTCAACTTACACCATGAGATATGACATTGGCAAGTTGCCTTGCTGAAATCTGTCAAAGGCAAGGCAGAATTTGCAACTTTGCTCGATTTGCCAAAATCAGCCAAATTCAAATGCTCCTATCCACTTGGAAACATCTGAGGATTGAATCTAAAGGGGACAATCACTGAGCCAAGCCTCCAAAGTCCATGGAACAAGAAATAGCATGTTGAACCTAGAATGTCCAAAATAGGGACAAGACTCCAAATTTGGATTGAAGCATTCAATGGAAGCATCAAGGTGGCATGGACTGAGCCATTCTCATATGAAATCAGTCAAGACTTATCCAAGACCAAGGGAACCACAGCCCTGTGCCCTAACCTCTAGGCAATGGCTAGAGGAGACTTGCATTTCCATTGGCCAACATTGAACAAAAACCTGCTGTAGTTGCCATTCACTGTGGATCCCAAAACAAACTTGCTCTACTATAAATAGAGCTCAATTGTGATCAGTTTGAGTACATCAAAGCCATCTAACAGATGATTTCCTCAAAATCTCTTTCTCTTGGAAAAAATGCCTTTCTTAGCAAGGTAGCTATCGGGTTTTGAGTTTGAGAGCTTTTTCAATCAAACCAATCACTTACACACCTCACATACATCATATAGAAGTGATCCAAACACTCACATAACATCTGGAACACAGATTTCACAAAATCACCAGCTGGTTGCTCAAACTTTCAATCAAGTTGCAGCTGAGGTACCACAAATCGTTCCAGCCATTTTCAATCAACTTCCAGGCATTCAAACACACTCCATAGGGTGTAAGGAAGCTGTTCAGATCATCACCACTCATCTGTAACACCTCCAAATCAAAAATCACATTGCACTTGCTGTCACGGCCTAGAGGTAAGCATACACTTGGTCATCTCTCAATCTATGCATATTTCCTCGCACAATAATTTGGCCATATGTTCATAATCATGCATGGAATGTTTTCCCTCAATTAATTGCATTGTTTGAATCGTGTATCAAAAATCCTAGCCTTCATGCAGAAATTAGGGTTCTTGAGGATTTTTCATGATTTCTTGTTATATGTTTAATTTAAATGAAATTAATGGACATAGACATGATCGTGAGGTTGAGACGAGCATAATGATATGTGGATTGCATGTTATAATCAAGTATTCAGTGAGATTGGATAGAAAATGCAAATCAGCCAAACCCAGAACACGCGCGTGTTCTTCAGCTGTTCTTGGTGCCTTTTTTGAATTTTCAAATATTTGAATTTTGTGATTTTTCTTTAATTGATTCAAAAATTAATTTCTCTCTGAGTTTTAATGATTTTGAGTTGATTCTTTTTTTAATAATTCACAAAAATGTTAAAATATTTTATTTTCCCAAAAAATCCCAAAAATATTATTTATTTCATATAATTGATATTTTTGCAAAGAATTAATATTTTAATTGTTTTTGACATTTTAAATATTTTTTCCATCTTGATTTTGCAAATTTTAATGCTTTCTAATTATTTTGTAGGTCAATACTTAATTTTTAAAGCATTAATCCAAGATCACAATTTGTTTTTCACATGTTAAACAATTTTGATCATTTTAATTGAATTTTTATTCAATTAAATACATTTTTGAAAACAAATTAGGGTTTTGGATTAATTCAACCCTCATAAATCATTTTCAAAACACTTTGGGCCTCTAATAGAGTGTAAGACCCAATCCTTTTTTTGACCAAAACATTTTGGGCCTCAGTGTATTGTATAAGTTCCGATACCATAAAAAACAAACGGTGCGATCGTCGCCTTTTGAAAAATAACCTTGGGCCTCTCCTCGAGCTATAAGACCCATTCAAAACTTTTGGGCCTCTAATAGAATGTAAGACCCAATCCTTTTTTTGACCAAAACATTTTGGGCCTCAGTGTATTGAATAAGTCCCGATACCGTCAAAAACAAACGGCGCGATCGTCGCCTTTTGAAAAATAACCTCGGGCCTCTCCTTGAGCTATAAGACCCATTCAACACTTTTGGGCCTCTATTAGAGTGTAAGACCCAACCCCCTTTTAACCAAAATCATTTGGGTCTCACTTATTGTATAAGTCCCTCTGCGTTAAAAGAAAACCTCGGCGCGATCGCCATTTTTAACGAAAAATCAATTGGGCCTACCCTCGTGTTATAAGCGCCACTCTTTTTCTTTAAAACTTTTGGGCCTCTTGAGAGAGTGTAAGACCCATCCCTTGGTACAGAAAAACATTTTGGGCCTCAGTCACTTGTATAAGTCCCTCTGTACAAATTCAAACAGTGCGCTCACTAATAAAACCTTGGGCCTCTCCTTGAGCTGTAAGCCCCAAATCTTTCTTTTTTAAAGCAATTTCTCCTTTGATTTTGAATATACTATTTTTTAAATCTTTCTTTGTTGAACAACTAACCAAACAGCATGGAAGCTCTACAACCGAGTAAGTGGTTATTGCTTTCATTTACCGCTTTCATATACATATAACTGTATTGCGGGGCTGTTTCACTGTAAGTCTTCTTTCATAAACTCATATCAACTGTGTAATAATAGTATAGATATTTAGAGTTTCCATGGCAACTACGTCTAGAACTAGGTGACGCCGTTTCGTTTATTCGTAGAAATAGACAGTTAAATCCCCAATAGGATCACCAGATACAATCTTCTCTTCGGCTGTCCTCATTAGGAATTGTCAAGAAACTCTATTCCCAGAGATGAATGTATTCTCCGTGAATGGCATCTTTGAGTTTCTTCCAAATTCTCAAACTTTCCTGACTTGATCTATTCCTTGTGAATAGCTTGCCTTGAATTTCTCAGGGTTTGGGGACCCACGGGCTTCTTAAAAGCATCGGCCTCCTCTTGGGCATCGTACAAGGACCCACAGGCTTCCTAAAAGCAACCCTACCTCCTCTTAGGCTTAGTACAAGGACCCGCCGGCTTCTTAGAAGTATGCACAGCCTCCTCTTAGGCTTCGTATAATGATCACTTCCTTCGGGAATGATAACCTTCTCTTGGGCTTTGTACAAGGACCTCTCGGCTTCTTAAAAGTTTCCAGCATCCTCTTGGGCTTCATACAAATTTTCCCGACGACCTCCTAGAGGTATAGGAATAGAACTTAGTCATCTTCATAGAACAGTCCTTTCATAGAGTCTACTACTGTTTCTCAAAGCATGGTACAAAAGATGACACTCTAGACTTGGACAGTCTAATTTCCTTGAGTCTCAAAGACATTCTCAAGTGACCCCTTCGTAAAATAGGAAGGAAACCCGTAGACTCGGAAAGTCTCAATACCCTTCGGATCTCCCGCTTCCTTAAAGAACAGGAATAACCCGGATCCTTGAATCAAATCCATGAGTACAGTGTTGCTCATATAAGAACTCATTTTCTCTTTCAAAATCAGTATACTGGACCTGTCGCCCAACTGAAACAGTTACCATAGCCTCCTCTTGGGCTTTGTACAATGATTCTCCCCAGCGGAGTCAAACAACGTTTAGCCTCTCTCTCGGGCTTTGTACGAGACACGCATAAGAGACTCCCTCGTTGAGTCAATCACCCATTTCGCCTCCATCTCGGGCTTTATACGAGATACAAAAAGGTTCTTATTGAGCCAAACAAATTTTAGCCTCTATCTCGGGCTTCGTACGAGATACAAAAACACTCTCTTGTTGAGTATAAAAAATCCTCTTGTAGGATCAAAACCTTTTAGCCTCTCTCTCGGGCTTTGTACGAGACACATATCAGCCTCCTCTTAGGCTTTGCATAAGAAAACCACTGGTTAATCCAATTAACCTTTTAGCATCAAAGACGTGCCTCGTTCACAGTACACAAACATCAACAACTTCTTCCCCTTCATCTAATCGCTGTAAGCGGGAAGCCCCTGGATCATCTACATCCATGCCACTGTCTTTCTTTTAGCATGAGAAATTCCTAAGGAAAGATAGCATTGCTCTACACTGAGTTAAAGTCTTCTCCTTTAGGTTAAAATCCCCTATAAAGGAAATTATGGCATTGCCGGATTCACAAATCCCGGTTAAAGTAATTCTCCTTTATAAAACAGTTGTGACACACAACCCCCTCTTTAGAGATGACAAATTCTCTCTAAAGACGAACACCTTTTAGCTCACATCTTGGGCTTTGAACAAGATACAAATAGACTTTTCAGCTTCACATCTTGGGCTTTGATCAAGATACAAATCACCTTTCGCTTCACGTCTTGGGCTTTGAACAAGACACCAAAAACACCCATTTCCTGCCATAGAATAGGAAGAACTACGAACGCTCTGATTTCCCTGTTTCGGTAAACGGGAATACGTAGGCATAAGATTGAAAGAAAAGATCTTAGCGAGCACACTAAACAAAAACCCAAAATCCCATATCTCCATCAAAAGCAGTAATTCAAAGCATCAGTCCTAAACGTCCTAACCCTTGTTCCCCGCCAGAAACCTTCTGCCAAGATAAAAAGAAAGAAACTGTATTGGCGAAAATACAAATAACCAGTACAAAGGCCCCCCCACATTGATAGCATTCGTAACCTAACAAACCGCTGTTTAAACTCAGTATGCAAAGCAAGGTTAATTGGAGACATCTATTTCCTTCCTTCATCAGCTCACAATAGGATAAAAAATGAATCGACCTATAGTTTAAGCTCAACCGCAGAGAGCGACCAGCGCTTAAGAACCGCGTCCAAAATCGCTCGCTATAAATGGTGTCAAAGTCGACACGATGAGCTGAATCTGATAGAAGAAAAGTGAATAACGGCACTATGCCATGGTCAGTTGTTTCAGCAGAGAATGAAGAAGGCGTTTGACAAAAAGGTCCGACTTCGCGTCTTCAGGAAAGGAGACCTCGTGCTCAAAAAGATATAATAATTCCTCACTGATTCGCGGGGCAAATGGACTCTGAATTATGACGGCCCCTCTGTGGTCAAGAAAGCTTTCTCAGGCGGCGCCTTGAGACTCGCAACTATGGACGGAGAAGAATTTTCCTACCCCATGAATGTTGATGTAGTCAAGAAATACTTCGCCTAAACTAAACTAAAAAAAACGTCTCGGTGGATTGAAAACCCGAAAGGGCGGTCCAGGCAAAAATTAGAGACATAATAAAAAATCATCCCGGTGGATTGGAAATCTCAAAGTACAATCTAGGAAAAAATTAGGGATAATGGCAAGTAACTATGTTTAACAAAGGGGCAAATCCCTCAGCAGCAGTTACACCATCAGAAAAAACTCCAGTCAAGGTCATCCTCGACAGAAGTTCGGGATGCTCCGAATTCAAAGTTGGTGGAAGGATAGTGGTCGTTATGTTTTAATGTAGCCCTTTTCCCATAAAACACCATTTTCTAACTTTGTAAATACTCCATGGGATCTCACGTTTGGCTGATTTTCATCCTATCAATAAAATTTGAGCCCTAGTGCTTTTGTTTGCAGTTCTCATTTGTTTTAGCTTTATAGAATGACGTTTTAATATGATTAACGATTCTTGAAATAAAATAAAAACAAATTTACTCGTTAAACTTTTTCTGCTTTTAAAATAAAGATGGCAATTTCTATTGATTGTTGAACATCTAAAGAACATCGATTGCTTCGTCAGAAGTAATCGAACCTCAAAGTGCAGAATCAAAGTACTCCTTCTAAACCAGTATGCCTGAATGAAGGGTCAACTGTGTCGGATGCGAATGTTCCATCTGACACCCCCCGACAGAGTTCTTATCTCCTAAGCCCGACCAACGGTTTTCTCCGCAGGGACCATCTCTCTCCTAAGCAAGGCGAAATTGCTATTGAACCAGTGATACTTTTCATCTCCCGTTGTGGCCGAGTATCCAGTCATGTTCATCCATTAGTCTATATGTCGCGTCAGTTTTGTCAGCATATACATACATACATCATACATTATCGATTTACATCCATATTCATATTGCATCACTATCACTCTAGTCGGTCTTGTTCCCTAGTGATAAACGTCCTCTCGTCAATCGAGTTGTTAGTTCTTTCCTCGTCGGGGGAGGTGGCATCTGAATAATCGCTCCTCCACTTTGTTGCTAAATTGAAGTTGCTCCCTTGACCACTTTGATAACTTAAACCTCTGAAAGGCCAGAGAACATTCAGCCAACGTCACTCTTCGCCATCAGAGATGATATTTTCGCTTTCCCGGATTAAGGAAAATCCCCAAAGAAAGCCTCTTAACCAGAGATTCGACAATACAGCAGTTTTTCTTCGAAAAATCCGCTGACGAAAAGGTCATCAGCACCTCAAAATTGGAACACATCATATGACATTTCTCCGAGATGATCCCGAGAAAAGTATGATGTAATATCCCCAAGCGACAACAGTCTCTCAAGAGACCTGCTTTCCCCAGAAGAATCTACAAATGGCGTCTCCAACAGAGAAGTTTGTACACCTCTACAACTCAGACGATTGGGTTCCCCAGCAAGTCTGACATCAAAACTTTTTCCGTCAAATGGCATCTCACCAGGAAAATTCGGCGAGAAGTTTGAGGAAAAACCGCTACAAACAGCGTCCCTTGTCAAGAAAGTTTATTGACAAAAGAAACTTAGACCTGTTCCTTGGTAGGAAACCAGGATCGAGGGAAAGTTTACATCAGAAACTTAGACCAGTTCCTTGGTAGGAAACCAGGATCGAGGGGAAGTTTACATCAAAAACTTAGACCAGTTCCTTGGTAGGAAACCAGGATCGAGGGGAAGTTTACATCAGAAACTTTGACCAGTTCCTTGGTAGGAAACTAGGACCGAGGAGAAGTTTACATCATAAACTTATACCAGTTCCTTGGTAGGAAACCAGGATCGAGGGGAAGTTGACAACAAGAGCTGAGACCAGTTCCTTGGTAGGAAACCAGGATCGAGGGGAAGTTTATTTCAGAAACTGAGACCAGTTCCTTGGTAGGAAACCAGGATCGAGGGGAAGTTTCTACCTTTTCTAAGCATCATCGATTAGCAAGAGAAGATGGATGCGTAAGCTACCATTCATAACCACCATCAAAATTTTGGGTATTCCGATATTTAATCATCTTACACCCCAAATACCTGAATACCTTCGCCATTCACACCTTCGGGTCCAAGAAGATTAAATATGGGCAGCTGTCATACCCCAAATTTTGACCACTAAGATTTCCCATCATTGTGAAAATCATCATCATAATATGGAGGGACCATCATACCTCATCAGTCTCCCCAAAGATGGGTGAGCATCCACTACAATCAAAATTAGGATTTCAAGCCCTCTCAAAGCTCTTAGACAAAGGATCAATCAAGGCATGACATGATCTTCAACTTATCTAAACCTCTCAAACATCCACAATGGATCAAGAGGACTCCCACTTCAAGGATCAAGCACAAGGTTGTAACAGTCCAAGTGGATCAAGCCTCAAGATCGCCAGTGTCACCAAATTAGGGTTTTGGTCGACCAGGGCGCCCAGTTGGAATTTTCCTCTGGGCATGAGCCAATACTTTAAAGCATAACCTAAGATGCTCCAAAGGACATCATGAACCCAATCTTCAAGTCAATTTTGCCTCAGGGGATGCATTCATAAAAAATCAGGAATTAGTGTGGAATTAGTGTTTCTTGACCTAATTCACCCCTAAGTTGACTTTTGGGACAAAACATGAGCCAAGACCTCAAGAGAGGATTTGAGGGTCTCTAACACACTACATTGATCCATTTGCAACAATGGATTAATCCAAGAAGCTTGATCAACAAGTCTCAAATTCATCAGAACCACAATTAGGGTTTTGAGGAAAAAGTCAACTGTACCTTTGACTTTTGACCCAGGCATGCTCCCAAACCTTGGGACATGATTCAATACACCCTATAACACCCATGGAACATGTCCATCAAGTTTGATTTAGGTCAAGGACTTGATTTCATAGAGGATCGCACAGTTTGGAGTTTATCCGACAAAAGTCAACTGTGCACAAATGTCAAACTTTGACTTTTTGAGATTTTTCACAATTATAGTTTTTTGACCCTAAAATGATGTTAATGTGTGATTGGAATCCTCATTCATCAAGAAAAATCAATAAAAGTGGGATAACTTGTAAAAGGGGTAACCATAAAAAAAACTTAGAAATTTTCTAAGTTATGGAACAAAGTGGCTAGGGTACCAACTTTGGAGGATCATAACTCCTAAACCACAAGGCCATTTTTCCCCATTCAAAGCTGGATTTGTAGCTCTCATGGCCCTCTACAAAAGCTTCAAACACAACTCATTCCAATTCCTCATGGATTTTAAGTTATGGAATGATCAAAATCACAAAAAGGGAAATTGCCACTTTTTTCCAACACTTAGTGAAAATTTCACTAAGTCAGAATCTGCCTTCACTTTTTTCCAAATGTAGGTGAATTTTTCACTTGGATCCAAAAAGTATCAAAACCAACTATGATCAAACTGTTGTTGTATCATATGAGGGCTTTCCAAAATGGCCAAGAACTCCATCAAATTCCACTTGAGCCATGAGATATGACAATGGCAATATACCTTGCTGAAAACTGTCAAAACAAGGTAGATTTGTGCATTTTGGTCGATTTACCAAATTTGTGTAAATGACAAACACACTTATCCATCTGAACACCTCAAGGGGGGACCAAGGAAGGACCAACTCTGATCCCAAGCCTCCCAAGTCTTTGGAACCAAAAGTAGCATGCCAAACCTAGAAATGCCTAAAAGAGGGACAAGACTCCAATTTTGTTTTGGAGCATTCAATGGATGCACCAAGGTGGCATGGACTGAGCCTTTTCCAACTGAATTCAGTCAAGACTTATCCAAGACCAAGGGAACCAGCAGCCTGTGCCCTAACCTCTAGTCAATGGCTAGAGGAGACTTGGATTCTCATGATCAACATTGGCCAAACTTCTGCAGCAGTTACCATTCACTATTTCTTGAAAAAAAACTTATTGTACTATAAATAGAGCTCATTTGTGCTCAGTTTAAGTACACCAAAGCCATCAAACAGATGCTTTCCTCAAAATCTCTTCCTTCACTCCAAATTTGCCTTCCAAAGCATGTCACCATCGGGTTTTGAGTTTGAGAGCTATTCCAACCAAACCAATCCCACACACACCTCATAAACACCATATAGAAGTGATCCAAACACTCACATAACATCTGGAACACCAAAATCACAAAATTACCAGCCATCTACACAAGCCTTTAACAGATTTGCAATTGAGGTGCTAAATCAAGTTCTAGCTCAATTCAATCCACTCCAAGCATCCAGACACACTCCATAGCACCTAGGGAAGTTGTCCATATCCTTGGAACCAAGTTTTAATACCTCTGACACAAAACACGATCACCAGCTGCAAGAGGTAAGCATGAGCTCTTCTAACTCTATGATACATGCATTTTTTGCTGCATAATAATTTGGCCATATGTTCATAATCATGCATAGAGTGTTTACCCTCAATCAATTGCTTTGTATGAATCGTGTATGGAATTTCTGAACCTTCATGCAGAATTTAGGGTTCTTGAGGTTTCTCCTTGATTTCTTATTCCATGCTTAAAATAAATGAAATTAAAGACCATAGACATGACCGTGAGGTGAAAACGAGTAGATTGATATGTAGATGGCATGATATTATTAAGTATTCAGTAAGATTGGATAGAAAATGCAAATCTGCAGAAACAGAGGGAGGGCGCGTGTTCTTGCCATGTTCTTGGCGCCCTTTTTCAAATATTTGAATATTTGAAGTTTGTGATTTTATTTAATTGATTCAAAAATTAATTTCTCTTTGAGTTTTAATGATTTTGAGTTGATTATTTTTTTAATAATTCACAAAAATGTTAAAATATTTTATTTTATAATAATTTCCCAAAAATATTATTTATTTCATATATTTGATATTTTTGCAAAGAATTAATTTTTTATTTGTTTTTAACATTTAAAATATTTATTCCTCCTTGATTTTCCAAATTTAATTGGTTTCCAATTATTTTGTGGATATAAACATGATTTTTCAAACATTGATCCAAGATCCCAACTTGTTTGTTATACATGTTTGATAATTTTGATCATTTTAATTAAGTTTTTATTTAATTAAAATACATTTTGATATTAATTTAGGGTTTTGATCTTAATCACCCTAAACAAATCATTTTCAAACACTTTGGGCCTCTAATAGAGTGTATGATCCAACCCCCTTTTTTGAAAACAAAAAACATTTTGGGCCTCAGTGCATTGTATAAGTCCCGATACCGTCAAAAGTCCGACGCGATCGTCGTCTTTTTTAACAGAAAAATCATGTGGGCCTCTCCTTGAGCTGTAAGCCCCACCACTTGTATAAAAAATAAACTTTGGGCCTCTAATAGAGTGTAAGACCCAATTCCCTTTTAACCAAAACCATTTTGGGGCCTCAGATATTGTATAAGTCCCTCGCCGTTAAAAGAAAAACCTCGGCACGATCGCCAGTTCAAAACAAATCATCTGGGCCTACCCTCGTGTTATAAGTCCTCTTTCTTTTCTTTAAATTCATTTGGGCCTCTAATAGAGTGTAAGACCCATCCCCTTGTACAGAAAACCTTTTTGGGCCTCAGTCACTTGTATAAGTCCCTGTACAAATTCAAAAACAACAGTGCAATCACTGATAAAACCTTGGGCCTCTCCCTGAGCTGTAAGCCCCAACAATCTTTTCAAAGCACTTTCTCCTTTGATTTAGAATATAATATTATTATCAAAGCTTTCTTTGTTGAATAACTAACAAAACAGCATGGAAGCTCTACAACCGCGTAAGAGTTTATCCGCTTTCTTTTACCGCTTTCATATATATATATATATATATATATATATATATATATATATATATATATATATATATGTATATATAACTGTATTGTGGGGATGCTTCACTTTAAGTCTTCTTTCACAAACTATTATATACTTGTCAAATATCCACTGTGTAATACTAGTATAGTTATTTAGAGTTTACCCCGGCAACTATGTCTAACACTAGGTAAAGCCCTGCTGGTCACTCTTAAATACAAACAAAACTAGATCCCCATAGGATTTCCAGATACAGTTTTCCCTACTCTTGGGGTTAAACAATATGGAGACGTGAAAGGCAGCATTCTCGGTGAACCCTTTCTCGGACTGTCACCCTTAGAAATTGTCAAAGAAACTCTAACTCCCTAAAGATGATCTTTTCTCCGTGAATGGCATCTCTTGAGTTTCTTCCAAATTCTCAGACTTTCCTGGCTTGATCTATTCTCGGTGAATGGCATGTCTTGAACTTCTTGGGGTTTGGGGACCCGCAGGCTTCCTAAAAGAATCCCCGCCTCCTCTTGGGCGTTGTACAAGGACCCTTCGGCTTCTTACAAGCTCTCTTGCCTTCTCTTGGGCTTAGTACAAGGACCCAGAGACCTCTACAGGTATAGGAACAGAACCTAGTCATCAATTTGCTAGAGCTGTCTTTCTGAGTCAAGTGTCAGACCAGTTAATGGGTTGACCTTCATCCCTTAACATACCAGCCTTCTCTTGGGCATCATACAAAGAACATTCACTATCTGAGAATCGATTTCTCAAAACACCCGTAGACTTGGACAGTCTCACTACCTTTGGGATTTCCCATTTCCTTAAAGAATAGGAAATAACCAGGATCTTCTAATCAATACCAAGGCATAAGAACTGATTTTCTCTTTTATCCTACACACTGGACTTGTCACTCAACTGAAACAATCACCAGCATAGATAGCCTCTTCTTGGGCTTTGTATAAATGATTCTCCCCAGCAGAGCTAACCTTTTCAGACTCTCTTATTGAATAAACAACTTTTAGCCTCTATCTCGGGCTTCGTACGAGATACAAATTACTCTCTTGTTGAGTATAAAAGACTCTCTTATTGAGTCAACCACTTTTAGCATCCGTCTTGGGCTTCATACAAGACACATATAAATCACTCTCTTGTTGAGTATAAAAGACTCACTTAGTTAAGTCAATCCCCTTTTAGCCTCTATCTTGAGCTTCGTATGAGATACACAATACTCTATTGTTGAGTACAAACGGCTCTCTTGTTGAGTCAATCACCTTCAGACTCTCTTGCCGAGTCAACCCTTTTTAGCCTCCGTCTTGGGCTTTATACAGGACAGATAAAAGCACTCTCTTGTTGAGTCAGTCACTTGTTAGTACCCTCTTGTTAGGTTAATAACCTCCTCTTAGGCTTTGTATAAGGAAAACCCCGGTTGAGTCAATCAACCTTTTAGCATCAAAGTTGTGCCTTGCTCACAACATACAAACATCACCAACTCCTCTTTAGAGATGACAAATTCCCTCCCAGCATGAACCCTTTAGCTTCACATCTTGGGCTTTGAACAAGATACAAATAGACTATTCAGCTTCACATCTTGGGCTTTAAACAAGATACAAATCACCTTTAGCTTCATGTCTTGGGCTTTAAACAAGACACCAAAAACAACTTTTTTCCTCACATAGAATAGGAGGAACTACGATCGCTCTGATTTCCCTGTTGCGGGAATCTGTAGGCATAAGATTGAAAGTTCTTAGCGAGCATACTAACCAAAAACCCAAAATCCCATACCTTCATACATCAATCAACATCAGACCTAACATCTTATCGATAGCCTAAACACTTTCTTTTCTTAACAAAACAACCTAAGAGAGACCCATAATCTTAATAGCATCTGTAAACCAACGGTCATCTGTTTAAACTCAGTTTGCAATCAGGGTTAATTGGAGACATCTATTTCCCTTCCTTCATCAGCTTCAATAGGATAAAAAATGAATCGAACTGTAGTACCCCAAAGCGATAGTGCTTCCCAACCACGTAAAAATTCGCGCTACACCTGGTCATACGGAACATTATGATGAGGGTGAGTTCCTCTGGGTCTGAATTTGAACTCCTTGACAGGATCCCAAAAGTAACCAATCATAGTCAGGGTCTTTTGTTTGAATTCATGATCAGATGAAACAGAGATATAGCAAATACCCGGAACCTTTATCCCAGTCTTATTCAAAATGCATTGAATACATGATGCATAACACAACAAAGTACCTCTTGTAGAATCCCGTAGTGCAAACATACGATACGTAAAGTAGTATGACCAGTTGATGCGGATTTTGTTCTTCAACAGATAGATTAAATGAACACCTGCTTGATCGACCCTAGAAAATCCTCCTTTCTTAGGTCGCAAGATATGAGTGACAATCCATTGCAAGATACGATCAACAGGTTTTAGATGACCTGTTGTGACGGTTTTGGGAAACAGATCGCTGTTCACAATGCTGTCCGAATAAGGTTCACGCAGCATTGAGTTCAATGCACGTTTAAACTCATAGTTATTGACAAACTTAGTATCAGTTACTTCTAGAAGATCGTTAGTTTCCAACTTAAACAAGCTATTCCATACAACAACATCCATAGAATAGGTCTTATTATCCATAAGATACTTAAAATCCGTACCTGTGAATTTATCCAGAATTCCAGTATAGAACAATCGCACCAAATCTCCATTATACTTATCATCACATTCTAGAAATTCATCAAATTTATGAACGTTCAACATTTCAATGACTTCTGTTATATGATAATCTGGCGCCCTCAGAGGGTAGTATACATACTGTCTAATAACGGAGCGGTTTCGAAAGTCGTCGTTGAAGGTCTCAGATAATGCATCAGAGAGTAAGGATAGAGCACTTACCGGTGTTGAAGAGGGTCTAGCCCTTGATGTTGATGCTCTGGTAGACCTTTTTCTAGTTACTTTTTGGGAAGCCATTGTTGAGCAACTTGATGAGAACAGATGAACAGTGACGAACTGATGAACAGTGCGCAGATGATGAACAATGTGCAGATGATGAACAGTGCGTAGATGATGAACAGTGCGCAGATGATGATGAGAGGATTAAGAGAGAATCTTGATTCTAATGTATAGTGAGAACCCCCTTTTAAAGATTTTGTTGAATGGAATTTTGTTGCAATAATGGAGTTTTATGGAGGAAGTTTGAAGGGGGGAGATGGGAAGACAATAAAATCAGAGTTTATGACATGCAAATGAAAAGAATAAAGGTATTTATTTCATCTAGTTACTTTTCAAGACATTGAAGTGACGCGCGCCTTCCCAAGAAAATGAAAAATCAGGGTTCGTCAGCGATGCGTCGACCGAAGCGTGTCATGCATCTGTGCACGCTGAACGAAATTTGAAAAAATTTTGAAAAATTAGGGATGCGTCGACCTTAGGTAGGCGGGCGCTGACCCGCGCCTTCTCTTGAAAAATTGGACCATTCTTGAGTTTACCCATGATATGCTTTGGTCGACTCAACCAAGTATAAAATGAAAAAATCATGTTTTTATCTACTTATGCACCAATACAAGATAAATAAACATGCTAACACAAAAATCAAACATTAAATTGAATAATATATGCTTAAATGTGTAATAAACATAATTTTTAACACTTAACATGGTACATATATTTAAGAGAAACTTATGAAGAGGAACGACATTACCGTAACCATGATTGACGATTAGAGCCCTCACATATAGCTCAATAATTCTTGGCATTGTTAGTCAAAAACATAAACAAGCATATATATATATATATATATATACATATACATATATATATATATATATGTGTGTGTGTGTATGTGTGTGTGTGAAGAGCTAGTATATTGAATAAATATCAAGCACGATCCGAGATGTCGAGAACGCCTAGTTCCCTACGGATGTGAAAGAAAGGCTCTGTAGCTAGTGGTTTTGTAAAGATGTCAGCAAGTTGATTTTTAGTATCAACATGCTCAAAGACCACATCACCTTTCTCTACATGATTCCTAAGGAAGTGATGCCGTATTTTGATATGCTTGGTGCGTGAATGTAATACGGGGTTCTTAGTTAGGTTAATAGCACTAGTGTTGTCGCATAGAATAGGAATACGCTCAAGTTTTAAATTGAAATCAAGCAATAATTGCTTAAGCCATAGAACTTGAGCACAACAACTGCCGGCGGCAACGTATTCCGCCTCGGCTGTTGACAAGGCAACGAAAACCTGTTTCTTGTTATGCCAACTCACCAAGGAATTTGCGAAAAAGTGACACGTGCCACTAGTGCTTTTCCTATCTGATTTGCACCTGGAAAAGTCAGAATCGGAATAGCCAACTAAGGAACAAACACTACCCTTGG